>OZ005654.1:293321066-294031066 GCA_963930645.1 Salticus scenicus | reverse complement strand
GAAGGGTAGGTTGATTTCTTTTTCCTTATCAAGTAGCCGTCATTTTGTTTGAAAATGGCGGCTACAAATTATTAATGCATTTGGTAGAAATATTGATGTAGGCTATGCACATATAGATTTTTAAGCAAATCGGTTCATAAATACCTTTTTATGTGAATTTAAAATTTTCAAGTGGCCGGCGCTTGGAAGCAAAATGGTGAGATAAGTTGACAAATATATGAAATGTATTTGTGAGATAAGTCTACTGTACACATATAGCTCGAATTAATTCAAAATCTCAAAAGTCATCGTGTTGAAAAATTAAGTGGCTGGCACATCGATCAAAATGGCAGAGAAAGTTCCTCATCTAAAATATCGTTTCAAATTTGAAAATAATTTTTTTTTAGAAATTCTTTCAATTAGTAAATTGATAAAATGTTAGTTTTCTGCATTTCTAGCTTGTTTTAGCACTAAAATAGCCTAATTTTTCCTTAAAAACGCATTAAAAAGATCCAGCAACGCAGGTAATGGATTTGGCGCCAAATTTGGCGACTTTTTCCCTATGGCGACTTTTTTGGCGACTTTTGGCGAGAAAATACTTATAATCGATATACCAAAGATGGACGCAATAACTTGATTGGTTCACGAGTTACGTGAATTTTCTTGATTTTTGTTGTTTGAAAGATAAATCCATTTTTCAACTTTGATTTGTATTGATTAAGTATTTCTAAAGTTACCATGATAACAAATTTTCCAGTGGCCGCCAGTTGGAAACAATACAGCGGGACAAGTTGCCCAGCAAACATATCCAAGGTATTTGAAGCATAGGTTCACTGTCCAACTGTGGTTTAAATCAGTGCCATGTTTCAAAAGTTAATTTTATGGCAAATTTTCAAGGGGCAGTCTAAGTGGTTGCAACTTGGAAACAAAATGGCAAAACAACTTGCCCAGTGAAATCATCCAGTATACTAGTATAAGTTCCTTGTCCAGTTCTAGTTCAAATTAAATCAGTATTTCAAAAATTATCGTCATAAGAAATTTTCAGGTGGCGCCACTTGGAAAAAAAAAAAAAAAAAAAAAAAGGCGGAGTGAGATGCTCAGTGAACTTATCTGAGATATTTGAAGGATAAATCCACTACCCAAATTTGATGCGAATCGATTCTGTATTACTAAAGTTACTATATTGACAAATTTTCAAGTGGCAGCCACTTGGACATAAAATTGCGGATCAAGTCACCAAGTGAACTTATCCTAGATATTTGAACCATAAGTTCACTACCCAACTTTTATTTGAATCCGTTTAGTATTTTAAAAGTTATCGTGATGGCATATTTTCAAGTGACAGTGTGATTTCAAGTGGCTGGAACTTAGAAACAAGATGTCGGGACAAGTTGCCCAGTGAAAATATTCAAGATAATTATATGATAATATCACTGTCCAAATTTGGTTCGATTTGGAGTATTATTTTAGAAGTTGTCGTGATTTTAAATTTTCAAGTGGGAGCCTGATTTCAAGTGGTCCCGCTTAACTTAAGATATCTGCCACTTTATTAAAAATGGTGGATATAGTTTACTAATAAACTTCATTGAGATCCTTATGTGGTCTGTATTTACATCAAAATTTAAACAATTTCGGAATACGCTTTTTACAATTTAAATTTGAAATTTTCAAATGGTCTCCACTTGAAAACAAAATGGCGGAGCAACTTGGTTAACAAACTCATCTAAGATATTTATAAAATAAGTTAAGACACTGTTCAAATTTGGTTCCATTTGGAGTATTATTTCGGAAGTTATCATGGTTTTAAATTTTCAAGTGGTATCCTGATTTCAAGTGGTCCCGCTTAAGTTAAGATATCCGCCACTTTATTAAAAATGGCGAATAAAGTTCATTAATAAAGTTATTTGAGACACTTGTATAATCTATGTATGCATCAAAATAAAAAATATTCGGAATATGCTTTTTACAATTTGAATTTGAAATTTTCAAGTGGTCTCCACTTGGAAACAAAATGGCAGAGCAACTTGGTTAACAAATTCATCTGAGTTATTTATAAGATAAATTAAGACACTATCCAAATTTGGTTCGATTTGGAGTATTATTTCAGAAGCTATTCTGATTTTAAATTTTCAAGTGGTAGAGTGATTTCAAGTGGCCCCGCTTAACTTAAGATATCTATAACCTTTATTAAAAATGACGTATAAATTTCATTTATAAACTTGATTGAGACACTTATGTGGTCTATATTTACATCAAATTTCAAACAAATTCGGAATACGCGTTTTACAATTTGAATTTGAAATTTTCAAGTGGTCTCCACTTGAAAACAAAATGGTGGAGCAACTTGGTTAACAAACTCATCTAAGATATTTATAAGATAAGTTAAGACACTGTCTAAATTTCGATCGATTTGGAGTATTATTTCGGAAGTTATAGTGATTTTAAATTTTCAAGTGGTAGCCTGATTTCAAGTGGTCCCACTTAACTTAAAATATCTGCCACTTTATTAAAAATGGCGGATAAACTTCATTAATAAACTTCATTGAGACCCTTATGTGGCCTGTATTTACAACAAAATTCAAGCAAATCTTGCTTTAAATATGCTTTTTACAATGTCGGTTTGAAATTTTCAAGTGGCTGCCACTTGAAAACAAAAAGTCGGAGCAACTTGGTTAACGAACTCATCCAAGATATTTATAGGATCAGTTCACTGTCCAAATTTGGTTCCATTTCGAGTATTATTTCGGGAGTTATCGTGATGACAAAATTTTCATTATATATACACTAAGCGACAAAAAAAAAGCCGCACTGCAGAAAAAATGACTTATACCTTTTTTATTTGTAATAACTTTAAAATTAATGTTTGAAACAAATAAAACTGTCTTGTTTGCATAATACCAAAGGTATGAAATGATACCTATGTATATTTTCGATTTAATAATTCGCTTTATTGCACTTTACGAAGTACTTTTTAAAAATCTGCATAAAATTTTCTTTTTGAACATAATGCAATAACTATACACTTTGCCTTCTATTATAATTTATTATGTGAAATAAACAAGTTATATTTTAATATATGAAATAAAACTATTTATTTGTTAGATCTAAGCAATTTTTTGTTAAAAATATGTATTCCGCATTGGGTTAATTCCACCTTTATATTGAATTACTGCATTAATGCGCAATGGCATAGTTTTATACAGTGTTTTAATATAAATCTCAGAAATTTCAATGTGTCAAATATCACAAATAAATTTTTCTAGTTCTGGCAGAGTTATAGGCTGCAAATTTTGAATCTTCTCCCGTCTCCCCCGCCTTTTTATAGACAAAACATTTTCGAACGGATCGCGATTTTGACCATTTCCATGTCTGGTAAAGAAGAAATTCTACTATATCCTTTGTGGTATTTAACTTAGAGTGAAAAAAAGTATGATTACTTACAAAATTATAGGTTCTCATGGGAATGTATAAGAAATTTTGACAATTTGAAGCGAATAAACTTACCACAGATGCCGTGTAGTAAGGTGCCTTATTATCTTCAAATGCTGTTTACGGAGATGTCTAAGACACCTCCAAAATAGTCGGTCAGGCACCACTTTTATGCAGATTGTGTTTTATTTCGAGTTAATTGATCCCTTGAGCATAAAAAGTTCCCCGAGTGTTTGAAAAGTTATGCACCTCCGTACCATAATGTACGGAGAATGTGTCACTGTTTTAAAAGTGCGATTTTCATTAAGTCGGTCACATTTTCGTCTTCATTCTAGCTTTTTTCAACTGCACGAAATAAAGAAAACTTGATTCATCAGAGAAAACCAGTTCAACCTAATAATTAACTGATAATGTTTTTAAATTTTGTCAACTAAAGTATTGTTTTTTCTAATTCTTTTCCTTAATAATGGCTTTTTTCGCAAAACTTCCGTTCTTTAACCCGCTTTGTTTAATTGTTCCCGCATTGTTTTTGAAAAAAGTAATTTACTATACACTTTTTTTAAATCTTTTTTAAGTTCTGAACATGATAGAAATCGATTTTTTAAACATTCGCATTTTAACTTGCGGTTATCTTGCTTGGATGAGCAACATGACCGCCTAAAGCCAAATTTCCAGTTTCAACGGCCAAAAAAATTTATATTTTGCTAAAATTCATTTTACCAATATTTCGTTAGCATTTAACTATTTTGCCATTTCACGTATTAAAATATTTTTTGATTTTCATTTAAAAATTAATACTTTTTTTGGCATCGTTAACTGCCTTATTCTTACCATTTTTTAAATAAATTCTGAAATTACAATTTTCCTGACAATTGCATTTTGTTTTTAACACTAGACTCAAAGCTAAAATGTATGTGGAGGACAACATAGTAAAATCTGTTCGAAAATTTGCTTTTTAAACGATAAAATTGGCGGTTGTTGAAGGCGAAAAGGAAAACATCCAAGTGCGGCTTTTTTTTTGTCGCTTAGTGTATATATATATATATATATATATATATATATATATATATATATATATAGATAAACGAAGTGATTGCAATAGGTCGATTTCTAAAGAAATCAACCTAAAAAATAGCTAAGCAGTTATCTTGATATACCTGCGACGTTCCTGGCCGATCGAGCCTAATGAGAGGAGTTTCCAAAGGTTTTCTTACTTACAGTTTTGATTCTATTGACTTGATAAGTGGGGAAAACATTTTTTACATATTATACTATTAAATAAAATAAAAGTAATAACTTCTCATGTAATAAAGAACCTCCATATTTGATAAGTTCAGAATTTATATTATCAGTGCCAACGGATTTTCTCTGTTTTTAGTAGTCTTCATCACTTCCTGTAGTTCGTTTATTTCGATGTTGTCTATATTTTCGTCTACTGTTTCAATTTCCACATTCATAGGAGCAGCTGAGTTGTACCAGAAATCTCTGTAATGTTTAACCCATTCTTTCTTTCTAATAATGCCAATATTTGCATTATCTCTTTCTTCATTATTTGATTTTCGTAGAATTTTGTAGGCTAATGACTGTCTTCCATGTACATCATTCTCGATATTACTTATGAATCTATTCCAAGATTCTTGGTGGTCTTCCTGAATTATATTTTTTGCAAGGTTTCTTTTTTCTTTATATAATTCTTTTGCTTCTTCTGCAGAAAAAATGTGAGATACCTACAGATTGGCAAACAGCGAAAATCATCTCCATCTTCAAAAAAAAAAAGAGAAACTGATGTGGAAATTATAGAGGAATTAGCTTGCTTGATAGCACCTATAAACCGCACAGTAAAATTAATTATAGAATAATGATTCACTACTTCTAGAAGAACAATCTGGTTTCAGACGAGGCAGATCCTGTATTGATGATGTTTTTGTTGTAAAACAAATAATTCAGAAGCGCCGAGAATTCAACCTTGAAACACATATCATCTTCACAGATTATGAGAAAGCTTTTGAACGTGTCGACAGAGAAAGATTATGGATTATAAGGAAAAAGAGAGGAATCCTCAGACACTTAATTCAAGCATGCCAATTCCTATACCAAAATACCAAAATATTAATTGATACGGAAGAAGTAGAAACTGACCAAGGAGTTAGACAAGGCTGTGGTCTATCCCCAACCCTCTTCAATATTTATATTGATGACATTATACGAACGTTGAAATTATCAATAAGTACTGGTATCTATCTGGATATGTCAACTTGTGTAAATACACTATTGTTTGCAAATGACCAGATCATAATTCAATCAAATGAAGATAACCTTCAAAGATCCGTCTATGTACTTCATAGAATATGCCAAGACTATAATATGAAAATGTCCATTTCAAAAACAAAAACGATGGCATTTAAGGGCAAAGAACCAGTAAGAACGAAAATCGTTATTAATAATAAAATTATCGAACAGATACAACACTTCACATATCTAGGATGTGACATCAACTTTGACTATGATAATGATTCTCAAAGAAAGCTACACAAATTCCAGCACATTTGTGGCACTCTCATAAGAACACTAAAATGAAAAAACGAGAAAAGAATCACATCTGAAGTTGTATAAGGTTATGGCAGTGCCCACTTTGCTGTATGACTCAGAGACATGGACTCTGAGTGGCAAGAGAGAAGCAGAATCCAAGCAGCAGAGATGCGGTATCTATGATCTCTAAAGGGCTGCACAATTATGGAAGGAATATATTAGAAGAGAATTAAAAGTTTTTAACATCATAGACGAGATCAATGTATACCGCACCAATTGGAAAAATAATGTCCAACGTATGAGACAAGGAAGACTACCAAGAGCTGCCTTCTACTACATTCCAAAGGGCAAGCGACAGCGCGACAGACTTAGAAAACGGTGGTTAGACAAGAAGCCGGAACAGGCTCTCAGCCTAATCCCCGAAGATGATGATGATAAAATAAAATAAAATAATAAAATGGATATTTTGAAATTTCAAAACCCATGTAATCCCCGAAAAAAAGTGTCACGGATTTGGTCTGGTGATCTGTAGACTCCTAGCAGTAGCACGTATTTAACTCTCATATACTATGTGCTTCAGTCTATAGTTTAGAATTTTCTCGGATTCGGCAATAATTTATGAAAAATAATGTGAAACATTTCTCGAATAAGCGACTTTCTCGATGTATTCTTAGATGAATGCTTGTAAGCTAGAATTGCGGCGCAATTTTTTTTTAACTTTATTTTTTTATAAACAGAGCTGGGCAAAAGGAAAAAAAGCACTTTAATATATTTTCTCTCTCTCTTTCTTTTTTTTTTTTAAGCTGATATCTTTATAATTTAAATTTAGGAATGAAACGTATTTTTCGGATATCCGAACATCTTTTGCCTGGCGGATACGGATATCCAATATCCTGCAAAATCACTATCCATTTCATCCCTACTTTTAAATGATGAAATTGGCGGTCGCTGAAAATAAAAATAAAAATATCCAAGTACGGCTTTTTTACCATGTTTTTAATAACTTCGATTCTTGCTTGTTTGTTTGTATGTTTGTTTGTCCAGTACAAATCTTGCAATCGATTTTTAACTAACCTCCCGACTAGCTAGACATTTGAAACTTTCAGGACAGCTCAGAACACGGTGACAATACATATTTTAAATACTTTTAGTCAACTGTTTCAGGTCCCTACTGCCTTCGGCAGCGTTTATATGATTCGACAGAAAATTTATTTAACTAACGTCCCGACTAGCTAGACATTTGAAACTTTCAGAATAGTTCAGAACACGGTGAAAATGCATTTTTTAAATACTTTTAGCCAACTGTTGCGGGTTCCTGCTGCCTTCGGCAGTGTTACCAGTACAAAGCTTGCAATTGATATTTCACTAACTTTCCGACTAGCTAGACATTTGAAACTTGCAGAATAGCTCAAAACACGATAGCAATGAATTTGTGTTTAATACTTTTAGCCAATTGTTCCGGATTTCCGCTGCCTTCGGTAGCGTTTATATGATTCAACAGAAAATCTAAAAACATGGTATATAAAAAGTTCTTTTTATCTTGTAATTATTTTCTGTCTAGTTCTGTAAATTTATTTGACTATTAAATTTTCATGCATACAAATCAGAATGGAATTTTATAACATAAAACTGTACAATGAAACCAAAGACTGAAATTTGAAATTAACCTCTTCACAGTTGACGGCGCACAGTCATTACTTCCGCGGCAGTGTGTATATTTTCGTGAGTGTTTCTGAAAAGTAATCTTTTAAAATAATTTTAGACTGTTAAATAACACAAATATTGCTACTCAAAAATAATGGTACTTACAAAAAAAAAAAAAAAAATATGAGGAAATAAAAAAGTGAAGCTACTAAAGGGTTAAACAGTATTAGTATTAATTTCTCAATAATCATAATAATAAAAATTATTTGTATTAAACGCCATCTAATATTTAGTAAATAATTATTTTAACAGTTTTTATAGAGATATTTTGTTTCTGTCATTAATTATTATTTTTATAGTTCATTCAAATTAAAAAATTATTTAATATTTGCATTCGGTATACTTTCTTAGGAAATTTTGTTAATAATATGTTTTTACTGATTACGTAATTATATTTAAGGCTTATTGAGTTTAAAGTAATGAAATAATTACTAAATAAATTTCCTTAAGAATCATTGAAAATCTTATCGTCATAGCTAATGCTACACGAATGAAATTAAATTTTTACAAAAAGGTGACTTTTTTCTGATGATTTCTTCGGAGATACGACGATTTCTTTACTTTTTTTTTCTGCTAAGAATCTTAAAAGTTAACGTTTCTTGTTATTAATCACATTCTGTTACAGAAATCCCCAGAACATATTTATAATGACAGATATAAGGACTTAAAACAAAACATTCATTTGTTATTTTGAATTTTTCGGCTTTTTAATTATTTTGCTAATCGCTATAAATATCTGTTTTATTTTGGCATTATTGACAGAAATGAAATAGAAAATTATATCCATTTACAGAGAATAAGAATAAAAAGAAAAAATTTGCGCGTATATAAAGCAGATCTAACATAGACTTTTAGTTTCTTCGCCGTTATTGAAATTTTAAAATACCAACTTTATTATTACAAAAATTTTCGTATTCTAATTTCCTATGTGGAAAACATTCATTGAAAAATAACATCATAAAATAACTGAAAATGAGAGTAATCGATAGGTTCATATTACATACTGAAAGAAATTTGGTTGAAACTCCAAAAATAAATCCTTTTTTTGTTTAAAACAAAATTTTCGTTGTAAGTAAATAATAAATTTTGTTGCGACGAAAAAAAAAAAAAAAAAAAAAAGTTGTTAATCCATTTTACAAAATTTCAAACTTTTTTTATTTATTTTTTTTTTTTATGAGGGGGAGGGGGGCAGAATGCATTTTGCATGTGCTAGAATTAACATTTTTTTTTTCTTTACATTTTACTAAAATTTTGAAAGATTTTTTTTTTTGGTTAGAATTGTAACAATGAAAGTTTAAATTATTTGTTAATCTAAACAAAAATTTTAGTGGAACATATTTAAAAATAACTTTTTATTGTGTCAAATAATTTTTTGTTGATACAATAAAAAGGCTATTCATCCAACAAAATTTTTATTGAATGTCATGTGGTCAAATTTACCTTTTTAAAATCCTCTTCTGGTAAAGCAGCTATTCCCAAAATGGCCAGTTGCTTAAACCATCTGTATATTGTCTCATTTCTTTCCTTAAAATCTTTCCAGGCAAAGCTTGTTGCCTTTTTCCAAGTTTCTTTGGCAAATTTTCCCGCTTCAACTTGGGCTTCCAACTAAAAGAAATGTAAAATGATAAAATGCGTAAAGATTGAGACTGAGTATTTTGGAAATTAATGATTGTGCTTAGGCAGAAAGCAATTACAGTGGTCTCTGGGTAATCCGGCCAACACACTGCCAGATTACTGAAAACACGGGATCACTGGAAATCACTGATAATGACGCATTTAAACGGCAGGAGTTGTTTTTTATTTTAGAAGTATCAATATATGATACTATATATGATACTATATTATACACTACATTAATATACTTTCTAGACTTTCAATTAATTCAGAGGAACACATCCAATGGTTTACCTCCCATGTCAGTACTACTGGCAATGAGACTGCAGATTCTCTAGTAAAGGCCGCTTCTAGACTCTCCAACTAGATTTGTTTTGTACTTATAGTGAGGTGTTCTCTGAAGACAAAAAAGTAAGTAGGGAATTGTGGAATGTACCCCCAGTAATACATGTGTACTACTTCAGAAATCGCCCTGGTATGCTCTAGTTTTTGGAGGACAAAGAAGTCAGCAAACCTGTATATCACGTTTTGCCAATGAACTCTTGAGAGTCTCACCTTTGAACATGGTCAGAAGGTTTTTTTTAAAGACCTGCACCAAGTGTAGAGCTGCTTAGACGTCGCCTGTTCATATTTTAAACTGTCTTATTTTACTTTGGACGAGATTCTTTCAGAATCTATCCTCTTCTTAAAATTTTTGAAAGTTTATGGACCTGTGGATTTGGTCTGATTTGTTAGGATACTTCAGGAATCAGAAACAACAACAACACTACATTAATACATACACGCAGTTCACGTGTTAACATAAACTAAAACTACAAATAAATAGGTAGCTTGAAATTACCAAGCTAAGAACTTGATAGCTGCTTATATAAAAATGTAAAATTACTGGCAGGGCTGGAGAAATGAACTACCAGATTAAAGAGGGAATATAGTACATTGCTAAACAGTGTTACCACACTGTAAAAAATTTCAGAAACATTACTCTTATACATCGGATACATTCCTGGTTTTAATAAGTTTAGTGCAGGTTCCTGAGAATAACAGGTTTTCTTCCATGAAACGTTCCTGATTTCAGGAATGTAGTATTATTTTGAATGTGTTAATTTGATGATTACTGATATTTTCAAGGAACATTACTGGTAAATATTGGGCACATAGCTGCCCAAAATTTCCCAGGAAAGTGCCGGATTCTTTTTTACAGTGCAACGTGTAAGAATTTTTATATTTAATATTCATCACTAATATTTAATTGCAATGTTTTCTAATCGGCTGCAATGCAAAACACCATTCTTCAAAATTAGTTGTAAATATTAAATAAAAAGTCCCTACAAATTGACAACACTGTTACCAAAAGCAAATTAGGAAAGCCTTGGTTTTTAACAAAATATTTCGAAACTATTTCTGCTGATAACTAACGTAAAATAAATCATCCATAGTCTTGATTAGAATGTAACGATAAACAGATGAAATTTAAACTCATGTTCAGAAATTCAAAGCTCGAAAAAGGATATATAATAAGCGCGAAAATCGCGTACCATACAAACTAAACTTGTCATTGTCTCATTCGTGAAATGCAATTGTTTACTACTTTTTCTTCTCCTTAATGCGATTTATACCAGTTCAGAATTTTTTATGAAATCTAATCTATTAATTTAAAAAATGTAAATTTTCAAAAACTGTTTTTAGTATATGTATATATAATGCTTTATTAATGATTAAAGCTTATGTTTATAAAGTTATAATTTGTTCCTTATTACTTCCATTACCGACTACCGTAGATAATAGAAGTATTGTATTCGGTCCGAAAATTTGATATCGAGTTTTTACCGTATTTACATGTTTTAAGGTATCCTGAGTCCAAAAAACTAGTGTTTTGGTGATTGGTCAGTGTGTGCGTGTATGCGTGTAGGCAACCTCCTAGCTATCATATCCCCGAAACTATTAAAGATAAAACTACGAAACTTCAGAATTGAGACAGGTCTAGTGTACAAATGAATTTTCCAAATTTTGGTAAAAATTGGAAAACCGGAAGTGGAACATCAGAAACCGGAAGTGGGTCCGAAAGTCCTTATCTTGAAAACCACTCTAACGATTTTCTTCAAAGTTGCTGTATAAATAATCTATTAGATGTCCTTTCGAATGATATAGTTGGGGTTAGAACACGAAAATTGATGGCGTCCTGCACAAATAGCTCAATTTCAGGTCTTGCAAGTGTGTTTCTTTAAAAATGACTGTAGGGATTTTTTTTTCAAACTCGCCACATTAACTTCCTTTTAAATATCCTTTTATATGTAATTATTGTTTTCCGTTCAATAAATATGTATGGCAAGTTTTGGTAAAAGTTCGTACCTCAAAAACGGCTCAAACGATTTTCTTGAGAATTGTTACATAAAACCATTTTAGATATCCTTTCTCATACATTACGTGGTTATTATAGGAAAATTAACAGTCATCCTGATTAGGTAGGTCAGTGTTAGATTTCGGAAATAGGTGTTTCAGAAAATAACTCTACATTTCTTTTTTTTTTTTTTTTTTTTTTTTTTTTTTTAACTCACTATGTAAACTCCGTTTTATATATCTTTACACGTGTATCAAGTTTCTCTTACTGCAAAATTTTTATGCGTCTACTTTGTTAGGTCATTTTTATCCCTTCTGATCACATTATCTTCAAAAAATGCATATAATACGTGTAAATAGTGGGTAATGGAAATCGTGTGGTTGTTTCACACCAGATTTTTTTTTTTTTTTTTTTTTTTTTTTTTTTGGGGGGGGGGGTACTTTAAACTATAAAATAATATTGATATATTTTTCTCGAAAATTGCTTTTAAAATTTAAGTAAGTGTAAGTATAATTTGCTTAACGATAATATTAAAATTTCTTTCAGAAAAACCAGAAAGGTGTACAAATTATTAGACTCAACGCAGAAATAAACGCAGATAAAATTTTTAAAGTTAGCTAAATATGCCTTATACTCCAATAAGGTCATGCATAATTTTAAAGGCAGTTGTTGACCGATTAATAACAAATTACAGTATAATATAAATATGTTAATATATATATTTTATTTTATTTTCATTCGCAATTTTTGTATGAATCCTTTAACGAGATCTGGAGACTATTTTTTCCCTCTGTGAACTTTGCGTCAAAGCATTGGACAGTGGTTTATGTCAGCTGTTCCTTATTTTTTCATATATCGGGGATATTTTATGATACAATACTGAAATTTTGTACATGCCCTGATTGAGGTATGAGACCCTAACATTTCACTCCTAAAAAGAAAAAAAAAAGAAAAAAAAAAAGAGAGAAAAAGAATAAAATTAAATAAAATTAAATAAATAAATAAAAATTAAATTACATTAAAATTCATATTAATTGGAATTGAATACCAATATAGTTTTAATTTATTTGATAAAACTCTATTTCTATACACTTCCTTTACGTAACTTTACAATTTCTGATTTAAGTCTAAGACCAAAATTGAAGGAATTAAAGCGACTTCAAAGTTTTTCGACTATACCAGTGCTTCTAAAATAATGTGATAGGGCGCACCACAGTTCGCCCTAGAAGATTTCCAGGTGTATCCTGTGGTATTCCAGAAAAAATGTGTGTTCAGATTATTATTTTTTTTTTTTTAATAAGTAGAACCGACTACAAAAAGCAATTATTATTCAAAGTAACAAAGATAAACTGAAAACTGGCATAAAATGGAATTGTTAATTGTCTAAAAGCATAAAATCTAATGGAATTGTTAATTGTCTAAAAGCATGTTTCCTTCGCCAAACAACATAAACGCACAACATAACGTCAGATAACATGATTTTTTAAGTCGGCGCAAAATTAAATAAAATTTCATACTTTTTTTTCGAATTTAATTCGAGACCGATAACTACCCTGTTGTCTCAAATTTTCCATTTCCGCAAGTTCCTTTATTTACATATATATTTTTTATCACTGTTTGAAATTGACCCACTCGTAACATCCACGTAGAGCAGTAAACACACTTCGCCATTCTGGTTTTGTGTTTTTACGAAATTACTAGAATTTTCATTGCAAACTTTTATTGCTTGGAAATCTAAGTACTTTTCTGTTGTGCTTTGCAAGATGTATATTTTGAACTGAGTATAATTTGTGTATTGAATAAAGAGAATAAATTTTTATTTAATTTTGCGCCGGCTTCAAAGGTTATGATTAATAGTATTTATGTTATCTGGCGAAGGAATTTATTCTATACTTTTAAGCGTAATTTATAATTTCATTTTATGTCAATTTTCAATTACCTTGAATAACAACTGGTTTTGGTGCCGGTTCTATTTTTTTTTCCAAAACAGTTTATGTATTTTTTTCCAGTGAAAAAATATTCATACTGCAGAACATGAGAAGACGTTCGAAAGCAGTTTCATGTATTACAGCCCTGCAAAAAAGTGGCACAACTAAAAAATGGCAATTTTGTGTTTATGTCACAGACTAGTTAAAAAAGTTGTTGTTGACCAGTGGGCACCTTGTATTTTGTGTATTTTTTTTTAGATCTTAAAGAAATCATAATGAGACCTATTTCAGACCAAGACAATTAGAACAAAAGAAAAGAAGTATCAAAATTGAAGCATCGTTAAAAAGTTATAAGCTAACAAAAAAAAAAAAATAAATAAAGAAAAGAAAAGAAAAAGAAAAAAGAAGAAAAAGAAGAAAAGAAGAAGAAGAAAAGAAAAGAAAGAAAAAATACGGTTTGAATTGAGGACCTCCTCCTTTTTGAAGTCGGCTTAAAATAAATATTGTTACTCTGTTAAAATGTTTCATTTCAGATAGATTGCTCTTTTCGTCAACATGTCATTATTATATTAATAACAGATTTCTTTTCTCTTTTTCCAAAAACTAGTAATTTATTCTTATTACTTATTTTGAAAAATTTTAAAGTAGCCAACTGACTTTTTTCTTTTTTCTTTTGATTGGTTGCTACTAAATGGTAGTTCATGTACAGACTTTCGAGACAACTTTGTTCTATTTGCCAATTAAAGGATTAGTAGGAAAATACAACATTTGCATATTTTGCCATTTTCTGTTTCCCCTGAATCCAAAAATCATGTTTTCAGCGGTTGGTCAGTGTGTGTGTGTGTGTGTGTGTCTGTCTGTCTGTTATCAGCATACCTCAAGAACAAATAGTAGCAGAAAGTCCAAACTTGTATTCTAAATGTGTATCCCATACGGATGCTACACTAAAATTTTCGTTGAAATCAAGCAAATGGTTTGTATACAGGGCCATCCAAAATAATTCAAGTACATTATGATGTCTGTGGGGAAATTTCTGGTAAGTACAGTGTAAATCTATAGCCTGACTTAAACAAAACGAAATGAACTTTTTTTTTTTTTTTTTTTTTTTAAATACATGTTTTGTGTTGATTGTGATTTGAAAATCACTCATCACTCGTTTACATGGCTACCCAAAGTATTTCGATATATTGGGGCTATACATGAAAATTGCTGGAACTGTAATTCATTTTTGTTATATGTTTTTCAAATAAGACTAAATTATGTACACAATATTGTTTATAGTGCATGTTATTTATAGACAATATACAGGGCAGTGGCGGCTCGTGCACCGAAAATTGTTGAAGATGAAGCACACTGTATTTTACGCCGTATTCATTTATAGAATAAAAATTTACATTTATATAAGTATTTTTTGTTAATTTTAGTTAAGACCATGCTTAATAAAAATTATGGTTAAAAATACTTAAATATTATTTTTGAACTCTTCACCTATTTTCGGTTCACGAGCCGCTCCTGATACAGGGCTACCTAAATTTAGCTAAAAGTTCTTTTCTCTAGAATGTAGTTGATGGAAGTGCTTTGCAATATTTTACTATGTCGACGAACACTGCTCAGGAATTTTTCATACCCATACTGTAATCAAAGAATTTTTTGAACTTTTTTTTTTTTTTTAATAATTGTAGGCAGTATAATCATAGCCTCCTAAACTAGCTGCTGTGATGTTAAAAACATCACTTCTTTCTAAATTTTAAAATAAGATCGTTTTTCTGCACTTAAATGCATTGTATCTCTTAGCTCGCTCAACTCACCCTGTAATGTTTGCTTTACTGCAATTCACACACAGGAGAAAATTTGGTTCTTCTTTCCTAGTGGTGATGTCATCTCACACCATTCTGAGAACCAATGGGGTGATGGTTCTGACCCCACCTTCTGTTATCCCGGCAATTTTAAATTCAGTTGAGTTTGAGCAGTGCTCCAGATAGCAGCATGGGTAAGAAATGATTGTTTATATTCTGTTTTTATAGGACTGTGACCATTTTATCATTTTGGAGAGAGAGTGCCTACTTCATAACAATATATGTATATCAGAAATTAATTGTTGCATATTTAATTTAAAAAAAAAAAGCAATATCTATTTTTTAATGTCCTATTTAATTTGGATTTGAAAACAAATAAAATTTTGATTCAACAGTATGACTTGCTTGGAAATTTTATTTGGTTCTGCATTTTTCTTATTTGCAGCTTTCTAGCAATCAAGTGAATTTATTCTTCTTTTCTCTTATGTAAATAAAAGTATTTGGATATATATATAGACCTTTTGACCAAAAGAACAAAAAGGTTAGCGGTCAAAATGTAATGTAACGATCATGTACGCCATGAGGTCTTTGATTCCTCAATAACGAACTTCTATTGATAATTAAAATTAAAAATATTAATAAAATTAATTTAAAATATGAAAATATAAAAGTAAATGAATATATTTTCACCACATTTGGTGCCGGTTATGTCAAATTGTGATCCGATGGAAAAAGATTGAGATCACAAACCAAAATATTCATTTAAGCTAAGCTATTAGATACATTTATTTAGATTACCTAAATATTGCAAAAGAGGAAAACATTAGGTTATTTAAATGTTTATTGAATTAAACATGATTTTATATTATCTACAATGATTCTATAAGCTGCAATGTTTGAAGAATATATGCATAGAAATAAATAAAAATGGAAAATAAAAGGAATACTTGATTATTGTTCTTAAGAATGAATGATACTGTAGAGATTGTTTATTTTGAATAAGTTATTTTATTTTTATTGCTAGAATTACTGAAATTATTTTTAAAGTCATACAAAACTAATAACATTTTTGTGATTACATATATACCAAGTGACCTATAAGACAATTCCTTGTTTCAAAAATGGTAATATGCTGGAACTTTGTACAAATGAAAAAATTTTTTGGTTCAATATATTTTGAATAACTGATTAAATAAATAATAACCAACAGAACTTTGTAGTGTTGGCCTTAAAAAAAAAAAAAAAAAAATTGTAGGTATGTCTCTCTCTCCTCAACTACTTGAATTTATTATATGCAAATAGCTATCAACACATGTAAAAATCAAAAAACTTAAATAACAAGCTTCATACATCTGTGTTTTTTTTTTAAACCAATATAGTAGTTTCATATATATACAAAAAAATAATGGCTTCTAACAAAGGACTGACAAGATGTTTACCGTTCAAAACTTTAGTAACGCCATTTTCTGGAGACCCTCAATTATTGGATTTCTTTATTGAACAAGTGAAATTTAAAACCGAGAACAGCAAATGGGATGAATCCCATGCTTTGGCTTTTGTGAAATCAAAATTAGCAGATACTGCTCTTAAGTTTTATGTCTCCTCCCCAGCTTGCCAAAAAGCCAAAAATACTGAAGAATTATTTAATATACTTAAGAAATATTTTAAGGTAGAGTCGGAAACTTCAATAGCACAACAATTTAATGAGTTTAGTTTTGAGTCCGATGTCAATATTAATATTTTTTCTAATAAGCTCGAAAATTTAGTGAGAAAATGATTTCCTGATATGGAAGAAAAAGCCCTTGAACAATTACTCATCGCAAAATTCAATGACCTCATCCCGCCCCACTTTAGAATTCATCTACTATCACAAAAAGCCACAACCTTTTATCAGATGGTGGAATGTCTCGAAAAATTTCAGGAAATTTATAACTTGCAAGTAAACCCTGTCTTACCAGGAACATCTTTTGCTACTATTCAGAACTTCAATCATAAAACAGATAGTGAAGTGATAGGTACAAACTCTGAAAACAATTTGACTAAGGTTAACAATTCATCTTATAGCAAGCGGCCATACAATAAATTTCCACAAAACAAAGGTTCACATACGATTCAATGCCAGTGGTGTGAAAGACCTGGACATTCTGCTCAGAAGTGCTTTGCACTCAGAAAATTACAAAATAATAAGTTTTCTTACAGATATCGTAATGGGCAAACTTTCTCTAGACCTTATAGAGACATGTCACGGAGAGCCAGGCCCCGTAAAACATATAAATCCAACTCCCCTCAAACCAAAAGTAGTCAGTCACAATGACTAGAAGTGGAGAATGGTAGAAGTGACACTAAACTCCTAGGTAAAAGAGTTCCTCATATAGGTCAGGTTTGACTAAAGTCAATTACCATAACAACTTTTCACAGACTAACTCAACATATTCTAATCTACCTAATAATTTTTTTGTAAATAACAATGAAATCATTCTGAGATCTCCAGACACACAGGCAAAGTTCCCTTTGTCATTAGAACGTAAAGTAAAATCTATTGCGATACAGACAACATCTCCAGTACTGGTAACGTCCCCGAGTGTGGAGGAAAATGGAGACTGTATATTAGTTAATTCCCTGGAATTCTTGTTACACACAGACAATGATCTGCCCAATCTCCCCATCATACAATTATTGTTAAACAAAACACTAGAAAAATTTCTTCTCGACTCAGGAGCTTCTGTGTCATTACTCTCAAAACATTACTTTTTACAAAATCAAAGCAAATTATATTACAAAAGAATTGCTTCTAGAGTCAAAATATCTACAGTAAACTCTATAGTCCAATGTGATGGATGTGTTTGCATTTCCTTTAAAATAGGGAAAACTTTTTACAAACACACATTTTTTCTTATTCAAATACCAACTGAATCCAAATTTAATGGTATACTTGGCTTTGATTTTTTAAAGTCCCATCACGTTGTTATCAATTTACATAATAACAAGAAACAAATTAATGAAAATGCTTTAGATATTCTAGACACTGTACCCTCGTGCAGTCTTTTATCATCTGAATCTGATATAAAGCGGGCATCGCATAGGATAGATACTCATATGGACTTCACCCAAACTGGATGTAAAAAAATCTAAAATTGATGTTCATAAAGATAATTTGCCCTCTTGTCAAAAATGTTGGCTTACCCAGAAGATTATGATTGATCCACAGGATACTATATATGTGCCTGTGCGGTCCACGCTTATTCCAGAAAATCAGTTAGTAATGTTTACATCGTCTAACAAGCACTGTCCACTTGCGTTCTATCCTTCTCTTATGGAGGTACAACATATCAAGGAAAATTCTACTAAACAAGAATTAATTCAATTTTTTATTCCTATGTATAATAATTCGAGCAAGAAACTGCATATAAATAAAAATACTATTTGCGGATACATTTCAGAGATAGATAAAATAGAAGAAAATACATTAGATCTTGCAACGAATACACCTGATCACATGTGTAATCTAATTAAGGCTACACCAGAAGTTTTATCCTTAAGACAGAAAGAATTTAATGTAGATAATTTTTCTATTCAGCATTTAAAACCTACAGAAAGGTAATAATGCAAGATATTCTTCAGAAATTTAACTCTGTATTTTCATGTTCACTAAAGTCGATTGGACACACCGATCATATCACTCCACATATAAAATTCATTTCAGATATTCCCTTAAAAACTTACCCTTTTCCTATTCCACAAGCTATTCAAGAATAGGCAAAAGATCAACTTGACAAATTACTGGATGCAGGGATCATTGAGAGAAATATCTCTGAATGGGCATGCCCAATGCTCATGGTTAAAAAGAAAGCTGTGTCTAAGGAGGATAAACCTTCCTTTAGACTGGCCCTAGATTTAAGGTTAATCAACTCTATGATTCGATGCTCCACTTATCCTCTTCCAAGAATTGATACGATAATAAATAACATCTCAAAATTTAAATATTTTACAACATTAGACTTTCCCTCAGCGTATCATCAAATTTCATTACCTAAAGAATACAGACGACGTCTCTCATTTACTACACAATGGGGAACTTATTCATTTAAAAGATTAATGTTTGGGCTGAGATCAGCTGCATCAACATTCCAAATGCTTATTGACACAATTATACAAGAGTGCAATTGTTCAGGCATATATATGCTTACCAGGACGATATTATCATAGGTAGTGACTCTTTCCAAGAAACAACAGAAAAATTACAAACACTTTTAGCTACTCTACAAAAGTACAATCTGCCATTGTCTCCAAAGAAATGTAAATTCCATCAGTCGTCAATTGAATATCTCGGTTTCAATATCCAAAATCAAAAAATACATCCTATTTCTTCTAACATTACTAAAATTACTCAATTTCCTGTCCCAGCAACCAGAAAACAACTGAAGAGATTTATAGGATTGTGTGGATTCTACAGAAAACTCATTCCCTGCTACTCAAAATTAATTGATCCTTTGATAAAAATTAACATCTCCGAAAACTACATTTAAATGGACAGAGCAAAATGCTGAAGTCTTTAAACAAATACAGAATTTTTTTTTCTCTAAACCTTTTCTTTCATTACCGGATTGGTCAAAAAAAATTTTCTTAATACAGATGCTAGCAAAATTGCTATTTCAGGGGTTCTTCTACAAGAAAAGGATGGCATTCTGCTTCCGGTTAGTTACTTTAGTAAAACACTATCTAAATCAGAACAGCGATATTCAGCCATCAAGCTTGAGCTGATGGCCATAGCTAAGTCAGTCAGTGCATTTAAATTTTTCCTTTTCAACCGACCTTTCACTATTCTCAGTGATAGCAGACCACTTGAACACTATAAGAAAATTTCCTCTCCTGCTGATTTAACTACTAAGTGGCTGATTGAATTATCAAACTATCAGTACACATTCAAATATGTAAAAGGGAAAACAAACGTTTTGGCAGACTATTTTTCAAGAGAAGACTTTTCGTCATACACAGAAGATCTAACCTCAAACCCAGAATTAATTAAAGAGGCTAACAATTTACCCATTTCTTCAGATTCTCCAACAATTGAACTCCATCATATCAATGTCACACATAAATTTGATAAGTCACTCACCTCATCAGAGCCTCATCGTTCTTCTTTACCTCAGTTGTTAAGTAACGATGCTGCTCCACTCAGTCGTTCCTTAAACAGCTCTGACGCAGATAATCTTATGATGGAAATCTCGGAAGAATGTTTTTTTTAAGAGCAAAGAGAAGATGACTTTCTGCTAAAAATTATTGTCGATATCACTTCGGAGAAACCTTCTCCTAAATATAAAAATTGTTTTGTCCATCCGGACACAGGTCTGTTAATGATCAAACGAAAGTTTCACCAGCCTGAGAACTCTCCAAAAACAAAAATTGTAGTACCACAGAAGTTAAAACCAAAAGTATTAAAAATTTGTCACATGCCTCACTTGGAATTAGAAATACATACAGAAGAATACTTAAGGGGACTAAGACGTTTTCGACTACTGAAAAAGACTAATATTTCACCATTATTTGCAGCCCTGTGTCTCCTTACACGCTTAACAAATCATTATAATTTTTTTACTGCATGTTTAAAACACATTCAAGAATATCTTTTTGATAATTAAAAAACATATTATTGAAAAATATTTTTCTTATGGCACAATAAAGAGGATGATGTATTTTCTCGAAAAAAAATACTATCGAACACTTTGGTACACTTAAAAAAAAAACTATGTATCTCCTTACCTTGAAATCTTCCATGATTATCCAAAACACCCTGCTTGATACAGTGAACCTGTTTTTATTTTATTTTCAAAGATAATTTTTTTTAAAAAAAATTATGAACTTCTAGATTAAAAAAAGCCTATATTTTCCAATAAACACTGACCATCACAAAAAAATATACAATGTTAAACTTTTAAATTTTAGGTTCACCAGTTGGAATTTTATATCATAAATATCTCTGTAAAATTTCAAACTTGTACTGCTGGTAGATGTTTTACAAAATGTACCTAAACATTGAAAAAACACAATTTCAGAAAAATGAAAAAAACACTTTGAATGAGTATTAAAGATCAGAGCTGTACATTTAAAACATTCCTGGACCGTAATCAGATTGAGATTTCATTTCTGCATTATCTAATTGTTTTTTTAGTTTCTTTTTTTGTTTGCGAGCCTCTTTTGATAGTTTTTTAAGTTTCAGTTCTGCATCAGAGATTCTACGAAAATCTATTTTCCTCAAGGATTCACACATATTCTGACCCAGAACAATACCCATGCTTTTAAAAACATTTGCCCGACTGCTAACACCATCGTTAAAACAGATAACAGAATCCATCACTCCCATTTTTAAAGTATTCATGCCAATGAATTTAGTTTTTGGCAGTCTTTTCCAAATGCAGCTGTTGAAACTTTCATTAGGGTTTTGTGTGCGTCCATGCATACATTTTTCCAAAAGTTTTCTATCCGTTAGGCTTCTAAAAACAGGTTTTATTGCAAGCGCTATTGCTTCAGGCAAAGGATGCTTATGACAATACTTTTCCCCAGTTTCTTTAGCTCGATTGTAACGACACCAAGATTCAGGACCTGTAGGACAGAGACCATGCTGCGGGTTGCTATCTGAAGACAAACGATGAAAATATATGGCCCATATGCCCTTTACCATGTCATCTAAAGAGTTTGAACAATTCTTTCGTATGGCGGATCCATAATAACTTTGTTGGAAGAAAACACACAGCTTGGGGTGAACATTATCAGTTAATTATAGTGAAGAACCAGGGAGTCTCCTAACCATGGTACCAGTAAGAAAGATAAGATATCTAGTCTAGAACTGGAGGGCAACCTGCTTTGTTTACACTTTTCGAAGCTCTTTAAATGGGCGTGGTATGTCCTTTTAGCTCTTTAAATGGGCGTGGTATGTCCTTTTAAATTTATTTATTCTAAATTTATCAGCTTTTTTTTCATTGAAAGGGCATAAATTATACATTTTTAGAAAGAGCAGAAAATACGCTATTTTTTTAGACAAAAATTGAAAAATCGATTTTTTGAAGCTGTTTCATGTCTTGGTCCCCTTAAACACTTTTATTGGACAGGATTATTTGAAGATGTGAAAAACTTTGTTCTGTCCTGTACATTATGTATTCAATATAAACCGCACAGAATTCCACCTGCTCCACTACAGGAAATGTTTGTTCCTTCTGCGCCGAGTATGTTGGTTTCCATGGACTTTTTGGGTCCTTTCTCTAATGGCTTCCATGTGTTAACATTTCTCGATCATTTTTCTAAACATATTGAATTGGCACCAGTAAAAAATGCAACAGCACAAGCTGTAGTTAAAGCCATTACGGGATACATCACTACCTTTGGTCGACCCTCTGCGATACTCTCAGACTTAGGCCCACAGTTCACAGCAAACATCTTTAACAACTTGGCACAGACATTGAAAATTACAATCTCCCATTCATCATCAGGACACCCGCAAACACAAGGCTCATCAGAAAGAATTAATACCAGCATCAAATCCTCAATTGCCACTCTTACCAAGGAAGGATTTGATTTTCACCAGGCTTTGATGATACACAAGAACCTGTATAACACCACCGTTCATTCTTCAACTGGATATTCTCCAGCCTTTCTGCATTTTGGCAGGTCACTAACAAGCATCTTTGACTTGTTTGAAGCTCCTCAGTTAGAAACACTGGAATTTCCATATGAATACCATAAATACATGGAATCAATGAAACAGATTTTCAGGCAAGTGCATCATAACATGAAGTTTCACCAAAACCAACGTAATATTAGACAACATAAAAAAGCAGTTCTCCGGAAACTCAAAGAAAATGACATGGTTTTTATAAACACCAAAGATACATTTAAACCAAGATTCATAGGCCCATATTCAGTTCAAAAAGTAATATCTGATGTGTCACTCTCCGTCAGAGAATTCGAAAATGAAGGGGATGAACCATTCACTATCAACATAGACCGTGTCATCCTGGCTCATAAAAGAAAGCAACATCTCATTCCACAAACAATTCAGACAGGTCAACCAGCTGGGATTGTTCAACCGCATTCTCATTATGATCTCAGACCAAGATGCAAAACTTAATTTTTTTGTTTTTTTGTTTCCATTTTCACAAATGTTCTTTTAACATGTTTTTTTTTTTTTTTCTTTAAGTTTTTTTTAGGGGACTTGATAATCAGTTCATTCACCAAAGTTGCCTGTTGTAAACAAGTATGAGTTGGTACAGGTATATTTGATAAGTTGTACTTTGTATATTGTCCTATTATATATTGTGTAGTTATATATACATATTTTTTTTCCTGTGGCAAATGTTGAATATCTACAATAACTTAGTGAAGTGTGTATTGTATTTAATATGAATATAAATCTTCTGTTATGCTGCTTTATTTTATATATTGTCTTATTTGTTAAATTTGATAACTATACTATAATTAATTACTGCTCAAAATGTACAGTATGTGTGCGTTATATGTATCGGGAACTTGCATATTTATATGTGTATACATAATTTTTCTTCTTTCTTTTCATATACTAATTATTACACATTGTCATGTTTATAAATATATTGGGTTATTAAATACAATTTCTGGAAGCTTCCACACCATTTTCAGAGACACAAACATCACTTATACAACACAAGTATACACAACATCCACACTATTACACAATCAAATTAATACACAATCCACACATGATATGTATATAAATGTGTATAATGTTTGATAAAATTCTTTGTTTATTGTGATTATTGACATTGCAGTTTTGTTTTGGTTATATCTGATAGTATGTTTATTTTGAGTATTACTTGACGTTTATATAAAGTGCATTTTTGATTTTGTTTTGTAATCTAACTTGGTGGCCTCAGTAGCCACTCACATTTATTATTTCCATTTATAATATGTATATTCTAAAAAAAAAAAAAAAAAAAATGGTAATGATAAAATTTAAAATATCTTATTCGAATATTATACTTAAGTGTTTGCAATGCTTTTTCCGTATCTAATGTAATATTTATCTGTAAGATTATTTTGACATTTGTATTGATACTTATTTTGATTTTTTTTTCTCCTTCATAATAATTCTTCAAGAGGTCATCTGCAAATATTTTATACTGAAATATAATATCTGATTTTGTTTTATCATAATGCGTGTATTTAATATCAAGATTATTGGTTAAATATTTTTGTTGAAATTGCACATCCACTAAAATTCTTTTGTCATGTCATGTATTTTTTTATTCTCGTTAACTAATTATTTTTACAAATTTATAAGAAAGAAATTTTACAGCACTTTGCATGCTTTTCAATGTTTCTGTTTATAATACTATTTTCTTTAAAAGGTATCAATATATTTTTTTACTCATGTCACTTGTTGATAAAAGCTGTGTCTGTTTGCATTTATAGATATATTTTATTAGTTGTCAATATCCTAATAAATATTGTTATACATAGATATGTCAGTGACCGCTTTTATATCAATAAAATCTTATCTTTGGGAATATCTGTAACCACAGTGCTGAAATAATTTTTTTTTTGATGAAATAGTGTATTCCTCGCCTATTTTTGTAGAATTGATCAACTACCAGGGTAGGCGTTGATATTGGATTGTTTGTCGGAATTTTATTGTTTCAGCTTTACATATCGATTTTGTATTATGTTTGGTTCAGATTTTGTGTCACATGTACATTGTTCTCAAAATTTCTGAAATTTTTTATCAAGTGCATGTTATTCAAGGTATTGTAAGACCTTTCATTTGCTTAAAAATTTACTTTGTTTCATGCATGCCTTTAATGGTTGTTCTTACAATATTTTATAGTCAATATGGACATTTCCTTGTTTTTCACACGTAAAAAAAAAAAAAAAAAAAAAAAAAAAAAAAAAAAAAAAATTGTAATCCTTCATGTAAATGTAGGTATGCACTCTCCATTCACATTTTTAGTCTTCCAAATTTTTTTAATGGTCGTTAGGGGTAATGTGATGCTAAAAACATCACTTCTTTCTAAATTTTAAAATAAGATCGTTTTTCTGCACTTAAATGCATTGTATCTCTTATCTGGCTCAACTCACCCTGTAATGTTTGCTTTACTGCAATTCACACACAGGAGAAAATTTGGTTCTTCTTTCCTAGTGGTGATGTCATCTCACACCATTCTGAGAACCAATGGGGTGATGGTTCTGACCCCACCTTCTGTTATCCCGGCAATTTTAAATTCAGTTGAGTTTGAACAGTGCTCCAGATAGCAGCATGGGTAAGAAATGATTGTTTATATTCTGTTTTTATAGGACTGTGACCATTTTATCATTTTGGAGAGAGAGTGCCTACTTCATAACAATATAGGTATATCAGAAATTAATTGTTGCATATTTAATTAAAAAAAAAAAGCAATATCTATTTTTTAATGTCCTATTTAATTTGGATTTGAAAATAAATAAAATTTTGATTCAACAGTATGACTTGCTTGGAAATATTATTTGGTTCTGCATTTTTCTTATTTGCAGCTTTCTAGCAATCAAGTGAATTTATTCTTCTTTCCTCTTATGTAAATAAAAGTATTTGGATATATATAGACCTTTTGACCAAAAGAACAAAAGGGTTAGCGGTCAAAATGTAATGTAACGATCATGTACGCCATGAGGTCTTTGATTCCTCAATAACGAACTTCTATTGATAATTAAAATTAAAAATATTAATAAAATTAATTTAAAATATGAAAATATAAAAGTAAATGAATATATTTTCACCACAGTTGCCTGTCGCGTGGCTCGGAAACTTGGCAAGAGTTGAAGCGGTAGACAGCGCCACCTGGTACAGATTACGCGCCTTTTTTATTCAACTGTCACCAATAATTTTAAGAAGTGATATATGGTATATGTAATCGACGTTTCTTCGATTCTATTCGCCTTTTATGTATATCATATCCCACTTTTAAAAATTTTTGGTGGCTGTTGAATAAAAAAGTTGCGCAATTTGTACCAGGTGGCGCTGTGTACCGCTTCAACTGTTGCCAAGTTTCTGAACTACGCGCCAGGCATCTAGTTTAGGAGGCTATTGTATAATTCGCTGAACTATATATCAAATAAAACTCTTCTTAAACCTACTTTAAATTATTTTTCAAGTGCATTAAATTTTGTTATCTTACCTTATTGATCTTAAGATTTAATATGGAATCTAGCTTTAGATTATTGAGCTGCAGGGTAAGAGAAAATTGTGTGAGTGACACACCAAATTATTTGCTTTATATTTGTTTCATTTGCATATACACAGGATCCAATGAATCTTTCAAGGGAAGGGAAGTACAAACCTAGGAGAAACTCCAGTGACGATTTGATTAAATATAAAAGCGAGCTTAAAAATTTTAAGAACTATCATCAAACACAAAACGTCATGAGTTGGAAATGGGGAAAATTTAAACAAATAATTTTACACAGTATTAGCCCCAAAATGCAAATTGGTTTAAAGGTTTAAATTTGTATTTAATATAGAATTATCCCGCAGTAAATGCATAAATACAGACAGTATAAAATATGCTTGACCTTAAAAAAAAATAATAATAATAATAATAATAATAATATCTATATATGATTGGAAGGAACTGAAAATTTCATAGAAAATTTTTATGTTTATGAAATTAAAAGCATGCCATTTGGAGGAGGGGGGGGGGTTGCTTAATTTATTTTCGAAGCTTTTTCAAAACTTTCAAAGGGAAACATGATCCTCACGCCTGCACATTTGTAAATACGTATTTATACAAACAAATACGGTATTATATCTACCGTACAAACCACTTTTCTTTAAAGACAACTGAAAGTTGCTCTGAAATAAGCTAAGTATCTTACCATAATTTTTTTATTTTCCTCTGTAAGGTTACTTGCATAATTCCAGTTCGCTTTAGTTATTTTATTCGTCAAAAGTGATTGCTTTACGTCGTTTTCCTGAAGAAACTGTACGGCTGCATCGTAGTCGGTGTTGTCTCCACTAGCATATTTTACAATGTTTGCCTTTCGACCGTCAACGGCAATAGTAAGTGACAAGGATACTATATGAAGTAATGCTGTTGCCAACATATTTGTATGTTCAAAGTTCCCGGACCCTGAAAAGAAAGAAAAAAACAAAGAATAAATTTTTTCGTTTTTATTTATTTTTTTCCCACATAAGTTTACTTAGTATACACGCTCATACACATAGATGCAAGCAAGATTTAATAAAAATCACATTGCAGCTTTAAAATCTTAGTGGTAAAGTAGATATAAAATACTCACATCCATTTCCATATTTTTAGGAAAAACTGTTAGTTTTCTAAAGCATGAGAAAAATTTGGTTGTTAAAGAGTGTTTTTTAAAGTTAAATAGTAAAAAAAAAGATTGTAAAGATGGATATAAAGCATAGATTAAAGAAAATAAAATTGGTCGTATCACTTAAAATCTTTATACTGATTTACAAACCAGTATTGCTTTGATGAGATATAATCAAGTATTTTAAAACAATAATCATTAAGTATTGTAACAATAAACCTACTATGACTTAGACATATGACTAGATGTTGATAATTATTAGTTCTCCCTATTATACTACTAGCAGGCTACGCCCACTTCGCTGGTCACTAAATTTAAATGAATTTTCAAAAGAAATAAATCATTATTTATTTTTTATATCATATTTTGTGCTTTGTAACATAATTAAACCAGAGCCTCCTTAAGTAGATGCCTAGCGAGTCGCTCGAAAACTTGGCAACAGTACAAGAAGAACATAGCCAGTAGATGGCGCTTGATACCGTACGTAAAGTTATGTTTATTTCCCGCGAGCGCGATGCAATTGAGCTTCAATTGAGTTCTGGTTTATGTTTTATTAATTTAACAAATGTGAGAGTTTTTTTTTTTTTTTATAATATGGTGTATTGCGTCGTTCCATTTTATAAATCAGACAGTAGCCGTGAAAATATATGTTTCCACGAAATACCAAGCAATGCAATTCAGCGTAAAAAATTGCTTCCAAATATTTCCAGACAAGGTATGTAAACTGCATAAATAATTAATGCAATATTGCCAACCCTCCGGATTTTTGAATATCAATAATATTTTTCACAAAAAACACTATTTTTCTTTATTATCGTAAATTGTGTGATTAAGACGAAGATAAATTTAAAAGAAATTATGATATAAAAATTCGAAGGGTTGACACCTCTCTGTTAGTAAGTTAGATTTAACAAATAAAAATAGTTATGCTTATTACAAAATGAAATAAAATTTTTATTTATTGATGTAGGAATACAGAAAAATAACTTGTTCTTAGTTACTTTCAAGTCATTCTATATTGGAGTATTTTGTAGTTTTTTTCATAAAATGAATAAAACTATAAAATACTCCAATATAGGAACAAGATTGATTTATATTTTTTTAATACCACTGTTTTTTAAAGACTTGTGTAAATGCGTATAAAAATTTGATTATTTCAGTTAAATCGAAACAAAAGTGTTGGGAATCTTGAAAAGAAAAAATAGAAAATTTTTATTTCTACTTTTGTTCTTTTTAAAAATATTAAGTTTTAAGATTCAAAACATTACTTTTATTAACCTTTTACCACAGAAATGGAATATGGAATTAAAAATTCATGTAAAAATTAAATATGAGTACTGATTTGAAAAATTATCAGAAAAATGAAAAATATCCCCACATCCATACACTCACATATATATACACACAAACACATATACTGGCTAAATATAAATCAGGGGAAAACTCGATATCGAATTTTGGGACCGAACACAATACTTTCATTACCTACGGTAGTAGGGTAATGGAAGTAAAATTATTTCAAGGATGTTATTAATTTGTCCTTAAATTTGCCAATCTTTATCAAATTTTTCAATTTGAAACCTAATACGAGTTTTAAAATACAATTGTGAATTTCCTGCATTTGTTTGTTTTTAAGTTTTTCTGATAATAAATATGCATATAAATCAATCGCTAAAAACTAAAAAAAAAAAAAAAAAAAAGTTTTTTGTATTCAGGGAACCTCAAAACGTGACTTTATTCAAAAACCTGAGTTGAAGATAGAACTTCAAAAAAAATACTTTTTTTACATTATAGGTTCGAAAAATTAATTTTCCTTCTTCAACAGTATTCGTCGACATCAAAAAGTGTACCAAAGCACTTCCGTCAATTACATTCTACAGAAAAGAACGTTTAGCTTAATTTTGGATAGCCCTGTATGTTTTCAATAAACTATGTGCACATCAGATTGTGCATTTAAATTTAGTCTTATATGAAAAACACTTAACACAAAATGAAATACACTTTCAGCATTTTCCAAGTATATCCGAGATAGACAAACCGACGCGCACAGACCAACCGCTAAAAACATTTTTCGTTTCAGGAGACCTCAAAACATGTAAACATAACACAACTTTATTTCGAAAATATCCATCAGTTTCGAAAGCATACCCTCTCGGAACTGGTGGAGCTAATAAAATCTTGGGAAAAAAAAAAAAAACTTTTCGTGCGAGAGAAAACTTATACTCAAGAAATCCTTAATTTTAAAAATTTAAATCTTAATGGTTATTTATTTATTTTTTCTGACGGACTAGACAACAGATTGTTTTCTTCTCCAATTTTTATTACTGAATGTTAACTTATCTCGTTAATGTGCTGGTCTATTTTTCTTATAAATAATATAAAATTCTCGATTTAAGAAAAATAATTCACACCTAATAAGGTAAAAATGTAACGTAAAGGACATGACCAAAAAAAGAAAAAAAAGACATGATTTTAATAGTTTATCATTATAAATTATTCATTCTAAACTGAACTCATTTAAAGTTCAGAGATTTTAATTTATATAAACGAAACTTTCATCTGATATTTATATTAAAAAATTTTTTGAAATTTTTATTGAATAAATATATAAAAAATAATTTAATCGCGTGATAGACATGCCATGTTTTTGCTTATTTAATTTTAAATTTCGTTTTTTAATTAATAATATATTAAAAAAAAAAAAAAAAAAAGGTGTTATTTATTTGATACGTTGTAATTCAATTAGTTGAAAAGCTAAAATAGGTCTTGTCCACTTTCGAAGAAAATTAAACCCTATACTTTTTTAAATATAAATATTTGAATATTTTTTTTTTGAAAATATTTACGATAAAGCACTTTCACATCATTTTTTCAAATTAAAAGAAAAAAAAAAATACAATTTTGGACTTTAAATTGAAATTAATAGCTAGATTTTATATGAAAAATATAACTTATCTATGAAACAGAAGAAAATTGTTGCTCTGCGTAGGTGCTGTCATCTAGCGTTAGTTTTGTTTTTTAAATGTTGCCTAATTTAACATTGGGATTCGAAGCGCGTGGAAGGCATCTACTTAAGGAGGCTCTGATTAAACTATTACAAGATAAAAAGATATTTTCATGTACCATGTTTTTAAATTTTCTGTTGAACCATACAAACGCTACAGAAAGCAGCGGGAACCCGGAACAAATAGGCTAAAAGTATTAAAAAAATTCATTGTTATCGTGTTTTGAGCTATTATGAAAGTTTCAAATGGCTAGCTAGCTAGCCGGGAAGTTATTTAAAAATCGATTGCAAGCTTTGTACTGGTAACACTGCCGAAGACAGCAGGGACCCGAAACAGTTGGTTAAAAGTATTTAAAAAATGCATTTTCATCATATTCTGAACTATTCTGAAAGTTTCATATGTCTAGATAGTCGGGAAGTTAGTTAAATAAATTTTCTGTTGAATCATATAAACGCTACCGAAGGAAGTAGGGACATGAAACAATTGACTAAAAGTATTTAAAAAATGTATTGTCACAGTGTTTTGAGCTGTCCTGAAAGTTTCAAATGCCTAGCTAGTCGGGAAGTTAGTTAAAAATCGATTGCAAGCTTTGTACTGGTAACGCTGCCGAAGGCAGCAGGAACTCGAAACAGTTGGCTAAAAGTATATATATATAAAAAAAAAAAATGTATTTTCACCGTGCTCTGAACTATTCTGAAAGTTTCAAATGTCTAGCTAGTCGGAAAGTTAGTTAAATAAATTATCTGTCGAATCATACAAACGCTTCCGAAGGCAGTAGGAACTTGAAACAGTTCACTAAAATGGTTAAAAAAATAGATACGTTAACTTGGCCCCCCCACCTTCGAGTTTTTAAATTTCAAATACATCAGGAATTAGCTCTCAATTAGCTCTAATTTGCTCTCTAATATTAGAATTTGCTCTGGGTATGGAATCGAGATATAACAAGTTTAAAAGTGGGGGGGGCAAGTTAACGCTAGCCCCCCCACATTCGAAATTTTAAATTTCAAGAACGTCAGGAATTAGCTCTCAATTAGCTCTAATTTGCTCTCTAATATTAGAATTTGCTCCGGCTTTGTTAACGAGATATTTCAATTTAAAAGAAAGGGGGGAAGGAAGGGGGGAAAGCAAAATTACAGATATCGAAATTTCAAATATGCCAAATTTTAGCTCTCAATTAGCTCTAATTTGCTCTCTAATATTAGAATTCGCTCTGGGTTAGGTATCGAGATATATCATATTTTTGGTTTGGTGGGGGGGGGGCTAAGTTAACGCTAGTACACCCGACTCCCTATCACAACAAAAAAAATTTTGGTAGTTCCAATATTTAGCTCTCAATTAGCTCTAATTTGCTCTCTAATATCAGAATTTGCTCCGGCTTCGTTAACGAGATATTTCAATTTAAAGGAAAGGGGGGAAGGAAGGGGGGAAAGCAAAATTGCAGATATCGAAATTTCAAATACGTCAAATTTTAGCTCTCAATTAGCTCTAATTTGCTCTCTAATATTAGAATTCTATCTGGGTAAGTTATCTAGATATATTAGTTTGTTTGTGGGGTGGGGGGGCTAAGTTAACGCTGGTACACCCGACTCCCTATCACAAATAAAAAAATTTTGGTAGTGCCAATTTTTAGCTCTCAATTAGCTCTAATTTGCTCTCTAATATCAGAATTTGCTCCGGCTTCGTTAACGAGATATTTCAATTTAAAGGAAAGGGGGGAAGGAAGGGGGGAAAGCAAAATTACAGATATCGGAATTTCAAATATGCCAAATTTTAACTCTCAATTAGCTCTAATTTGCTCTCTAATATTAGAATTCGCTCTGGGTTAGGTATCGAGATATATCATATTTTTGGTTTTGTGGGGGGGCTAAGTTAACGCTAGTACACCCGACTCCCTATCACATATAAAAAAATTTCGGTAGTGCCAATATTTAGTTCTGAATTAGCTCTAATTTGCTCTCTAATATCAGAATTTGCTCCGGCTTCGTTAACGAGATATTTCAATTTAAAGGAAAGGGGTTAAGGAAGGGGGGAAAGCAAAATTACAGATATCGAAATTTCAAATATGCCAAATTTTAGCTCTCAATTAGCTCTAATTTGTTCTGTAATATTAGAATTCTATCTGGGTACGTTATCGAGATATATCAGTTTTTTTTTTTGTGGGGTGGGGGTGAGGGCTAAGTTAACGCTGGTACACCCGACTCCCTATTCCAAAAAAAAAGAAAGAAAAAGAAAGAAAAATCGTAATGCTAATATTTAGTTCTCAATTAACTCTAATTTTCTGCTTAATATCAGAATATTCTCTAGCTTCGTTAACGAGATATTTCAATGTAAAAGAAAAGGAGATAGGGGGGGGGGGAGAAAAATTGAAAATATCGAAAGTTCAAATGTGCCAAAATTTAGCTCTCAATTAGCTTTAATTTGCTGCATAATATTAGAATTCGCTCTGGCTTAGTTATAGAGATATATCAGTTTTATTGCGGGTTGAGGATAAATTGGGGGGGGGGGGGGACTTTACGCTAGTCCCACCGAGACTCCTATTTCGAATGACGAAATTTCGAAAGTGCCAATATTTAGCTCTTAATTTGTTCTAATTTGTTTGCTAATGTTAGAATTTGCGCTGGCTTCGTTAACAAAATATTTTAATTTAAAGGAATGGGCGGAAAGCAAATTTGGAAATATGAAAATTTGAAACATGCCAAAATTTAGCTCTTAACAAACTAAATTAATAGTAATAAAATCTTTTAATTTTTTTTTAAATATGCAATGATCAGTTGAGTGAAAAAGCCGACAATGCGAAATTTTATTAATACCAATAAGGTTTTATCTGCATAATTTTGCTAAAAAAAAAAAAAAAAAATCCGTATCTAATATTTAATGACTTATTAATCTGAGAAACAGCATAATGTTACAATCCATTAGTTATAGCATGATAAATTCGAAAATGAAATGTACTTTGCACAAATTCTTTTACATTTTAAACATTTTTGTCTTTTACATTCAATAATTTAATTTGTGATTTAAAAAAAAAAAAAAAAAAAAACATATAATAATAATTTTAAGATTTAAAAAAAAAAAAAAAACTTTTTATATTCTATGTTTTTAAATTTTCTGTTGAATCATATGAAATTGACACATTACCCAAATAATTACAAAAAGGCATTGTCATCGTGTTGTCAGTTATTAAAGTTTCCAGTGTCTAGCTAGTCGGAAAGTTAGCTAAAAATCGATTGCGAGATTTGTGCTGGACAAATAACAAGAAAGCGAGTTGAAAGCGATACAAAAAAAAAAAAAAAACGTTGGTTTTAATAATAAAATAATAATCCTTTAAGAACAACATATATTAATATGATAAACTACATTAGCACTTTACCAATGCGTAAAAATTTTTTTAAGTCATAATGACGTCAATTTTTGTGAGATGCCTAATTTAACTTTTTATAAATTTTTAACGTTTATGTTCAGTTAAACATTTTTTTTTTTTTTTTTTTTTTTTTGGCAACAATTAAATTATAGTTAATATTTGAATGGCTAATTTTAAAGCAAGTAGGAGAATATTATTTTCATATTTTAATTAATGAAAAGAAAACTAATAAAAAATTCGAAAATCGGGCTTCGTGGTATTGCGTTGTCATCGTGTTCTGAGCTATTCTAAAAGTTTTAAATGTCTAGATAGTCGGGAAGTTATTTAAAAATCAATTGCAAGATTTGTACTGGACAAACAAACAAGAAAGCGAGTTAATAAAAACATGCTAAAAAAGAATCATTAATTTTGTTAGACTTTTTTTTAGCTTACCTTCCCTGTCATAAACCTTCTGCCGAATCCGGGTTAAAAACGGAAAAAGGGGAAAATAAATTAGAAATATCAGTCCTACCGTTACAAGTCCAGTACCAAATGAAAACTGCGATTTTTTTTAATCCAGGGGCGGAAACAGTTTTTCTACACGACAATTAGATTTTTAAAAATTAACTAAAGTATGAAATTTAAGTGGCAGCACTTCATTTTAATCTTTTCATACTTTTTAATGCTAATCACGCAAATAGAAAAAAATTTTAATTTTTTTTTTATATTTTTTTTTTAATATTTTATTCATTTTATAAATGAAACCTTTAAAAACCAAATCCATATAAATCGCTCAAAAACTTGCTTCAGGTCCCAGCTGCCTTCGGTTGCGTTTTTTTCACCCACAATATTTCGAGCAATTGATAGGAATCCCACTCCAAATGTAATACTACTTATAAAATTTAATTTCCTGTCAAAAAAAAAAAAAAAAAAAAACGATCTATTAGCAAACGCACGGTATTTTATAGAGTATTCGATTAAGGAACAGCAGAATCTTCAGTTTTTCACCTCGCAGTGTGACACTGCGAGGTGAAAAAAGTGTGAAAGGTGAATCATTGGTGAAGGTTAAAGCAGTGTGTCACTTCGAATTGATTCCTAATTAAAAGTATTAAAATTCAGTTTCGAGGTGCGCTTATAGACGTTGCAGACGGTATCGTGCTGTAGAGTTTTCTGGAGACATTTGACAGAGGGAAAGGCAGACTCTATTACGGTTTTATTAAAAATCTATTAGAATAAAGTAAATATGCATTTACATTAGAGAACAGCGATACTATAGGACCTCGTTGGCGAACTTTGAAATTTAAACAATAGCTGGGACATTTCTAGCCAATGACATTGCTTATGCAATAGTGTCGTGACAGCTATATTTTTACTTCCATTACCCATCTACCGTAGATAATGGAAGTATTGTATTCGGTCCAAAAATTCGGTATCAAGTTTTCACCTGATTTATACGTTTTAAGGTCTTCTGAGTAAAAAAACTTCACTTTTTGGAAACTGGTCAGTGTGTGTGTGTGTTAAGGGGGGGAGGGGTTCTTCTGGTTATCATATCTCCGATAAAGATAGAACTACGAAACTTCAGAATTGAGGCATGGCTGTTGTACAGATGATTTTTCCAAATTTTGGGGGAAATTGGAAAATCGGAAGTGGAACATAGGAAACCGGAAGTGGGATCGCAAGTCTGTATCTAAAAAACGGCTCGAACGATTTTCTTCAAAGTTGCTACATAAACACTCTATTAGATGCCTTTTTCAATGATATAGTTGGTTTATTCAGAAAAATTAATAGCCGTTCTGTATAAATAGCTCAAATTCTGGTCTCGCAAGTGCGTTCTTTAAAAACCGTTCTACGGATTTTTCTAAACTTTCTTTAACTCCCTTTTAAATATCCTTTTGTAGGTAATTATTGATTTCTTGTCAATAACTAAGTATGCCAAATTTTGGTAAATGTTGGTATCTCAAAACCGGCTCTAACGATTTTCTTGAAAATTATTACAAAAATCCATTTTAGATATCCTTACTCATGTACTACGTGGTTATTACACCAAAATTAAAAGTCATACTAATTAGGTAGATCCGTTTTAGATTTCAGAAATTGGTGTTTCAAAAAATAACTACAATTTTTGCTTTCTTATTTTATTACCATGTTTTTATTTAATTTCGATTCTTGTTTGTTTGTTTGTCCGGTACAAATCATGCAATCTATTTTTAACTAACTTCCCTTCTAGCTAGACATTTGAAACTTTCACAGTAGCTCAGAACCCGGTGACAACACAATACTTCGAAGTCAGATTTTCGAATATTTTATTAGTTTTCTTTTAATTAATTAAAGTAGTAAAATAGTAACCTCCTGATAGCATATAAATAAGCATTAAAATATTAGCTATAATTTAATTGTTGCCAAAAAAATTACGAGTTCATTTCCTTTCGTCATAAAAATAAATACATTTAATTAAACGTGAACGTTAAAAAATTGTAAAAAAAAGGTTAAATTATGCATCTTACAAAAATTGACGTCATTATCGCTTTAAAAATTTTATTTGCTGTAAAATTGATAAAAGTTTAATTTTAAATTTCAAAACAAAAAAGTTAGAAAAAAAATCTCTAACTTCCATTTTCGAATGTAAGCATAAACATTTCATTTCAAAGGGTTATATTTACACAATAAATATCCAACTAATATACTAATTAAAAGGAAAATGATATATATTGAATCATAATTTGAAGTCAAATTTGTTTTCAAATGTCTAAATAAAGTGTCTGATATAAGATATTAATATATTGCAGCGGAATATTTGATAGCTGTCGTCCTTGGCAAAAAAAAAAAAATATCGCCAAATTATTTGGCGAACATATTTAGTTCCTTTCAAAAATCATGAATATTTCACCAACGTATATTAAGAGAGCAATCAATAATATGAAACAATATATCGTAGAATGCATATTACAAAAATATACATCTGCTATGTATATTTTCGTATTACGATTTTGATCGCCAAATACAAAAATCGCCAAGGACGACACAATTTTGAAATTTAAAATTAAAAGCTTATCAATTTTAAAGCAAAAGTAACTCAATCTAACACATGTACACAATAACTTCTATATAACTTTATCCAAATATGGGGGTTAAAATCAGGAAATAATTTTTCTTAATTTTTAATAATGTTTTACAAAAAATCAAATGGATAATTAACATAGGAAATCTTTTTATTTGGCCCCACTGATGGTGAGTGACGTCACACTTCGCTTGCGTATAGCTATGATTCAACGATTCAGCAGAAAATTTAAAAACATGGTATATAAAAAGTTTTTTTTTAATCTTATAACTATTTGTCTTGTTTTTACTCACTATATGTATACTATATTTTATATGTATTTAGATGTGTGTAAAGTTTCTCTTACCGGAAAATTTTTTGGTGTCGACTTCGTTAGGTCAATTTTATGTCCTCTGGTCACATTATTTAAAAAAAAATGAATATAATACGTTTAATAGTAGATAAAAAAAAGTCGTGTGATTGTTTCACACCAGATTTTTCCATCGCCAAAATGCCAAAAATTACTAAAACTCACCGACAAATTTCTAGACTAAAGTTGTAACCAGATTACTTTTTGAAGGATTAAATATATATATATATATTGTTGCGTACTTGGGGGTTAGTGAGTTGTCCAAGAATGAAAAGCGAATCTTGCAAAAGCTGGAAACTTTATTTACAAAAAATTCCAGAAGAATACAGGCCTACAAAATAGGTATCAACTGCACTTTCACCAGTAAACACAGCTTAGATGGCAGCTGTCAACAACAAATTCACAGTACGAATTGTATTAGAGCAACACACAGCGAGGCATTAATCCAAAGAGACTCAGAGCTCATTCAGTAGCAATGATAGTAGTTGGCGAAACTGAACTCAGACTGACTGATTTCGCGCATTGGGCTTCATTTTATACCCCTGTATCAAACCCAGAATGTTCTGGTAACTCGTAGAATATTGCAGCTAGACCTTCCATATTTGGTATATCAATAAAAAGGATTTTGTCACCGAAGTCGCCAAAAAAATCGCCAAGAAAGAAAAAATCTCCACATTTGGCGCCAAATCCATTTACTGCCTTATTGGAGTTTTTTGATGCGTTTTTAAGGGAAAGCTAGCAATCTTAACGAGAAAAAGAGCTAGAAATGCAGAATTTACATAAAGATAACTACGAATTATTTACAAATTCGTAACGCTGCCCCCCTCTCAAGGACTGTACATCCCGGGAAGTACAACCGTTGGTCAGAAGGCGAAACTAAACAATCTAAAATACAAAAACTAAGTTGCATATAACAATAAAATATTAATACAGATTTCAAAATTAAGTGAGAAATATTTACAAAATTTACAAATAAGTACAAATATTTATATACAATTAGTTACATTACACATATAACAAATTTAACAAATATTTACATTTCAAATTTCAACATTACCGTTAGCTGTGGTATGTGGCTAACCAATCAAAATGAACCACCTTCGGTTTTGAGGAATGTGTTTCAGCAATTCTCACCACGACATCATTCAGTCATTTTATGACTGTGTAGGGACCGTCCCAGTTACACTGTAGCTTGAGAGTGAGTCCTTTGCGTCGAATAGGGTTCCACAACCAAACTTTGTCTCCTTCCCCGAATTTACGTTGTGTAGCCTTTAGATCATACCTTGTCTTCATTTTCTCCGTTGCCATGTTAATCCGCTACCAAGTAAACTTGTGTACGTCTTCAAATCGTGCCTGAAGATCTTGGATGTACTCCTTGGGTGATGAAGGCGCATCTGGTGGAAAACCAAACAGGAGATCACATGGGAGACGAAGTTCGCGTCCAAACAGCATCTGAGCTGAAGTATAGCCAGTGGCTTCATGGACTGCACTTCGATCAGCAGAAACAACGGCAACTTCAAGTCCTAATCTTGCTGTTTCTTTGATACTAAAAGAGAGAGGTTATTCAGGATGCTGCGGTTAAACCTCTCGACCGTGCCGTCCAACTGGAGATGTAGGGGTGTTTTCTGAGTTTTGCCTAAGCCGAATAATTGATACAGTCCTTTGAAAACAGCAAAGGTAAAGTTCGTACCTTGGTTGGTATGAAGTTGTAGGGGCGTGCCGTACCTTGATACCCATTGCTGCACTAGAACCTTTGCAACTGTGCATGCCTCTTGATCGGGAATGGGATACGCCTCAGGCCACTTGGTGAAATAGTCCATTACGACGAGGATGTACTTATTTCCACTGGAGGTCCGTGTTAGAGGACCCAAGATGTCGAGTGCAATCCGTTGAAATGGTGCTCCTACGTTATATCGTTGTAGTCTTCCTCGGCTTCGTTTCTTTCGGCCTTTATATGCTGCACAAGCATCACAGGATTTACAACATTTCTCCAAGTCCTCGCTTGCCTTGCACCAGTAGAAGCGTTCTCCTCGAACTTTCTGTAGAGTCTTCATCACCCCGAAATGGCCACCGGTAGGACTACTATGCTAGAACATCTGAATCTTCGTTATTGGTAATAAAGTCTGCCATCTGAAACTCTTTCCATCGTCAGATTCCCATTTTCTGTATAGTACGCCATTTCTAATATAAAGAGAGTCCCAGAGTGCCCAATAAGTTTTTGTAATGGGGCTAAATGTGGAAATGTCCTTCCAGGTAGGTCTGTTGCTGGTCGTCTACTTCAATTGTAATATTGTCTTAATGTCAGGATCATCCAACTGCACTTCTCTAAGTTCCTGGTCACTCCAGTGGTCCAGTTTTGATAGTGTTGAGACTGTAGCCTGGCGAGCAACCGGATTTATCTGCTGGTATTTCTCTTCGGCTTGCAGCTTTCGATCAGGGCTTCCGTGACAAGGCATCTGCATTACTATGTAGAATCCCTTTACGATGGCGTATCTTGAAGTCATATTTCTGGAGGCGTATCTACCTGGTAATTTGGCCTTCCTGTTTCTTGAAATTAAGCAACCACTTTAACCCTGCTGCTGTGTTCATTACGAATGAACAAAATGGACATTCACTTTTAAATGTATGAAATGGAATTTAAACGAGACCAAAAGTTGTTAATTTCAATATATAACCGTACTTTTTATTCCTATTTTTGAATTAAATTTATATGACACTTTATATAATCTTTTTACGGAGTGTAGTTTACATAAATACAAAATTTCATGTATGTCGATGCTGGGTCGAAATGGACCCGAACACAGCAGCAGGGTTAAAGATTCGTGGTCTGGTCAGTCCGGAGCAGGAAGCTTCTGCTATAGAGGTAATGATGCAAATGCTCTATGGCTTTTACTATGGCGTGTAGTTATTTCCTGGTGGTACAGTAGTATCGCTCTGGTTTAGACAGGCATTTACTCCAATAGGCAATGAAGCATTCTTGGCCATCAACTTCTTGCGACAGAATAGCATCGACGCTTTCATGGCTTGCATCAGTATCATGTATGAACTGTTTGTCTGGCTGTGGATACGTCAAAATAGGCGATGATGTTAAGGTCTCTTTAAGTCTCTTGAACGCTTTTTCACATTCCTCTGTCCACAGGAACCTCAGTTTATCTTCCGTCAGCTTGTGGTGTGTGGTCTGGCAAAACTCGAGAAACCCTTTATGAACTTCCAGTAGTATGTACATAACCCCAGGAAACTTCGTAGTTGATGGACGTTTTCAGGGTGACTCCAGTCCTTGATTGCATAGATCTTCTCGAAATCAGTTCTCACATCTTCAGCAGAGATGGTATGGCCGAAATAACTTACTTCAAGACGGAACAAGTTGCACTTGCTAAGAAACAATTTGAGGTTATCCATTTTGAGTTTTTCCAAAACCTTATGGATCTTTCTTAGATGATCTTCAAAGGTATTCCCCACAATGATAATATCATCCAAGTACACCAGACAGACTTCATAGGAAAGTCCTTTTAACACTGTCTCCATCAGGCGCTTTGAAGGTGCATTACATAATCCAAATGGCTTAACTTTGAATTGCCATAATCCTTGTCCCGTAGTGAATGCAGTCTTTTAACGGTCATCAGGATGTAACTCTATTTGCCAATAACCGCTCTTCAGATCCAACGTCGAGAACCATTCATTGCCAGCAAGTGTGTCCAATGTGTCGTTAATTCTAGGAAGAGAGTAACTATCTTTCTTCGTGATGTCATTCAAACGACGATAATCCACGCAGAATCTTCTTGTTGAACCATCCTTTTTTCGCACAAGAACTATAGCTCAAAGACTCGTTGCTAGTTCAATGATATCATTATGCTGCATCTCATTTAAAAGCTCAGCCATCTCTTCCTGCTTAGCAAATGGAAGTCTTCTTGGGTATTGCTTAATTGGAGAATGATTTCCTGTGTCAACTCTGTGCTGGGTGATGTTCGTTCTCCTGACGTCTTCAGATGTTCAAACAGTCTCTGAATTCATAGAGTAGCTTCTCCGCAGTACGTCTCTGTTCGATTCCTAACTCTGCATTCTTGAGTAATTCCGTTGTTGAAAACTCAGAAGACTTGGACTCAGCTGTATGCGTGTGTCGGTTAATGCATGTAACAGTAGTGCAAGTTGCTAGCACCTCATCCTTCTTCACGGTCCTTACTTTATCGTTTATGTTGGCGACTCTCACAGGAATAATGTTTTTTGTAAGGTCAAGCAGAAATGAAGCCACCAGAACTCCTCTTGGGCTATCGTCAGGATTCGGGTATTCCTTCTGTCCATAGCAGAAGTATTGCTCTTTAGGTGTCCCGGAAACAATGGTCTCGCTGTGTGAAGGGACGGAGATTTCGGACTTTGCTGTTATCTGGCAGATTTCTTGAATGTCTGGATTTTCATTGTTAAACACAGCTATGTCTTCTGAATGTGAATGGGCCGCGGTAGCACAGTCGGTAGAGCGCCGGACTCGTAATTGGAAGATTGCGGGTTCGGTACTCGAGCTGGCCAAAGACCGTCGTTTACACTAATGGTGGCTGGTGCACGTAAGATCTGTCGTGGCCGCAAAATCCTCCATGTTCCCATCAAAATTATACCTCTGGTGATTACCGAAGCGGGGGAGCTATCCTCTCCGTGTAGGATCAAAATTGTGATGGCATGTCTCCGGACGACCTCAAGGGTCCCAGACCGTCGCCAATTGCCCACTGCGCAGCACTAGTGTGACATAAAACCCAATCAACCAACCAACCATCTGAATGTGAATGCAGTTCATTATTTTTAAAAACGAATTAAAAATTATACTTTCTTAGGAAATCAAGTCCAAGGAATAGAGGATCTCCTATGTCAGCTACATAGGCCATATGATGGTAACTGGCATTTCCAAATGTGAATTTCAGAAGATTACAGATCTGGACACCGTGTATCTATTAAGGTTATCATTAATTAATGGGCTAAATAACGAAAAGCTAACATACAAATAAATAATTAGAATGCATTTTCAAAACAAGCAATATAACCGCTATTATTATTGCATACTACAGTCGGGTAATACAATTTAGACAGTGACAGAGTTCAGTTGTAGCTTGCCAATTACAAGAGTTGATTTGTAACTTACCATAACAGTATCAACTTCAGTTTCACCAGAAAATACAGCTTAAATTTCAAATAACAGCTGGCAACATCAATTTCACAGTACAAACAGTAGCATAGCATTAACACACAGCAATTGGCTGCATTCAAGAAGACTCAGTTAGGAGCACCTTCCAGTAAGGTAATTGGCGTGAAATCTGTCTGAAGGCCGAAATCCGAATACTTTATAATATACTCTTCTATTAATCCAGAATTTACCCAATTTACTCGTAGAATATTCAAGTTAGAGTTTGGATAATTGGTATATCGATAGCAAAGATTTAGTTGGCAAAAAAAAAAAAAAGCCAAGAGCAAAAAAGGAGGCAAATTTGGCGCCAAAGCAATTATCTGCTTTGGTGAAGATTTTTAGCGTGTTTTTAACGGGAAATGACCATTTTTAATGCGAAAACAAACTAAAAATGCCGAAAATTAATATTTGGTAACATGACTAAGCCTCTTAAAATGAATTTACACAAAAATAACTATTATTACCAGTGTTGCCAGATCTGGTGGATTTTTTATTCAATAATCACGAATAATTTTTAATTGTAACGCTTGCCTAATCACTTCGAAGATTGACAGTCTATTATGTATATCAAATATCACATCTCAAAGTTATAGATGATTATTGAATAAAAAATCTGTCAGATCTGGCAACACTGACTATTATTAACAAATTCGTAACAATATGTGTATGTTGCACGGAGTAATATTAATCGTACCACGGAGTCTTATTACTCCGTGGTATGTTGCATGCTCGGGGGTTCATGAGTTGTCTGTATATGAAAGGCAGAGATTTAAAAGTTTATTTACAGAAGTTTCCAGAAACCACGGAGTAAAAAGACAGGAGAAGAAGGTAACGCTGAAATTTTGTGATCTTGTTTTCTAATGTTTACAGATGGCGCCAGCGTGCAATCCTTCCTTCTCTCCAGCTTCTGCAATGTTATTCAATGGGGAAATGTCTCGTTTTAATTATTTTTTTAAAAATAATATCAAACTGAAAAAATTTCGATTGAAAGCAAATTTCATTAAATAGAGTATTCTAACCAACATGTTTTTTTTAAGAGCCATTTTATACTAATTTTACTTTGAAAGAAAGCTTTTAAAAAATGACGATTCTTATGAACCAAAGCTAGCTAAAACAGATAATTGGGAGGAAGGAGAATGGATGAAATTTTTAAAGAAAAAAAAAAAAACTTACTTTAGATGCAGAAAACACGAACTCGGACTTTATTTTTCTCCTAGGGCTTTTTTTTTGTTTTTCTTATCACTATCATAGCCTGTTTTACAACTAGGAACGAAACATTTATTTGAAACATCTGAATTATGCAGTTTTAAGAACTTACAAAGAAATTAAATTGCTTAAAATAAAAAATTTTAAATGTACTCCAGAAAAATTCTATTAAAAACAACAGTATATGCGCGCCGAGGTAGGGAGGAATGACAAGTGGCGCCCTCAATATTTACTAAAAATTTAGATCACAGTTTCGTAGCTTTCTCCCATTGGACCTTCAACTCCTATTAATATTACTCCGTGCCAGAAACTTATGCCTGTAAACCAAGTATCAGTTTCAGTTTCGTCAGAAAGCCTAGCTTAAATAACAGCTGACAACATAAAATTCGCAGTATGAATTATTCTGTAGCGGTAGCGGAGCCATTTTCGGGTAGATTATGCTAACTTACAAATGGACAACGGGTTAATCTTTTGTCCAAAGGTACGACGCAGGATTTCTATCACGATAGTCCCATGTTCAAATACAACCTATCGCCACACGCACTTTCTGTATTGGTGACCCGGACGTGCGAATAAACGACACAACTAAGTTTCATCTCGGACAACAGATGGCAGCATCAGACACTGTGAAACGCTCACAGCATAAAGCCGCACATCAACTTTACACGAGGACATCTGACAGCACAATCTGGCCACAGCTACCGTCCAAACGAGTGACATCGCTCGTACGATTTCGTACTCACTAGGGAGGGGAGTACTGTAGCGGCGCCATTCTCGGGTAGATTATCCTAACTTACCGATGGACAACGGGTTGACCTTTTGCCCAAAGGCACGACGCAGGATTTCTATCACGATAGTCCCAGGTTCAGATACAACCTATCACCACATGCACTTCTGAAGTACCATCGCGTTAACACAAAGCAACAGACTGTAAACAAACAGCAAAAATGGTCTCAGTTAGAAGCTCTTTGAAATAAGCTGATTCGGGGACGAATTTGGGGACTTTTTTTTAGCGACCTTCACGAGAAAACTTTATTTATCGATTATCTAAGCTGTAACTGGACTATTCTGCTAGATATTGGAGAAGGATATAACTAAATGAAGGGATAAATATATAAAAGGATCACGTTCCGACCATTTAGTCAGTTTTTCGCCAATATATCGCGGTATAAAGATCTCTGCTTTACAAAGCCTCTGCTATCGATTACAGCTCATTTGCTGTGTGTTTTGCATCTGTTACCGTATATGCTATGATTCTTAAGTTGTCAGCTGTTATTTTAGCTGTGTTTTCTAGTAAAATTGAAGCTTATATTTGTTTAACAGTCCTGAAATCTTCTGGAATATTCTGTAAATAAATTTTTAAGCCTGTGGAAAACCTGTTCATTCACCGACAATTCACGAACCCCGAGTTCGTAACAATTCTGGTGTCAGAAGTGGGATTGTCTGCTGACTGATCAAAACTCGATATATGGAACAAGAAATGAAGAAACTTTTGGAAAGGTAGTTCGCCCAAATGAGCGGATTAAAACCAGATTGACGAAAGAAATGTGTGCAGCACAAGAAAAGATGAAAACTGGATTCCATTCAAGAAAAAGTGGGAGCTGCTCAGGAATAAGTGATATCCGTCAAAGAAGAATAAGAAAATAAATTGTGGAAAAATAAATTGGGAAAGAAGTTAAAGTTATGAAGATAAAAGATAAGAATAGAAGGATGTATTGAAGAGAAAATAGAAGAAAACTTTTATCAAGAGCTGAAAAGAAGATTTTCAAAAACAGATAGCAAACTTTAAAAAACAGATGTAGAATTTTTGAGGAAAATGGAAGAAGAATGCAACAAAGAATTGATAGGAAAACATGATAAGAAATTTCAAGAATGTTTAGGTGATGAAGTGCAAAAGAAGATCCGGAATCTGGAAGGAAAGTTAGCATCCATGACCCAGGAAGATGAAAAGAGATATAAAAGAATACAGAATCAAGAATCAATTAAGCTATCCATCTATGATGGCAGATCAACTTGGCAAGTATATAAGACACAGTCTACCATTGTAGCTGAAGCTAACACCTGGGACACAACTGCCAATAAAGTTTATTTAGCAGCAGTGTTACGGGACGATGCAGTCGACATACTAGAAACTATTTCGAAGGAAGAACGGTATAACTTCGAAACCCTGTCCAGAGCACTGGAGCTGCGTTTTGGAGGAAAATGTGTGACGTAGACGTAACGTCGAGTTAAGGAAATAAAGGTCGTCGAAGGAAGTCAGTATTGAAGGTGATAGCGTCGATTTCGGATTAAAATGTTGTTTGAGGATGCAAAAGTCTAGCTGGATCCAGCATAGTTTGGCGACGTTAAAGGTGAAATTGCTAGATTGAAGGTGTCGAGCAGAGGAAATTTTAGGTAAGCATGGAATGTCTAGTTATTGGAACGTAGTTAGATAAATTGAAATTAGGATCTACGTAGATTGTGAAAGATGATTGAATATGGTTAACTTTAAAGAAGTAGCTGCGGGAAATGAAGTAAATGGTGTTGTATATTTTGCAGAAGTTTAAATAGTTTGATAGTTGCGTCGTGAAATGTGGTGTATGGTGAGTAGAGCTCCTCCAATACAACCTGGCTCATCAGGCATTTTGTTTCCCACTCAGTGATTGTTGCCCATCCGAATTCCCGAGTTGCGCGGTCTGAATTTCAAGTGTTATCAAATCACATAAAATGGAGGTTTTGCAGCCGAAAATTGCTCAAATCATACCAGAACTGCTTTAAGAACGTTTAGATTTCCAACAGATGAAGAAAGGCAAAAGAAATGGGCTATTAATTGTCCAAAAGAAAATTGTACGCTTAGCTTTCAATAACAAATATGAAGTGTAATTATGATATGTTTTCTTGCATTTTTTGTATCAATTATTTCTTTTTATTGCTGTTCGATTATCTAAATGTTGTATTTTACAACCTACACTACTTTTCCACGTATATAATATTTAAAATTAACTAATTTAATAGCAACAGTGATGGCTACTTTTTACAAAGGTTATAAGAAAATTTCGCCAAACTTATCAAGTACAAACAATCATTCGCTCTTCTGTTTAGGCAAACTCGCCATTTTAGGCGATAAAGACGTTGAGTAATCCGTCTGTAACTAAACGTCGCCAAGCTATATTTCCACTGGGCAACAATGATCAGCTGTGAGTCAGCTCGTATTATAGGAGTCTTAATGATGAGTAGAGTCTCTTTGTAGCGGAAAATCCCTATGGAGCTAAGTGAGTTTGGCGAGAATTCACGCTTGGTGTTATGCGCATAGCAGCCAAAAGCATCTTTTAGAGTTTGCTCTTATTATTTTTGTTATTTCTGTTTATTTTGCTCTTAGTTTAATTTTAATATTTAATTTTGATTATTTAATTTTAAAATGCATTTTTTCATGTACACGAAGCGTACAGAAGTGCGTATTACTAATTGCAACAATATGTAATTTCATGCATATTGTTGCATTTTGAGATAGGGGTATTCTGTGATTTTTTTTAGCTTTCACGTACGCGAAGAGTACAGACGTGTGTATTACTGATTGCTGCAATATGTAATTTCATGCATTTTGAGATAGAAGTATTTTTTTTTAATGTACGCGAAGCGTACAGACGTGCGTATTACTAATTGCTGCAGTATGTAATTTCATGCATTTTAAAATAGGGGTATTCCGTGATTTTTTTTCTTTGTTTTCATATACGCGAAGCGTACAGACGTGCGTATTACTAATTGCTGCAATATGTAATTTCATGCATTTTTGAGATAGGGGGTATTCCGTGATTTTTTTTTTTTTTTCATGTACGCAAAACGTTCATGTACACTAGTTTTCATGCATACTAGTCTAATGCTTTGTCTGACTGGTTCCCTCATCAGATATGTAAAGGACACTGAATGAGGGTTTGGAGGTCAGCTAACGGCAAATTGGATTTTTTTTTTTAATATTGTAAATAATGTACAGGGTCATTATAAAAAAAAACTACCCCGATATATGAGACCATAGCTACCATACCGTTCCGAAAAACTGAATAAAAATTTGGTAGAAGGTATTTTAGGGTATGCGCTCAAGAATTATATAAAAAACAGCAGTTAAATTCTAACAGTTACGTTTACAGTGACAAAATTTCGAAATTTTAAAATGGCAACACCATTTTTTTTATTGGAATGGGACCTCCATAGCAAAAAACCATAAATAGTGTTGGAACGGTACCTCTAGCATGAAAATTACCACTAAGAAAAAAAGAGAAAACAGCTGTGATGTGCCTACCAGAGCACGACTTTCATTTTCTTAATGACATCAAATTTCACGCTGTGTCTTCGTCTCTCACTAAAGTCTACTGATTCTACTTCGAAACGAGAAGAAGAGACCATGGTGCAGCGTCTAGAATAAACAGTGTGGAAAGCGGCGAATAAAATTGTACTAAAAAAATTAAGCCTGCCACCAGATGTCATTGTAATCGAAGCTAGGGTCACGACAACAAAACCGAGACTCCCTATTGGTTAATTATATGCTTAGATCACGTGATTAAACTGACGAAACTGGGAAAAGCCAATCAGGTCTTCGATTTGAGCAATAGCTTCGATCACAGCGACATCTGGGTAAGCTTAATTTTTGTAGCATCATTTTAACATCACGGTTATAGGCGATTGCCACACTGTTTATTCTAGACGCTGTAACCATGGTATCTTTAATTTAATGTAGGTCTACTGAATTAGGGTTTTAATTTCTTTGTTAGTCGTAAGACACCGTCATGACTGACGTCATTCCACTAAGTGAAAAATAAGGCATTGTGAAATGCGTGATGTTTATCTTGCTTTCTTGCTCTGTGAACAATATGCCGCTTACTGGGAAACATTATTATCATCATCAAAATCGATTTTGATTGCCATTTCACAATGCCTTGTTTTTCACGTACTGCAATGATGTCAGTCATGACGGCGTCTTACAACTAACAACGAAATTAAAGCCTTTATTCAGTCGCCTTACAAGAAATAAGGATACCGTGATCTCTTCTTTTCGTTTCGAAGCAGAATCAGTAGACTTTAGTCTGATCCAAAGACTCAGTGTGGAATGTGACGTAATTAAAAAAAATGAAAGTCGTGCTCTGGTAGGTACATAACAGTTTTTTTTTTCCCTTAGCCTGCTAGCGCTGACGATTTTCATGTTACAGGTACCGTTCCAACGCTGTTTAAGGTTTTTTGCTATGGAGATTCCATTTCAATAAAAAAAAAAGTAGGTGTTGTCATTGAAATTTTTGAAATTTTGTCACTGTAACCGTAACTGTTAGAGTTTAAATGTTGTTTTTTATATAGTAATTCTTGAGCGCATACCTCAACGTACCTTCCACCAAAATTTTATTCAGTTACTGTGAATGGTATGACAGCTATGGTCTCATATATCGGGGTAGTTTTTTTTTATAATCACCCTACCCTGTATATAAAAAAGTACCATGAATTTTATGTGTAATTCTACTTAGTAAATTATATGTTGTTGTTGCTTTTTCCCTTAATTAATATGCACATTTTTCTGTATATTCTTAGCTTTGGTACTGTGTCATTTCATGATACGAACGGAATAATTTGTAAACAAACGCTTTTTCCTAATTTATAAAACTCGCTAAAGGAGCGATAAATAACCAAATAAAGTGACTTTAAGGTAGTTTTCTATAAAAGCGCGAAGGGAGCGTTTCCTCTATCTAGAAGGCAGTGGAATTTCTGGGTGAGTTTTAATCGTTTTTGTCATTTTGCCATGAAAAAAATCTGGTGTAAAACATTCACATGACTTTTTTTACCGACTATTAAATGTATTATATTCATTTTTTGGAAATAATGTGACCAGAGGACATAAAATTGACCTAACGAAGTTGACACCAAAAAAATTTCCGGTAAGAGAAACTTTATACACATCTAAAGACATATAAAAAAAAAGTATACATAGTGAGTAAAAAAATAAGAAAGCAAAATTTGTACAGTTATTTTTTGAAACACCAATTTCCGAAATCTAAAACGGATCTACCTAATTAATATGACTTTTAATTTTGGTGTAATAACCACGTAGTACCTGAGTAAGGATATCTAAAATGGATTTTTGTAATAATTTTCAAGAAAATCGTTAGAGCCGGTTTTGAGATACCAACATTTACCAAAATTTGGCATACTTAGTTATTGACAAGAAATCAATAATTACCTACAAAAGGATATTTAAAAGGGAGTTATTATGGCAAGTTTGAGAAAAATCCGTAGAACGGTTTTTAAAGAACGCACTTGCGAGACCAGAATTTGAGCTATTTATACAGAACGGCTATTAACCCCTTCCACTCCAGGGACGTACGTGCGTACGTCCTAGTGTTAATGGCCATTAATACCATGGACGTACGTGCATACGTCCAAAGAAAGTATACGGTACAATAAGCCAAACGTTGTAGTGGTATCAGAGAGAGTTATTTTATTTGTCATATGGTATTTTGAAATTGTATTTTCATTACTGACAACTAGATGGTGTTAGTAGTCTCGGTGATATATCAGTTTTGGCTACGGCAGTTATTTCGTGATTTCTCGCGGCTGCGATTGTGTGTAATTTTCGCTCCTCGATTTTGTGTGTTTTGCCGGTGTTTGAAACTGTGAATAATGTCTGGTTCTAGTGATTCGGATAGTGATTATAGCCCCGATTATGACGAACTTGAAGATTCCAATGATGACTTTACAACAACTGAAGGCGGCGAAAGCGGTGACAGTGATGATGAACCACTTACAGCAGTCACTGCTATAAATAATTGAAATACTTTGATATGTATTCATATTTATTACCTTCATTAATTAAATATATTTACTTCGCAACAAAATGCATATTGTTACTTCGTTATGTATTGCATTATTTCAAAATCTGGTATTTCACACATTTACACTACATCTAGCCTGGAGCGGAAGGGGTTAAGTTGAATAAACCAACTATATCATTGAAAAAGGCATCTAATAGAGTGTTTATGTAGCAACTTTGAAGAAAATCGTTCGAGCTGATTTTTAGATACAGACTTGCGATCCCACTTCCGGTTTCCTATGTTCCACTTCCGATTTTCCAATTTCCCCCAAAATTTGGAAAAATCATCTGTACAACAGCCATGCCTCAATTCTGAAGTTTCGTAGCTCTATCTTTATCGGAGATATGATAACCAGAAGAACCCCCCCCCCCCCCCCCTTCACACACACACACACTGACCAGTTTCCAAAAAGTGAATTTTTTGACTCAGAAGACCTTAAAACGTATAAATCAGGTGAAAACTTGATACCGAATTTTTGGACCGAATACAATACTTCCATTATCTACGGTAGATGGGTAATGGAAGTAAAAATATAGCTGTCACGACACTATTGCATAAGCAATGTCATTGGCTAGAAATGTCCCAGCTATTGTTTAAATTTCAAAGTTCGCCAACGAGGTCCTATAGTATCGCTGTTCTCTATTGTAAATGCTTATTTAGATTATTCTAGTAGATTTTTAATAAAACCGTAATAGCGTCTGCCTTTCCCTCTGTCAAATGTCTCCAGAAAAATCTACCGCACGATACCGTCTGCAACGTCTATAAGTGCACTTCGAAACCGAATTTTTATACTTTTAATTAGGAATCAATTTATTAATTCAAAATAGTTAACTATAGACCTTTTCGTAAGACATTTCTTTTCACACTGCGAGGTGAAAAACCGAAGATTCTGCTGTTCATTGAATACGCTATAAGGTGCTATAAAATACCGTTCGTTTGCTAATGGATCTTTTTTTTTTTTTTCTTTTGACAGGAAATTAAACTTCATAACATATTGTACCACTACATTTGGAGTGGGATTCCTATCAATTACTCGAAATATTGTGGGTGAAAAAAACGCAACCGAAGGCAGCAGGGACCTGAAGCAAGTTTTTGAGCGATTTATATGGATTTGGTTTTTAAAGGTTTCATTTATAAAGTAAACAAAATCAAAATGTAATAATAATAATAATAAAAACTTTTTCTATTCGCGTGATTTGCACTTAAAAGTATGAAAAGTTAAAAATGGAGTGTTGCCACCTAAATTTCATACTTTACTTAATTAAAAAAAAAATTAATTGTCGTGTGGAAAAACTGCTCCTAGATTCAGAAAAAATGCCCCTTTCATATGGTATCGAATTTGTAACGAGCCACTTACTTTTTAAAGTGACTGAAAGGAATTAAAATGAAGCTTTGTAGCTTACATTTCATAGTTTAATTAATTTAAAAAAAACTAATTGTCGTGTCAAAAGACTGTTTGCACCCTTGGATTCAGAAAAATCGTTCCTTTCATTTGGTACCGAATTTGTAACGATAGAACTGATATTTCTAATTTATTTTCTACAGACTTGAGCAATTATAACATAACATCCAATTAATATGTACAAATAAAAATATATTTTATAAGAAAAGTCTTAAAAAAAATTAATTAGATGAGAGCAACAATTTTTTATTAACCCTTTTTTTCATTTTTAACCCGGATTCGGCAGACGTTTATGGCAGAGAATGTAAGATTAAAAAAAAAGTCTTTAATAATAAAATATAAAAATAAATTTTTAAATTAAAGACTTTTTTTATTAGCGTGATTCGCACTAGAAATTATGAAAAGATTAAAATGAAGTGTTGTCACTTAAATTTCATACATTAGTAAATTTTAAAAATTCTAATAGTCGTAACGAAAAACTGTTTCCGCCCCTTTCATTTGATACTGGATTTCTAACGGTAGGACTGATATTTCTAATTTATTTTCCCCTCTTTCCGTTTTTAACCCGGATTCGGCAGAAGGTTTATGACACAGAATGTAAGCTAAAAAAAAAAGACGAACAAAATTAGTGATTCTTTTTACCATGTTTATATTAACTCGATTTCTTGTTGGTTTGTCCAATACAAATCTTGCAATCGATTTTTAAATAACTTCCCGACTAACTGGACATTTAAAACTTTTAGAATAGCTCAGATCACGATGACAACGCAATGCCTCGAAGCCCGATTTTCGAATTTTTGATTAGTTTTCTTTTCATTAATTAAAATATGAAAATAATATTCTCCTATTTGCTTTAAAATTAGTCATTCAAATATTAACTATAATTTAATTGTTGCCCCCCCCCCCACAAAAAAGAAAAAAAGTTCTTTTTTTTTTTTTTTTTTTTTTTTTTTTGACGTAAAAATAAATATGTTTAATTAAACATGAACATTAAAAATTTATAAAAAGTTAAATTAGGCATCTCACAAAAATTGACGTCATTTAACAAATTTTTTTTTTTTTTTTTGTACGCATTGATAAAGTGCTAATGTAGTTTATGATGCTAATATATGTTGTTCTTAAAGGATTATCATTTTATTTTTAAAACGAACTTTTTTTTTTTTTTTTTTTTTGTATTGCTTTGAACTTGCTTTCTTGTCTGTCCAGCACAAATCTCGCAATCGCTTTTTGGCTAACTTTCCGACTAGCTGAAAATTTGAAACTTTAAGAATAGCTGAGAACACGATGACAATGCATTTGTAATTATTCTGGTAATGTGTCAATTTTATATGATTCAACAGAAAATTTAAAAACATGGTTTTTAAAAGTTTTTTTTTTTTTTTTTCAAATCTTAGAATTATTATTGTATGATATTTTTTTTTTTCCAAATCACATATTAAATTATTGAATGTAAAAGACAAAAATGTTTAAAATGCAAAAGGATTTGTAATAATGTGCATGTGCAAAGTACATTCCATTTTCCAATTTACCATGCTATAGCTAATGGATTTCAACATGATGCTGTTTCTCAGATTTTAAATCATTAGATATTAGATATGGATTTTTTTTTTTTTTTAACTAAATTATGCAGACATTAATCCATATAAAACATTATTGATATTAATAAAATTTCGTATTGTCGGCTTTTTCATTCACCGAATTATTGCATATTTTAAAAGAATTAAAACATTTTAATTTTATTAATTTACAGTTTGCTAAGAGCTAAATTTTCGCATGTTTCAAATTTCCATATTTAAAAATTTGCTTTCCGCCCTTTCCTTAAAATTAAAATATTTTGTTAACATAGCCGGGGCAAATTGTAACATTAGAGAGAAAATTAAGACTAATTAAGAGCTATTAAGACTAATTAAGCCTAAGAGCAAATTAAGACTAATTAAGATAGGGAGTCGGGTGTACTAGCGTTAACTTAGCCTCCCACAAAATATGATATATCTCGATACCTAACCCAGAGCGAATTCTAATATTAGAGAGCAAATTAGAGCTAATTGAGAGCTAAAATTTGGCATATTTGAAATTTCGAAATCTGTAATTTTGCTTTCCCCCCTTCCTTCCCCCCTTTCCTTTAAATTGAAATATCTCGTTAACGAAGCCGGAGCAAATTCTGATATTAGAGAGCAAATTAGAGCTAATTGAGAGCTAAATATTGGCACCACGGAAATTTTTTTATATCTGATAGGGAGTCGGGTGAACTAGCGTTACCTTAGCCCCCCCCCCACAAAACAAAAAATATGATATATCTCGATACCTAACCCAGAGCGAATTCTAATATTAGAGAGCAAATTAGAGCTAATTGAGAGCTAAAATTTGGCATATTTGAAATTCCGATATCTGCAATTTTGCTTTCCCCCCTTCCTTCCCCCCCTTTCCTTTAAATTGAAATATCTCGTTAAAGAAGCCCGAGCAAATTCTGATATTAGACAGCAAATTAGAGCTAATTGAGAGCTAAATATTGGCACTACCAAAAATTTTTTAGTTGTGATAGGGAGTCGGGTGTACTAGCGTTAACTTAGCCCCCCCACCAAACCAAAAATATGATATATCTCGATACCTAACGCAGAGCGAATTCTAATATTAGAGAGCAAATTAGAGCTAATTGAGAGCTAAAATTTGGCATATTTGAAATTCCGATATCTGTAATTTTGCTTTCCCCCCTTCCTTCCCCCCTTTCCTTTAAATTGAAATATCTCGTAAACGAAGCCGGAGCAAATTCTGATATTAGAGAGCAAATTAGAGCTAATTGAGAGCTAAATATTGGCACTACCGAAATTTTTTTATATGTGATAGGGAGTCGGGTGTACTAGCGTTAACTTAGCCCCCCCCCACAAAACCAAAAATATGATATATCTCGATACCTAACCCAGAGCGAATTCTAATATTAGAGAGCAAATTAGAGCTAATTGAGAGCTAAAATTTGGCATATTTGAAATTCCGATATCTGTAATTTTGCTTTCCCCCCTTCCTTCCCCCCCTTTCCTTTAAATTGAAATATCTCGTTAACGAAGTCGGAGCAAATTCTGATATTAGAGAGCAAATTAGAGCTAATTGAGAGCTAAATATTGGCACTACCGAATTTTTTTTATTTGTAATAGGGAGTCGGGTGTACCAGCGTTAACTTAGCCCCCCCCACCCCACAAACAAACTGATATATCTAGATAACTTACCCAGATAGAATTCTAATATTAGAGAGCAAATTAGAGCTAATTGAGAGCTAAAATTTGACGTATTTGAAATTTCGATATCTGCAATTTTGCTTTCCCCCCTTCCTTCCCCCCTTTCTTTTAAATTGGAATATCTCGTTAACAAAGCCAGAGCAAATTGTAATATTAGAGAGCAAATTAGAGCGAATTGAGAGCTAATTCCTGACGTTCTTGAAATTTAAAATTTCGAATGTGGGGGGGCTAGCGTTAACTTGGCCCCCCCACCTTTAAACTTGTAATAACTCGATTCCATACCCAGAGCGAATTCTAATATTAGAGAGCAAATTAGAGCTAATTGAGAGCTAAAATTTGGCATATTTGAAATTTCGAAATCTGTAATTTTGCTTTCCCCCCTTCCTTCCCCCCTTTCCTTTAAATTGAAATATCTCGTTAACGAAGCCGGAGAAAATTCTGATATTAGAGAGCAAATTAGAGCTAATTGAGAGCTAAATATTGGCACTACGGAAATTTTTTTATATCTGATAGGGAGTCGGGTGTACTAGCGTTACCTTAGCCCCGCCCCCCACAAAACAAAAAATATGATATATCTCGATACCTAACCCAGAGCGAATTCTAATATTAGAGAGCAAATTAGAGCTAATTGAGAGCTAAAATTTGGCATATTTGAAATTCCGATATCTGCAATTTTGCTTTCCCCCCTTTCCTTTAAATTGAAATATCTCGTTAAAGAAGCCCGAGCAAATTCTGATATTAGACAGCAAATTAGAGCTAATTGAGAGCTAAATATTGGCACTACCAAAAATTTTTTAGTTGTGGTAGGGAGTCGGGTGTACTAGCGTTAACTTAGCCCCCCCACCAAACCAAAAATATAATATATCTCGATACCTAACCCAGAGCGAATTCTAATATTAGAGAGCAAATTAGAGCTAATTGAGAGCTAAAATTTGGCATATTTGAAATTCCGATATCTGTAATTTTGCTTTCCCCCCTTCCTTCCCCCCTTTCCTTTAAATTGAAATATCTCGTTAACGAAGCCGGAGCAAATTCTGATATTAGAGAGCAAATTAGAGCTAATTGAGAGCTAAATATTGGCACTACCGAAATTTTTTTATATGTGATAGGGAGTCGGGTGTACTAGCGTTAACTTAGCCCCCCCCCCCCACAAAACCAAAAATATGATATATCTCGATACCTAACCCAGAGCGAATTCTAATATTAGAGAGCAAATTAGAGCTAATTGAGAGCTAAAATTTGGCATATTTGAAATTCCGATATCTGTAATTTTGCTTTCCCCCCTTCCTTCCCCCCTTTCCTTTAAATTGAAATATCTCGTTAACGAAGCCGGAGCAAATTCTGATATTAGAGAGCAAATTAGAGCTAATTGAGAGCTAAATATTGGCACTACCGAATTTTTTTTATTTGTAATAGGGAGTCGGGTGTACCAGCGTTAACTTAGCCCCCCCACCCCACAAACAAACTGATATATCTAGATAACTTACCCAGATAGAATTCTAATATTAGAGAGCAAATTAGAGCTAATTGAGAGCTAAAATTTGACGTATTTGAAATTTCGATATCTGCAATTTTGCTTTCCCCCCCTTCCTTCCCCCCTTTCTTTTAAATTGGAATATCTCGTTAACAAAGCCGGAGCAAATTGTAATATTAGAAAGCAAATTAGAGCTAATTGAGAGCTAATTCCTGACGTTCTTGAAATTTAAAATTTCGAATGTGGGGGGGCTAGCGTTAACTTGCCCCCCCCACCTTTACACTTGTTATATCTCGATTCCATACCCAGAGCAAATTCTAATATTAGAGAGCAAATTAGAGCTAATTGAGAGCTAATTCCTGATGTATTTGAAATTTAAAAACTCGAAAGTGGGGGGGCCAAGTTAACGCATCTTAAAAAAATGTATTGTCACCGTGTACTGAGCTATCCTGAAAGAATACAAATCCTGAAAGAAGACATTTGTCTGATGAGATTATTTTATGGAAAAATGTATTCTTAACAGTTGCTTTTTCAAAATCTTTGCAAGCGTCATTTTAAATATAGCAATATTTTAAAGATTTATATGCAATAATTTAAAAAATATGAATTAATATCATAAATTGACTAAAAAACGCAATCATAAAAAATATAATCAAAATAGGAATTAGTTTTTTGAAACAAAAATTTGTGGCAAAATAAATAAATGAAAATCATCGCGAACAAATCGATAAAAATTTAAAAGGCGTCATGAGGGTCCTATACTAAAACTGTACTGCCTGCGGAAATATGAAAACTTGGTCGTCAACCATGAGTTTTATTTTGAAACCTTTCTTTGAATGATTTAATTTGGTTTTAATAATAATTAGGCTTCTGGTAAATTAAAATGTTAATTAGGTGGCGAACACATAATTTAAATTTTAATTAGGTGGTATATTATTTATGTTTGAAATTTTAAAGGTAAATAAGAAAAGAAGTAAAGTGCGGAAATTTCGCATGGATTTGCTAGTAAATAAATAAATTAATTAAAAAAAAAATAATGCTGCCACTGCTGTTTGTTATTTTTATTTATTTATTTCTGGTCGAGCTGCAAACAAGCAAGATACGTTAACTTGGCCCCCCCACCTTCGAGTTTTTAAATTTCAAATACATCAGGAATTAGCTCTCAATTAGCTCTAATTTGCTCTCTAATATTAGAATTTGCTCTAGGTATGGAATCGAGATATAACAAGTTTAAAGGTGGGGGGGCCAAGTTAACGCTAGCCCCCCCACATTCGAAATTTTAAATTTCAAGAACGTCAGGAATTAGCTCTCAATTAGCTCTAATTTGCTCTCTAATATTAGAATTTGCTCCGGCTTTGTTAACGAGATATTTCAATTTAAAAGAAAGGGGGGAAGGAAGGGGGGGAAAGCAAAATTGCAGATATCGAAATTTCAAATACGTCAAATTTTAGCTCTCAATTAGCTCTAATTTGCTCTCTAATATTAGAATTCTATCTGAGTAAGTTATCTAGATATATCAGTTTGTTTGTGGGGTGGGGGGGCTAAGTTAACGCTGGTACACCCGACTCCCTATTACAAATAAAAAAATTTCGGTAGTGCCAATATTTAGCTCTCAATTAGCTCTAATTTGCTCTCTAATATCAGAATTTGCTCCGGCTTCGTTAACGAGATATTTCAATTTAAAGGAAAGGGGGGAAGGAAGGGGGGAAAGCAAAATTACAGATATCGGAATTTCAAATATGCCAAATTTTAGCTCTCAATTAGCTCTAATTTGCTCTCTAATATTAGAATTCGCTCTGGGTTAGGTATCGAGATATATCATATTTTTGGTTTTGTGGGGGGGCTAAGTTAACGCTAGTACACCCGACACCCTATCACATATAAAAAAATTTCGGTAGTGCCAATATTTAGCTCTCAATTAGCTCTAATTTGCTCTCTAATATCAGAATTTGCTCCGGCTTCGTTAGCGAGATATTTCAATTTAAAGGAAAGGGGGGAAGGAAGGGGGGGAAAGCAAAATTACAGATATCGAAATTTCAAATATGCCAAATTTTAGCTCTCAATTAGCTCTAATTTGCTCTCTAATATTAGAATTCGCTCTGGGTTAGGTATCGAGATATATCATATTTTTGGTTTGGTGGGGGGGCTAAGTTAACGCTAGTACACCCGACTCCCTATCACAACTAAAAAATTTTTGGTAGTGCCAATATTTAGCTCTCAATTAGCTCTAATTTGCTCTCTAATATCAGAATTTGCTCGGGCTTCGTTAACGAGATATTTCAATTTAAAGGAAGGGGGGGAGGAAGGGGGGAAAGCAAAATTGCAGATATCGGAATTTCAAATATGCCAAATTTTAGCTCTCAATTAGCTCTAATTTTCTCTCTAATATTAGAATTCGCTCTGGGTTAGGTATCGAGATATATCATATTTTTGGTTTTGTGGGGGGGCTAAGTTAACGCTAGTACACCCGACTCCCTATCACATATAAAAAAATTTCCGTAGTGCCAATATTTAGCTCTCAATTAGCTCTAATTTGCTCTCTAATATCAGAATTTGCTCCGGCTTCGTTAACGAGATATTTCAATTTAAAGGAAAGGGGGGAAGGAAGGGGGGAAAGCAAAATTACAGATTTCGAAATTTCAAATATGCCAAATTTTAGCTCTCAATTAGCTCTAATTTGCTCTCTAATATTAGAATTCGCTCTGGGTTAGGTATCGAGATATATCATATTTTGTGGGAGGCTAAGTTAACGCTAGTACACCCGACTCCCTATCTTAATTAGTCTTAATTTGCTCTTAGGCTAAATTAGTCTTAATAGCTCTTAATTAGTCTTAATTTTCTCTCTAATGTTACAATTTGCCCCGGCTATGTTAACAAAATATTTTAATTTTAAGGAAAGGGCGGAAAGCAAATTTTTAAATATGGAAATTTGAAACATGCCAAAATTTAGCTCTTAGCAAACTGTAAATTAATAAAATTAAAATGTTTTAATTCTTTTAAAATATGCAATAATCAGGTGAATGAAAAAGCCGACAATACGAAATTTTATTAATATCAATAATGTTTTATATGGATTAATGTCTGCATAATTTAGTTAAAAAAAAAAAAAAAAAAAAAAAAATCCATATCTAATATCTAATGATTTATAATCTGAGAAACAGCATCATGTTGAAATCCATTAGCTATAGCATGGTAAACTGGAAAATGGAATGTACTTTGCACATGCACATTATTACAAATCCTTTTGCATTTTAAACATTTTTGTCTTTTACATTCAATAATTTAATATGTGATTTGGAAAAAAAAAATCATACAATAATAATTCTAAGATTTGAAAAAAAAAACTTTTTATATACCATGTTTTTAAATTTTCTGTTGAATCATATAAAATTGACACATTACCAGAATAATTACAAATGCATTGTCATCGTGTTCTCAGCTATTCTTAAAGTTTCAAATTTTCAGCTAGTCGGAAAGTTAGCCAAAACGCGATTGCGAGATTTGTGCTGGACAGACAAGAAAGCAAGTTCAAAGCAATAAAAAAAAAAAAAAAAAAAGTTGGTTTTAAAAATAAAATGATAATCCTTTAAGAACAACATATATTAGCATCATAAACTACATTAGCACTTTATCAATGCGTAAAAAAAAAAAAAATTTTGTTATAATGACGTCAATTTTTGTGAGATGCCTAATTTAACTTTTTATAAATTTTTAATGTTCATGTTTAATTAAACATATTTATTTTTACGTCAAAAAAAAAAAAAAAAAAAAAAAAAAAAGAACTTTTTTTCTTTTTTGTAGGGGGGGGGGGGGGAAACAATTAAATTATAGTTAATATTTGAATGACTAATTTTAAAGCAAATAGGAGAATATTATTTTCATATTTTAGTTAATGAAAAGAAAACTAATCAAAAATTCGAAAATCGGGCTTCGAGGCATTGCGTTGTCATCGTGATCTGAGCTATTCTAAAAGTTTTAAATGTCCAGTTAGTCGGGAAGTTATTTAAAAATCGATTGCAAGATTTGTATTGGACAAACAAACAAGAAATCGAGTTAATATAAACATGGTAAAAAGAATCACTAATTTTGTTCGTCTTTTTTTTTTTTTTAGCTTACATTCTGTGTCATAAACCTTCTGCCGAATCCGGGTTAAAAACGGAAAGAGGGGAAAATAAATTAGAAATATCTGTCCTACCGTTAGAAATCCAGTATCAAATGAAAGGGGCGGAAACAGTTTTTCGTTACAACTATTAAAATTTTTAAAATTTACTAATGTATGAAATTTAAGTGACAACACTTCATTTTAATACTTTTCATAATTTCTAGTGCGAATCACGCTAATAAAAAAAGTCTTTAATTTAAAAATTTATTTTTATATTTTATTATTAAAGACTTTTTTTTTAATCTTACATTCTCTGCCATAAAACGTCTGCCGAATCCGGGTTAAAAATGAACTAGTATGTTGTGGCCACCACAAGACTTTCTTCTATATTTTCCTATACATATTCAATCAGTAACAATATTTAAAAAAAAAAAAAAAAAAAAAAAAAAAAAAACTATTTTTTTTTCTAAGTTTTTTTTTTGTTAAAAGTAAAAAAAATCGATAACTTTGTTTTAAATTATCACAGATTTATGGTTCAACCATTCGTTTTAAAGGTATTGACGAGATCTTTCGAATGATACCCATCTTCAAAATTTAACCCTCCCGGGGGGGTATTTCCCCCCCAGGGGGGGAACCGATGCCCCCCCATGCACAAATTTTTTTTCCTAGTTAACTACTACTATTATCAATAATTCATATTAATTTTACAATCACAAGTTTAAAATAACTCTCATTATGCCCATTTATACGGAATTTTGTCCTATAAAATGCGATCACAGCGCCACCTGTTGAGCTATTGATCCCCAAATCTAATGGGCACCAGTTCATGTCAGGGTTCAACTAAATACCAAGTTTGGTTAAATTTCATTCATTGGTTCGTAAGATACAGCGTCCACAAAAAAATGATACAGACACACAGACAGACAGACAGACAGACACACAGACAGACAGACAGACAGACAGACACACAGACAGACATTTTTTAAAAACTATCAATTCGTGTTCAGGACATCCCAAAACGTGTAGATCCGTCAAAAAACGGAGGTCGAAAATTTTCGCGAATCCAATACTTTCTCTATATTACATATAGAAGAAAGTAAAAAAGGGTTAAAAAAAATGTTGCTCTCATCTATTTCATTTTTTTAAAGACTTTTCTTATAAAATATATTTTTATTTGTACATATTAATTGGATGTTACGTTATAATTGCTCAAGTCTGTAGAAAATAAATTAGAAATATCAGTTCTATCGTTACAAATTCGGTACCAAATGAAAGGAACGATTTTTCTGAATCCAAGGGTGCAAACAGTCTTTTGACACGACAATTAGTTTTCTTTAAATTAACTAAACTATGAAATGTAAGCTACAAAGCTTCATTTTAATTCCTTTCAGTCACTTTAAAAAGTAAGTGGCTCGTTACAAATTCGATACCAAATGAAAGGGGCATTTTTTCTGAATCTAGGAGCAGTTTTTCCACACGACAATTAATTTTTTTTTTTTTAATTAAGTAAAGTAGCGTGGGGCAAATTTAGCTCCTGAATAATCGCCCACTGTCGGCTTAGACCGGTTTAGGCCTGGCGAATTTTGTATATATATATATATTTTTTTTTTCTTTTGAGTTTTCAATAAACTGCGAGTAGTCCCCTTAGAAGCGCTCCACATCGCTCCAAGAGTGATGAGCGGGGGCTGCTCCCTGTTAAATTAAGTAAAGTATGAAATTTAGGTGGCAACACTCCATTTTTAACTTTTCATACTTTTAAGTGCAAATCACGCGAATAGGAAAAGTTTTTTTTATTATTATTATTACATTTTAATTTTATTTACTTTATAAATGAAACCTTTAAAAACCAAATCCATATAAATCGCTCAAAAACTTGCTTCAGGTCCCTGCTGCCTTCGGTTGCGTTTTTTTCACCCACAATATTTCGAGTAATTGATAGGAATCCCACTCCAAATGTAGTGGTACAATATGTTATGAAGTTTAATTTCCTGTCAAAAGAAAAAAAAAAAGATCCATTAGCAAACGAACGGTATTTTATAGCACCTTATAGCGTATTCAATGAACAGCAGAATCTTCGGTTTTTCACCTCGCAGTGTGAAAAGAAATGTCTTACGAAAAGGTCTATAGTTAACCATTTTGAATTAATAAATTGATTTCTAATTAAAAGTATAAAAATTCGGTTTCGAAGTGCACTTATAGACGTTGCAGACGGTATCGTGCGGTAGATTTTTCTGGAGACATTTGACAGAGGGAAAGGCAGACGCTATTACGGTTTTATTAAAAATCTACTAGAATAATCTAAATAAGCATTTACAATAGAGAACAGCGATACTAAGGACCTCGTTGGCGAACTTTGAAATTTAAACTATAGCTGGGACATTTCTAGCCAATGACATTGCTTATGCAATAGTGTCGTGACAGCTATATTTTTACTTCCATTACCCATCTACCTTATGCTGTGGCGGATTTAAGGGGGGGGCTAGGGGGCTGAAGCCCCCCCCCCCAAAAAAACACTGACATTCACAATTGAATATTGCAATTGTAAATTTTTTATTGGTCTGGAATAACACTTTGAAAAATTCTAGCCCCCCCCCCCCCCAAAAGTCAAGTTCTGGATCCGCCACTGGTAGATAATGGAAGTATTGTATTCGGTCCAAAAATTCGGTATCTAATTTTCACCTGATTTATACGTTTTAAGGTCTTCTGAGTCAAAAAATTCACTTTTTGGAAACTGGTCAGTGTGTGTGTGAAAGGGGGGGGGGTTCTTCTGGTTATCATATCTCCGATAAAGATAGAACTACGAAACTTCAGAATTGAGGCATGGCTGTTGTACAGATGATTTTTCCAAATCTTGGGGGAAATTGGAAAATCGGAAGTGGAACATAGGAAACCGGAAGTGGGATCGCAAGTCTGTATCTAAAAAACGGCTCGAACGATTTTCTTCAAAGTTGCTACATAAACACTCTATTAGATGCCTTTTTCAATGATATAGTTGGTTTATTCAGAAAAATTAATAGCCGTTCTGTATAAATAGCTCAAATTCTGGTCTCGCAAGTGCGTTCTTTAAAAACCGTTCTACGGATTTTTCTCAAACTTGCCATAATAACTCCCTTTTAAATATCCTTTTGTAGGTAATTATTGATTTCTTGTCAATAACTAAGTATGCCAAATTTTGGTAAATGTTGGTATCTCAAAACCGGCTCTAACGATTTTCTTGAAAATTATTACAAAAATCCATTTTAGATATCCTTACTCATGTACTACGTGGTTATTACACCAAAATTAAAAGTCATACTAATTAGGTAGATCCGTTTTAGATTTCGGAAATTGGTGTTTCAAAAAATAACTGTACAAATTTTGCTTTCTTATTTTTTTACTCACTATGTATACTTTTTTACTTCCTTATACAAAGTATAAGGAAGTATAGTAATCCCGATTTGCGAAATAGATTTTGTATTTCACATTGCTCGAAAACGAATGATCGCTGAATGCTGCCAATTTATACGTGTGACTGTCATGATGTCTAGTTGTACACCTGTAAGTGTCGTCTTAACACGAACTCTCGTTTTAGAGATATAAGCGATTTTACACGATTTTTCGTGACGTCTGTATGTGTGTGTGTGTGTCTGTGTGTGTGTATGTCGCATAACTCAAAAACGGTTGGACGTAGAAAGTTGCGAATTGGTGCATAGGTTTGTTATAACATCTAGTTGTGCACCTCCCTTTTTGGACTTTGTATGACTTTCCGTTTTGGAGATATTTAGGAAAATTAGGTTCATAATGACCAAATATACATAGGTTTTGGCCATAATGTATCAAAAAACGATAATAACTCAAAAACGGTTTGGACAAATCTTGCAATTTAACTGACTTCTCGACTAGCTAGACATTTGAAACTTTCAGAAAAGCTCAGAACACGTTGACAATGCGTTTTTTTAAATATTTTTGGCCAACTGTTTCCGATACCTGCTGCCTTCAGCAGCGTTTATGTGATTCAACAGAAAATTTATTTAACTAACTCCCCGACTAGCTAGACATTTAAAACTTTCAGAATAGATCAGAACACGGTGAAAATGCATTTTTTAAATACTTTTAGACAACTGTTTAGGGTCCCTGCTACCTTCGGCAGCGTTTATATGATTCAACAGAAAATATATTTAACTAACTTCCCGACTAGCTAGACATTTGAAACTTTCAGAATAGTTCAGAACACGGTGAAAATGCATTTTTTAAATAATTTTAGCCAATATTTTTGGGTCCCTGCTGCCTTCGTCAGCATTACCAGTACAAATCTTGCAATCGGTTTTTAACTAACTTTCAGAAAAGCTCAGAACACGGTGATAATTCATTTTTTTTATATTTTTAACCAACTGTTTCGGGTGCAATGTCAATGTTTTTTAACATTATGTATATTTCTAAAAGTGTATAAGGAAGTCATGTGGTGCCCACATCATATTTTTTTTATATGTCTTTAGATGTGTATAAAGTTTCTCTTACCGGAAAATTTTTTGGTGTCAACTTCGTTAGGTCAATTTTATGTCCTCTGGTCACATTATTTCCAAAAAATGAATATAATACATTTAATAGTAGGTAAAAAAAGTCATGTGATTGTTTTACACCAGATTTTTTTCATGGCAAAATGACAAAAACGATTAAAACTCACCCAGAAATTCCACTGCCTTCTAGATAGAGGAAACGCTCCCTTCGCGCTTTTATAGAAAACTACCTTAAAGTCACTTTATTTGGTTATTTATCGCTCCTTTAGCGAGTTTTATAAATTAGGAAAAAGCGTTTGTTTACAAATTATTCCGTTCGTATCATGAAATGACACAGTACCAAAGCTAAGAATATACAGAAAAATGTGCATATTAATTAAGGGAAAAAACAACAACAACATATAATTTACTAAGTAGAGTTACACATAAAATTCATGGTACTTTCTTATATACAGGGTAGGGTGATTATAAAAAAAAAACTACCCCGATATATGAGACCATAGCTGTCATACCATTCACAGTAACTGAATAAAATTTTGGTGGAAGGTACGTTGAGGTATGCGCTCAAGAATTACTATATAAAAAACAACATTTAAACTCTAACAGTTACGGTTACAGTGACAAAATTTCAAAAATTTCAAATGACAACACCTACTTTTTTTTATTGAAATGGAATCTCCATAGCAAAAAACCATAAACAGCGTTAGAACGGTACCTGTAACATGAAAATCGTCAGCGCTAGCAGGCTAAGGAAAAAAAAAAAAAAAAAAAAACTGTTATGTGCCTACCAGAGCACGACTTTCATTTTTTTTTAATGACGTCACATTCCACACTGAGTCTTTGGATCAGACTAAAGTCTACTGATTCTGCTTCGAAACGAAAAGAAGAGATTGCGGTATCCTTAATTTCTTGTAAGGCGACAGAATAAAGGCTTTAATTTCGTTGTTAGTTGTAAGACGCCGTCATGACTGACATCATTGCAGTACGTGAAAAACAAGGCATTGTGAAATGGCAATCAAAATCGATTTTGATGATGATAATAATGTTTCCCAGTAAGCGGCATATTGTTCACAGAGCAAGAAAGCAAGATAAACATCACGCATTTCACAATGCCTTATTTTTCACTTAGTGGAATGACGTCAGTCATGACGGTGTCTTACGACTAACAAAGAAATTAAAACCCTAATTCAGTAGACCTACATTAAATTACGGATACCATGGTTACAGCGTCTAGAATAAACAGTGTGGCAATCGCCTATAACCGTGATGTTAAAATGATGCTACAAAAATTAAGCTTACCCAGATGTCGCTGTGATCGAAGCTATTGCTCAAATCGAAGACCTGATTGGCTTTTCCCAGTTTCGTCAGTTTAATCACGTGATCTAAGCATATAATTAACCAATAGGGAGTCTCGGTTTTGTTGTCGTGACCCTAGCTTCGATTACAATGACATCTGGTGGCAGGCTTAATTTTTTTAGTACAATTTTATTCGCCGCTTTCCACACTGTTTATTCTAGACGCTGCACCATGGTCTCTTCTTCTCGTTTCGAAGTAGAATCAGTAGACTTTAGTGAGAGACGAAGACACAGCGTGAAATTTGATGTCATTAAGAAAATGAAAGTCGTGCTCTGGTAGGCACATCACAGCTGTTTTCTCTTTTTTTCTTAGTGGTGATTTTCATGCTAGAGGTACCGTTCCAACACTATTTATGGTTTTTTGCTATGGAGGTCCCATTCCAATAAAAAAAATGGTGTTGCCATTTTAAATTTTCGAAATTTTGTCACTGTAAACGTAACTGTTAGAATTTAACTGCTGTTTTTTATATAATTCTTGAGCGCATACCCTAAAATACCTTCTACTAAATTTTTATTCAGTTTTTCGGAACGGTATGGTAGCTATGGTCTCATATATCGGGGTAGTTTTTTTTATAATGACCCTGTACATTATTTACTATATTTAAAAAAAAAATCCAATTTGCCGTTAGCTGACCTCCAAACCCTCATTCAGTGTCCTTTACATATCTGATGAGGGAACCAGTCAGACAAAGCATTAGACTAGTATGCATGAAAACTAGTGTACATGAACGTTTTGCGTACATGAAAAAAAAATCACGGAATACCCCCTATCTCAAAAATGCATGAAATTACATATTGCAGCAATTAGTAATACGCACGTCTGTAGAAAAAAAATCACGGAATACCCCTATTTTAAAATGCATGAATATCAAACATGCATGAAATTACATACTGCAGCAATTAGTAATACGCACATCTGTACGCTTCGCGTACATTAAAAAAAATACTTCTATCTCAAAATGCATGAAATTACATATTGCAGCAATCAGTAATACACACGTCTGTACTCTTCGCGTACGTGAAAGCTAAAAAAAATCATAGAATACCCCTATCTCAAAATGCAACAATATGCATGAAATTACATATTGTTGCAATTAGTAATACGCACGTCTGTACGCTTCGTGTACATGAAAAAATGCATTTTAAAATTAAATAATCAAAATTAAATATTAAAATTAAACTAAGAGCAAAATAAACAGAAATAACAAAAATAATAAGAGCAAACTCTAAAAGATGCTTTTGGCTGCTATGCGCATAACGCCAAGCGTGAATTCTCGCCAAACTCACTTAGCTCCATAGGGATTTTCCGCTACAAAGAGACTCTACTCATCATTAAGACTCCTATAATACGAGCTGACTCACAGCTGATCATTGTTGCCCAGCGGAAATATAGCTTGGCGACGTTTAGTTACAGACGGATTACTCAGCGTCTTTATCGCCTAAAATGGCGAGTTTGCCTAAACAGAAGAGCGAATGATTGTTTGTACTTGATAAGTTTGGCGAAATTTTCTTATAACATTTGTAAAAAGTAGCCATCACTGTTGCTATTAAATTAGTTAATTTTAAATATTTATATACGTTGAAAAGTAGTGTAGGTTGTAAAACACAACATTTAGATAATCGAACAGCAATAAAAAGAAATAATTGATACAAAAAATGCAAGAAAACATATCATAATTACACTTCATATTTGTGATTGAAAGCTAAGCGTACAATTTTCTTTTGGACAATTAATAGCCCATTTCTTTTGCCTTTCTTCATCTGTTGGAAATCTAAACGTTCTTAAAGCAGTTCTGGTATGATTTGAGCAATTTTCGGCTGCAAAACCTCCATTTTATGTGATTTGAAAACACTTGAAATTCAGACCGCGCAACTCGGGAATTCGGATGGGCAACAATCACTGAGTGGGAAACAAAATGCCTGATGAGCCAGGTTGTACTGGAGGAGCTCTACTCACCATACACCACATTTCATGACGCAACTATCACACTATTTAAACTTCTGCAAAATATACAACACCATTTACTTCATTTCCCGCAGCTACTTCTTTAAAGTTAACCATATTCAATCATCTTTCACAATCTACGTAGATCCTAATTTCAATTTATCTAACTACGTTCCAATAACTAGACATTCCATGCTTACCTAAAATTCCCTCTGCTCGACACCTTCAATCTAGCAATTTTACCTTTAACGACGCCAAACTATGCTGGATCCAGCTAGACTTTTGCATCCTCAACCAACATTTTAATCCGAAATCGACGCTATCACCTTCAATACTGACTTCCTTCGACGACCTTTATTTCCTCAACTCGACGTTACGTCTACGTCACACATTTTCCTCCAGAACGCAGCTCCAGTGCTCCGGACTGGGTCTCGAAGTTATACCGTTCTTCCTTCGAAATAGTTTCTAGTATGTCGACTGCATCGTCCCGTAACACTGCTGCTAAATAAACTTTCTTGGCAGTTGTGTCCCAGGTGTTAGCTTCAGCTACGATGGTAGACTGTGTCTTATATACTTGCCAAGTTGATCTGCCATCATAGATGGATAGCTTAATTGATTCTTCATTCTGTATTCTTTTATATCTCTTTTCATCTTCCTGGGTCATGGATGCTAACTTTCCTTCCAGATTCCGGATCTTCTTTTGCACTTCATCACCTAAACATTCTTGAAATTTCTTATCATGTTTTCCTATCAATTCTTTGTTGCATTCTTCTTCCATTTTCCTCAAAAATTCTACATCTGTTTTTTAAAGTTTGCTATCTGTTTTTGAAAATCTTCTTTTCAGCTCTTGATAAAAGTTTTCTTCTATTTTCTCTTCAATACATCCTTCTATTCTTATCTTTTATCTTTATAACTTTAACTTCTTTCCCAATTTATTTTTCCACAATTTATTTTCTTATTCTTCTTTGACGGATATCACTTATTCCTGAGCAGCTCCCACTTTTTCTTGAATGGAATCCAGTTTTCATCTTTTCTTGTCCTGCACACATTTCTTTCGTCAATCTGGTTTTAATCCGCTCATTTGGGCGAACTACCTTTCCAGAAGTTTCTTCATTTCTTGTTCCATATATCGAGTTTTGATCAGTCAGCAGACAATCCCACTTCTGACACCAGAATTGTTGCGAACTCGGGGTTCGTGAATTGTCGGTGAATGAACAGGTTTTCCACAGGCTTAAAAATTTATTTACAGAATATTCCAGAAGATTTCTGGACTGTTAAACAAATATAAGCTTCAATTTTACTAGAAAACACAACTAAAATAACAGCTGACAACTTAAGAATCATAGCATATACGGTAACAGAAGCAAAACACACAGCAAATGAGCTGTAATCGATAGCAGAGGCTTTGTAAAGCAGAGATCTTTATACCGCGATATATTGGCGAAAAACTGACTAAATGGTCGGAACGTGATCCTTTTATATATTTATCCCTTCATTTAGTTATATCCTTCTCCAATATCTAGCAGAATAGTCCAGTTACAGCTTAGATAATCGATAATTAAAGTTTTCTCGTGAAGGTCGCTAAAAAAAAGTCCCCAAATTCGTCCCCGAATCAGCTTATTTCAAAGAGCTTCTAACTGAGACCATTTTTGCTGTTTGTTTACAGTCTGTTGCTTTGTGTTAACGCGATGGTACTTCAGAAGTGCATGTAGCGATAGGTTGTATCTGAACCTGGGACTATCGTGATAGAAATCCTGCGTCGTGCCTTTGGGCAAAAGGTTAACCCGTTGTCCATCGGTAAGTTAGGATAATCTACCCGAGAATGGCGCCGCTACAGTACTCCCCTCCCTAGTGAGTACGAAATCGTACGAGCGATGTCACTCGTTTGGACGGTAGCTGTGGCCAGATTGTGCTGTCAGATGTCCGCGTGTAAAGTTGATGTGCGGTGTCACATGCTTTATGCTGTGAGCGTTTCACAGTGTCTGATGCTGCCATCTGTTGTCCGAGATGAAACTTAGTTGTGTCGTTTATTCGCACGTCCGGGTCACCAATACAGAAAGTGCGTGTGGCGATAGGTTGTATTTGAACATGGGACTATCGTGATAGAAATCCTGCGTCGTACCTTTGGACAAAAGATTAACCCGTTGTCCATTTGTAAGTTAGCATAATCTACCCGAAAATGGCTCCGCTACCGCTACAGAATAATTCATACTGCGAATTTTATGTTGTCAGCTGTTATTTAAGCTAGGCTTTCTGGCGAAACTGAAACTGATACTTGGTTTACAGGCATAAGTTTCTGGAAACTTCTGTAAATAAACTTTTAAATCTCTGCAATATCCGCCTTTCATACACAGACAACTCATGAACCCCCGAGCATGCAACATACACATATTGTTACGAATTTGTTAATAATAGTCAGTGTTGCCAGATCTGACAGATTTTTTATTCAATAATCATCTATAACTTTGAGATGTGATATTTGATATACATAATAGACTGTCAATCTTCGAAGTGATTAGGCAAGCGTTACAATTAAAATTATTCGTGATTATTGAATAAAAAATCCACCAGATCTGGCAACACTGGTAATAATAGTTATTTTTGTGTAAATTCATTTTAAGAGGCTTAGTCATGTCACCAAATATTAATTTTCGGCATTTTTAGTTTGTTTTCGCATTAAAAATGGTCATTTCCCGTTAAAAACACGCTAAAAATCTTCACCAAAGCAGATAATTGCTTTGGCGCCAAATTTGCCTCCTTTTTTGCTCTTGGCTTTTTTTTTTTTTTTTTTTTTTTTTTTGCCGACTAAATCTTTGCTATCGATATACCAATTATCCAAACTCTAACTTGAATATTCTACGAGTAAATTGGGTAAATTCTGGATTAATAGAAGAGTATATTATAAAGTATTCGGATTTCGGCCTTCAGACAGATTTCACGCCAACTACCTTACTGGAAGGTGCTCCTAACTGAGTCCTGTTGAATGCAGCCAATTGCTGTGTGTTAATGCTATGCTACTGTTTGTACTGTGAAATTGATGTTGCCAGCTGTTATTTGAAATTTAAGCTGTATTTTCTGGTGAAACTGAAGTTGATACTGTTATGGTAAGTTACAAATCAACTGTTGTAATTGACAAGCTACAACTGAACTCTGTCACTGTGTAAATTGTATTAACCGACTGTAGTATGCAATAATAATAGCGGTTATATTGCTTGTTTTGAAAATGCACTCTAATTATTTATTTGTATGTTAGCTTTTCGTTATTTAGCCCATTAATTAATGATAACCTTAATAGATACACGGTGTCCAGATCTGTAATCTTCTAAAATTCACATTTGGAAATGCCAGTTACCATCATATGGCCTATGTAGCTGACATAGGAGATCCTCTATTCCTTGGACTTGATTTCCTAAGAAAGTATAATTTTTAATTCGATTTTAAAAATAATGAACTGCATTCACATTCAGATGGTTGGTTGGTTGATTGGGTTTTATGTCACACTAGTGCTGCGCAGTGGGCAATTGGCGACGGTCTGGGACCCTTGAGGTCGTCCGGAGACATGCCATTACAATTTTGATCCTACACGGAGAGGATAGCTCCCCCGCTTCGGTAATCACCAGAGGTATAATTTTGATGAGAACATGGAGGATTTTGCGGCCAAGACAGATCTTACGTGCACCAGCCACCATTAGTGTAAACGACGGTCTTTGGCCAGCTCGAGTACCGAACCTGCAATCTTCCAATTACGAGTCCGGCGCTCTACCGACTGTGCTACCGCGGCCCATTCACATTCAGAAGACATAGCTGTGTTTAACAATGAAAATCCAGACATTCAAGAAATCTGCCAGATAACAGCAAAGTCCGAAATCTCCGTCCCTTCACACAGCGAGACCATAGTTTCCGGGACACCTAAAGAGCAATACTTCTGCTATGGACAGAAAGAATACCCGAATCCTGACGATAGCCCAAGAGGAGTTCTGGTGGCTTCATCTCTGCTTGACCTTACAAAAAACATTATTCCTGTGAGAGTCGCCAACATAAACGATAAAGTAAGGACCGTGAAGAAGGATGAGGTGCTAGCAACTTGCACTACTGTTACATGCATTAACCGGCACACGCAATCAACTGAGTCCAAGTCTTCTGAGTTTTCAACAACGGAATTACTCAAGAATTCAGAGTTAGGAATCGAACAGAGACGTACTGCGGAGAAGCTACTCTATGAATTCAGAGACTGTTTGAACATCTGAAGACGTCAGGAGAACGAACATCACCCAGCACAGAGTTGACACAGGAAATCATTCTCCAATTAAGCAATACCCAAGAAGACTTCCATTTGCTAAGCAGGAAGAGATGGCTGAGCTTTTAAATGAGATGCAGCATAATGATATCATTGAACTAGCAACGAGTCCTTGAGCTATAGTTCTTGTGCGAAAAAAGGATGGTTCAACAAGAAGATTCTGCGTGGATTATCGTCGTTTGAATGACATCACGAAGAAAGATAGTTACTCTCTTCCTAGAATTAACGACACATTGGACACACTTGCTGGCAATGAATGGTTCTCGACGTTGGATCTGAAGAGCGGTTATTGGCAAGTAGAGTTACATCCTGATGACCGTTAAAAGACTGCATTCACTACGGGACAAGGATTATGGAAATTCAAAGTTAAGCCATTTGGATTATGTAATGCACCTGCAACTTTCGAGCGCCTGATGGAGACAGTGTTAAAAGGACTTTCCTATGAAGTCTGTCTGGTGTACTTGGATGATATTATCATTGTGGGGAATACCTTTGAAGATCATCTAAGAAAGATCCATAAGGTTTTGGAAAAACTCAAAATGGATAACCTCAAATTGATTCTTAGCAAGTGCAACTTGTTCCGTCGTGAAGTAAGTTATTTCGGCCATATCATCTCTGCTGAAGATGTGAGAACTGATTTCGAGAAGATCTATGCAATCAAGGACTGGAGTCACCCTGAAAACGTCCATCAACTACGAAGTTTCCTGGGGTTATGTACATACTACTGGAAGTTCATAAAGGGTTTCTCGAGTTTTGCCAGACCACACACCACAAGCTGACGGAAGATAAACTGAGGTTCCTGTGGACAGAGGAATGTGAAAAAGCGTTCAAGAGACTTAAAGAGACCTTAACATCATCGCCTATTTTGACGTATCCACAGCCAGACAAACAGTTCATACATGATACTGATGCAAGCCATGAAAGTGTCGATGCTATTCTGTCGCAAGAAGTTGATGGCCAAGAATGCTTCATTGCCTATTGGAGTAAATGCCTGTCTAAACCAGAGCGATACTACTGTACCACCAGGAAATAACTACACGCCATAGTAAAAGCCATAGAGCATTTGCATCATTACCTCTATAGCAGAAGCTTCCTGCTCCGGACTGACCAGACCACGAATCTTTAACCCTGCTGCTGTGTTCGGGTCCATTTCGACCCAGCATCGACATACATGAAATTTTGTATTTATGTAAACTACACTCCGTAAAAAGATTATATAAAGTGTCATATAAATTTAATTCAAAAATAGGAATAAAAAGTACGGTTATATATTGAAATTAACAACTTTTGGTCTCGTTTAAATTCCATTTCGTACATTTAAAAGTGAATGTCCATTTTGTTCATTCGTAATGAACAAAGCAGCAGGGTTAAAGTGGTTGCTTAATTTCAAGAAACAGGAAGGCCAAATTACCAGGTAGATACGCCTCCAGAAATATGACTTCAAGGTACGCCATCGTAAAGGGATTCTACATAGTAATGCAGATGCCTTGTCACGGAAGCCCTGATCGAAAGCTGCAAGCCGAAGAGAAATACCAGCAGATAAATCCGGTTGCTCGCCAAGCTACAGTCTCAACACTATCAAAACTGGACCACTGGAGTGACCAGGAACTTAGAGAAGTGCAGTTGGATGATCCTGACATAAAGACAATATTACAATTGAAGTAGACGACCAGCAACAGACCTACCTGGAAGGACATTTCCACATTTAGCCCCATTACAAAAACTTATTGGGCACTCTGGGACTCTCTTTATATTAGAAATGGCGTACTATACAGAAAATGGGAATCTGACGATGGAAGGAGTTTCAGATGGCAGACTTTATTACCAATAACGAAGATTCAGATGTTCTAGCATAGTAGCCCTACCGGTGGCCATTTCGGGGTGATGAAGACTCTACAGAAAGTTCGAGGAGAACGCTTCTACTGGTGCAAGGCAAGCGAGGACTTGGAGAAATGTTGTAAATCCTGTGATGCTTGTGCAGCATATAAAGGCCCAAAGAAACGAAGCCGAGGAAGACTACAACGATATAACGTAGGAGCACCATTTCAACGGATTGCACTCGACATCTTGGGTCCTCTAACACGGACCTCCAGTGGAAATAAGTATATCCTCGTCGTAATGGACTATTTCACCAAGTGGCCTGAGGCGTATCCCATTCCCGATCAAGAGGCATGCACAGTTGCAGAGGTTCTAGTGCAGCAATGGGTATCAAGGTACGGCACGCCCCTACAACTTCATACCAACCAAGGTACGAACTTTACCTTTGCTGTTTTCAAAGGACTGTATCAATTACTCGGCTTAGGCAAAACTCAGAAAACACCCCTACATCTCCAGTTGGACGGCACGGTCGAGAGGTTTAACCGCAGCATCCTGAATAACCTCTCTCTTCTAGTATCAAAGAAACAGCAAGATTAGGACTTGAAGTTGCCGTTGTTTCTGCTGATCGAATTGCAGTCCATGAAGCCACTGGCTATACTTCAGCTCAGATGCTGTTTGGACGCGAACTTCGTCTCCCATGTGATCTCCTGTTTGGTTTTCCACCAGATGCGCCTTCATCACCCAAGGAGTACATCCAAGATCTTCAGGCACGATTTGAAGACGTACACAAGTTTACTTGGTAGCGGATTAACATGGCAACGGAGAAAATGAAGACAAGGTATGATCTAAAGGCTACACAACGTAAATTCGGGGAAGGAGACAAAGTTTGGTTGTGGAACTCTATTCGACGCAAAGGACTCACTCTCAAGCTACAGTGTAACTAGGACGGTCCCTACACAGTCATAAAATGACTGAATGATGTCGTGGTGAGAATTGCTGAAACACATTCCTCAAAACCGAAAGTGGTTCATTTTGATCGGTTAGCCACATACCACAGCTAACGGTAATGTTGAAATTTGAAATGTAAATATTTGTTAAATTTGTTATATGTGTAATGTAACTAATTGTATATAAATATTTGTACTTATTTGTAAATTTTGTAAATATTTCTCACTTAATTTTGAAATCTGTATTAATATTTTATTGTTATATGCAACTTAGTTTTTGTATTTTAGATTGTTTAGTTTCGCCTTCTGACCAACGGTTGTACTTCCCGGGATGTACAGTCCTTGAGGGGGCAGCGTTACGAATTTGTAAATAATTCGTAGTTATCTTTATGTAAATTCTGCATTTCTAGCTCTTTTTCTCGTTAATATTGCTAACTTTCCCTTAAAAACGCATTAAAAATCTCCAATAAGGCAGTAAATGGATTTGGCGCCAAATGTGGAGATTTTTTCTTCTTTGGCGATTTTTTTGGCGACTTCGGTGACAAAATCCTTTTTATTGATATACCAAATATGGAAGGTCTAGCTGCAATATTCTACGAGTTACCAGAACATTCTGGGTTTGATACAGGGGTATAAAATGAAGCCCAATGCGCGAAATCAGTCAGTCTGAGTTGAGTTTCGCCAACTACTATCATTGCTACTGAATGAGCTCTGAGTCTCTTTGGATTAACGCCTCGCTGTGTGTTGCTCTAATACAATTCGTACTGTCAATTTGTTGTTGACAGCTGTCATCTAAGCTGTGTTTACTGGTGAAAGTGCAGTTGATACCTATTTTGTAGACCTGTATTCTTCTGGAATTTTTTGTAAATAAAGTTTCCAGCTTTTGCAAGATTCGCTTTTCATTCTTGGACAACTCACTAACCCCCAAGTACGCAACAATATATATATATATTTAATTCTTCAAAAAGTAATCTGGTTACAACTTTAGTCTAGAAATTTGTCGGTGAGTTTTAATAATTTTTGGTATTTTGGCGATGGAAAAATCTGGTGTGAAACAATCACACGACTTTTTTATCTACTATTAAACGTATTATATTCATTTTTTTGAAATAATGTGACCAGAGGACATAAAATTGACCTAACGAAGTCGACACCAAAAAATTTTCCGGTAAGAGAAACTTTATACATATCTAAATACATATAAAATATAGTATACATAGTGAGTAAAAACAAGACAAATAGTTATAAGATTAAAAAAAAACTTTTTATATACCATGTTTTTAAATTTTCTGCTGAATCGTTGAATCATAGCTATACGCAAGCGAAGTGTGACGTCACTAACCATCAGTGGGGCCAAATAAAAAGATTTCCTATGTTAATTATCCATTTGATTTTTTGTAAAACATTATTAAAAATTAAGAAAAATTATTTCCTGATTTTAACCCCCATATTTGGATAAAGTTATATAAAAGTTATTGTGTACATGTGTTAGATTGAGTTACTTTTGCTTTAAAATTGATAAGCTTTTAATTTTAAATTTCAAAATTGTGTCGTCCTTGGCGATTTTTGTATTTGGCGATCAAAATCGTAATACGAAAATATACATAGCAGATGTATATTTTTGTAATATGCATTCTACGATATATTGTTTCATATTATTGATTGCTCTCTTAATATACGTTGGTGAAATATCCATGATTTTTGAAAGGAACTAAATATCTTCGCCAAATAATTTGGCGATATTTTTTTTTTTTCTGCCAAGGACGACAGCTATCAAATATTCCGCTGCAATATATTAATATCTTATATCAGACACTTTATTTAGACATTTGAAAACAAATTTGACTTCAAATTATGATTCAATATATATCATTTTCCTTTTAATTAGTATATTAGTTGGATATTTATTGTGTAAATATAACCCTTTGAAATGAAATGTTTATGCTTACATTCGAAAATGGAAGTTAGAGATTTTTTTTCTACTGTTTTGAAATTTAAAATTAAACTTTTATCAATTTTACAGCAAATAAAATTTTTAAAGCGATAATGACGTCAATTTTTGTAAGATGCATAATTTAACCTTTTTTGTACAATTTTTTAACGTTCACGTTTAATTAAATGTATTTATTTTTATGTCGAAAGGAAATGAACTCGTAATTTTTTTGGCAACAATTAAATTATAGCTAATATTTTAATGCTTATTTATATGCTATCAGGAGGTTACTATTTTACTACTTTAATTAATTAAAAGAAAACTAATAAAATATTCGAAAATCTGACTTCGAAGTATTGTGTTGTCACCGGGTTCTGAGCTACTGTGAAAGTTTCAAATGTCTAGCTAGAAGGGAAGTTAGTTAAAAATAGATTGCATGATTTGTACCGGACAAACAAACAATCAAACAAGAATCGAAATTAAATAAAAACATGATAATAAAATAAGAAAGCAAAAATTGTAGTTATTTTTTGAAACACCAATTTCCGAATTCTAAAACGGATCTACCTAATTAGTATGACTGTTAATTTTCTTGTAATAGCCACGTTTTACATGAGAAAGGATACCTAAAACGGATTTAAGTAATAATTTTAAAGAAAATCGTTAGAGCCTTTTTTGAGGTAACAACATTTACCAAAAATTGGAATACTCAATTATTAAATAGAAACAATAATTACATACAGAAGGATATTTAAAAGGGAGTTAATATGGTAAATTTGAAAAAAATCCGAACAGCCGTTTTTAAAGACAGCAGTTGCGAAACCTGAAATTGAGTTATTTATACAGGACGTCCATTAATTTTCCTGGACAGACCAACTAATCATTGAAAAAGGCATTTAATAGAGTGTTTATGTAGCAACTTTTAAGAAAGTCGTCAGAGCCGTTTCTTAGATACGGACTTGCGATCCCACTTCCGGTTTCCTATATTCCACTTCCGATTTTCCAATTTTCACCAAAATTTGGAAAAATCATCTGTACACCAGACCTGCCTCAATTCTGAAGTTTCGTAGTTCTATCTTTATCGGAGATATGATAGCCAGAAGACCCCTCCCCCCCTTTTCACACACACACACGCACACACACTGTCCAGTTTCCAAAAAGTGCATGTTTTTACTCAGAAGACTTTAAAACGTATAAATCAGGTGAAAACTTGATATCGAATTTTTGGACTGAATACAATACTTCCATTATCTACGGTAGATGGGTAATGGAAGTAAAAATATAGCTGTCACGACACTATTGCATAAGCAATGTCATTGGCTAGAAATGTCCCAGCTATTGTTTAAATTTCTAAGTTCGCCAACAAGGTCCTATAGTATCGCTGTTCTCTAATGTAAATGCATATTTACTTTATTCTAATAGATTTTTAATAAAACCGTAATAGAGTCTGCCTTTCCCTCTGTCAAATGTCTCCAGAAAACTCTACAGCACGATACCGTCTGCAACGTCTATAAGCGCACCTCGAAACTGAATTTTAATACTTTTAATTAGGAATCAATTCGAAGTGACACACTGCTTTAACCTTCACCAATGATTCACCTTTCACACTGCGAGGTGAAAAACTGAAGATTCTGCTGTTCCTTAACTGAATACTCTATAAAATACCGTTCGTTTGCTAATGGATCTTTTTTTTTTTTTTTTTTTTTTTTGACAGGAAATTAAATTTTATAAGTAGTATTACATTTGGAGTGGGATTCCTATCAATTGCTCGAAATATTGTGGGTGAAAAAAACGCAACCGAAGGCAGCTGGGACCTGAAGCAAGTTTTTGAGCGATTTATATGGATTTGGTTTTTAAAGGTTTCATTTATAAAATAAATAAAATATTAAAAAAAAAAAAAAAAAAATTAAAATTTTTTTCTATTTGCGTGATTAGCACTAAAAAGTATGAAAAGATTAAAATGAAGTGCTGTCACTTAAATTTCATTCTTTAGTTAATTTTTAAAAATCTAATTGTCGTGTAGAAAAACTGTTTCCGCCCCTGGATTAAAAAAAAATCGCAGCTTTCATTTGGTACTGGACTTGTAACGGTAGGACTGATATTTCTAATTTATTTTCCCCTATTTCCGTTTTTAACCCGGATTCGGCAGAAGGTTTATGACAGGGAAGGTAAGCTAAAAAAAAGTCTAACAAAATTAATGATTCTTTTTTAGCATGTTTTTATTAACTCGCTTTCTTGTTTGTTTGTCCAGTACAAATCTTGCAATTGATTTTTAAATAACTTCCCGACTATCTAGACATTTAAAACTTTTAGAATAGCTCAGAACACGATGACAACGCAATACCACGAAGCCCGATTTTCGAATTTTTTATTAGTTTTCTTTTCATTAATTGAAATATGAAAATAATATTCTCCTACTTGCTTTAAAATTAGCCATTCAAATATTAACTATAATATAATTGTTGCCAAAAAAAAAAAAAAAAGAAAAAAAAAAAAAAAAAGAAATGTTTAACTGAACATAAACGTTAAAAATTTATAAAAAGTTAAATTAGGCATCTCACAAAAATTGACGTCATTAAAACTTAAAAAAATTTTTACGCATTGGTAAAGTGCTAATGTAGTTTATCATATTAATATATGTTGTTCTTAAAGGATTATTATTTTATTATTAAAACCAACGTTTTTTTTTTTTTTTTTTTTTGTATCGCTTTCAACTCGCTTTCCTGTTATTTGTCCAGCACAAATCTCGCAATCGATTTTTAGCTAACTTTCCGACTAGCTAGACACTGGAAACTTTAATAACTGACAACACGATGACAATGCCTTTTTGTAATTATTCGGGTAATGTGTCAATTTCATATGATTCAACAGAAAATTTAAAAACATAGAATATAAAAAGTTTTTTTTTTTTTTTTTTTTTTAATCTTAAAATTATTATTATATGTTTTTTTTTTTTTTTTTTTTTTCAAATCACAAATTAAATTATTGAATGTAAAAGACAAAAATGTTTAAAATGTAAAAGAATTTGTGCAAAGTACATTTCATTTTCGAATTTATCATGCTATAACTAATGGATTGTAACATTATGCTGTTTCTCAGATTAATAAGTCATTAAATATTAGATACGGATTTTTTTTTTTTTTTTTTTTTTTTTTTTTTTTAGCAAAATTATGCAGACATTAATGCATATAAAACCTTATTGGTATTAATAAAATTTCGCATTGTGGGCTTTTTCACTCCACTGATCATTGCATACTTAAAAAAAATTTAAAGATTTTATTACTATTAATTTAGTTTGTTAAGAGCTAAATTTTGGCATGTTTCAAATTTTCATATTTCCAAATTTGCTTTCCGCCCATTCCTTTAAATTAAAATATTTTGTTAACGAAGCCAGCGCAAATTCTAACATTAGCAAACAAATTAGAACAAATTACGAGCTAAATATTGGCACTTTCGAAATTTCGTCATTCGAAATAGGAGTCTCGGTGGGACTAGCGTAAAGCCCCCCCCCCTTCAATTTATCCTCAACCCGCAATAAAACTGATATATCTCTATAAATAAGCCAGAGCGAATTCTAATATTATGCAGCAAATTAAAGCTAATTGAGAGCTAAATTTTGGCACATTTGAACTTTCGATATTTTCAATTTTTCTCCCCCCCCCCCTATCTCCTTTTCTTTTACATTGAAATATCTCGTTAACGGAGCTAGAGAATATTCTGATATTAAGCAGAAAATTAGAGTTAATTGAGAACTAAATATTAGCATTACGATTTTTCTTTCTTTCTTTTTTTTTTTTTTTTTTTTTGTAATAGGGAGTCGGGTGTACCAGCGTTAACTTAGCCCTCACCCCCCACCCCACAAAAAAAAAAAAAAAAAAAAAAAAAACTGATATATCTCGATAACGTACCCAGATAGAATTCTAATATTAGAGAGCAAATTAGAGCTAATTGAGAGCTAAAATTTGGCATATTTGAAATTTCGATATCTGTAATTTTGCTTTCCCCCCTTCCTTAACCCCTTTCCTTTAAATTGAAATATCTCGTTAACGAAGCCGGAGCAAATTCTGATATTAGAGAGCAAATTAGAGCTAATTGAGAACTAAATATTGGCACTACCGAAATTTTTTTATATGTGATAGGGAGTCGGGTGTACTAGCGTTAACTTAGCCCCCCCACAAAACCAAAAATATGATATATCTCGATACCTAACCCAGAGCGAATTCTAATATTAGAGAGCAAATTAGAGCTAATTGAGAGCTAAAATTTGGCATATTTGAAATTTCGATATCTGTAATTTTGCTTTCCCCCCTTCCTTAACCCCTTTCCTTTAAATTGAAATATCTCGTTAACGAAGCCGGAGCAAATTCTGATATTAGAGAGCAAATTAGAGCTAATTGAGAACTAAATATTGGCACTACCGAAATTTTTTTATATGTGATAGGGAGTCGGGTGTACTAGCGTTAACTTAGCCCCCCCACAAAACCAAAAATATGATATATCTCGATACCTAACCCAGAGCGAATTCTAATATTAGAGAGCAAATTAGAGCTAATTGAGAGCTAAAATTTGGCATATTTGAAATTCCGATATCTGTAATTTTGCTTTCCCCCCTTCCTTCCCCCCTTTCCTTTAAATTGAAATATCTCGTTAACGAAGCCGGAGCAAATTCTGATATTAGAGAGCAAATTAGAGCTAATTGAGAGCTAAATATTGGCACTACCGAAATTTTTTTATTTGTGATAGGGAGTCGGGTGTACCAGCGTTAACTTAGCCCCCCCACCCCACAAACAAACTAATATATCTAGATAACTTACCCAGATAGAATTCTAATATTAGAGAGCAAATTAGAGCTAATTGAGAGCTAAAATTTGACGTATTTGAAATTTCGATATCTGCAATTTTGCTTTCCCCCCTTCCTTCCCCCCTTTCCTTTAAATTGAAATATCTCGCTAACGAAGCCGGAGCAAATTCTGATATTAGAGAGCAAATTAGAGCTAATTGAGAGCTAAATATTGGCACTACCGAAATTTTTTTATATGTGATAGGGTGTCGGGTGTACTAGCGTTAACTTAGCCCCCCCACAAAACCAAAAATATGATGTATCTCGATACCTAACCCAGAGCGAATTCTAATATTAGAGAGCAAATTAGAGCTAATTGAGAGCTAAAATTTGGCATATTTGAAATTCCGATATCTGTAATTTTGCTTTCCCCCCTTCCTTCCCCCCTTTCCTTTAAATTGAAATATCTCGTTAACGAAGCCGGAGCAAATTCTGATATTAGAGAGCAAATTAGAGCTAATTGAGAGCTAAATATTGGCACTACAGAATTTTTTTTATTTGTAATAGGGAGTCGGGTGTACCAGCGTTAACTTAGCCCCCCCACCCCACAAACAAACTGATATATCTAGATAACTTACCCAGATAGAATTCTAATATTAGAGAGCAAATTAGAGCTAATTGAGAGCTAAAATTTGACGTATTTGAAATTTCGATATCTGCAATTTTGCTTTCCCCCTTCCTTCCCCCCTTTCCTTTAAATTGAAATATCTCGCTAACGAAGCCGGAGCAAATTCTGATATTAGAGAGCAAATTAGAGCTAATTGAGAGCTAAATATTGGCACTACCGAAATTTTTTTATATGTGATAGGGTGTCGGGTGTACTAGCGTTAACTTAGCCCCCCCACAAAACCAAAAATATGATGTATCTCGATACCTAACCCAGAGCGAATTCTAATATTAGAGAGCAAATTAGAGCTAATTGAGAGCTAAAATTTGGCATATTTGAAATTCCGATATCTGTAATTTTGCTTTCCCCCCTTCCTTCCCCCCTTTCCTTTAAATTGAAATATCTCGTTAACGAAGCCGGAGCAAATTCTGATATTAGAGAGCAAATTAGAGCTAATTGAGAGCTAAATATTGGCACTACCGAATTTTTTTTATTTGTAATAGGGAGTCGGGTGTACCAGCGTTAACTTAGCCCCCCCACCCCACAAACAAACTGATATATCTAGATAACTTACTCAGATAGAATTCTAATATTAGAGAGCAAATTAGAGCTAATTGAGAGCTAAAATTTGACGTATTTGAAATTTCGATATCTGCAATTTTGCTTTTCCCCCCCTTCCTTCCCCCCTTTCTTTTAAATTGAAATATCTCGTTAACAAAGCCGGAGCAAATTCTAATATTAGAGAGCAAATTAGAGCTAATTGAGAGCTAATTCCTGACGTTCTTGAAATTTAAAATTTCGAATGTGGGGGGGCTAGCGTTAACTTGGCCCCCCCACCTTTAAACTTGTTATATCTCGATTCCATACCCAGAGCAAATTCTAATATTAGAGAGCAAATTAGAGCTAATTGAGAGCTAATTCCTGATGTATTTGAAATTTAAAAACTCGAAAGTGGGGGGGCCAAGTTAACGCATCTAAACAAGCAGATAGATTTCCACAGTGTTAATGAACGAAGCGAGTCGGGAGGGGCGGCGAAACTTCCCTCGGGTGTTGGCCAGCGGAGCAATGCAGAGAGCAGAGCTCCCTAGTTATTGAATAAAATTCTTCCTCATGATGAACACAGACTATTTTTTATCTCAGAGGAGTATAATACTAAGTATTAAAAAAAAAAAAAAAAAAAAAAAAAAAAATCGCTGACGTTGTTTTAAGTTACCACCGATTTATGGTTCAACTATTTGTTTTAAAGATATTGATAAGTTGTTTTGAAAAATACACCTATTGAAAATTTATACTTCCCAGGGAATACATTTCACCCAGGGAAAACGATGTGCCTACATATAAAAATAATGTAATTGATTATTACTATTACAGATATATATATATAGTATTTCAAAATGATTGGTTTGAAATGATTCTCATCGTGCAAATTTGCACATTTATTCGAAATTTTGTCCTATATTGTTATATTAAAAATTAGGAAAAAACGGGATAGCAACGACACCTCTTTGCGATTTGCACCAAAATTTTATGGTTTCAGTCTACAACTACATATAAATGTGTATGAAAATCTGGACGTTAGTTCTTGAGCTAGAGCTACCCCAAAATTTTAGGACACATTTTCTAAAAATTTTCAAGTCGTGTTCTGGACCTCTCTTAAGGGGACTTGACGCCACTGAAGGTTTCACATAAAAGCTTATATTTCCACTTAATATTTATACATTGAACGTTATTGTTTTTTCAATAAACCACATGTTCAGGCAATAATTCCTATGGTTTTTGATAGATTTTTTACAGATTTAAAATCTTTAAATTGCCTTTTCTCAGTCTGTATTTTTTCATAAACACCTGATCTTCAAAGTGCTAAATCTTCTAATGATATTTAAGAAAAGACTTAATACTTTTTTGGGATATTTAATAGAACCCACTTAAAAGAACAAGGTATGGATTTTGCAATATATTAATATATATATATTTTAGAATTTGGAAAATGACGAATTCGTGAAAAAATGCGAACTAAGAAAACACAATTTAAAGATTTCAAATCCGTAAAAGAATATATTAAAAACCATAAGAAGTGTTGCCTGAATTATATGATTTATTGAACATACCTAGTATAGTTCAATTTATAGATATTAAATGGAAATATAAAAATAAACCTCAGTGGTGTCAAGTGAAAGACGCAAAGTCTCCTTAACGAGTAAATTCATTGAAAACCGGAAGTCGAAAACTTTTATGAATCCAATACTTTCTTCTATTGATTATGTTACCGTTAAAACTCAAAATCCGTGAATGTGCAGATTTCCTAGCTAATCTGCAGATCAACTAAAATGACCCGTTAAAGTGTAGAATCAAGAGTTTTCCGCATTTTAACTAGGTAATCTGCAGATTAGCGGCTTCTGTGTCGTTAAAGTTCAAATGATTGTTTCGAGCCTTAGTTTTTTTACATTCACTATGACGTCAAACAGTCATGTGATACAGATACGCGAATGACCTTCAAACACAAACCAAAACTTTCATCCTTTCCGATCCGCTTCCTCTATGATAATTAGTAAACGCAAAACGTGGAGCATCGAAGACATGGTTATTATAGGTTTCTTATCATGACCAACACAAGTAACAAGTAAGTTATAATTGTTTTAATTTTGATTTTATTACTTCTCTTTTTTAATTCTGTCAATATAAGTTTGATAAGGGTCTGCACTGCATTTTATTATTGAAATCTAATCTTAATCTAAACACTCTGTCTCCTGAAACTTCATTTTGAATTATGAATATTAAAATTTACAACACATTAATTATTTCCTCCCGAAATAAAACTATTAAAACACAACTTTTTAAAACTAATTTATTTAAAAATTGATTTAAATTACTATTACTTACTGAAAAAAAAAAAGTTTTAATTTTTAACTTTGAAAAATTAAGGCATTCAATATTGTGGCTTTCTTTAATAAATACTTAATATGAAATTTTTATGCATTTCATTACATTTTGTTGTTGTTTCTTTCAATTTAAAGTTTCCTTTATATATTTTATATATCATGATTACATTTTTATTTTTATTTTGTTCGCTTTTTCAGATAATTTCGTTGTAGTTTATCACATAAAATTTGTTAATAAAGTTTTTTTTTTTTTTTTTTTTTTTTTTTTTGCAAAATTAATATATTTGCTAAACTTGTACAGATATACGTATGCATGCTGCAAAATATATTTTAATAAAGCATTTGAAAACAGTCATTTTAATTTTCCTGCGGTCTAAAAATTATTAAAGCAGTTTTAATTATTTGAAGTACTTCTTAAATAATGCTTCTGAATTGTCTAATATAATATTTCTTTATCAAATTAAAAATTGGTGCATAACTTTAAAAAAAAAAAAAAGTAATAGAAATGAAAGTTGTTAATAAAACTTTTTTTTTTTTTTCTTTTTTAATTTAAATGGTTAAATATCTTTATTTTGAAAAGAAATCGTTACTGTATTACAATTCTAACATTCATTTATAAAATAGAATTTATTGAAAGCTATTAAAGTTATTATATTTCATATTAAAAATGCATAACATCTTCAAACTTATATTGACAGAATAAAAAAAAAATGAAATAAGTAAAAAAATTGAAACAAATATAACTTTAAAAGACATAAAAATTAAAACACATACAGATTAAAATAAGTAAAGAAAGCAGGGTGGCTAGCAGCCAGGGAAAATCAAAGAATCAGGGAAAAGTCAGGGAATTTATAAAATCTGGAAAAGTCAGGGAATAGTCAGGGAATTTTAACAATTTTTGTGAAAATAAGCTATATTAATCATTAAATTATTAATGATATTTTAAATCACTAAATTTTTTGCTAGTGAAATTTTCATCGGAAATAAACGTGAGAGTCAGGTCAGGGAAAAATGGAGGAAAATCTCGAAAAATAGTCAGGGAAAAGTCAGGGAATTTGAAAAGGTTTAAATGCTAGCCACCCTGGAAAGAAAGAAAAGTGTAGGAACTTAACTACAAATAATTAATTTTCGACGGACCATCTTCGTTGTTTTAATATTTTTAATTTGTACGATCACATACATCAAGTATTTACACTATATACAACGAAGAAATAATAGGTAGCACATAAAATAATAATTGTGGGCGTCAATAAATTTAAAGTTCTTTGCCCACGTCCATTGTACTTGGCTTCTCATAGCCTTCTGCCGGTGATCCGCGACGGGGTGGCGCGCATGCGTCAACATCCCGCCCGGCCTTGCTATGTTGTCATGCAAGAACTTACAATATTTTTTTTTTGCAAAACTTCAAATTTACAATTTCACATAACATGAATAGATAAAATAATAACAAATAAATGAATGTAACATAATATCAATATTTCGCACAACACATAGAATTAGAAAAAAGATTAACTGATTATAATAAACAGAAATTTTCATAATTAACTAACAAATTTAGAGTAATATATATAATACAGTAAATTAATATAATAAATGTTCATATTCATTTTTACTCCTCGATAGGCAGCACACACAATCTGGAGATGGATCTTTTGTAAATCCCTTTGGTAGTTTTTATATCTACCAATCTAACTTTATTATCCTGACCAGGATATAGCTTTATTACACGCCCTAAAACCCACTTGCATGGTGGAAGATTTTCTTCCCTGACTAAAACCATGTCTCCGATTTTTAAATTTTCTTTATCAATTATCCATTTTCTGCGCTGTTGTAAGTTATTTAAGTAAGAAAGACTCCATCTTTTCCAGATTGCCTGAACTGACTTCGTAATATTTTGCCAAGCACTTAGGCGATTTTTCTCAATATTGATTAAAGAGGGTTCAACAACAGCCGTTATTGGCCTTCCAATAAGAAAATGGGCTGGAGTTAAAACCTCTAAATCTTCAATACTTGAAGTTAGCGGAGTCAGTGGTCTCGAGTTCAAGATCGCTTCCACTTGAGTAACAAGTGTAAGCATTTCTTCAAATGTAAATTTTGAATTACCCGCTATGCGTTTAAAATGGTATTTAAATGCTTTGATATTTGCTTCCCATAGACCACCCCAATTTGGACTCCTTGGAGGAATAAAAACCCATTCTATTTTTTCCTCTGCAAAAAATTTGAATAAGGATTCTTCCTTATCTCTTACCAGTTTATACAAGGCATTTAGTTCCCTGTTGGCGCCTACCATATTGGTCCCATTATCCGAAAATATTTTATGACACTTGCCCCTTCTCGAAATAAATCTTTTTAACGCAGCTATCAGAGCTTGTGAAGTTAAATCACTAATAAGTTCAAGATCTATAGCCTTTGTTACTAGACAAATGAAAATACAAACATAAATTTTGATTTCTGGACCTTTCCTTCCATATTTATTTTTGATTAAAAAGGGTCCAGACAAATCTACCCCAGTTGAATTAAATGTTTTATCTGGCGTTATTCTTTGTTTTGGCAAGTTTCCCATTTTTTGTACACATACTTTCGGATTTGCTTTAAAACAGACTAAACATCTGTGCACAATTTTTTTACAAAGATTTCTCCCATGAATGGGCCAATATTTTTGCCTAACCTGAAACAGAAGATGTTGGGGACCAATATGAAAATATTTTTCATGATAATATTTTACAATTAATTCCGTTAATTTATTTTTTGAAGGAAGTACATAAGGATGCTTAATCGAATAAGATAACTGCGAATTTTGCAGTCTCCCCCCTACCCTTATTAAACCATTGTCATCCAAAAATGGGGATAAATTAAAAATTTTACTCTTATGCGATACATTACCGCCACTTTTCAAGGCAGATATTTCAGTATTAAATTCCTCCTCCTGCAGCTGTTTCAGTAGGAAGTCTTCTGCCTTTGTCAGCTCTTCAGGCATCAGCGGTCCTTTCTTCTTTTCTAAAGGATTTCTTAGATTGTGAAGAAACCTGAAAAGAAAACTACATATACGTAATATTTTTAAAAATTTATTACTACGATTAATCAGATAGTTCAAAATAATAAAGTCCTTTTTCAAATTTAGAGTCACTGCATTTTCAGATTTTAATTCAGGAGTGTAGTCTTCCTCATTTAGTTCTGAAAAGTCAATAAAAGATTGTTTGTTTTTCGGAAATTCAGGATCTTTCAGAAATTCAGCACCTGTCCACCATGTGGCGCTGGTTGTTAGGCTTTCAGCAGTCATCCCTCGGGACAACAGGTCAGCAGGATTTTCTTTACTTGCACAATGTAACCAAGAGTTAGGGTTTGTCAGTCTGGCAATTTCTTGAACACGGTTGGCGACAAACTGCTTCCATCGGGTTTTAGTACCCTTTATCCAGAAAAGCACTATCTGCGAATCAGTCCAGTGATATTCAACAGAAGGTCTTTTAAGGTTTACAGTATTTTTCACTTTGGTGATCAGACGAGCTGCGACCAGGGCACCCAATAATTCAAGGCGAGGTAGTGTAACACCGCTGAGGGGAGCTACACGGCTCTTGGAAGTCAAAAGTTTTACTGAAATACCATTTTTTGATTTTGTTCGTACATAAATGGCAGCGCCATATGCTTTTTTGCTAGCATCGCAAAAACTATGTAATTCAACTACATCTTCTGGGGAAGTGGCATCAAGGACGAATCTAGGGACTTCAAGCTCTTTTAACAAGGGTAATTCCGAACACCATTTCATCCACTCTTTTTCGATATTTGGTGATAATGATTCATCCCATTTGGTTTTAGTTGTCCAGATATCTTGAATGATAATTTTTGCCCTGACAGTGAATGGAGAAATTAACCCTAAGGGGTCGAAAATTCTCCCTACGGCTTGAAGAATGGTACGTTTTGTAATTTTATTTATGGATATAAAGTTCAACAAACTCTTGATATCTACAATCAAATTATCTTTATTAGTATCCCAAGATAGTCCCAAGATCTTTGTCTGATTTATACCTAAGCTGATGGTAGATTCTACAGGGTATGTATCAAATTTTTCGCTTTTCCACTGCTCTGTTAATTCGGTATCGTTACTTATCCATTTTCTAAGGGACATTCCTGCGGCTTCCATAATATATTTTGCACTTCGTGATAATTCAAGTGCTTCGTTAAAATCATTACCTCCAGAAATTAAGTCGTCTACGTAAAAACATTTATCTAAAAGTCGAACAGTAGCGGGAAATTCTTCTCTATACTTCTCAATGTGATGTCTAATAGTAGCAGCGAGTAAGAATGGACTTGAACACACCCCAAAATTAACTCGATTGAAACGATAAATCTGTAATTTGGGTTTTTTATGTGCATGCGGTTCTTCATCACTCCAGAAAAAACGAACAGCGTCTTTATGTTCATCAGCGAGACAGATTTGTAGAAAGGCTTGTTTAATATCAGAACAAAATGCTATTTTGTTTAATCTAAAATTAATTAAAACATCCAAAAGATTCGGATTTAAATTTATCCCCTGCCATAGGCAATCATTCAGTGACAGCTGATTATTTTGATGACTCCCTGCATCAAATACGATTCTTGTTTTGGATGTTAAGCGACCTTCCTTTCTTACTGCCTGATGAGGCAAATAATAAATAGGTTTGTTTAAATTATTTTCTGCTGTACTGGGTTCAACTATTTCTATTATTTTTTGATTTACGTAATCACGAATAATCTCTCTATACTGTTCATATAATTCTCTATCATATTTAAAACGTCTCCATAAACTTAAAAATCGTTGTTTCGCTAACGTGTAATTATCGGAAAGTTCATTATAGGGTCTTCTAAAGGGCAAGTGTACAACGTAGCGTTTGTTTTTAAACTGAATCGTTTCATTAAAAATTTCTATAGCTTTATCACTTTCTTTTTGAATTGGATCGTCTCTTATTCCAATGCTTTCTAGATCGAAAAAGAGTTTAAGAGTGCTACTAAGGGAATTGTCTGACAAAACGAAACACTGTTTCGAATTATTCAGTTCTGTTTCTTCAACCTTTCCACACGCTAGCCATCCAAATTCGGTTTCCTTAAAAAACAAATCGTCATTTATTTTATAAGTATTATCCTTTAAAACTTTGAATAATATATCTGCACTGATTAACGCTTCTATTTCATTCGGTTCAAAAAATGTCTCGTCACTCAATTTCAAAAATTCTGGAATTTTTATGTCTGAAATGTTTAATTTATTGCATGGTGTAAGCCCAGTTATTTTATCTACAATCAAAAATTCTACTGGTTCACTAAAAGAACAATCTTCATTTGAAATAAAGGTATCTAATTTCCACTTAATATTTTGGGTCAATCCATTCAAACCTGAAACTGGAGTTTTTATTTTTTCTCTTTTAATTCCTAAACATTCACTCATCTTTTCAGTTAATACGCACACATTTGAAGCGGAATCCAGAACGCATCTTATTTTTATTCTTTTTTTGTTTTCGCATTGAACATAAATATAAGCTGTGGAAAACAGAATACTTTTTCTATTTTCTTTTAAATATCTGCTATTATTACTCAAAACGGAAGCATTTAATTGCGCAACCCGTTTGTCTATATCTGGTAAGTTGGATGAATTTATTCCATCTGCGTCTGGAACCGGGGTTTTGGCGCCAGAAGAAAAACATATTAATCTGTTGTGCTTCATTCCGCAGGTGCATTTGAATTTTGATAAGCAATCATTTTTCTTATGGTTTTGCCTAAAACAAACCTCACAAAGCTTGTGAAGGCGTATTATACTTAATCTTTCGTTAATGTTTAATTTCAAAAATGCATCACATTTATAAATAGGGTGATAAGTATTTTTACAAACAACACAATTTTTGTTTTTATTTTCATGCATTAAAAGAGTTTTAGATTTGTTAATAGCCGGAAAGTTTTTGTTAGTATTTTTATTTCCGCTAGTCATATTCGTTCTATTAATAGATAATAAAACTGATTCTCGTTGTTCCAAAAATTTGATAAATTCTTCAAAGGTGGGAACATTTTTTGATTTATGGGATAACTCAAAATTCTTTCTAGATTCTCTGTCTAACTTTGCTACGAGAATATTTACAATGAAAACATCTGATAATTTATTTTGCTCATATTTCAGAACTTTCAAGGCACGCAGATTTTTCTGTATACAATCAATCATATTTCTTATCTCTTTGGGATTTTCTGTTTGAATTTTCTCAAAATTCAGAATATTTTGTACATGAATATCAACAATTAATCGCTCGTTATCATAGCGATTTTCTAATGCATTATATAATGATTCAAATGTATCAAAATTACTAACTAGATTTTTAGCGTCATATTTGAGACAAGATCTAAGATAATATAATTTCTGCGACTGATTAATATGAACATTATTGGTTATTAAATCATCAAATTGTTCTTTAAAAGAACTGAATTCCTCATATTTTCCTGAAAATTCAGGTAATACTAAAGGAGGAATTTGAGTTTTAATTTCAAAGTTATCTTGAGATGCATTTTCAGTCGCATTTATTTTTTTATGAGAATCAAATTTCTTATAAGAATTAATAAGAGTATTAATTCTTACCTCTAATTTTTCCAGACGTTCTTCACATGAGTCAAGGTCGTCATCTATGGTTGCTTGTTCAGCATCTTTCAAGTCTTGAATTTCGTAGTATTTTTGTCGTAATTCATCGATTTTTGTTTGTAGCAGTTCTATGTTCTTTAATTTCACTTTTAATTCCACTATATCTATATCGTAATTTTCGGCATTCGTGCCTTCTACATAGTTTTCAATTCTAGTTATCTTCCCTTTCAAGGAAGATTTCAATTTATTATTTTTATCCATAAGTCGCTTATTACAAGCTCCTTTCTCGACGGAGCCACTTTTTGTAGGAACTTAACTACAAATAATTAATTTTCGACGGACCATCTTCGTTGTTTTAATATTTTTAATTTGTACGATCACATACATCAAGTATTTACACTATATACAACGAAGAAATAATAGGTAGCACATAAAATAATAATTGTGGGCGTCAATAAATTTAAAGTTCTTTGCCCACGTCCATTGTACTTGGCTTCTCATAGCCTTCTGCCGGTGATCCGCGACGGGGTGGCGCGCATGCGTCAACAAAAAGGAAAGAAAACTATTTTTCTCCCCCGAATGAAAAAAACAAATACAACACAGCGTGCTGTAAAATTACAACACTAGAGATTTTATTTTCACTTTAACGAGTGCCTAGTAGGTAATGTGCAGATTATCCAGGTAATTCGCAGATTACCTAGGTAATTTGAGAAATGAAACAATTTTCCTCACTTTAACGGATCGCCTTAGTTAATGTGCAGATTACCTAGCTAATCTGCAGATTAACTGATTTCTGCACTTTAGCGGTAACATATATACTGCAAATTTTTATGTTCGTATTTACACATAGATATAGTAATAAGGCATAGATTGATCAGCGAGGCCGAAAAAGTGATGCCTTTTTTTTTCGGGAAAAGACGGCCATTTTACTCTCTTGTGGATGTCTTTTTTCTTCTTCTTTTCTTTTTCTTTTCTTTTTCTTCTTTTTTTTTTTTTTTTTTTTGTATGGAATAACGACATTTAAAGAAATTTATCGTTTCTGTCTACTATTTCTGTGTGGTTAGAAGTTTTTATGGTCGAAAAAACTATTGGACTTATCCTCATCTTTTGAGATATTAGAGTTAACCCTTTAATTGCCAATCGCAATGCAGTCGGACACTTTTGTTACCGACTGTATAGAGTAGAAATTTATGTTTACTCGGAAATGGTTATAAATATATTAATAAAAGTTTGGGATAAGTGCTTTTTAGAGACCTAAAACAATTGGAACATCCTTAGCATCAAGAAAATTAGTGTTAACCCTTTAACTGCCAATCGCAACATGTAGTAGAAATTGAGTTTAATCAGAAATGGATATAACGATTTTGTTTAAAGTTTGGAGTTAAGTGTCTTTTTTTTTTTTTTTTTTTTTTTTTTAAGAAGTAAAACGTTTGGGCATATCCTCATCTTCAGAAAAATTTGTGTTAACCCTTTAACGGCCTGTCGCAACATATAATAGAAATTAGGTTTACTCGGAAATGGATGTAACGATTTTTATAAAAGTTTGGGATTAAGTGTTCTTTAGAGAGATAAAACGAATGGACATATCCTCATCTTCAGGAAAATTCGCGTTAACCCTTTAACGGCCTGTCACAACATATAATAGAAATTAGTTTTACTCGGAAATGAATGTAATGGTTTTTATAAAAGTTTGGGGTTAAGTGTTCTTTAGAGAGCTAAAACGAATGGACATACCCTCATCTTCAGGAAAATTCGCGTTAACCCTTTAACGGCCAGTCGCAACATATAATAGAAATTAGTTTTACTCGGAAATGAATGTAATGGTTTTTATAAAAGTTTGGGGTTAAGTGTTCTTTAGAGAGCTAAAACGAATGGACATATCCTCATCTTCAGGAAAATTCGCGTTAACCCTTTAACGTCCAGTCGCAACATATAATAGAAATTAGGTTTACTCGGAAATGGATGTAACAATTTTTATAAAAGTTTGGGGTTAAGCGTTCTTTAGAGAGCTAAAACGAATGGACATATCCTCATCTTCAGGAAAATTCGCGTTAACCCTTTAACGGCCAGTCGCAACATATAATAGAAATTAGTTTTACTCGGAAATGAATGTAATGGATTTTATAAAAGTTTGGGGTTAAGTGTTCTTTAGAGAGCTAAAACGAATGGACATATCCTCATCTTCAGAAAAAATCGCGTTAACCCTTTAACGGCCAGTCGAAATTTATAGCATTAAATGGGTTTACTCGGAAGCGAATGTGACGATTTTGATTAAATTTTAGGGTTAAGTGTTTTTTTATTTATTTTTTTTTTTTTCTGGGCACAAATCTTTTTAAGTATCCTCCTTACTACAAATGTTCGTGTTTCAGACCTTTCTACCACTGTAGCTCCTCAGATCAGAAGACATTTAACGGTTAAAATAATCATCGTTGCTCTCCAAATCAAACTGATGAGTATAAAATTATCAAACAATGATAAAAATGGGGGAGGGGGCGTATCAAGGAAACGGTGTGTGATTGGGCAAAATGGTGATCATATTCGGATTCAGGAGATCATTTTACATAAGAGTGGGCTGAAATGGTGTCAGAACATGAACCAGTCCCACTGTTTGAAGTATTTTCACCAGAAAACATGCAGTAGTATACTTGAATAACATTCATACCAATTTGAAGACAGTCAAAAAATATTTACGACAGATAGATTACGAACAGACATACAAGCAAACAGACAAAGTAAAGTCATAACTAGTCATAAACATAGTTCGAAATCATGTATGCGTGTGTATATATATATATATAAATCCTTAATACAACTTAAAATACAATTCCATTAATTTCGAACTATAGCCCCTAATGCATCTGAATATTTTTGCGTGGCCCTCAAAACGTTAATGCGAATCTCATCACATTCTGTATAAAATGCTTTTAAGCATATGAATAACAATTGTCTGATTCATTTATTCTGTTTCGTGCAGTACAAAAGTATTGAAATATAGTTTTTAGAAATACCTCTTATAGAATGTAAACATTTGAATTTTTTTTGAGTATTCTAATATATAAACCAGTCGTGCTGTTTATAGTATTTTCAATATAGATAATGTCGTAGTATTATTGAATAACATATATACCATTTTGAAGATAGTTTGAAATTATTTACTGGAGTTAGAGCACGGACAGGTGGGCAAGCAGACAGGCAGAAAAACTAATTAATGTCATAATGTTTTCTTAAACCTTGTTCGAAACTGTAAGAAACGCTTAACACAACTAAAAATGTAATTCTAGCAATTTCGATTTATAGCCCCTAATATGAACGAAATTCGACCAAACTTGTATTCAGTTGGATCTTGACCTAAACTGGTGCTGATTAGATTTGGGAATCAATCGCTCAACAGGTGGCGCTGCCATCCTATTTTTTTTTTCCTTTTCTAAGTACTTAACATGACAGTATAGGACAAAATTTCATATAAATGTATATAATGTGAGTTATTTTTAACGCATGAATGTAAAATTTATATGAATTATTGATAATAGTATAGTAATAAACTTGAAAAAAAAAAAAAAAATGTGTGCATGTAGGAGCATTGCTTTCCTCCTGGGAAGGAAGTGTTCTTCCCCCGGGGCCTGTGTAAAATTTCAATGTGGATATTTTAGAAAGAACTCGTCAATATTTCTAAAACAAATGGTTGAACCATGCATCTGTATTAATTTAAAATGAAGCTACCGATTTCTTTTATTTTTAATGTTATATATAATGTATATATAGTATATATATATATATATATATATATATATACAGTCGAACCTCGTTAACGTGAATTACTTTTAACATGAACTGTTACCACAATCCCCGTCAAAATGAAGATTACTTTAGTTATATGACGATCAGTTACTGATAGCATGAACTACTGATAAAATGAACAGATTTTTGATCCCCCTTGAGATTCACGTTAACAAGATTCGACTGTATATCTTTTCATGTCTGCACAAAAATGATTTTTTTTTCAGCATTTATTATTATACTACTTTAAGAAAAAAATCGTCTGCATTCATCATGTAAAATATCTTTAATAAATTATAACTTAATAAATAATTTGTATTGAATAAATTTGTATAGGATTAAATAGAGAAGAAAGTCTTGTGGTAATACTAGTTACAATATATTAAAACAAGCGGGTTTTACCTCTGCCACTGCTAACTACATTTAAAAGAATTTTGAAAATTCGATATTACTTACTAATATAAAAACTTAAAAAATATAAAAAAAAAAAAAAAAAAAAAAACGTATTTCATTAAAAATCAAAACAGTATCTAAACCATAATAATAACAAAGCAACTGATTATAAAGAATCATATTTTTCATAAATTAGTTAAATTTAACTTACTTATGAAAACTTATTCCACTTCCTTTCATAAATTTATTTCTACAATTATAAGCCGCGCAGTACTTCGGCATTTTCAATATATATCAACCATGTCTTATTACTATATCTATGATATCAACATTCTATTCCATTGTTGTTTTCGAGTTTTATACTCTCTCATCATGGCTGATGCCAAAAACTTTTTCGGCATCAAAAATCTTTGCACGTTAACATGGGGATGATAGATCTATGTATATTACTATATCTATGTATTTACATACTTTTCTTAAACCTAGGATATTACATAAAAAATTACAAACTTAAACTCAAACTTAATTATCTTGTTTTATTTTTTTATTTCATTTTGCACACGTGCATTTTATTTCCTAATTCAAAATAATTTAAAAAAAATTATACAGACACGACATTATTTCATTATTTAAAACATGAAAATCTGACATTGACAGATTTTAATTTAGTGCCAGAGGCCTACTGCTAAACTGGTTAATATCGAAAATTCTTCTTTAATTAATTCGTAATGATCTAAATTCCATGATAAAGTTTTCATTAAATCAAACCAATGTGTTTTAGCTGCAGATATTGTAACAAATAAAGTTGGAAGTCCAAACTGTCTTATAGCCGCAAAACAACGTTTTTTCTCTTTTTCCCAATGAGGGGGAGGTGTGCCTTGGGGGGGACTCATGTCAAGGTGTGCCTTGTGGGGGGGGGACTCATGTCAAAGTTGTACCTTGGGGGAGACTCATGTCAAAGTTGTGCCTTGGGGGGACTTCATTCAATAAATCCCCATTCAATAAACCGACTGAAATAGGCCCTTAGCACTATTAAGAGTGACGTAAAAAAATTCGACAACGCTGGGCTTTGGGGGGACTCGTGTCAAAGTTGTACCTTGGGGGGGACTCATGTCAAAGTTGGGCCTGGGGAGGGACTCATGTCAAAGTTGGGCCTTGGGGGGACTTCATTCAATAAATCCCCATTCAATAAACCGACTGAAATAGGCCCTTAGCACTATTAAGAGTGACGTATAAAAATTCGACAACGCTGGGCCTTGGGGGGACTCATGTCAAAGTTGTACCTTGGGGGGGGGGACTCATGTCAAAGTTGTGCCTTGGGGGGACTTCATTCAATAAATCCCCATTCAATAAACCGACTGAAATAGGCCCTTAGCACTATTAAGAGTGACGTATAAAAATTCGACAACGCTGGGCCTTGGGGGGACTCATGTCAAAGTTGTGCCTTGGGGGGACTTCATTCAATAAATCCCCATTCAATAAACCGACTGAAATAGGCCCTTAGCGCTATTAAGAGTGACGTATAAAAATTCGACAACGGTGGGCCTTGGGGGGACTCATGTCAAAGTTGTACCTTGGGGGGACTTCATTCAATAAATCCCCATTCAATAAACCGACTGAAATAGGCCCTTAGCACTATTAAGAGTGACGTATAAAAATTCGACAACGCTGGGCCTTGGGGGGGGACTCATGTCAAAGTTGTACCTTGGGGGAGGGGGGACTCATGTCAAAGTTGGGCCTGGGGGGGGGACTCATGTCAAAGTTGTGCCTTGGGGGGACTTCATTCAATAAATCCCCATTCAATAAACTGACTGAAATAGGCCCTTAGCACTATTAAGAGTGAAGTATAAAAATTCGACTACGCTGGGCCTTGGGGGGGACTCATGTCAAAATTGTACCTTGGGGAGGACTCATGTCAAAGTTGGGCCTGGGGGGGACTCATGTCAAAGTTGTGCCTTGGGGGGACTTCATTCAATAAATCCCCATTCAATAAACCGACTGAAATAGGCCTCTAGCACTAATTAAGAGTGACGTATAAAAATTCGACAACGCTGGGCCTTGGGGGGACTCATGTCAAAGTTGTACCTTGGGGGGGACTCATGTCAAAGTTGGGCCTGGGGGGGACTCATGTCAAAGTTGTGCCTTGGGGGGGGACTTCATTCAATAAATCCCGATTCAATAAACCGACTGAAATAGGCCTCTAGCACTAATTAAGAGTGACGTATAAAAATTCGACAACGCTGGACCTTGGGAGGACTCATGTCAAAGTTGTACCTTGGGGGGGACTCATGTCAAAGTTGGGCCTGGGGGGGGACTCATGTCAAAGTTGTGCCTTGGGTGGACTTCATTCAATAAATCCCCATTCAATAAACCGACTGAAATAGGCCTCTAGCACTAATTAAGAGTGTATTATAAAAATTCGACAACTGTACCGACTGAAATAGGCCTCTAGCACTAAAAAAAAAAAAAAAAATCGATACTGTCCATTTCGAAACGGATTATTATTAATTTTCTTTTCTTTTTCTTTCAAAAGAAAAGCAAAAAAAGGAAACTTTTGATGAAATTCTGGCAAAAGCAGAATTTAGTTTAGTACGGAGGACTATTATTATTATTTTTTTTTAATTACTCAATCATATTTTCCATAAATTTTCGATTTCGATAAGTGTTCAACTATCGTAAAACTGGTATCGTAAAAATCCGTAGATTGAGACTAATAGTCTTAATAAAAATAAAAATTATTTTGGGAAAAAAATAGAACCGACTCCAAATTACAATTTTAATTATCTTTCAAACCACTAAAAATAAATTGAAAATTGACACAAAATGGAATTGTAAATTGCGTCTAAAAATATAAAATAAATTTCTTTGCTAGACAATATAAACACTAATACTAATGATGATTTTTGTAGTCGGCGCAAAGTTAAATAAAAATTGGTATTTTTTATATTATTCAATACACATATTAAATTCAGTTCAAATAATACATCTCATTTTGGCATTTAAGAAACACAGCAGGAAATTACAAATTTAAATGAAACAATTAAAATTTCGCAAGCAGCAAAAGTTCGCAACAAAAAACTTTATTAACTTTACTGAAACGTAAATTTAGACTTGCGAAGAATGTTCGTTGCTCTTACTAGTGGACCAATTTTATACTGTGATAAAATATACTGTGAAAATATGAAGATTAATCATTCGAGGAAACAGCTTTCATAGCTATCCGCGATTGTAATGAAATGCTCGCCCTCTGGTGGGCTAAGGTGAAATTATCACACCACTGCATATCCTCATATTATGCAATCGACTTTCCATGATGAAATGGCGGAGAAAGAATAATAATTACACGTGGCTGTAACAACTGCAGTGTTCAGAGAGCGCCATCTATCGATCATTACAAACGCGGATCGGTCTGAAAGCAAATCTGTAAAAAAAAAAGTAACAGTTTTTTTTTAAATTTTGCGCCGACTTTAAAGGTTATAAATCATAGATATAGTAATAAGACATAGATTGATCATTGAGTGGGGAAAAGTGATACCTTTTTTACTCGGAAAAAGACGGCCATTTTACTGTCTTATGGATGTATTTCCCGGAGAAAATATACACGGGAATACGCACAGGTAATTTAACAAATAAAATTTATGCCATAAAAGAGAATGAAAAGCTCCAGATACCCTTATTTTTTCTTTCTTTCTTTTCGTTTTCCTTTCCTTTCCTTTCCCCTTTTTTTTTTTTTTTTTTAACTTACTCTAGTATATTTATGTCTGCACAAAACTGTCATTCTTTCGGCATATATTATTATTATACTTCTTTGAGATAAAAATCGTCTGCATTCATCAGGAAACGTAATTTTAATAAATTATAATTTAATAAATTATTTGTATTGCGTAAATTTGTATAGGATTATATATGGAAGAAAGTCTTGTGGTGGCCACAACATACTAGTTATATATTAAAACTTCCGCGGCTGCTAACTACATTTACAAGAATTTAGAGAATTCCACATAATATTAAAATTTTAAAAAAGATTCTTCCATTAAATATGAAGACAGTAATTATTTCATGATTGTAACAAAGCAACTGATTATAAAAATTATATTTTTCATAAATTACTTCAATGTAACTTATTTATGAAAACTTACCCCATTTCTTTTCACATATTTATTAGAACACTTAAAAGCTGCGCAATATTTCGGCAGTTTCAAAATTCATTATCATTCTATTCCTACTATTTTCGAGTTTTAACTGTCTAATGGCTGATGTCAAAAAACTTTTTCGGCATCAAAAATCTTTGCTCGTTAACATGGGGATGATAGATCTATATAAATTACTATATATGTGTTATAAATAGCAATGTCCATGTTGTCTGGCGAAGGAATTTATTTTATACTTTCAGACACAATTTATAATTCCATTTTATGTCACTGTCCATTGCGCAGCACTAGTGTGACGTAAAACCCAACCAACAAACCAACCAACCATTTAATGTAAATTTTCAATTTATTTCTAATAGATTTGAAGAGCTTGTTTCCAAAAGGCGTTAAGTCAAAAATTTCAAAAATTGACTTTTCGATGCAAAAGGTCGCAGCACACGTCTAACAATATATTTTCAATAGGTAGAAGTTCCAAACGAAGCTTTTTCATAATGAAAACAGAAAGTGAAATCAGTGTTTTTTTCCAAAAAGAATTAAGTCACAAGTAAGTTTTGTGCCAAAAGGGATTAAGTCAAGTTTAACTAATTGTATCGTGCCTTGAGATCACGTGGTTTGTCTGGCCTTTTGTGAAAAGTCAAAAGTTAGGAAAATAATGCATATTGAGATAGTTTTTTGCTGTTGTTGTTGCTGTTTTCCATAAAAAAATATAAAGAGGAATGTACTTATGACCTTTATTATAATTTGTTTGTAAAAGATTTTAATCTTGGTTTTGAAACCCTCAAAAAAGACATTTGTTCCTTCTGTATTAGGAAAAAAATACAAATGAATTCAGAAAAATGTAAAGAAAAAAGAAAAGATCCTGTTAACCGAACTTTTGATTCATAAACACCGGAGCAAAATATTTTATTCACTTTTAGGGGAAAAGCTTATAGGAGAAGATGAAATTAAAATATGTTTTGACCTGATGCAAAATCAGGAATTATCACAGAAATAAAAATTATACCATGTTAGGAATGCTTTCAGCATGGCTTCTCAAAAGGACCTCACCTTCGCATACTATTTACTAGTGTGTGGTCACTCCTACTTACCAGTAGATAGAACATTTGGCCGAGTGGAGGCTAGTTTAAAGAAAGTGGATACAATTTTACTCTCTAATGAATATTTTGAACATTTCTCTACAGTTGGAAATCTTTTTGAGTATAAGAAGCAGTGGAATATTTTAGATTGGAAAAAATTTGCGCATTGTCGCCTGAAAAGCAAACAAGGTTTGTCGATTTCAAAGGCAAAAGTACTGGAAATTACGAAGCGGGATGTGGGAATCAAGACAACCTACTGTGAGTAACAGGAGACTTGGCGTTGGAATATTAAAACCCGAATAAACTACTACGTCAGAAACGCCAAAGAAAAATATTTGAGATGCATACAGCTGTTTCGAGCCTTAAGCGTACCGTCTTCAGTGCAAAAAGAAGACGGTACGCTTAAGGCTACCGAAACATCTGTATGCGTCTCAAATAGTTTTCTTTGGCGTTTCTGACGTAGTAGTTTATTCGGGTTTTAACTTACTGTGGTTCGTTTTGCCGTCAAAAGATCCTGAAACGAGGGGACAAAATTCTCCCATGCACCCCTTCTAATTTAAAAACAAAAAACAAAGTGAAACAAGCAAAGAAAAACAGATGTTTTAAAATTACTTAATGCTTCGGAAATTAACAAATTGCACGAATGTTTTTATTTTATGAATAATCTTGCAACGATACTGCTAACGTTAACATAAGTGAAAATAATGATAAAGATGGCGAAACAGAATTTGTAAATGAAGATTTGTAGTAACTACCTTCCAAAATTGTATAGCTAAAATGTATGCTGTATTTACATGAAAAAAAAAAATACTTGGATTACTTTCAAATGGAAGTAAGTCATTTCATTTCGTTATTTGTTTGTGCCAAAAGGGCGTAAGTCATAGTTTTGTTCCAAAAAGGGTTAAGTCATTTTTTTCTTTTTTTATTTCTAAATAACTATACTGTCAGGATTTTTTTAAACATGTAATTTAGTGTTATTATCATCCATAGATTACTGGGAAAAATTATCTTTTACTTAAATTAAATAATAAACCTTACATAACAAAATCGTGTTTTTTCAAGAACTGAAAAAAATGACTTAACGCCATTTGGAAACAAGCTCTTCATTTGATAATTACTTTTTTGGAGTCCATTCTACTTTTTTTTTTTTTTTTTTTTTTTTTTCCAAAAAAGTTTTTATTTATTTATTTTTTAAACAAACCTTTATATCTCCATGAATATAAGCGATAATCTTACACAAATGTTTTAAGTAACCCAGAGAACAATGTTCTACGGTTACACGATATATAGACTGTTTCCGTATACAGTGTGATACCAATATTATTATTATTATTATTATTATTATTATTATTATTATTGCATTTGTAGTGAACCCCGGTCCCAAAATGTCATTGGAAAATATGTGTTCAAACATAGACGAATTCTTCAAGTATTTCTTAAGGTTTTTGACAAAACGTGTTAAACTGAAAGGCGGTCACATTATTTTACATTATTTGTCACCCTCCATTCTCTCTCTCTCCCTCTCTCTCTCTCTCTCTCTCTCTCTATATATATATATATATATATATATATATGTATATATATATATATTATAGCTTGATAAGCGACGTGTTTCGTTTTTATTTAAATTAATGTAATAAGGCTAAAACAGAGATGAAAAGTTAACGAAACTGTTTTGTAACAAAAAAAAAAAAACTTCTTCTTAAAAAAACTAGTATGTTGTGGCCACCACAAGACTTTCTTCTATATTTTCCTATACAAATTCAAGCAGTAACAAGAAAAAAAAAAAAAAAAAAAAACGATTTTTTTCAGTTTTTTTTCGTTAAAAGTAAAAAAAAATCGATAACTTTGTTTTAAATTATCAAATATTTATAGTTCAACCATTCGTTTTAAAGGTATTGACGAGACCTTTCGAAAGATACCCATCTTGAAAATTTACCCTCCCCGGGGGGTACTTCCCCCTAGGGGGGGGGGGGAAGCGATGCCCCAAATTTTTTTCCTAATTAACTACTACTATTATCAATAATTCATATTAATTTCACAATCACAGGTTAACAATTACTCTCATTATGTACATTTATACGAAATATTGTCCTATACTGCCTTGTTAAAAATTTAGAAAAAATACGATCACAGCGCCACCGGTTGAGCGATTGATCCCCAAATCTAATCAGCCCCAGTTTATGTCAGGAGCCAATTAAATACCAAATCTAGTTAAATTTCGTTAAAAAAAAAAAAAAAAAGATTTTTTTTTTTGTTAAAAGTTTTTTTTTAGTCTAAGTTTTTTTTTGTTAAAAGAAAAAAAAATCGATAACTTTGTTTTAAATTATCACAGATTTATAGTTCAACCATTCGTTTTAAAGGTATTGATGAGACCTTTCGAAAGATACCCATCTTGAAAATTTACTCCCCTCGAGGGGGGACCTCCCCGCCAGGGGGGGGTGGCGAGGCTCCTACACATACAAAATTTTTTTCGCAGTTGACTATCTCTATTATAAATAATTCTTGTAAATTTCATAATGATTACTGAAAAATAATTCTCTTTATGCACATTTATACAAAATTTTGTCCTATATCCCCATGTTAATAATTTAGAAAAAGCGGGATGGCAACGCAACCTATAAGATAATTTTTACCAAAAGTTGATAGGCACTAATTTATGTCAAGGTGCAACTACATACCAATTTGTATGAAATTCTGTGCAGTAGTTTCTGAGATACAGTTGCCACAAAATTTTTTCACACACACACACACACAGACAGACAGACAGACAGACATTTTCTAAAAATAGTCAAATCGTGTTCTACAGGTCTCAAAACGTGTAAATCAATCAAAAACCCGAGGTCGAAAATTTTTACGAATCCAATACTTTCTCTATATTACATATAGAAGAAAGTAAAAACACTCGAACCTAATGTTAGGAGAGTATTACCCTCAACGCATCAACACCAGAATATGTTAAGTTGTTCCCGAATAGAAAATTTCAGCAGTTATAAGGATTGCGTTAGGCACGGTTTCAGAAATATTAGTATAGTACATAAAAGTGAGCTTAAAATTTTTTTAAAAAGTTAGTAAATAATTTTACATATGGGTCATTGCCAACATAAGGGGTAGAAACCATGTCCCTTAGCCCTCAAAAATAGAAAATATTTTCAATCAGAAAAAAATTTACAACTAGGCTATTTCTTACGATTTTCTCTAGTTGAATATTATTATAAAAGTTTTTAATGTTATTTATTTTTCTTAGAACTCGATCGATAAAACCTGGAATGTCCACTCCGTGGACTGTCCCCAAGGGAAGTCTGCAGAATATAGCATTATTTTCATGCTTAATATTAATGTTTTTTAATTACATTTTGATTTAAGCATGACATAAATATCCTTAAAAATATATTTATTAAATTTTAGAGTTATAAAATGAATCTTGTTTTTTTAATTAATTTATAACAAATGTCCCTAATAAAATGCGTCCACTCCGTGGACAACTATTTCATTTCCCATAAAGTTCAGTAGATGGCACTGTCTGTCCCCAGTGTGTAACTGAGAAGAAAGAGGGGGAAGCCATCTTTGTTTTTACTTACATGTGCTGAACTCAATGCTTTATTTCGTTCTGTTAAAATAGATTTCATCTGTGATACCTCTGTTTGGCTATCTCATCAGTCCACTCCGTGGTCAGAAGTATACAAGTAATTATAAGGATTATTTATTATCTAATTATTATTACAATTAATGATTATAAGACTTAATTTAACACTAAAGTTAAATTGTTCCTAACGTTGTTGCTTTGTTCCTTAAAATTCAAAATCAGACATTCTGTCCACTCCGTGGACTTCCACTCCATGGACATCATTTGATCACGAAGTGGACACTTCTTTCCACGGAGTGGATACTTTCAAAATTAATCTTAAAAATAGATACATTTAAAAAATAATCTAAATAAATTTGATAAATAATTTTTTTTTGTTGTTGTTAGCCTACTGATTGCTTAAGGTGCAATGGAAATATATTTCCCCCCTAACTTTTATATTTTTATTCGTGATTTTCTAAAAATGTCATTTCAACGTCTTTAAAACAGTATTTGCTATTTTTTACTGAACTCTTAAGCATTTCTCTTCATGGTTTAAATGTAACAACAGAATTCGTATTAACATAATTTTAAGAACAGTTTTATGAGTGTTGTTTACAGAGTAATGCAAAAGGATGATGTATACTATATGTCCTTTTTTTTTTTTTTTTTTTTTTTTTTTTTTTTAATTTTAAAGGTAAAATGTAGAAAAGGTGACATAACACTTTAGAAAAATAATTGCAAAAATATAATTAAATTTAGTTTCAGAAGAAAAAATAAATAAAAATATTTTTGTTTTACAGCAAAACTAAAAATGTTTTGTATTTTTATTAATTGAATAACTTTTATATATATATATATATATATATATATATATATATATATATATATATATATATATATATATATATATATATACATAAACAATACTTAAAATATATATTTATTTTCTTTGCAGAAATTTATTATGCTGTTCAAGAAAAATGGAAATTCGCATGTAACCCTATTCAGGACAAACAAATGTGCACAAACCTTCGCTCAAACTCAGTCAAAAAAAAAAAAAAAATAGGTGGAGTTGAAAATCAAAAAGATAAGAAAAATAACAAGAAAAGGAAACTTCCCAGCCAAACTACAGAAAAACGTAAAGAATAAAAAAGAAAAAGTATGCAGAGAGCAAGACACAGACTAATGCTCCTATTACACACAACACGTTTTCACACAACTTTTGATATAATTGTAAATTTGGCTCAAATCACGTCAATGCCCAGTGTAATAGGAATTGGGAATACGATCAATTTTTTCTGGCAAGTCAGACTGTGAAAAACCAGTGAGAAGAAAGCTCTTTATGTACCGAGAAATGACAGCGCAGGCGGGAATTCATTCACCGTTTTCCTCTTCGCTCTCCCATGTCGTCACCGTTAAAACAGAGATAAATAGGTGTGCCTTGACATGTACTGTACACCGTGTAAACCAGTTTTTCGAAGAATTTTTGATTCAACTATTGTAACCTTCTTTCGGTTTACAGCTTTCGAAAATTGGAGCAAAAATTGGATGAAATAAAAGTCGCGTGAAACATCTTTGTCTATAATAAGATCATAAGAAATGATCCCGCAAGACATGAAGAAGGAAAAGCTAAAGAAAGATAAATATATCACAGAAGGAAGAATACTGTAGTTAAAATGTTTGAACAAATGAAATGAAGTGTTAGGAAAAAATGGAAGAACCAAAACAGAAATCAAAGGGAGAGATTGAAGAAACACAATAATCTTTGAAGAACATCTCAGAGATGATACACCTCCTGAGACACCTCGTTCAGCAGCCATAAATATCACACTACCACAAATTAATCCATCTCTGAAAACAAAACCATCTGTATCATCATCTAGACTAGAAAGTGGAAGAAAAAGGTCGAAAAAAGAACAGTGAAAGGCTTTGTGAAGAAAACAAAAAATTGGTTAGGAAGCTTGAAAAACACAAAAAGCATGTGCAAAGATCTAAGGATGTGAAGTCAAAAAATAATACTACTGATTCTGAAAAACTCAAGAGAAAAGTGAAAAAAATTATCACAGAAGCAAATTCAAAAGAAATTGAGAAATGTATTATTTTTGGCGAGGTTATAAAAAAGCCAATAAAAGAAAGTTTTAAAGGCGCAAGATCAAAGAAGAAACTTAAAGAAATCTTCGAAGTTTTAACAGGAAAAATAGCAAGGAAATACAAGTGTCTTCAACATATTAGATCAATCACATAAAAAAAAAAAAAAAAAGAAAGAAAGAAAGAATATGCGGAACCAACAATTATTTTCCTGTTATTTTCATTTTTCAAAAGAATTAAAGTAAAAATATTTGTTGATTATTTTCTAAAACACAAGTAAAACAATAAGGATGAAAAGAAACAGCTGCAAAATAACTTTCAGGTTTGGATATTTAAGTGTCCACTCCGTGGTCAGTGATGTCCGCTCCGTTGACACATTAATTTTGAAATTAATTAATTACCAACCAAAAAATAGCTAACGAGATAGCTCATCAAGTAATTTAGATTCATAGTTGTCAAAAAGGAATTAAGGAATTTTTTCAAATTTTTTTGGTAAAATTTTTATATTTTCAAATTAGTCTTCGTTTTCTACCCTTTAGATTGGCAATCACCCATATACAATCACACGTATAGACTTTTGAAGAATGCCTCGGCATTCCGAGATTTGTGAGCCTCATTCACAACTTCCCAGTTTTTTTGTTTTATTATTATTATTTTTTTTCTCACAGTTTCCAACTTCTTCCCCCAACTCGACTATGACGTCAAAAGTCACTCTACTGAAGTTATTTTTTCAAAATCAATACATCTTCATGTTCTTTGCATATAATTGAAGTAAAGGAAACGTAAATTTAAAGAAGTAAACCACAGAAGCATTTTTTTTTTTATATATATAACAAACATTTATAACAATAAAATCCAAACAAATTTACAGAAAACAAACTGAATTGAAATGATAAAATAGCAAAACATACATGATAAATAATACATTTATTAGTAATGTGTTATTGATAGAATATTACCATAACAGCGTTTTAAAATTACGAAAATTACTTTAATAATAAGATAAAAAAAAAAAAATTATAAACCATGTTTTTAAATTTTCTGTTGAATCATAGTTATAGAACTAACTACATTAGCACTTTATCAATGCGTATTCTTACGAAATTATAAAAAATTGTATTTACTTTTGAATAAATTTTTTGAAAGAGGCTTAGTAAGTTGATAAAATGTCAATTTTCTGCATAAGGTACGGAAAATTTGAACAACGAAAAAAAAAAAAAAAAAAAAAAAGTTGATTTTAAAAATGAAATATTAATCCTTTCAGAACAACATATATTTGCATCATGAACCACATTAGCACTTTATCAATGTGTAGAAAATCTTTAAAGTGGTAATGACGTCAATTTTTGCAAGAAGCATAATTTAACTTTTTATAATTTCTTAACGCTCACGTTTAATTAAATGTATTTATTTTTATGTCGAATGAGAATGAACTCGTAAATTTTTTTGGCGACAATTAAATTATAGCTAATATTTTAATGACTATTTTCATTGTATTAGGAGCTTATTATTTTCATATTTTAATTAATTAAAAGAAAACTATTCAAAAATTCGAAAATCTGACTTCGAAGTATTGTGTTGTCACCGGGTTCTGAGCTGCTGTGAAAGTTTCAAATATCTAGCTACTAGGAAAGTTAGTTAAAAATAGATTGCAAGATTTGTACCGGACAAACAAGCACACAAACAAACAAGAATAGAAGTTAATAAAAATAAAAAATTACATACTGTTGTTAACTAAACAATGGATTATAGAACTGTTGCCATAAAAGTAACATCATAAGACTAAAATTATTTTCATTTAACACTATGAATGACTCGATGAATTTCCATTGTTAAAAAAAAATATAATCAACACATAAAAGTTTTAAAATTAAATATTTACAAAATTCCTATCCTGGAAAAAAGAATCAGTAATCTTTGTTTAAAAAGAGGCTTAGTCATCATATCAGCAATTTGATCTTCTTTGGGTACCTGCTGCCTTCTGCACTAATAATTGTTTTTGAAAGAATTTTTTTCTAATAAAGAAATTTTTAATACTGATATGTTTAATACGATGATGAAATTCTAAATTTTGTGCTAATCTAATTGCAGCTGTATTATCAATTTGAGGTACTGGTACTTCATGATAACAGGTAGCATCAGAAAGTAGGAATTTTAACCGAATTACTTTTCTGCGGCATTCACTTGGAGCTATTACCTCAGCTCTTGTTGTACAAGTTACAACTACTGAATGTTTTAGCTAAGCCATGATACACTATACAAAAATACAATATCACTAGTTGACCTTCCTGATGTCTTGAAACAACCAAAATCTGCTTCACTATACCACTCTAATATCCCTTGTTTGTAATTATGTTTATATAAAAATGCCCTTATCATGAGAAACTGCAACGTACTTAACACGTTTTACCGGAACCAAACATCTTTAGAAGGATTTTCGAATTGACAAGAAAGAATCCTACCTGTGTGCCTATCATTCAGTACATTAAATCTCCTATAGCTTCTCTATATGGGAATATTTCCCTTTAATGATCATCATTCTTCTATACCCTTCTATTTTCTTTAATGATAGGAGTACATAATGGCCTGGATTTTCCATATGAAGATTTTTAAGAACTTTCGTTGCATAAACTTGCTGATTAATTTTGATATTTGCAATCTCAAACTGATGGATCCAAGACCTAAAAAGAAGTTCGTTTTTTACTTGCTATTTAGAATCTTGACTTCAAATCATTTATGAGTTTCCCAGATTCCTGTATATCAGTTGCTTCTACTGAACAATCATCGACATACAAACAATCAATTTCTTTACATTTTTGTCTCTGATGTACAGACGTGGATCATATTTACATATTGTAAATCCAAGCTCTAATTAAAAATCTCAAAAATGCTTGTTCCAGAACCATAGAGATTGCTTTTCAGTCTACATACTCTCGTTGTAGAATCAGTTAGCAAAATTCAGTTATCATGTCAATATGTTTTGAGTTAAACAACTAAATCTTTATATAAACTAATCTAAGTTATTGCTTCTAAAATTTCATTTAAAAAATTTCTGGGTTTTATTTAAAGCTCTATAGCAATAACTATATAACATCATCATTTCTATTACATCTCAACTTGTAAATCCAGATACAAACTACTCAACTCTGCTCAATGTAGTTATCCCAGTCTTGTATTTTGTACAATTAAGTCTAACTAAATAATGTAGTTGACTTAGTTTCTTGATAATTTGTCCCCTTTCCCATTTGGCTTTATTATTACGATAATATCGTGCTTGAATCCTATCTCCCACGCTTTACTGCTGTGTTATCAGAGTTTGATGCTGGATTCGTTTCGAACTTTGTAGGCTTCAATGCATCTAACTTGATTCTAAATTCTCTTTAATAAAACTGCTCAGCTGGTGTTCGACCATTGATAAGAGGTGTTGCGTGACAGCAGAAAATAATTTCTCGATTTTTCAGGTAGATTGTTTGATGTTCCGCTTTCATGGATATTAGCCTATGTTTTAAAGTTTGAATATTTCTTTCCTAAGCCATTAGTAGAAGGATGACCAGGGACTATAAATTTCTGGAATATACCTACTTCATTGCAAAATACTGTTGAAGTTGATCATTGGTAAATATTGTTGCATTATCAGATACCATGACATCAGGTAATCCTGTGCTAGCGATTACATTTTGCAACATTTATATAGTAGATGTCGATGTTGAAGCAGACATGGTAATCTCTATCTCAGCTCATTTTGATTATACGTCGATGATCACAAGAAAATAATAATTTTGAACTGGACCAGCAAAATCTACATGCATTCTTTGCCATGTTATGCTCTGGTTCTGTTCATGGATGTAACGGAGGTTTTGTAGGGCTTGATCTAGTGAAAGCACACTTGGAAAATGATCGAACCACTTTTTCGATGACTTTGTCGATTAACTTCCGTACACATAGCGTCTGGCTAGTTGTTTCATTTTGGTTATCCTTAAATATGTTAAATGAAGTTTTTCCAGCTATTCTATAGCTTGCCGGAGACGCTTGGGGATGACACCACGAGAGTCTTTGAACAAAATGTCATTCTCTATAGTAAATTCAAAGTTCTACAGTTGAGTCCTTTCACAGTTGTTTTAATATGTTTGAGAGATATTCATCCTTCGGAGTCTCTTTACGAAGTGAATTAAAAGTTAATTGAGGTGAAGGAAATTTGATAAACTGTTTTTAAACACAATTGATGGACTTCTTCGTTTTTTTTATTTTCGATGGGAATTTTGGATATTAATAGAGCTCTTGAGAGGCAATCAATGATTGTATTTTCACAACCTTTCTTGAAGACTACTTCATAATTGAATCCGGATAGAAATATAGCTTATCGCTGTAAGCGTGCAGATGTCATTTGAGGAATTTTAGCATTCTAATGAAAAATGCCTACTAGAGGACTGTTATCTTTAATCAACTTAAAGGGTCTCCCAAAAAATATTGATAAAAATGCTCTATTGAAAAAACAATGGCCAAGGCTTCTCTAGTCAGTTTTGAATAATTCTGCTCAGCTTGTGTTAGAGATCTTGATGCGAATGAAATTGGCCGTTTTTAACCGTCTACAACGCGAGGTAAAATACCTGCAGTACCAACAGGACATCACAGGCAAGTTGTACAAGTAATGATGGGTCGCAAGGCGTAAGCACTCGATCACTGGCAAGTTCTCGCTTTAAATGCAAGAAAGCAACTTCATTCCGAGCATTCTATTTAAACCTTGTGTTTTTCTTTAGAAGCTTGCTTATGGGATTTGTAAGTGTTGAACATTAGGCATGAAACGAGAGGCATGAGTTTACCATTCCGAGGAAGCAACAGACATCATCTACTGACTTTGGTCTTGACATATCGATGATAGTTTTAATCTTTTCTGATGATTTGAGAATACGGTTGTATTCTAACATGACCTAAAAAGTCGAGGTGATCTTGAAAAACGGAGCATATTCTGTGATTGAGATGAAGATCATTGTTTTGCAATTCCTTGAGGCAAGCAATTAAATTAGATAAACACTCTTCTTTAATTGAACCATGGACAATTACGTCATCAAAAGAAGATTCTTTTGGATACTTTTTCAAGGATTTGAGTAATAATTCTATTAAACTCGGCAGGAGCTGACTTGATCCTAAATGATCGAATGTTCATGCGGAAAATTCCTCTATGTGTTGTGATAGTTTAGAAGCTTTCTTATGGTAGCTGTAAGTGTTGAACATTAGGCATGAAACGAGAGTAATAGGTTACCTTGCTGAAGAACCTACGGATATATTCTATTAACATTGGTCTTTGCATATCAATAATAGCTTTAATCTTTTCTGGCGATTTGAGAATAGGGTTGTATTTTACAACATGACCTAAAAAGTCGAGACGAACTTGAAAAAAGGAGCATATTCTGCGATTGAGATGAAGATAATTTTTTTTTGCAATTCCTTCAGGTAAGCAATAAAATTAGATCAACACTTTTCTTTAACTGAACAATGGACAATTATAACATCAAAATAAGAATTTGTTGGGCACTTTATTAAACTTTGCAGTAGCCGACTTGATCCCAAATGATAGTCTGTTCATGCGGAAAATTTCTCTATGTGTTGTGATAGTTTGAATTTCACTGGATTTTTCGTCAAGAGGAATATGTAGATAAGCCTTAAGAAGACCTAAACGGCAAAATTATCTCGAACGTCTTAAACTATTAAAAATATCTTCTATTTTTTGAATAGGATAGCAATTGGATATCAGTCGTTGGGTCGATAAATCATTTTCACCTTACGTTTAAATATTATCTCAGGTTCTATTGCGTATAATCAATCAAATATTGATATGTGAGAAGACCACTATGAGACATTATGCTGATTCAATTTGAATGCTTATCGGCCAACAGGTGGCTCTGCTGTACAGCGATTTCTGTAGTTTAAAAGAAATATATATCTCAGGAACTACTGTTCAGAATTGCATATAAGTTTATATGTAGCTGCACCTTGACATAAATTAGTGCCTGTCAACCACTCAACAGGTACCAGTGCTACACAGTGATTTCCGCAATTTAATGGAAGGCTTTATGCCAGGTTTTATTGCATATCACCAAACAGCACTTGATATGGGAGAAAGCCATTATGAAATATTACGCTGATTGAATTTGGATGCTTATCGCCCAAGAAGTGGCGCTGTTATACTGTAAATTTCCTCGATAACGGGAAGGCTATATATCAACTTCTATGGAATATAACTATACGAAACGATATGTTAAATAACCATTAAAAAACTCATATTTTAAGAAGGTATTTATAGGCATAGCGTCTGGATAGTTGCTTCATTTTGGTTATCCATAAATGGGTTCGATGAAGTTCTACCAGCTATTCTATAGTTGGCCGAGACTTTTGGGGATGGCACCACGAGAGTCTTTGAACAAAATGTCATTCTCTATAGTAAATTCAAAGTTCTACAGTTGAGTCCTTTCACAGTTGTTTTAATATGTTTGAGAGATATTCATCCTTCGGAGTCTCTTTACGAAGTGAATTAAAAGTTAACTGAGGTGAAGGAAATTTGATAAACTGTTTTTAAACACAATTGATGGACTTCTTCGTTTTTTTTATTTTCGATGGGAATTTTGGATATTAATAGAGCTCTTGAGAGGCAATCGACGATTGTATTTTCACAACCTTTCTTGAAGACTACTTCATAATTGAATCCGGATAGAAATATAGCTTATCGCTGTAAGCGTGCAGATGTCATTTAAGGAATTTTAGCATTCTAATGAAAAATGCCTACTAGAGGACTGTTATCTTTAATCAACTTAAAGGGTCTCCCAAAAAATATTGATAAAAATGCTCTATTGAAAAAACAATGGCCAAGGCTTCTCTAGCCATTTGTGATTAATTCTGCTCAGCTTGTGTTAGAGATCTTGATGCGAATGAAATTGGCCGCTCTTAACCGTCTACAACGCGAGGTAAAATACCTGCAATATCAACAGGACTAGCATCACAGGCAAGTTGTACAAGTAGTGATAGGTCGTAAGGCGTATGCACTCGATCACTGCTGATTTCTCGCTTTAAATGCCGGAAAGCAGCTTCACACTGAGCATTCCATCTAAACCTTGTGTTTTTCTTTAGAATCTTGCTTATGGGAGCTGTAAGTGTTGAACGTTAGGCATGAAACGAGTGTAATATGTTACCATGCCGTGAAAGCTACAGACATCATCTACAGACTTTCGTCTTGGCATATCGATGATAGTTTTAATCTTCTATGGCGATTTGAGAATACGGTTGTATTCTACAACATGACCTAAAAAGTCGAGGCGCTCTTGAAAAAGGAGCATATTCTGCGATTGAGATGAAGATCATTGTTTTGCAATTCCTTGAGGCAAACAAATAAATTTGATAAAGACTCTTCTTTAATTGAACCATGGACAATTACGTCATCAAAATAAGATTCTGTTGGGCACTTTTTCAAGGATTTGAGTAATAATTCTATTAAATTCGGCAGGAACTGACTTGATCCCAAATGATAGTCTGTTCATGCGGAAAATTGCTCTATGTGTTGTGATAGTTTGAATTTCACTGGATTTTTCGTCAAGAGGAATATGTAGATAAGCCTTAAGAAGACCTAAACGGCAAAATTATCTCGAACGTCTTAAACTGTTAAAAATATCTTCTATTTTTCGAATAAGATAGCGATTGAATGTTAGTCGCTGGGTCGATAAATTATTTTCTTCTTATGTTTAAATAATATGTCAGGTTATATTGCATATAATAAATCAAATCTTGATATGTGAGAACGCCACTATGAGACATTATGCTGATTCAATTTGAATGCTTGTCGGCCAACATGTGGCGCTGCTGTACAGCGATTTTTGTAGTTTAAAAGAAACTTATATCTCAGGAACTACTGCACAGAATTGCATATAAATGTATATGTAGATGCACCTTGACATAAATTAGTGCCTGTCAGTTTTTAGTGCCCACTGCTCAATAGATGTCACTGCTACACAGTGATTTTCGTAATTTAATGGAAGGTTATATCTTGCATGAAAGTAACTTGAATGAAGGTGATGAGATTCATTGATAATGTTTAATATAAAAGATATATATAATTTTTAAAACACAATGTTAATTTGAAGTCGGGAAAGGTATTAGTATTCTGCTGGTAAATATTTTAACGGCATGTGGTCTCATTTTTTCTGGAATATATTTTTCATTTTCTGGATCTCTTCCAAAGCATATGCTTACAGCGAACGCTATGGCAAAAATACCACAATCAAATGGATTTAATTGCTGTTGGACACTATGGAATATATTTTGTTTGCTGTTTGGATATAGTCTATTGAGGTATATTTCTTGGTCTTTATTTAATTTCATTGAGTTAATGCTATCGTAAATATGATTGTTATGACCATCATAGTAGGTACATACCCAATGGCCGATTTCTGAACCATGGATATTGCTGTAGAGAATTTGTACATTTGGCTGATGGGATAAGACTTGTACAATATTTTCTGGGATGTATGTATAAAGTACACTTTGCATTGTGAAAGGCGTGTGATAGTTAATTATTTCACCAAATAAATCCATATGAGTGTCTTCCAAATAACCTTTTGGGCTCAGTAGTATCTTCATTTCACATTCCCTTAATTGCCTGATATTTATATCTTCGTTTAAGCTTTTATCGTTTTGAATATTATTAAGTATGTATTTTTTGTCAGGATATTCGTATGGAAATCCCGTATTATTTGAAATGTATCCCTTTTCTTGTAATGATTTTTCGTGGCATTCACCTAATTCTTCAGCCACTTCATTTTCAACATTTCCCTTGTGTTTATTATCAACTATTAAATACGAATTTTCTGTCTTGTTGATTTGATCATTTAAAATCGCATAAATAGTTTTATGGTAGGAGAAATATGTTTCATGTGTGCCAACTTTTATGGGACAAGCATTGGAAAATATAACATCTATCTGTGTCTTTAAATTTGTTGTTTTAACATCCTTGCTGAATTGGCATTTTAAATTATACGAGGAAAAAATCTTTGATAACTTGTTTTTTTCATTCATAGTATCGAAATTGAAATCTCCAATTATTGTAACACTTTTATTTATTTTACCATTTGTCAGGTATGTATTTAAAATTTTCATGAAGTTAATTTCAAATTTCGAAGTTGAAAATTTGGGCGATTTATATCCAGAAACAATTATGTGATTATCGACTTTCAAAACTATTAATTCTATGTGGGCACTTCCTTCTATATCAATTATGTGTTTTTCAACAACGATATCTTCTCTTTTTCCGACAACAAACAATCCACGAGTTATTCTTGTGGAATCGGATCTGAAAATCTGTGAGAAATTATCAATATGTATATTGCTATCTGGTTTTGTTAGCGTTTCGCTGAAAATTATTATACCAGCCTGGTGATACCACGAATCGCTAGTAACATTTTTTATTTTGCTTGATAAAGAACAAATGTTTAAATATGCGATCTTCAAACCTGGACTATTTTCAAAATCTGAGAAACTTGACACTTGTTTATTTTTTCTTAGTCTATCTATTTCCTGATCTATTATATTATCCTTTGATGTAGATTTCGGGAGTCTGAACTTTCCTAGAATATATAGCCCTGCAAGTGAGGTGACTCTGCTTAGAGCAACATACAACAGGGGCCTAGTCAAGCGTTTGATTGTGTTAAAATCAATGCAAACTTTTTCGCAAGATTGACCCTGGCTTTTGTGAATGGTAACAGCTTCTGCAGGAGTTAGAGGAAATTGTTGTCTTGTAACCTGAAAATTGATTCTTTTTGAAATATTTAAGACTATGTTTAATTTTGATATCGGTGTTAGAGTTTTTTCAATTCTTTCACGCTTTATTTGGTTCACAAATGGCAAACGAGCTTTATTTCCAATTTCTTTTGATTCAAAATCGAGCCATAACTGTACTGGTTCTTGTGTGTTTGTCTTGAATATTATGTGTTTTAGAATACCACATGCACCATTCACTAATCCATCTTCAATATCTATGTTACAAGTAATCATATATCGGATTCCAATTTTTAAAACGAGATTATGAGGCAAACCGTTGACTTCAGATAATTTTTTTGCTTGTAAAGAATTTAATATGGATGACTTTGTTCGATCATTGACTTTTCCTAAAATTCTATCATCTGCCTTTGAAAAATATTTTTCTCCTGGGAATGTGTCTATTTTTTTAATATTAAAAATGTCTACTTGGCTGTTCTCAACAAATAATCTCACAGCATCTGGTGGCACACAATCTTCGGACATCTCTCTAGTTTTAATTAATTTAATATTGTCTTCCTCCATTTTATCCTCAGATAAATTATTTAGGGCTCGAATGAAATCAGCCTCATTTTTTTGTCTCATTATTTCCAAAAGTTCGTAAAAAGAAAATTCTTCCCAAAGAGGATTTATATGAAAAAATTCCCTCATATCATTTTGATTTGAACATTTAAAAATATGTGTGTCCATTACGGGTGGTAGCTGATGTAGATCTCCGACACAGATGATTGAAATTCCCCCAAATGGTAGATTTACTCCCTTAATTTGTCTTAACCTCGTATCTACTCTAGTGAACAGAGTACTGCCAACCATGGAAATTTCATCTATAATTATTAATTTTATGTTAGATAGCTTTTCTCTAATGGTGTTTGCGATATCTTGGGCTAATTCGGGCATTTGTCCACCGAATTGAGTAACAGGTAAAGCAAATGCTGTATGCAAAGTCACACCTTTTATTAAAAATGCAGCTCTTCCAGAAGGAGCACATAATAATACTACAATTTTTTCTTTATTGCCTCCTGGCATGTTATCATAATAACTAGTCACTATTTGGTATAAGCAACTAATTACTGTGCTCTTGCCCACTCCAGCTGATCCACTGAGAAATATTTGGATTGGATCTTTACCTGTTTTTAGGCAATGCAATACATATAAAACAAAAAATCTTTGTTGTTTGTTAAGATTTTGAATTTTTACCCATATCTCATTTTCTGGAATTCTCTTAGGACATGTGTACCGTGAAAAATTTTTTTTTTCATTTTTTTCTTCACCACACTGCTCTAAAATATCTATGTGCTGTTCTTTGCATACAGTATTATTTTCAAATTCTTTCACTTCCTCTTCTTCTATTTCAAGAATTTCATTTTGCGCTGCTTCCAATGCAGTTTCTAATGCTTCGTCACCAATAACAGCATATTTTTGTCTATTTTCTTCAATTTGATTCAAATGGAAATAGTATTTTTTTTCGATGTCAATATTTTCAACCTCATCTATTTCATTTCGCCATGGGAAAAACAAAAGTACCTGTTCTCGAAAATAATTAATTGGATCTTGATCTAGCTTGTATCGTCGGTACCTGATAATGGACTTTTTTTTCTTCTGAGAAAATAATTCAAAATCGGTTCTATCATCATCTTGCTTCATATATTTTTTTGTGTATAATGAACAAAAATCCGCCAAACATATAGCTTCTAGGTCTTTCGGACGTTCAGAGTACTTTTTAAATGCATCCTTCATGAAAATTTCTGTGGAATCTTTATTTAGATTTTGAAGTTTTTCTCTTGGTTTTAATATTAAAACTCTCTCATTGATAGGACTTGTATTTATGAAAATACACTGTCTACTACTTTTTGAAAGAGGTAATGATAAGACATGGTATGAAGCTTCTTGGGACGACATTAAATTACTGTTTAGAAAAACGTTTGCAATGTTTCTGAATTTTTCTTTTATGCTATTCTTACCATCTTTTATATCTGAGGAGGCATCTCTTAATAATTTTGAAAGACCGGCGTCAGTTTTTGAGATGTAGTTTATGATGTAAGAAGCTAGACCGTATTCCTCTAAAATGAATTGAAGATCCATGTTCGATTCAAAAAGATTAAGCATGTTCTTATTATAGCTATTTATTGCAACTTCCTGACTAGATCTCTTTAGGAAAACTTGAGTTCTTTTGAGAGAGAATCTGATGGAAAGAATATAATTTTCTTCGGTCATGTGAAGCTTAGCAAGTATTTCCTGGAAAGAAATATCTTCAGGACTTTTGTAAAGTGAATTCATCAGGGCACGAATTTCTGTTAATGATTTCTTAAGTTCAGGAGTTTTTAGGTTTTCTGGGAGCGGCTCTAATATCATTGTTCTTGGCATAACCGGAATGGGAAAATTAAATCTGCATTTAGTTTTGTTTCTCTTCCCTTTGTGGCACGTATGAGAGTGCTTGTGCTTCTGTAGTGTTACCAGGGGATTGTTAACGTCGTTTTCACAAGTTATAAAGGAATCTATAAATTTTGTGCAATTTTCTGATGTTTCTGTGTTGTCAGATTCATATGATGGCGCGCCTGTCAACCATAAAAACATATGTTCATGTGGAGACCCTCTCATTTGAAATTCCACCCTACTATAAGTATCTTCCACGGGAAAACTTCCAAAGAACCCGTTCTTTTCTTTTATTAATCTCATAAATTTCGTTATTTTATAATCAAAATAACGCGCGCAGGTCACCGGGTCATTTCTGATTAATAATGTCTTTTCGTTTTCACTCAGCAGGTAGGCTTCTTCAAATGAAATGCTCTTTTCATAACTCAAATTATATAAAGTTTTTAGGAGTTCCGGCCAGATTTTTTCCCCTGCCGATAAGGTTAAAAACAATGTTGGTTTTCCAAGTTGCCTAATCATTGCCAACAATTCCCTCTTTTTTGACTCCCAATAGCTTGGAGATGATCTAACTTTATTCAAAATTTTGTAACCAGCGTCGAAACTAATTAGAGAATTTATAAATTCTGGATTTGTAACATTTGAAGCTTTGATGCAATTAGTAAATTTTGTTTTTCTTAAACATACGTTGACACTAGCAAGGCATGATTTCTCTAGTTTTTTCTTAGCCATATACAACAAACGAGTTGGCACACATGATCTACGGTCTTTCCTTCTGCATTCTGATTTAATCCTGTCTGTATAGCTGACGTTTATTTCAGGTGATATATTGAAAGAGTGTCCTCCAAATATTGTAGGGAAGGTTAACTCGTCTAGGTCTTCAACCATATGCCAAGGAACAGGTCTCTTTCCTTGCCCAGGAGCTGTAATTTGTATGTGTTCATTTAATTGGTAATTTCTGTCCATCACAATAACTTCTTCATCGCATTCTAAATTATCTAAGTCTTCTATACAATCTGTGATCAATGGAGCGTCATTTTCCAAACTTTCTTCTCCTTCTGCATCAGCTTCTTCGACCACGAAATTTATTTTTTCTTCATATTTTCCATCGTACCTCTGGAAAAAACTGGGGTCTATTTCTATTTTATACTTTTTATATAGAGGTGTTTCTACTAAATATTTCAATGCCTCACATACAGCTGCTGGACGTATCGTTTCGAACATGTAATCTGTCGAATGCAGCGCATGTCTCTTCAATTTAACTTGTATTGTAGCCATGTTATCAAACGTTCTTGGCAGAACTTCTAATATATCGTTAATTTCTATGGGTATGTTTACAACACTACCCTTCAGACCTAGCTGAGGATTTAAAGCAAATGATTTTAAGGCACGTATTTGCATAAAGTTTATATACGGAGAAACCATTCTTTCTTCCAAAGGCGATAAATTTTTAACGCAATCAGGTATATTGATAAATTTCATTCCATTGCTTGTCGCCAATTTTGGTATTTTGTTTGCTGAAGTGTATCTCTTACAGGTTATACAAATATACCTCGATTCAGTGTTATAGATATTGACAAAATATGTAGGAGACCATTCCTTCATAAAATTATACATATCAAATTTTACTACCGAATGTTTAAAAAACAACCCCTCACAACAGCAACATACATTGCTTGGTGTAGATTTTCGTTCTTGAAGAAATTTTAACTGCCTTTTAGAAAAAAATGTATTACTTCTGCAGAGACTGCTGGTTACCAATTCTCGGAATTTCATTAAATCTATTTGTCTTTGTCTCATTTTGCTTTCACGATCTTTCTTCATTTCAGTTTTCCTAAAATCTTCATCTTCTCTCGAAATTTGTTTCATTTTTGCATCGTTTTCTTTTTCCTTCGATCTATATTCCGTCATTTGCCTCATTTTCTTCTTATTCAACTTATTTTTTTCTCTTTCCTTTTGCGAATATAATTCATCAGTTCTCAATAATTTCTTAACTTCACTGTCTTTTTGTTTTTCCTTCGACCGATAACCTTTATCTTTTCTCAATATCTTCTTAATTTTCCTGTCTCTTTGTTTTTCCTTCAACCTATAATCTTGCTCTTTTCTCAAGCTTTTCTTGGCTTTACTATCTCTTTGTTTTTCCTTCAGCCTGTAATATTCATCTTGCCTCAATTTTTTCTTAGCTACATTGTCTTTCTGTTTCTCTTTTAATCGGTACTCTTTCTTCTGTCTTAGTTGTTCCTTTATTTCTCTGTTTTTCTCCTTCTCTTTTAATCGGTATTCTTTCTTCTGTCTCAGTTGTTCCTTTATTTCTCTGTCTTTCTCCTTCTCTTTTAATCGGTATTCTTTCTTCTGTCTTAGTTGTTCCTTCATTTTTCTGTCTTTCTCCTTCTCTTTTAATCGGTATTCTTCCTTCTGTCTTATTTGTTTCATCATTTCTTTATTTCTCTCCTTTTCTTGTAATCGGTATTCTTCCTTCTGTCTTATTTGTTTCATCATTTCTTTATTTCTCTCCTTCTCTTGTAATCTGTATTTTTCTTGTTGCCTCAACGTCTTCATAATTTCCTTGTTTTTTTCTCGTTCTGCATTTCTATAGTTCAGTTGGTTTCTTAATTTTGTCATTACTTTCGCATTTGTCTTCTTTTCTCTTTTTCTGTATTCTTCGTTTCTTCTTTTTCTTTGCATAATGCATTTTCTTTTCTCTTTATAATCTTTATCACTTCTACGTTTAAAATTTGACTCATCAGTTGATTCATATTTGTTATCTAAATCCCTCTTTTCTTTCATATATATTTTCTTCTCCTTCTTTTTTGCTCTATCAGATTTTTTCTTTTTTGTCTTCATTCTACTTCAAAGTCAATAATAAAACAGAGCAAAATATCTCAATTTTTCAAATTTGAAAGAATCCTTACGTTAGCACAACTTAAATAGTCATAGAATATTAGAGTGTAAATTAAAAATATCATTATTTACTTTATTTTATTTTTTGAGTGCATGTGTTGAGAAAAATCTGCACTGTTTTCAATTAAAATAATTAGCAAACCCGTGCGAAATTTTCGAAATTTATTTATTTATTTATTTTACCTTTAAAATTTGAAACTTATAAGTATTATACCAGTTTCACCACCCAATTTAAATTTTAATTCATTAGAAGCCAAATTATTATATTTTTTGTGGTATGAAAAGCTAATTATAGTTAAACCAAATCATTCAAAGAAAAGTTTCAAAATAAAATTAATGCTTGGCGACACAGTTTTCATACTTCACCAGGCAAGACAGACTCAGTATAGGATCTCTATGACAATTTAAAAAAAAATTCTGCCATATTGGCGATGCTTTTAAATTATTTTTTTATTTATTCATTTTGGCATAATTTTTTCTAAAAAAAAAAAAAAAAAAAAACTTAGTACCTATTTCATTATGCATTTTATTATTGCATTTTTTAGTCAATTTATGACAAAAGTTGATATTTTGTTTACACATGTAAAGTCTTGCTAGTTTGAAAATGACGCTTGCAAAGATTATAAAGATGCAACTTTTAAAAATAGATTTTTCTATAGGGCAGTTCCTTGTTTGTAAACAAACATCTCAACTTTTATGAGTGGTTGGCAAAAAGGCTTGGGAAAAGCATAGCGATGGCGGATCACCAATATAGTAAATAGCGCGGGAAAGTCGAGCGCGCTTTTTTGCCAACCACCAGACGTCACTAGGAAATGCTCTATAAAAGGATCTCATCAGAGAAATGTCATCATTTTTCTGATTGGATCACGCAACTGAGTCCGCGTGCTTAAGTATAAATTGTTTATGTGTTATTTTTTATCCTCGCGTATTTTATTAAGTCACTATCTATTGCTTCTACAAAAAAAAAAGTTTTCATAATGGTTATCTTATATATCAAGTTTTGTACAGTTAAATGCTATAGAAGTTGAAATGTAGCATTCCCGTTCTCGCGAAAAATTGCACTATAATAGCGCAATATATTGGTAGATATACATCCAAGGTGTATCGGTATAATGTCTGATAATGGCTTTCTCACATATTAAGTGTTTGATTGCATGTATTAGAACCTGAAATATAGTGTTTCTTTAAACTCAGGAAATCGCTGTATAGCAGCGCCACCTAATGAGCAATTAGTACCAAAAGTTGAAAAGCACAAACTTATGTTAAAGTGTATCTACATATAAATTTTTATGCATTTTATACAGCAGTATAGTCCTCTCTTAAATTGTGGGGTATAGCCCTCTTATGGGTATAGCCCTCTCTTAAATTGTGAAAATCGCTGCATAGCAATGTCCCCTGTTGAGAAGTTGTCACCAAAAATTGATAGGCAGTAGTGTATGTCAAGATGCATCTACATATAAATTTATATGTATTTTTATGCTGGATTCCTGAAATATAGCGTTTTGTGAAATTGTGAAAATTGCTGCATAGCAGCGCTTCCTGTTCAACGGTTGATACTATAACTTGATAGCTAACTTATATCAAGCTAATTTTTACGAATCCAACAACTTTCATCTATTGAATATAGAAGAAGGTAAAAAAAAAAAAAAAAAAAAGAGTTTCATAATGGTTATCTCATACATCAAGTTTCGTACAGTTAAATGCCTTAGAAGTTGAAATATAGCATTCCAGTTCTCGGGAAAATTGCACAATAGTAGCTCACCCTATTGGTTGATATACGAGTACATCCAAATTCAATCGGTATAACGCTTCACAATGGCTTTCTCACTTATTAAGTGATTATACGCATTAGAACCTCAGATATAGTCTTTCCTTAAACTGAGGAAATCGCTGTATAGCAGCGCCACCTGTTGCGCAATTATTACCAAATGTTGAATAGCACTAACGTATGTAAAAATGCATCTACATATAAATTTATATGCATTTTTATGCAGTAGTTTCGGAGATATAGCCCTCCCGTAAGTTGAGAAAATCACTGAAGAGCAGCGCCACTTGTTGAGAAGTTGACTCGAAAAATTGATAGGTACTAGCATATGTCAAGATGCATCTACATATAAATTTATATGTATTTTTATTTATTTTTTGCTGTAGTTTTCGAGATATAGCCTTTTATTAAATTATGGAAATCGTTGCACAGCAGCGCCATCTGTTGAGCGGTTAACACCAAACGTTGACAGGTACTAACTTATGTTAAGCTGAACTATGTAAGCTAACTTATATTAAGCTGAACTATATAAGCTAACTTATATTAAGCTGCATATATATACTTATACGCATTTTTGTGTAGTAGATCCTGAGATATAGCTTTCCCTTAAACTGTGGAACTCGTTGCATAACAGCGCCACCTGTTTAGTAATTAACACCATAAGTTGATAGGCACTAATTTAGGTCATGGTGCATCTACATATAAAGTTATATGCAATTCTGTGCAATAATTCCTGAGATACAGTAGCCACAAAATTTTTGTCCCCCCCCCATACACAGACAGACAGACATTTTCTGAAAATGGTCAAATCGTGTTCTGGATCTCCCAAAATGTGTAAATCTACCAAAAACCGGATGTCGAAATTTTATACGTATCTAATACTTTTTTCTATTGAATATAGAAGAAAGTAAAAATAATTTATTGAAATTATTATTTAAAAAAAAAATATGTTCCGTGATAAGGCAGACGATTTCCATATTAGAGGAGTAGTATAACACTAAATATTGAAAAAAAGTCAATTTTATTATCAATATTACAAAAAAAAAAAAAAAAAATTGTTAAAAATGAAGAAAATCGATAACTTTATTTTAAATTATCGCAGATCGATGGTTCAACCATTCGTTTTAAAGGTATTGACGAGACCTTTCGAAAGATACCCATCTTAAAAATTTACCCCCCCCGGGGGGGGGAAGCGGTGCCCCCACATGCACAATTTTTTTTTCCTAATTACCTACTACTATTAGCAATAATTCATATTAATTTTACAATCACATGTTAAGAATAACTCTGATTATGCACGTTTATACGAAATTTTGTCCTATAGTGCCATGTTAAAAATTTAGAAAAAGTACGATCACAGCGTCACCTGTTGTGCGATTGATTCCCAAATCTAATCAGCACCAGTTTATGTCAAAGGCCAACTAATTACCACGTTTGGTTAAATTTCGTATTAAAAAAAAAAAAAAAAAAAAAAAAAAAATACGATTTTTTTTTCTAAGTTTTTTTTTTTTCGTTAAAAGTAGAAGATATCGATAACTCTGTTTTAAATTATCACAGATTTATAGTTCAACCATTCGTTTTAAAGGTATTGACGAGAACTTTCGAAAGATACCCATCTTGAAAATTTACTCCCCTCAAGGGGGGACTTCCCCCCCAGGGGGGTTGGCGAGGCTCCTACACATACAAAAAAATTTTCCCAGTTGACTATCTCTATTATAAATAATTTTTGTAAATTTCATAATGATTACTAAAAAATAATTCTCTTTATGCACATTTATACAAAATTTTGTCCTATATCACCATGTTAAAAATTTAGAAAAAACGGGATGGCAACGCAACCTGTAACACAATTTTTACCAAAAGTTGATAGGCACTAATTTATGTCAAGGTGCAACTACATACCATTTTGTATGAAATTCTGTGCAGTAGTTCCTGAGATACAGTTGCCACAAAATTTTGTCACACACACACACACACACAGACAGACTGACAGACAGACAGACAGACAGACAGACAGACATTTTCTAAAATTGGTCAAATCGTGTTCTACAGCTCTCAAAACGTGTAAATCCATCAAAAACCCGAGATCGAAAATTTTTACGAATCCAATACTTTCTTCTATTGAATATAGAAGAAAGTAAAAAAAAAAACCTAGTGATTACTATTTGTAGAAATTTATTCATAAACGATAAAATCTGCGTGTGCAACGTTCTTTATCAATGAAATCTCAAGAAGATCCAGACTTTTTTTGTAAATTCTAACTGTTTTGAAACTTAACCTTAACAGTATAATGAAAAAAAAAAAAAAAAAAAAAAAAAACTAGTGATTACTATTTGTAGAAATTTATTCATAAACGATAAAATCTGCGTGTTCAACGTTCTTCTTTATCAATGAAATCTCAAGAAGATCCAGACTTTTTTTGTAAATTCTAACTGTTTTGAAACTTAACCTTAACAGTATAATGAAAAAAAAAAAAAAAAAAAAAAAAAAAAAAACCTAGTGATTATTATTTGTAGAAATTTATTCATAAACGATAAAATCTGCGTGTTCAACGTTCTTCTTTATCAATGAAATCTCAAGAAGATCCAGACTTTTTTTGTAAATTCTAACTGTTTTGAAACTTAACCTTAACAGTATAATGAAAAAAAAAAAAAAAAAAAAAAAAAAATCGATGTTTTTTGATGAGCAGTGAATTACTGAACATAAGAAAAGAAGAAAAATAGTAAAAGAAAAGAAGACAAATAATTTATTTAAACTTTAAAGATCATAAATGTCCTAAGTAGTTAATAGTAATCTCTATATATTAAAAAAAAGTAACTGTCGCTGGCGTCAATTTTTTTTGTCTGCGACAGCAACTTCTCGCGGAGGGCAGGGTTCTCCGCGTCATGAGATATATCAGTGTATTCCGACTGCTTCAAGGAAGGCATTTCAGCTGCTTACAAATTTCTATCATTTTAATTAACGAAGTTATTAAGTAAAAACGTGGATTTATAAAGGTACTCTATTTGCCACAGGAGGGAAAAGTTTCTCTTATGACGTTTTTTTCTGTGTCTCTGACGTCACTTTCCTCAGGAAAATTAAAATGTGATCAATGGTGTAAATAAGAAAAATTGAATAATTGGCATCTTTGAGATGCTCGAGAGAAGAAAAAAATATTTAGAATAGCAAAACATTTAAAACTAACCGATATTTTAAAAATATTATGTAAAAATTTAATAAAGATGAAACGAAAATTAGTTTATATTTTTATTTTAGTTTATATTATGGTATAACTTCAGTATATCCCCACAGCTGAATTTGGCGCCGTTTTGAACGATAATGATGTCGTTCTGGACTGTTTGCGATATAATATGGCAGCCTATATGTTGTTTATTTTGGATTTGTGATTTTATGATTTATGATTTATGATTTTTAGATTTATGATTTAACCATAATCGCCAACAAAAAATCGCCAAATATCGTTGTGGGAATATACTGAAGTTGTTTCTTTATTTTAACGTTAGGCGAAAAAGATTTAGTAATGAATACCATGATTATGTTAAACAATTATTGGTATAGAGTTAGATTAAGCGCAGACATTTTTAAAATGAAATTTATGAGATAAAAATTTATATTAGTTTATATAAAGATTTAGTTTTTTAACTCAAAACGTGTTTAATAGGATAGATCTTTACTATGACCAATTTATCGATTTTTAAAATTTAGAAATGAAACTCGTACGTTTTTCGCCAAGGAATTCATTTACGCAACCACAATAGCCATTTTAATTCTAGCCATGCTTTCCTATAGAGATAAATTATAAAATGGTGCAATAGTAATGATAATAATAATAAAATCCGCAACCTATTTTTGTTTTTTATGCATTGATATAAAACTTTGCAGAAAACAGAATTTAATACAACAGGACATTTTTTTTTTTCTGTATAAAGGAATGTAGTAACTGCATTGCTAAAATATTGTAGTTACAGCTAATACAGGACCTCACTGGCTGATTTTAAATTTTTGGTTCTTACGTATTATCGCAACCAGGTTGGCGCGATTTGTAAGTTTGAGTAAGAAAGTTAAGTTATTAGTATTAATTTATTATTATTATTAGTTATTATTATAAGTATATTATTATTATTATTATTAGTTATTATTATTATTATTATTAAGTTATTATTATTATTAGTTAAGTTATTAGTATTAGTTAAAGTATTTCACGGCATTCAATCGAACCAGTAAGCAAAATAATTTCTTTACGAAAAACCACATATAACACGTAGGGTTGCCGTAAGTAGGGTCGCCAAATTTGGCGATTTATGCGAATTTTGGCCTGGTTGCGTTAATACGTAAGTACCAAATTTTTCATTTATTTTGACGATGACTTAAATTATCTATAGCAATTATGCATGTCAAGATTTTCGCGAGAAACGTCTAAGCTACTTCGGTGCCAAATTTAAAATTTCGCCAAGAGGTTAAACTGTACCATTGTTTTAAAACGACTTTTTTCAATTTTATTTAAAATATTTTTCAACTTAATTCACGAGGGAAAAAAAAAGAAGAAAAGGCACAACTATAGTATTTCCCCTCAGCTGAATTTGGCGATTTTTCTTTGGCGCCGATTTGAACGATAACGATGTCGTTCTGGATTGTTTGAGATATAATATGGCAGCCTGCATGCTATTTATTTGGATTTATGATTTTATGATTTATGATTTATAATAATGATATATGATTTATGATTTTTAGATTTATGATTTAGCCTTAATCGCCTACGAAAAATCGCCAAATTCAGCTGAGGAGAAATACTATAGTTGTTCCGAAGAAAATTTTTTATTTGGCCTAAATATACAAAATAATATCTCCAGGTACAATATCCGTTTTTCGTTCTGTTCATTATTAGAAAGAAAATGGCTGAAGTAGTTTTTCCTGTATCATTGATGTCTTTATAAATTAAATTAAATTAAATTAAATTATCCAGTACCATTAAATTTCCTTCTCCACGCTCATTTTTTATTTTCTAAATTTAATATTACATAATATATATGTAAAAAAAATCAAGGTGTAATCAGTACATATCCAGAAGATGTAGCCAACAAATATTCAGACCAAAATCAACACAAGTTCAGGAGATATCCCCAACAACTATTAAGATGTCATGATCAATATATATCCAGTAGATATCGCCAACAATAATAATTATTCAGAAGATATCGCCAACAAGTATTCAGGAGCCATCATCAACACTTATTCTGAAAATATTGTCAACAAATATTCAAAAGCCATCCAATTTATGAATGGTGATGGTCTATCTCGAATACTTCAAACCGGCAATTCGTTTTTACAATACAATCAAGGATGAATTTTTCACTTATCAGTAGATTTCAAAAAATGTGATTTTTTTTTTTTTTCCCCGATTTAACTTAGTATTGATATAACTTTAGTATATCCCTACAGCTGAATTTGGCGATTTTTCTTTGGCATCGTTTTGAACGGTAACGATGTCGTTCTGGACTGTTTGCGATATAATATGGCAGCCTATATGTTTTTTATTTGGGATTTATGATTTTATGTTTTATAATTTATGATTTAGATTATGATTGTATCATTTATGATTTAGCCATAATCGCCAACAAAAATTCGCCAAATATCGTTGTGGGGATATACTAAAGTTGTTCCATAGTATTTAATACAGTTTAAGAAATTAAATGGTAAAATCAGATATTGACAGGCATCTTGGCAAATTCATGGTGTAATGCAATAAGTGGCGACAATGCAAAATCGCTATCTGAAAGAAATTGTCCTGTCGATCTACTACTACTAATGAAATTTTTAAAATAATTGCAATAATCGCATAAGATATTTATCTTCATCCTGACTAAATCATATTCTAGAAAAAATGCACTTTAAAAAGTTGCATCTTTAGTGTTGGAAGCACCATATTAAACCTTGCTGTACGCTGGAAATAAATGCAGAGTATTACATATTGTCCTAAATTAACTAAAAAAAATTCAATAGTAAAAAAAATATAGGCATATAAGTTCATAATTACTTTAATCAAGCAATAACACCCAAAAAATTCATCGTCAAACATTGACAAAAATTTAACAAGTCGATCATATACTAAAGTTGTAACGCTAAATGATTTAGATGTCAAGAATTTCTCTCTGTTCTAAATAATTAGTGCTATGGTTGTTTATTTTATGTTCTCTCTCAAAATAATGGCAAATTGTTATTAAATTGTCGAACATTATAACAGATTTTTGACATATTATAAACGATATAATATTAAATATTGTGTATTTCAGTGCGATACCAAATATGGGGGATTTCTATAATATTGTTCAACTCTCTTGTGTTATGTATTATTAATATTCCAATTCAATGAAAGGCAAAGTTGCGAATAGTCGGGTAGAATCCCGCAGGGATTAATGAGCGAAGCGAGTCGGGGGGAGGCGAAGCCTTCCTCGGGGGTTGGTGAGCGGAGTGAGCAGGGGGCAGAGCCCCCTAGTATTACGTTAAAAAAATATTTCGAAGTTTATCACTAAAGGAATAATAACAATAGCAATAATAAACACTAGCTACGCTAATATATACTTGCTACATTTATTTTCATTTTAATGTGAATGAAATATTTATTAATTTTTTTTAATTTTGAACTGGAAAAAGACCGAAATAGATTCATTTTAACTATGCCAAGATAATGTATATGCATATATAAAGCTGAAAAAGTGTCCATCTGCCCGGATTTTTAGTTCGCTATGCAGCGCTTTGCCAATCACCGATCATTACAAAAATTATTACACTTATTAATGAGGACAAAACTTAGCTAACGCCGTATTTTACCATGTTTTTATTAACTTCGATTCTTGTGTGTTTGTCAGGGACAAATCTTGCAATCGATTTTTAACTAACTTCCCGACTAGCTAGATATTTGAAATTTTCAGGACAGCTCACAACACGGTGACAATACATTTTTCTAATAATTTTAGTCAACTGCTTCAAGTTCCGCTGCCTTCGGCAGCGTTTATATGATTCGGCAGAAAATTTATTTAACTAACTTCCCGACTAGCTAGACATTTGAAACTTTCAGAATAGTTCAGAATAAGGTTAAAATGCATATTTTTAATACCTTTAGCCAACTGTTTCGGGTTCCCGCTGCCTTCGGCAGCGTTATCAGTACAAAAATTGCAATCGATTTTTTCCTAACTTTCCGACTAGCTAGACATTTGAAACTTTCAGGATAGCTCAAAACACGGTGACAATACATTTTTTTAATACTTTTAGTCAATTGGTTCAGGTCCCCACTGCCTTCGGCAGCGTTTATATGATTCAACAGAAAATTTACTTAACTAACTTCCCGACTAGCTAGACATTGGAAACTTTCAGAATAGTTCAGAACATGGTGAAAATGTATTTTTTAAATATTTTTAATTAACTACTCCGGGTTCCTGCTGCCTTCGGCAGCGTTACCAGTACAAAGCTTGTAATCGATTTTTCACTATTTTCTCGACTAGCTAGACATTTGAAAACTTCAGGATAGCTCAGAATACAGTGACAATACATTTTTTTTATACTTTTAGTCAACTGATTCAGGTCCCTACTGCCTTCGACAGCGTTTATATGATTCGAACGAAAATTTATTTAACAAACTTCCCGACTAGCTAGACATTTGAAACTTTCAGATTAGTTCAGAATACGGTTAAAATGCATTTTTTTAATACCTTTAGCCAAATGTTTCGGGTTCCTGCTGCCTTTGGCAGCGTTATCAGTACAAAGATTGCAATTGATATTTCACTAACTTTCCGACTAGCTAGACATTTGAAACTTGCAGAATAGCAAGTTACAAATGTCCAGTACACATCTTGCAATCGCTTTTTAACTAACTTCCCGACTAGCTAGACATTTGAAACTTTCAGGATAGCTCAGAATACAGCGACAATACATTTTTTTTAATAGTTTTAGTCAACTGTTTCAGGTCCCTACTGCCTTCAGCAGCGTTTATATGATTCAAAGAAAATTTATTTAACTAACTTCCTGACTAGCTAGACATTTGAAACTTTCAGAATAGTTCAGAATAAGGTCAAAATGCATTTTTTAAATATTTGTAACCAAATGTTTCGGGTTCCTGCTACCTTCGGCAGCGTTATCAGTACAAAGCTTACAATCGATTTTTCCCTAACTTCCCAACTAGCTAGACATTTGAAACTTTTATAATAGCTCAAAACACGAGAGCAATGAATTTTTTTAAAAAATTATACAGTTGCTCTGGGTTCCCGCTGCCTTCGGTAGCGTTTATATGATTGAACAGAAAATTTAAAAACATGGTATATAAAAAGATCTTTTTATCTTGTAATTATTTTAGTTCAATCGGATAGATGGTTCAAAAAGTATTAAATAAAAAACCCATTTTATCTTTAAAATTATTAAAAAGAAAAAAAAATGATGCCAATAATAAATAAGTAAATATATTTATTTTTATCCCAAAAAAAATGAACGGACAAATTTTTCTTTCTTTTTCTTTTTTTTTCTTCTTTTTCTTTTTTTTTCCTTTTTTTAAAAAATCAATTGTTAGTTCCCCATCATACTATAAGTATGGGGAACTTAGGTAATCGTGAAAATTTTCGACCTCGGTTTTTTGACTTTTTTACACGTTTTCAGGTGTGAGGAATCCGAAGAAGAAGAACCCTATGCAAGAACCCTATGCAAGAACCCTATTCATTTGCAACATTCGAATTTAAAAACTTCGTAAGTTATTAGAAACTTACGATTTTCTTAACATGGGAGAAAGGACAAAAATTCACTTAAACGTGCATTAAATGGAAACTTTTTACTGTAAAACTGTCAGACCAGTTTTAAAATATCAGTTTTGATGCCGGAATGAACATCAGTAATTATAAATATGCTACTTTGAAAATTTCGCAAGTTATTGGAAATTTACGAATTTCTTAACATGGCAGTATAGGGCAAAATTTCACATAAACGCCAATTTTTAGAGATATTTTCATCGTAAAGATGTCAGACTACTTTTGAAATATTATTTAGGACACTGGCATGAATATTAATGACTATGAATTTTCAAATATAAAAATTTCGTAAGTTATTGGAAATTTACGAATTTCTTAACATGTCAGAATAGAGCAAAATTTCACATAAACGTCAATCTTGAGGGATATTTTCATCGTAAAGATGTCAAACCACTTTCGAAATATTATTTAGGATACTGGCATGGATATCATAGACTATGATTTTTCCAATTTAAAAAAATTCGTAAGTTATTTGGAATTTACGATTTCCTTAACATGTCAGAATAAGGCAAAATTGAGCATAAACTTCCATTTTGAGGATCCTAAATACATTAGACAACTTCAAAATTAAGTTTATGATATTTGTTTGAACATGATTGAATACAAATATTCTACTAGGAAATTTTCGTAAATTATTCGTAATTTACGATTTTATCAACATAGCGAAATTGTAAATTTTTCATATAAATATGAATTTTGAGGTTTATTGCATTGGAAATAGTAGCATGAAAACTAAACAACAGAAATGACCCTGTGTGAGTGTTCTCACACATATGTCCTTTAAAAGCTTATTTATTTATCCAAATTTAATATATAACAAAAAGGAGGAATTAATATAGATTATATAAAATAAATCTTTTTAAATTTATCTAACTCAATTAATTAATTATAGAGAATTTCCTGTTTTATTTTTAAATCAAGATTTTCATTTCTTTGTTCTTCCATCGTTACAAACACATTGATCTAGGAATAAAATAAAGCAATTTTTATATTGGGGTTTGTGAAAAATAGTATGTATATACAGTTTCCCCGGATGGATTAAATCAATTTAGCCGTAATTATTTATTTTCAGAGGGTAATTTAAAAAGTCGTTATCAATCTTTTTCTAGCATATACAGCTATTAATAAAAAAAATAATCATTTGATTTCATGTTTATTACCCTTGTATGTTTATGTTAAAAAACCTATTATTATTTCAAGAGGGTCATTATAATTCTAAAAATAGATTTATAGGGTTGTTCGATAGTCTGGGCGTCGCCTTCTTTGTTCATTGAGAGTTGAAGGTCATTTGGCATGGCTTCTCAATGTCAAATCGATTTAATATTTGTAACGAACTTTTTATATTCAAAATTTAGTATGAATATCTTAGAAGAACAAAGAAACAGTTTGGCATTCTTTTGGCTGCATTTCAAAGATGCCAATCTCCGGGGTTGCGATTTTAAGCTATCTGTGGCTAGCAGATTTAGTGTATCTTTTCGCTTTTGATCAAGTACTAAGTAGACGTAAATTTTTGAGGTCCTCCTCCCTCTCTGTCTAGTTGATGGGGATAGAACTTTTGTTTCTCCTTACTAATATAGGAGTGAAATGTAAAGTTATTGGTGACTGAAACCTGAATATTATATTCCTGCATTAATAAATCACAGTACTAAAATGATGTGTATCCTGATTATTTTGAGGTAAAGACTTTTACTTTATTGCTCAACGATTCTACGATCCGGCATTTGTGTGAACCGAACCTGACTGTGCTAGACAATAGCATATATTAATTGGTGCCTGTCCAGCTTCCCCGATCTTCAAAAATGGAGGGGGAGGAGGAACCCGACGGCAGCATAATGGATTTTCTATAAATGAAATTCTGGTTTTCCTTTGGAGAGGAAGGAAAGGCATGCATCGAACATTCTATTAAGATTTTCATGCCCAAAAACACATTTTTAAGAGTAATAGACAGAAAGGAAAAAAGAGAACATTGATTTGCAGATGTTGAATTGTGAAGAAAAAAGTATTCACAGAGTTAAAGTGTTACGAATGTGCCTCTCCTCTTCATCTTATATGGTTTGCGGATGTGTGCCAGCTAGAGTTTGTGTACAGTGATCAAGGCTGTGTTTCTTCATAGGTGTGTATATCGTGGAGTTAAAAGTCTTTAACTCCACGTCAAAACGTGGTAAACTCCACGTAAAAGTCTTTAACTTAAAGTCTTACGAGTGTGCTCTAGTCTTCAAGAGATATTTCGTTTATGGATGTGTACGTGATCGGTGCGGTCTTTCTTCGGGAATATGTGTGCGGCGATACAATTCGTGCATCTAGAGAAAATTTTTTTTTTTTTTTTCTCGCTCCTGCATCTCGTGTTTATTATGTGCAATGTGCGGATTTTTCGTCACGTAAGATGATCGCTTCATTTTTTTTTTGTGCGTTTTGTGACATCTACAGAGATGTTGTGTTCGCAAGTGTTTTTTTTTTTCGACTCTGCAAGTGCATTTTTTTTTCCTTGTGAAAATTTTTTTTTTGTGACTGGAGACAAGGGTAAATATTCATGTGGGATAAACAGCTACTCAATTGAATAAAGTGAATGAGCAGAAATTGATAAATATTATTTTGTTTAGAAAATAAATTTCTTTCTTTTACCTCTTAGCAAATCTATGTGCTGGAAGTGGTAAGTTGTGAGTTTATCTTATATTTTGAATATCCTAATGGAACTGTTGCTTTTATTATTTTGTTCCTTTCTCACCAGTAAGAAATAATAATGATAAATATAATAAAGAAGGGAAGAGAGTTTTTGGAAAATAAATTTTTTAGAAATTCTATTTTGAAATTTTATTGAAACTTTGAACAAAAAAAAATCTTCCTTATTCTTTTGAATTTTTGAAATATATATTTTTCGTAATTTTTAATAAAGTATTTCATTTGATATAAGTATATATATATAAGTGTTTTGTTGTTTTTCATAATAATTGGTATTTTTCTATACTTATAAAGCTTAAAGTGATTTACTTTAAATTTTAGAACATTTTGAAATATATAAATATGTTTACATAATATTTTGGTTGGGTATTTTAGCATTTGCATTTTCTGTGTGTAGCAAAGGGAAAAATGCATAGTATTTTAGGCTCATAGATCTTAACGCAATTTATTCTTCTTGCTCGGACAATTTTGAATATTGTTATATTGTTAATGGGTTTCACAGTATTTCGTTGGGATTTTATTTTATTTTTCTTTCATGATGATTAATACTTTTATGTGCATATTGTGATTTATTTTTTTTAAGTGATTTATTACAATTACTGCTGCAAATTTCTACAATTCCTTATGATTTATTTTATTTTTTTTCGAATATTTTAAGATATATATGTATACTTTTTGACATTTTTAATGAGGTATTTTATCTGATGCAGTTGCCGTAAGCATCAAAAGGAAAGATGCGTAATTTTTGTGCTCATTTAATTTAATATATTATATATTTTTTTTACTCGAGTATTTCTGAGATATATTGGTATTTATTTGACCCAACATAAATAATTAAGATGGCCACTAAAAAGAACATTAATATTAATATTTCAAATTTTGACGGGGACTCATCCTTACTTGATTTCTTTTTTGATCAAATTGAGTCATATGCAAAATTAAATAGATTAAATTCAGAAGAGGCAGTGGCAATTTTAAAAGGAAAATTAACCGGCCCTGCATTAAAGTTCATGACTCAATCCCCCTTATTGTATAAATCTACAGATTTAAAATTTATCAAGGATGAATTCAAAAATTTTTTTGCTCCAATGAGCAGTACTCAGGCTCTTGTGGAATTTAACAATTTAATACTCTTACCACAAGAAACTATTAGAAATTTTTCCCACAGGCTAAATATTTTAGCCGATGTAGTATATTCTCAGATTAATGATGCTAATGCTTTAAATTCCATTAAATTTACTAAATTCATTTCAACCATTCCCTCAAATATCAGAGTTAAGATTCAAGAAGAGGGAATCTCTGAGTATAAAGAAGCGGTCAATCGAGCACAGAGATTACAAGATATCAGTGCTAATGAAACATTATTACAATTAAGTTTAAATAACCCAGTCATAAATACACTATCTGAAAAGTTAGTCGAACTGACAGATAGAATGAATAATCTGTCATTCGATAGTAAATCTCATGAGGTTAATCATACACACGAATCCCCAGTGCAAGATAGGCAAAGAAACTATAATAGACAAAGTGAATTAAGATATAATTATAAAAGTAGAAATCAAAATTTCAGGGGTAATCAAAATAAGAACAGATATCATTCTTCTCCTATTTGACAATTGTGCAATAAAAAAGGACATGTTGCTACTAGGTGCTTTAGATGGCAAAGAAATCAGACTAGGGGTAAAAATTATGACAGAAATAATTATAGTAAAAATCCAAGTAATTTAAACGAGCGCAGAGATGTAGTTTAGCTGATGCAAGTACATCTCAGGAATTGAATAGAGCATCAGCACAAAATTTTTCTCTGGACATTGATAATAACTTGAATCTACCCAAATTATCTAGTATGAGATTGGTGAATTCTACTGCGTCTCAGACACAACAAATCTTGAAAATTTCGGATTCTAAATGTACTCAAACAAATAACGATAAAAGGGAGAACATTTTTAATGTACATGTAAATTCTCCAAAGTTACCTCTTATTAAAATTTTGCTAGATAAACAAAAGGTAAACACACTTCTTGACACTGGTAGTTCTGTTAGTCTGTTAGCTGAAAGTACATTTAATAAATTAAAACATAGTTTGAAATATAGGCATTTATCTTCCCATGTGACAATCAAAACCGTGAACTCGAATGTACAGTTTTCATCTTGTATACAAACCACTTTCAAAATTCAAAATCAATTTTTTTCACAAAAATTCTTCATAGTGGATATACCTGAAGGTTCAGCATTTAGGGTTATTTTGGGTTAGGATTTTATTCAACAATATCATGTAATATTAGATATGCAGAGGTCCTTGTTAAAAATAAAAGACCTGAGTATTCCCATAACAAACACATATAGCGACCATGAAGAAAATCTTAATATGCATACTCAATGTAAGAAACTTTCAGTAAAAACGGGGCAAAAACTTATTTTACAACCCAAAGAGGAATCTTCTATTACGGTTTATTGTCCCAAAGTTTCTTCGGGTGATTATTTATTTCAGAGTAAAAAGAGTTCTTCCAAATTAATTTTTTTGGATTCAATAGTTAATATTGATCATTCTCAGAAACAAAATTGTGATAGTAAATATGATAGAGTAAAATTTCAGTTATATGTTAAGAATAACACTAATAGAAGTATGCATGTAAACAAACATTCAAATATTGGTACAATTAAAGAAATCGAACAAATTATAGACTATGGTTCAAAACAAAATGATAATGTTGAAATTTCAGAGGATTCACAATTTATTAATTATATTCAACCTTCTAGTGATGTATTAAAAATGAGAAAACAGGATTTAACACCCATGGACTTTGATGTTAAACATCTCAATAGGGCTCATGCAACCAAATTAAAACAAATTTTATTAAGTAATTTCGCAGCATTTTCTAAAAATATGAAAACCCTTGGACATACTGACAAGGTAGTACCAGATTTAAAATTTTTAAGTGACTATCCAATTAAGACTTTGCCCTTTCCCATTCCTCAGGCTTTACAACAGGAAGCTAGAGATCAAATTAACCAATTGGTAGAGGCTGGGATTATTGAGCGAAACTGCTCAGAATGGGCTTGCCCAATTTTATTAGTAAAGAAAAAACAAGATGGATCTGGTAAACAGAAATTTCGCCTTGCGTTAGATTTAAGAATGTTAAATTCTATTATTCAAGGTTCTTCTTATCCGTTACCTAAAATTCAAAATATAATAGCTGATCTATCTGCGTATAAATTTTTCACTTGTCTTGATTTCCAACAGGCGTATCATCAAATTGATTTACCGGAACATTTACAAGATAAAATTACTTTCACATCAATGTTTGGCAGTTTCAAATTTAAAAGACTATGTTTTGGTCTTAAAAACGCGGCTTCTCAGTATCAAGCACTCATGGATTCTTTAATTGATGAAATTAATATAGATGGAATTTACGCGTATCAGGATGATTTAATATTTGGTGCAAATAGTTTTGAAGAGACATGTGTCAAACTTGAAAGAATTCTTAGGATTTTAATTAAATATAATTTAACCTTAGCTCCTAGTAAATGTACATTTCATAAGAGTGCTGTAAATTATTTGGGATTTCACATAGAGAATAATTCAATTTCTCCAATTGAGTCAAATATCATTAAAATAAACTCTTTCCCTACACCTACAACAAAAAGACAATTAAAACGCTTTATAGGAGTTGTAACCTTTTATAAGTCTCTTATTCATAATTTTTCTAAATTAATTCAACCACTTATTGAATTGACTAAACCGAAAACAAAATTTGTTTGGAATAAACATCATCAGGATATTTTAAAGAAATTTCAAGATATATTTTTAAATTCACCTATGGTAAGATTACCGGATTGGAACAAGACTTTCTTTCTCAACACTGATGCATCAAATATTTCTATTGCAGGAGTTTTGATGCAGAAATATGACAATCAATTATTACCTGTCGCCTTTTTCTCTAAATCACTTAAACCGTCTGAAAAAAGATATCCGGCTATCAAACTTGAATTAATGGCCATTTATAAATCTGTAATTGCTTTCAAATATTACTTATACAATAGAAAGTTTATCATTTTGTCTGACAGTGCTCCTTTAAAAACATATAGAAAAACAAATAGTCCTGCTGATTTAACTACTAAATGGCTGTTAGAGTTATCGGAATACTCATTTGAATTTGAACATATTCCTGGCACTACAAATGTTTTAGCGGATTATTTATCAAGATCAGACTTCTCAAATAATCAACAAAATTTAAAAACAAACCCAGAATTAATATTCAGTTCTCAACCTCTTCCTATCGTACAAGATGACACACATTCAATTAATCAAATTTCCACTTCTACTCAGTCTGTACTACAAAATCAATTCAACAATTTTCTAGTTTCTGGTAATACTCAAAATAAAGATCCCCTTTTGGAAATTTCAAATAATACATTTATATCTGAGCAAAAGAATGATCCAAAATTGTCAATTATTTACAGGCAAATTTTGAGAAAAGGTTTTTCAAAAAATAATGATAATTTTTTTATTCATCCAGATTCTAAAGTTTTAATGTACAAGAAACAAAATTTGCATAATAATACTTTTTCATATCTCATTGTTGTACCACATTCTTTAAAATCTAAAGTTTTACCCATTTCACACCTTTCTCACTTTGGGTTAACAAAAACATACGAATTTTTATCAAATAGATATTATTGGAAAGGTATGTACACAGACACTTTAAATTTTGTTGCTTCGTGTACTTTATGTTTACAAAATAAGCATCATAACACACCACCAGCTCCTCTACAACCCACCTATACTCCAACACATCCAGGGCATACTATTAGTGTCGACTTGGTTGGTCCTTTTATAGATGGACATTCAGTTTTAACTGTGATTGACCATTTTTCGCGACACATTGAATTATTTCAATTAAAAGACACTTCTTCATCAAAAATAGTTAAATGTTTATTTAATTACATTACAACATTTGGTAGACCATCAGTAATATTATCAGATTTAGGCAAACAGTTTACATCAACTATTTATAATATTTTTAATGATAAACTTGGCATAAAAATTTTACATTCATCTGTTGCTCATCCTCAAAGTAACTCTATTTCTGAGAGGATAAATAAATCTATAAAGTACTCAATTAACACTTTAATTTCTGAGGGGCATTCTTTTGAAAATGCACTAGCTATACATAAATCACTTTACAATGGTTCAACACATTCATCCACATTATTTTCACCTAACCTACTGCATTTTGGTAGGGAACTGTCTTTAATATTTGATACATTTGATCAATTTATAAATCAGCCATTTTTGGATAAAAATGTAGACATATATAAATTATTACACGACTTAGATAACATCTATAGCAAAGCATATTCTAACATTAAAGAAAATCAAGACAAAAGATATCAAAATTTTCAAAAGCGTGCAAAACTGAGGCCTGTTGCTGTTCATGATGTTGTATACTTGAAATCAATAGATAAATTTAAACCCAAGTATTCTGGGCCATTTATTGTTGTACAAAAACACTCGCCAGTTTCCTTTTCCATTAAGAGATTACATGCACCTGATAATAAAGCTTTCAGAGTCCATATTGATAGACTCCTTATTGCTCCGCCTCGACGTAATTATTTGTTTACTGAACCCAACTCCAATGTAACACATAATATTGGCAATAATTCTACACATCCTTATAACTTAAGAAATCGCAATTAATTTTTTTTTTCACAAAAAAGTTTGAATATATTTTGCTTCACAAATGCATTTTCCAATGGCCAAGGGAGTGTATTTGTTTGCTGTGCAGGAACTCGTCTTTATTTATTTTATTATTTTTATTTTTAGATGGCTGGTCCACTGTTTTTTTATATTTTTCTTTTGATGTAAAGACTATTTCTTGCATTGCAGTGTTGTTGAATATATATAATATTTATAAATAAGATGCATCTAAAAAAAAAAAAAAAAAAAAAAAAAAATGAATGATTCTAATGATAACATAAATGCTTGTAGATCATATTTTGAATTTCTAAATTGGTAATCAAGGTGTTATTTTTTTATTTAATGTTTACTATATCTATTTTTATTGGGTGAAGGTTAAGCAAAAGTAAGATAATTGAAATATATTTAATAGAGGTATTTCATTGGAATACAGATTAAGTTCATAGGAAATTAATTATTAATGATAATAGTGCTAACAATATACATACAGCTAAATTTTATAAGTTTCCAATTGATTTTTGGTGTACAACATGTGTTTCGTTTGTTCAATATCCAATCTAAATTTTTATTATTTTGGCACTCCCTCTCATCACTCAAAATTTTGTCAATTTGTTTTCTTTTACTTATTTATTACCCTATCCTAGATATATGTTGTCTCGTTCAAAATTTTCTCCCGGGAAAGCAACATTGGATATGTGATGAGAATCTATATTATTGTTGACATTAATTTTTCAACATTTATGACACTTAATTAATCGGTTTCGTGAGGTGTCCCTACAGGGGTTTGTGGACTCTGCTGGGGGACGGAGGCCTGTGCCTAACAGTGCGGGTCTTTCAACACGCCCTGTCCCGCTAGGATGTTAGCCTTAAGTTAACATCATTACACTTACTTTTTGTAAGGATTAAGGGAAGATTATTTTTTTTGACTGCCAATGGCGTCCTTTTTAAAATCTTTCCTGTGTGGTATACACGAAAACTTTTCTGTTCTTTACTTTTATTTATTTTTTTGTACATAGTTTTGTTTAACGTTGACCAATATGTGTAACCAAGGTGTTGGACAAATGAATATTACAATAATATGTTGGAACCTTTACTAGTACAACAATGTATATGCATATATGTAATTTATATTATTTTTCTCTATTTCACTATACATATTAGTGTGAAAATTTAATATTTTGGAATGTAAAAATCTAACGTTAGTAGATGTTGATGTAGCATTATTTGCTAAGTTCATCAAAAAGACACTCTTTCAGCTGAAATTTTTGGTGGCATATAAAAAAAATACTATAAACTATATTGAACTGCAGTTGAAATTATTTATAGAAGCCACAATTTTTGCGCCTGTCATGACAAGGTGTTTCTCTTAAAGTTTTTGGTTATACTGATATTTTTGAAATATGTGTATTTTGTATTTTTGAATTAGTGTTTATATTTCATATATATTTTGTTTGTTCAATATTAAGCATTCATATAATTTTTACTTATGATGTAATATCATTGTTTTTAAGTGTGCGTCTTTGGTAAGTGCTTTTGAATATTATTGTTTGTATATGCATTTCTATACAGGAGGCGAGGAGGAGTTATTTTTATTTTTTTTTACTAGTCGAAGGGGAGATATATGTGTGAGTGTTCTCACACATATGTCCTTTAAAAGCTTATTTATTTATCCAAATTTAATATATAACAAAAAGGAGGAATTAATATAGATTATATAAAATAAATCTTTTTAAATTTATCTAACTCAATTAATTAATTATAGAGAATTTCCTGTTTTATTTTTAAATCAAGATTTTCATTTCTTTGTTCTTCCATCGTTACAAACACATTGATCTAGGAATAAAATAAAGCAATTTTTATATTGGGGTTTGTGAAAAATAGTATGTATATACAGTTTCCCCGGATGGATTAAATCAATTTAGCCGTAATTATTTATTTTCAGAGGGTAATTTAAAAAGTCGTTATCAATCTTTTTCTAGCATATACAGCTATTAATAAAAAAAATAATCATTTGATTTCATGTTTATTACCCTTGTATGTTTATGTTAAAAAACCTATTATTATTTCAAGAGGGTCATTATAATTCTAAAAATAGATTTATAGGGTTGTTCGATAGTCTGGGCGTCGCCTTCTTTGTTCATTGAGAGTTGAAGGTCATTTGGCATGGCTTCTCAATGTCAAATCGATTTAATATTTGTAACGAACTTTTTATATTCAAAATTTAGTATGAATATCTTAGAAGAACAAAGAAACAGTTTGGCATTCTTTTGGCTGCATTTCAAAGATGCCAATCTCCGGGGTTGCGATTTTAAGCTATCTGTGGCTAGCAGATTTAGTGTATCTTTTCGCTTTTGATCAAGTACTAAGTAGACGTAAATTTTTGAGGTCCTCCTCCCTCTCTGTCTAGTTGATGGGGATAGAATTTTTGTTTCTCCTTACTAATATAGGAGTGAAATGTAAAGTTATTGGTGACTGAAACCTGAATATTATATTCCTGCATTAATAAATCACAGTACTAAAATGATGTGTATCCTGATTATTTTGAGGTAAAGACTTTTACTTTATTGCTCAACGATTCTACGATCCGGCATTTGTGTGAACCGAACCTGACTGTGCTAGACAATAGCACAGACCCTGATAAAATAAATTAATAAATTAGAATAAGATAATTATATCCAAGTGAACGGTGGATAGCCTATTAGGCGGGGATTTGATTCTGTCACTGTATCAAGCTTTGGTCAAATTCATTTCTTTTAACATGATTATAATATGTCTCGCACTAGAAATTTCTGAGAACATAAATATGATGGGGAACTGAGCAGAGTCCACCTATGCCAACTAGTTTATTTGTGATTTTATTCGTTTAAGTTCTCACAACGAGTTCAAATTGTTATAATTCGGATTTTATTGCGATAGTAGATTTAGTGATTAATTTTACTGCTTTCTTTTTATTCCATTAAATTTTTCCCTCAGTTTTAACGTTTAAATAATTTTGATACTACAACTCAATGGTCATATAAATAACTATCGTTCGCAATATGATAAAGTTAAAATATTTTAATTTAATTTTAATTTAAGTTTCATCTCATAGTTTCTGTACTTTTTTTTTTCTTTAATTAAAAAAATTTATAAGCACTACTTCAACCGGGTAGACCGCCTTGTAAATTTACAAAGCTAACTGTTATTCTAGAGCTATTATTAGTACAAATAAAATATATTTTACAAGCAAAAAAGCAATGTTAATAATTTAATTGTTTTAAACAATAAACTCTATAAAAATGTTTACTAAAATGTATTAAAAAAAAAAAAAAAAGGGAAAAGAAAGAAAGAACGAAAACATTATTTGAGCATCATAAATTATTGCAAATGAATCTTGTTTATTTTTAATAAACATTAAATGAATAATTTAAATAATTAAATAAATTTAAATACACTTGTGTTAAAGATACTGAAGTGTTAAACTTTCACTGTTCTAGGAAAATGTTTCTAATAAAAATGTTCAAATGTAGAGATGCTCATAATCATTTTAAATTTATTTAGAAATGTATCGGCCTATTTCTTTAATTATAAAATGGTATATAATTAATAATCATACACATATAATTTAAACACGGAGTATCTAAGTTGGTTGGTTGGTTGTAGGATTTAAGGCCGATTGACTCCTGATGTGTCCTAGGCCTAGAGGGGGAATGCCCTCCGTGGGGGTCTTTCTAAGGGGTCCTAGCCCGTATTTACGAAAGTTTCGGAGGAAACCACGGAAAACTCCGAACGGCTAGGTCGATGAGCGCGACCTGGGATCGAACCCGGCACTTCCCATCTACCAGCTTTGAGCGCGAGTATCTAAGTTGAAAAAATTAAAATAAAGATATAAAGACACCCATATATGAACATATATGATACATGAAAAGACATGCACCCATATATGATACATGAAAAGACACCCATATATTTATTACAACTTAACTTCAAATATAGACACTGTTGAATATACAAAAATGTAGGCGCAAAGTAAGCTTTTCATTTAATTAATTAATTAAGACTGTTCTAAAATTTAAACTGAAGAATCAAATTTACAGAAAAATAAAACTTTACATATTTTTTCTAGCAAAACTTTGTAAAATTTTATTTATCTGTAAATGCATACATTTTACAAAACGTGTAATTCAGATACTTTAACATCGATAGTTGATTTCTGTTTCTTTGTAATGAGCAGCGAACGTTTTGAAAATGGTTTCAAGAATTTTCAAAATTGCGTTTTTAATATATTTACACAGTTTGAAGTAATCTGAATCTTTAATTGTATGTATGCGTGAGAGAATATTATCAGCATAGTTCAAAAACAAATATTAGCAGGGAACTAATATTGATTATGGTTCAGACAAATGGTTCGTGTACAGGGACATCCAAGAGAATTTAAATACATTACGTCTACGGAAAAAAAAAAAAAAAAAAAAAAAAAAAAAATTGGTAGGTACAGTTTAACATCTTCAAAGTACACTAAACGAAGTGAAATGAATATAACTTTTCTATCCATAAAAGCATATTTCGCTTAGGATATGGTACAAAAATTATTCCTCATTCATATTCAGGGCCATACAAAATAATTCGAAAATATTAAGATTATATTTACAAATCGCTGGAAGTGCATTTAAAGCTGTGCTACGTATTTTTCACACTGTGTGAAATTTAAGTACTTTTATATGACGAGTATAGAATTTATAGACGGTATTTGTCACCCAAAATTAAATAAACACATTCTTCTCTATTTAGTATTATCGATGCAAGTGCTTTACTAAATTTTATTGAGTCCAGCAAAACTGCTTAGGAGTGATTTACTGTACTTAATAGAATCTCATACCATATGGGTATGGAAAAATTATTTTCTCATATTCATATAATAAACAAAGTACTAGTTTGGTCTCCGAATTTCAACGCTACTTTTTTTTTTTTTTTTTTTTGATATTTTGAAAAATCACATGAGGTTGCTGTCAGGTAGATTATTACATATTATAAAATTTGTTTTCTCTTTAAAAGGTAGGTGAATTATCTAAATAAATTAAATTATAAATTAAATTATTTAATCTTAAATAACTATTTTAAATATAACGATATAACTATTTTTGACCGATAAAAATAACTTTTCAATATACTTTTTCTAATTTTTATATGTTTCCCTTCACATATATATATTTTTTTCAAGGCAACTGAAACAAAATCTTTGTATCCCCAGTATTCATTTAACAATTCTAACGTAATGAAAATTCTTTTCGCTCTGTAAATGATATTATTTTGACTCATTTCTTCCTTTTGTTTTGTGAAACCAAATGACAATGGGCTCTTCCCACCTGACGTCAGAGGTCACATGATAGAGGAAAAACAAATAGCAGACAAAGTCTTGTTTATCTAGAGCGATTGCTGAAATAACGTATTTTCTATTCTTATTTTTGATCAATCGTATTTAATCTGTGTTATTTTTTTTATACATCATTTTAAACCATTTTATATCATTATTCATCACCTTTTGTTTGCTGTATACATTTACAATCATCATTTAGTTAATATTCGTTATTGATGTTTATGAAGAACACCATAAATACTCTGATTTTTGGTACTTAAATCAGTGACAGTACAATATCGTACTGCGTAAATCCATTTAGACCAGTAACTAAGTTAATTAATTTGTTGTAACACCTTTATGCAATTAAATTAAATGAAAACATTTTAAAATTTCAAATTATAATCCATAAACATTCCACAAGAAGCTATTATTAATTGCTAGATCAGTTAATGTTACAGTTACACGAGAACATACGAAAATCGATTCTTACAGTTGAAAATAAATAAACACATAAACTGTTTTTAAAAAATTATTAAATTTACAAATACAACTATTCTACTGTTTACAAATGCACAATATTACTTTTATTTTATTTTATATGAAATATTAACATTTTTGTTCTTAAGAACAATATTTAATTGAATTCGATTCTCAGAATTCGATTATTCGTTTTCCTCTATCACGTGATTTAGCAGACGACGGTGGGAAGAGCCCATTGACTGATAATCCCAGTAATTAATCCCAGTAATAATTGATAATCCCAGTATTCATTTAACAATTCTAACGTAATGAAAATTCTTTTTGCGCTGTAAATGATATCATTTTGATTCATTTCTTCCTTTCGTTATGTGAAACCAGATAATAATTGATTCGGTTTCATTTAATGTTATATCGAAATATAACTCGTGTGCCCTCTTGTCGCTTAATTTCTATCATTATCTAGACAAAATATTTACTTAGCTGGTTATTTCCCAGGAACTAAAACCTTGGCAAAATCATACCAATAGCCCTAACAACGGCCAATGAATTACTTGTCGCCTTTAAAAAATAAATAAATAAATAAATAAAATAAAAATAAAAATTCGTAACTTTAAACGTGGCGAATATAAAATTAAACGCCAAAGGCGATGTCATTTTTCGTTCCAGTTTTTGTTGGCACTTGCTATCATGATTTAGCTTAAGAAGGTTTAGGGCCTTGTGCCCGGTGCTGTTCCTCCACTCCATATTGCCATCGTTTACATTTAGTAAATTTCTGATGGACTATGGTCGTTCCTTGGGAAATATTTCTATTTATTAAAGGAACTCCCAAGAGAACAAAACGTGTCTCTATGTTATTAAGAGCCTGGACTTTTTAATTATCTTAAAAAAATTAAGTTTTAATAATGTTTTTATTTTTCAGCCATCGTTAACAACCAAAATATTCTCTGTACGAGGGCCATTTCAACTCCGTTACAATCGCCATTTGAATAATTCAACCAAGATTACTAAGTTTCAAGGAATGGTGCGGATGGTATTTGCCTAAGTAAATGGGAACACAGAAATATGTCTAAAAAAACGGTTTCTGAAGTTATTTTAAACTGATTTTAAAGTATCTTTATACATATTATTTGTTTATCTTACATCTTAATTAGTAATCTGATTTTATTATTTTTCAATGTAGGCTAAGAAAAAGTCGTGTAAGTGCCACGCCAGATTTTTTTTTTTTTTTTTTTAATCCAAATTGATTATTTTATAATACAATTTTAAATGCTTCCTTTTGCAATTGCATGAAATTTGTACTAATTGTACTTAATATATTTCAAAAACGAATATGCTCTTCTATTCCATAAATTAAAAAATAAATAAATTCCAAAGTTATGTTAAAGTGACACTTTTGACCGATTTTACATTACTTTTGGTACGAGGAATGACATACACATTATTGTAAAAGAAGAATCTGATTTATTTCAACACATATTGTGTTCAAAAAGAGACGATAAACGCCATTTGGTTTTTAATCTTGCGAATAATACCTGAAATTTCGTGCATTGTCGTCTAAAAATGTTTGTGTAAATGTGTAAGAGGGATTCACACTCTTAAGCTTTTGTGAGTGTGTGGCAGTACATTGTCTATTTGTTGCCTATCTATGCTATCCTATTAAAATCTTATTTCTTTTTCATAAACATTTAATTAATTAATTAATTAATTAATATAATTGTTTGCCTATATACAAATCACATTCCATACATTGAAACATATATTTACATAAATATATATGACCATTCCCTTTATTAATATTCCATTAAGAATTCAATAAATTTATGCTATTCTCCATTTATGCTATTTGAAAATTTCGATAAAGGAAATAAAACAAACGAAAATAACTAAATATATAAATAAACTAGCAGACCCGGCCACGCGTTGCTGTGACTAAGTTATACGTTGAATTATACGGCTGTAAACTATTTAGTACAGTCAAATTATTATTTACGAACAAAGACGAAAACGTTGTAGCCGATGTAAAAACCCACAGGGTTGGGATTTGAAACTTAGGTCAAAATTTGGAAGCGATTGATAAAAATTTTCGTAGTGTTGATATTAAGCAAAAATTAATTTTATTGTAGGGTCCTATAAATTAAAATTATTTCTAATGCTACTTTGGATAAAATTGCTAAAATGACTAATATATAAATTAAATTCTATTAAAATTCTATTAAAATTCTATTAAAATAAAAGTATAAAAGAAACAGACGATTTTAAAATCAATTTTTATGGAGGAGTGAAATATAATATATGCTACTAGCTGACCCGTCCGGCTTCGCACTGATGAAGAAATTTTAGTTAAAGATGGATTGATATGTAAAAAATAAAGAAATATATCAGTTTATATGTTATAGTCAGGCAATATTATTAACTGGAAAGTCAAAATATAATTTTACAATTATTTTTTTTAATTAGTTGTTAAATGTTGGCAATTTTTACTTAATGCTATTTATTTATTTATTTCATAAAAAGAAACATTTCTTTACTCATGAATAAAAAATATTGAAAAATAAACCTATGACATGAAAATGTTTTTGATAAAATTGACGTCATAATAGCTTTAATTATTTTTTATTTTTTCATTTCGCAAATATATTTAATTTTTTCCATAATTGATTATTATTTTAATAATGTATATTAAAGGAGAAATCAATAATATGAAACAATATTCGTACAATATATACTATTACAGAATCTGGTGTGAAACAACCACACGACTTCCATTACCCACTATTACACGTATTATATACAATTTTTTGGAGATATTACTTGCATTTTTTGAGATTTTCGAGTAAGAGAAACTTGATACACGTATAAAGACACATACAACCTAGTTTGCATAGCGAGTTAAAAAATAAGGGGAAAAAAATAGATAGTTATTTTTTTAAACACGAATTTCCGAGATCTAAAACTGAACTACCTAATCAGGATGACCATTAATATTCCTGTAATAAGCACGTAATACTTGAGAAAGGTTATCTAAATTGGATTAAAGAAAAAATTTTCAAGAATACGTTAGAGCCGTTTTTGAGATACCAACTTTTACCAAAACTTAACATACTCAATTATTGACCTAAAAACAATAATTACATACAAAAGGATATTTAATAGGAAGTTAACATGGCGAGTTTGAAAAAAATCCGTACAGGCGTTTTTAAAGGAACGCACTTGCGAAGTCTGAAATTGAGCTGTTTATAGAGGACGCCTATCAATTTTCCTGAACTAAGCATCTTTTTCAATCGAAAGGGCATCTAATATATTATTTATATAGCAACTTTGAAGAAAATCATTAGAGGGGTTTTTGAATATGGACTTAGGGTCCCATTTCTGGTTTTCGATGACCCAATTCCGGTTTTTCAATTTTCAAGAAAATTTGGAAAATTTATCTGTACACCAGACCTGAATCACTTGTGAAGTTTAGTAGTTCTATTTTTATTAGTTTTGGAGTTATGACAGCCAGAAGATTACACACACACGTGCACATATACACACACACTGACCAATTGCCAAAACCTATACAATACTTCCACTACCTACGGTAGTAGGGTAATTGAAGTAAACACATACATCTCGTATTTACTACGATAATATACAGATTTTCGTATTACGTTTTCGATCGCCAAATACAAAAATCGCCAATGACGATAGATATCAAATCTATGCTTTGTTTTCAATTAAAATATTGAAAAATTTAATTAAAAATTTATTTTACCAAAATTTATTATAGCTTCTAGCACTTAGAGAGAGACAGTGTAACTTTTGATTATTGAAAGAAAAAAAAAAAAAAAAAAGCAATCGGCTTTTTAGTTTTAGCGATCGTTCTCTACATATGCATATAAACCTTTCTTTTTTTTATATTAGTATAGCTATAGAGCATAGGTATATTAAATAGGTTTCCAGTCAACGTAATGTAACTCAAATAATTAAATGCTATTTACATTTCAGTAATGGCTGTATGCGCTATGTATATTGAGCTACTTGCCATAACTCTTAGTTGCTAAAAATAGTCGCCAAATAAATTTAAACATCTCAATACGCAAGCGAAGTATGACATCACTGACCGCCCGTGGATGCAAGAAAAAGATTTTCTATGTTAATCGCTCATTGGATTTTTTTTTTTTTTTTTTTTAATTAAAATTCTAGAAGAATTATTTCCCGATTTTAATCCTCATATTTGGGTATAGATATGTATTAGTTATTGTATGCATGCGTTAGATTGAGTTATTTTGCTGTCAAATTGACAAAATTTTAATTTTAAATTTCAAAACTGTCACCCTTGGCGTTTTTTGTATTTGGCGATCAAAAACGTAATACGAAAATATACATGCCAGATGTATATTTTCGTAATATGTATTGTACGAAATATTGTTTCATATTATTCGTTACACTCTTAATGTAAGTTTTTAAAATAACCATGATTTTTGAAAGGAATTAAATTATATTCGCCAGATAATTTGGCGATATTTTTTTTTTTCTGCCAAGGATGACGGATATCAAATCTATTCCGCTGCAACATATTAGTATATTATATCAGATACTTTATTTAGACATTTGAAAACAAATTTGACTTCAAATTATGATAGAATATTTATCCTTTCCCTTTTAATTAGTTTATTAGTTGGATGTTTATTGTGTAAATATCATCCTTTGAAATGAAATGTTTATGTTTTCAATCGAATATGGAAATTTGCCATTTTTTTTTCTAGAGTTTTGAAATTTAAAATTCCAATTTTATCAATTTTACAACAAAAACAATTTAATCTAACGGATGCACATGATAACTAATACATATCTATCCGCGTTTGTAATGATCGATAGATGGCGCTCTCTGAACACTGCAGTTGTTAGTAAATATAACAGCCACGTGTAATTATTATTCTTTCTCCGCCATTTCATCATGGAAAGTCGATTGCATAATATGAGGATATGCAGTGGTGTGATAATTTCACCTTAGCCCACCAGAGGGCGAGCATTTCATTACAATCGCGGATATCCAAATATGGGGATTAAAATGGGGAAATAATTTTCCTCGATCTTTATTATTTTTTTACAAAAAATCCAGTTCACTTTTTATATTATTGTTCGCGTGAAAATATATTTTATTATATGTCTAAAAATAAATTAATTCGTAAATCTTTTTGGCAACAATTATAAATTAAAATAAATAATATTATAAAATAGAATTTCTTATTTTTTTTTTTTTTTTTTTATTTATTTATTTTTAAATTCCAATTTCGTTTACGCACTACAGTTTAAACCACGGAGTAATAAAGACTCCATGGTTTAAACATTGATGCTTAGATATTATATCATATCATATCAAATTAAATTATTAGAAAAATAAACACTTTTAATTCTATAATGACGTCAGATTTAACGTGTAAGTTTAACAATTAAAAAAGCTTTATATGAATTTCAATTTAATGCACGTGCAAATATATTTCTTTTCTTTTCACGTCAAGATATTTTAAAAACGAAATGAATATGTAAATGTTTCTTTTATGTTGGCAGCAGCTAATTTTTTTAATATTTCATTATTTCCATTTCTATTACGGCTTCTATGGGGATTTTAATTAAAATGCTCATATTTTAAACTAAAATTTATTTTATCAAAATTAAATATAGCCTATAACAATATGGCATACTGTAGCTTTCGGTCAGTGAAAGAAGTTTTTAAATCGGTTCAGTAGTTTCAGAGATTACCCTCCACAAACAAACAATTTTTTGCGCTTTATATAATGATATAGATAATGGATAATTTTACTATAAAATGACCTCATCATTTTAAATATTTTAAAGAGGGCAACAGCTGTAGTTATAAAAAGGAAAACAATAAGGCTAAACCAGAAAAATAAGTAAATTTGATAAATATTTTAAAACATTAAAATTGGAAATCTTATGAAATATTGGACATTTAAAGTAAATACATGTATCATTTTAAATAGAAAAAGATTTTGGAAAAGTTTAGTGTATTTTAACGAAGTGATGAGAAGTTTTTGAGTATGTTAAAATTTTAATAGTAAATTCAAGTTAATAAAGATGGGAAACATTGAGGATTAAGAAAAGAATAATTAAAAAAAAAAACTTTTTATATACCATGCTTTAAATTTTAATATACTAATTAAAAGGAAAATGATAAATTTTCTATCATAGTTTGAAGTCAAATTTGTTTTCAAATGTCTAAATAAAATATCTGATGTAAGATACTAATATTTTGCAGCGGAATAGATTTCATTTCTGTCATCCTTGGCGAAAAAAAAAGAATATCGCCAAATTATCTGGCGAAAATATTTAATCCCTTTCAAAAATCATGGTTATTTTAACAACTTATATTAAAAGAGTAATGAATAATATGAAACAATATTTCGTACAATACATATTACATGTCATACATACGTACAATGAATAATACATATTACATTTCGTACAATGCATACATCTGGCATGTATATTTTCGTGTTACGCTTTTGATCGCCAAATAATAATAATAATAATAAAAAAAGCCAAGGGCGACGGAGTTTTGAAATTTAAAATTAAAATTTTGCCAATTTGACAGCAAAATAATTCAATCTAACACCCGCGATAACTAATACATATCTATACCCAAATATAAGGATTAAAATCGGGAAATAAATTTCCTCGATTTTTAATAATTTCTTACAAAAAATCCAGTGGGCAATTAACATAGGAAATCTTTTTCTTGGCTGCACAGACGGTCAGTGAGTCACACTTCGCTTGCGTATAGAACTCATAGATATAGTATAGCATATATAGAATAGAGTGATCATTGGGGAGAAAAAAGTTATTCCTTTTCATTTGGGAAAAGACGACGTTTTTACCAAAATATGGCCGTCTTTCCCCGAGTGAATACACACGGGAATACATACTAATATTTTAGCAAATAAAATTTATGAATAATTTATTTGCTAAAGGGGAATGGAAGACTCCAGATACAGTTTCAAATTCATATTTCTTTCTTTCTTTTCTTTTTTTTTTCAATACCACTTAATGGCTGCTTCCAAAGCTTTTATTTATTTTTTTTATTTTTTTTTTCGGCATCAAAAATCTTTGTACGATAACATGGGGATGAGAGATCTATATATATTACTATACCTATGATAGAACTACATTAGCACTTTATCAATGTGTATAAAATCTTTAAATTGATTATGGCGTCAATTTTCGTGAGATGCATAATTTAACTTTTTATAATTTTTTAACGTTCACGTTTGATAAAATGTATTTATTTTTATGTCGAAAGAAAATGAACTCGTATTTTTTTTTTTTTTTTTTTTTTTTTTTTTTTTGGCAACAATTAAATTAATGGAACTCACAGATATTTTGGAGCAACTTTAGTAAAGGTCTATAATTAACAAATAATTGCAATAAAACATTGTGACAATAAATTGAGATAAAAACTATCCTATCTCTCAAGTTGGACCAAACTGCACACAGTTTGCAAAATTTCATTAAAATCGGTTCCTTAGTTTAGGAGTTTACCCCGGACAAACATCGTGACACGTAATTTATATATATATACAGATAATAATAATAATAATAAACTTTGGAAACTAAGAAAGAAGTTATAAGATTAATTTTCTTGATGGATGCAAAAAATTTTCTTTATTTATTTACTAATCAGTAGTTATAATTTGTATATTTAATTCTGCTGAAGAAACACTTATTGGAATAGTGTATTTCGATATGATATTCTCGGAGAATGATATCTTCTAAAAAAACTCCAAAAAATTACTAATGTCGCCCTTTGCTCAAAATCAATATTAATAAAATAAAATTTATTGGTTTTATTCGAAAAATCCTCCTCTCTGTATGTTATTTCATGAATATCAAATATCAATAATAAAATTCATAAAGTGTTTCTGTTTCTACCATTCATTTTCAATATTGCATAACAAACAACGTATATCACTTTCAAGTATACGGCCTAACATTTAATTAAAAATAGAAGAAGAAAAAAAACTCTTAAACTATGAGAGGGACAGTTTATTAGTTATGTACATTACAAGTATAGGAATGTGAAGTAATACAAAACACATAAGAAAAGTTAAAGGCAATTTTAATACTTGAAGACTATACTCATACTATAAAGACCATCTCAATTATTACGAGTTTTTTTTTCCATTAATAAACTTTAGTCAAATTCCAGTCCGTATACTTGAAAGTAATGTCTGGTGATTGTTATGCCATAATGAAAAATGAACTGTAGAAACACGTTATTTTTACAGAATTCATATGGATTTCATTATTTTTATTCATTAAATCATATAAAGAGGGGTGAATTCTTTGAACAATATCATAATTTTATAAGCCTTTTTATTTATTTATTAATTTAAAATCATGATTATGATTACAGGACTGAGGTAATAGCTTTTTGAAATCTCTAATTATTTTTAATACATTACTCAAACAATTTTTGCAGAATAAATTCTCTTTTCTATTGTAATAATTTTAGAACAAAAATTTTATCGTTTAGTTTCGAATGAAAACACTATCATAATAAGAATCATGGTTGTTAAAAATATTAATTTCCTAAACAACGGTAAAAACTCCATATTTTCTATCAAAAGTATTTATTACATATTTGCAAATTTAAAATTAAAAAATTTTTAATTTAAAAATAAATTACCTTTGATCTCTCTGTTTTCTGATGATGCTTGCTTAAACATTATTAATTATGAAAATTCAGCTTTCAAAACTTCGTAAGTTATTTAAAATTTACGAATTTCATAATAGGGAAGAATAGGTCAAAATTTTGCATAAACGTCCATTTTGGACTTTGTATGACTTTCCGTTTTGGAGATATTTAGGAAAATTAGGTTCATAATGACCAAATATACATAGGTTTTGGCCATAATGTATCAAAAAACGATAATAACTCAAAAACGGTTTGGACAAATCTTGCAATTTAACTGACTTCTCGACTAGCTAGACATTTGAAACTTTCAGAAAAGCTCAGAACACGTTGACAATGCGTTTTTTTAAATATTTTTGGCCAACTGTTTCCGATACCTGCTGCCTTCAGCAGCGTTTATGTGATTCAACAGAAAATTTATTTAACTAACTCCCCGACTAGCTAGACATTTAAAACTTTCAGAATAGATCAGAACACGGTGAAAATGCATTTTTTAAATACTTTTAGACAACTGTTTAGGGTCCCTGCTACCTTCGGCAGCGTTTATATGATTCAACAGAAAATATATTTAACTAACTTCCCGACTAGCTAGACATTTGAAACTTTCAGAATAGTTCAGAACACGGTGAAAATGCATTTTTTAAATAATTTTAGCCAATATTTTTGGGTCCCTGCTGCCTTCGTCAGCATTACCAGTACAAATCTTGCAATCGGTTTTTAACTAACTTTCAGAAAAGCTCAGAACACGGTGATAATTCATTTTTTTTATATTTTTAACCAACTGTTTCGGGTCCAGTGACAATATTTTTTAACATTATGTATATTTCTAAAAGTGTATAAGGAAGTGATGTGGTGCCCACATCAGATTTTTTTATTTCTAAATAACTATAGTGTCAGGATTTTTTACTTTCTTCTATATGTAATATAGAGAAAGTATTGGATTCGCGAAAATTTTCGACCTCCGTTTTCTTGCAATCGATTTTTAACTAACTTCCCGACTAGCTAGACATTTAAAACTTCCAGAAAAGCTCAGAACACGGTGACAATGCATTTTTTAAATATTTTTAGCCAATTGCTTCGTGTCACTGCTGCTTTTAGCAGCGTTTATATGATTCAACAGAAAATCTATTTAACTAACTTCCCGACTAGTTAGAGATTTGAAACTTCCGGAATAGTTCAGAAACACGGTGAAAATGCATTTTTTAACACTTTTATCCAATTGTTTCGGATCCGAAGTCCCCCCCCCAAGGCACAACTTTGACATGAGTCCCCCCAAGGCGCAACTTTGACATGAGTCCCCCCCCAAGGCATATGAGTCCCCCCCAAGGTACAACTTTGACATGAGTCCCCCCCAAGGCGCAACTTTGACATGAGTCCCCCCCCAAGGCACATGAGTCCCCCCCAAGGTGCAACTTTGAAATAAGGCCCCCCAAGGCCCAACTTTGACATGAGTCCCCCCCCCCCCAAGGATTTTAAAATGAGTCCCCTCAAGGCACAATTTTATTTATTTATTTATTTATTTTTTTACGTATGCATGCATTTTTTTTAAAATATTTTTAGCCAACTGTTTCGGGTCCAGTGACAATATTTTTTAACATTATGTATATTTCTAAAAGTGTATAAGGAAGTGATGTGGTGCCCACATCAGATTTTTTTATTTCTAAATAACTATAGTGTCAGGATTTTTTACTTTCTTCTATATGTAATATAGAGAAAGTATTGGATTCGCGAAAATTTTCGACCTCCGTTTTTTGACGGATCTACACGTTTTGGGATGTCCTGAACACGAATTGATAGTTTTTAAAAAATGTCTGTCTGTGTGTCTGTCTGTCTGTGTGTCTGTCTGTCTGTGTGTCTGTATCATTTTTTTTGTGGACGCTGTATCTCACGAACCAATGAATGAAATTTAACCAAACTTGGTATTTAGTTGAACCCTGACATGAACTGGTGCCCATTAGATTTGGGGATCAATAGCTCAACAGGTGGCGCTGTGATCGCATTTTATAGGACAAAATTCCGTATAAATGGGCATAATGAGAGTTATTTTAAACTTGTGATTGTAAAATTAATATGAATTATTGATAATAGTAGTAGTTAACTAGGAAAAAAAATTTGTGCATGGGGGGGCATCGGTTCCCCCCCTGGGGGGGAAATACCCCCCCGGGAGGGTTAAATTTTGAAGATGGGTATCATTCGAAAGATCTCGTCAATACCTTTAAAACGAATGGTTGAACCATAAATCTGTGATAATTTAAAACAAAGTTATCGATTTTTTTTACTTTTAACAAAAAAAAAACCTTAGAAAAAAAAAATCGTTTTTTTTTTTTTTTTTTTTTTTTTTTTTTTAATATTGTTACTGATTGAATATGTATAGGAAAATATAGAAGAAAGTCTTGTGGTGGCCACAACATACTAGTTTAAACATGTAATTTAGTGTTATTATCATCCATAGATTACTGGGAAAAATTATCTTTTCCTTAAATTCAATAATAAATCTTACATGACAAAATCGCGTTTTTTCAAGAACTGAAAAAAATGACTTAACGCCATTTGGAAACAAGCTCTTCATTTCAATATAATGCCCTCACCCAGATTTTCAACAGCAACTACCCACTCCTTACTTCCCCTTCCTCAGCGGGTGAGATCAAAGTTTTGCAAAATCCCACTAATGTACATAAAGCGTACACTTAATCAATATCCACACACCAAAATTCGCCATTCAAGATTATTCAAAGCGAATTCAAACGGAAAAACATGTTTTTACACATGTTTGTTTATTGCACTCCGACTCCGAGAAGGGGGGGGGGGGAGGATTTCGAATTTCATGAAATCCAGTTACAATAAGTACCGGATGCATACACCAATTTACGCACCAAATTTCGTGACCACAGAAGTCTTTAATAGAAAATATTATAAATAAATAAATATAAAAAGCACAGCTTTAGTATGGGAACCCTTTGGAGAATTTAAATACTATTTTAAGCCATTTTTGCGATGAACTGAATTGGCTATCTCAATTGTACAATTAAAGATCTTGGCGAGAAACGTCCCAGCTACTTCGGTGCCGAATTTCAAATTTTGCCAAAGGGATCCGATACTAAAGCTGTTGCATACACAAAATAAATAAATAAATAAAATAAAATAAAATGAAAACACTGTTCTGATATTTACAAAATATAAATAATAAATTTTAATAAAATCCAAATTATAATAATTTGAAATTAAGGGGAGAACATAAAAGAACCTCATAAGGTACATAATAACAACAAAAAAATTTGTTTTACTGCAGGAAAGAAAAGTACTGCTTAATTAAATAAATATATTAAACTAATGCCAAATATCTCCACATACAAATTCATATTAAAAAAAAAAAAAAAAAAAACTTTTGTAGGTATTTTTCTCTCTAATTTTTATTATTATTCACGTGAAATTAAAATTATTTCATTTTATTTATGGAAAATAAAAATATATATAAATATAAAACCTTCTACCGAATCTGGGTTGAAAACGACAAAAGGGTAAAATAAATTAGAAATATCAGACCTATACTTATAAACTTGATACCAAATGAAAGGGGTGATTTTTCTGAATCCAGGGGGGCAAATAGTTTTTCGATGCGACAATTAGATTTTTAAAAAATAACTAAAGTAGGAAATTTAAGTGGCAACGGAAAAACAGAAAAAGGGAAAAATAAATTAAAAATATCAGACCTATCATTACAAATTCAGTATCAAATGAAGAGGTGATTTTTCTGAATCCTGGGGTGTAAACAATTTTTCGATACGACAATTAGATTTTTTTTAATTAACTAAAGTATGAAACTTAGATGGCAACACTTCATTTCAATCTTTTCATAATTTGTAGTGCGAATCACGCGAATACAAAAGTCTTTAACTTATATTTTATTTTTCCATTCAAAGCGTTTTAGTGAAAAAATATCTATGGCGCTTGCGCAGGCGTTTTTTACCAACAATTTAAACACTAACCATAATTTTGAAAATTTCTATAGATATAATTTTAAGTTGGGTGAAGACCTAAATTTCTGCCAAGCGCTGTTGAATTCCGTCCAGCCGTTCTCGAGTGATGCCCGGACAAACGTGTTTTAGTCTTTTACCCCCCAGGGGAGAACGGGGGGGAATTTCTGAAAAGTTGATAGATATAATTTTAAGTTGGGTGAAGACCTAAATTCCTGCCAAGCGCCGTTGAATTCCGTCCAGCCGTTCTCAAGTGATGCCCGGACAAAAAAAGCGACATACAGACACGATGACACACGCACACACACATACACACACACAGGCAAAATTTACTGAAGTCATTTTCGGCTTTATTTATTAACTTTTCAGAAATTCCCCCCTCCGTTCCCCCCTGGGTGTAAAAGACAAAAACTCGTTTGTCCGGGTATCACTTAAGAACGGCTGGACGGAATTCAACGGCGCTTGGCAGAAATTTAGGTCTTTACTCAACTCAAAATTATATCTATCAGCTTTTCCGAAATCCCACCCCGTTCCCCCCTGCGGGAGAAAAAGACAAAAACACGTTTGTAAGCATAACTCGGCTCCTAATTACTTCACAATAAAGAAATTCCACATGGGGAGACTAGACATGAACACAAATAAAAAATTATCCGCGATTTAGGAATTTTCGATTTTTACTTCCTTATACAAAGTATAAGGAAGTATAGTAATCCCGATTTGCGAAATGGATTTTGTATTTCACATTGCTCGGAAACGAATGATCGCCGAATGTTGACAATTTATACGTGTGACTGTCATGATATCTAGTTGCACACCTGCAAGTGTCGTCTTAACACGAGCTCTCGTTATAGAGATATAAGGGATTTTACACGATTTTTCGTGACGTCTGTATGTGTGTGTGTGTGTCTGTGTGTGTGTGTGTGTGTATGTCGCATAACTCAAAAGCGGTTGGACGTAGAAAATTGCGAATTGGTACATAGGTTTGTTATAACATCTAGTTGTGCACCTCCCTTTTTGGACTTTCTATGATTTTCCGTTATGGAGATATTTAGGAAAATTAGGTTCATAATGACAAAAATACATAGGTTTTGGCCATAATGTATCAAAAAACGGTAATAACTCAAAAACGGTTGAACGTAGAAAGTTGCGAATTGGTACATAGGTTTGTTATAACATATAGTTCTGCACCTTCCTTTTTGGACTTTGTATGATTTTCCATTTTGGAGATATTTTGGAAAATTAGGTTCATAATGACCAAAAATACATTGGTTTTGGCCATAATGTATCAAAAAACGGTAATAACTCAAAAACGGTTTGGACAAATCTTGCAATTTAACTGACTTCCCGATTAGCTAGACATTTGAAACTTTCAGAAAAGCTCAGAACACGTTGACAATGCGTTTTTTTAATATTTTTGGCCAACTGTTTCCGATACCTGCTGCCTTCGGCAGCGTTACCAGTACAAATCTTGCAATCGATTTTTAACTAACTTCCCGACTAGCTAGACATTTAAAACTTCCAGAAAAGCTCAGAACACGGTGACAATGCATTTTTTAAATATTTTTAGCCAATTGCTTCGTGTCACTGCTGCCTTTAGCAGCGTTTATATGATTCAACAGAAAATCTATTTAACTAACTTCCCGACTAGTTAGAGATTTGAAACTTCCGGAATAGTTCAGAAACACGGTGAAAATGCATTTTTTAACACTTTTATCCAATTGTTTCGGATCCGAAGCCCCCCCCCGAAGGCACAACTTTGACATGAGTCCCACCCCCAAGGCACATGAGTCCCCCCCAAGGTACAACTTTGACATGAGTCCCCCCCAAGGCATAACTTTGACATGAGTCCCCCCAAGGTGCAACTTTGAAATAAGGCCCCCCAAGGCCCAACTTTGACATGAGTCCCCCCAAGGTACAACTTTGACATGAGTCCCCCCCCCCCCCAAGGATTTTAAAATGAGTCCCCTCAAGGCACAATTTTATTTATTTATTTATTTATTTATTTTTTACGTATGCATGCATTTTTTTTTAAATATTTTTAGCCAACTGTTTCGGGTCCAGTGACAATATTTTTTAACATTATGTATATTTCTCAAAGTGTATAAGGAAGTCATGTGGTGCCCACATCAGATTTTTTAAGTAAGGAAGGGAGAAAATCGATTTTTGGCGGGAAGTTTTACAAATTCCTGATTTGAGCGAACTCTACCAAAAATGGAATAAAGATGTTGAAAAAAGGCTATGCGACTTTCTTAGGATATTTCCTAAAACACATTTTTGATTTTTTGTGATCTGCCATTTTTTTTCTTTGGGGGGGGAGGGGGGGTATGTGTTACAAAGGGCAAATTCGAGACACCCTTTTTAGCGCTAAATTTGTCCTGGAAAATTTATGAGAGCTGCGGTCACGAAGTTTGGTGCTTGGATTTTTTATATGCAACCGGCACGTACAGAAACGGGATTTATCGAAATACCCCCCTTTCCCCCAGCGGGACAGGAATTCAAAAAATGTTTGTAAGCATAACTCGGCGCCAAATTACATCACGGTGAAGAAATTGCACATGATGAGACTAGACTTGAGTATAAATAAAACATTATGTACGATTTTAGAATTCTTGATTCTTAAAGCAGGGGAAGAAATCGTTTTTCGAGGGGGAAATTTAAGAAATTCCGTATTTTTTAGAAGAGATCTGCTAAACATATTACAAAGGTATTGAAAATAGCCACGTGTCTCCTTTAGAATATTTTCAAAAGCACATTTTCGTTTTTTTTGTGATTTTCGATTTTTTCTTGAGGGGGGGGGGGGAATTCAAAGTCAAGACCCCCCCCCCCCCCATTAGCGCTAAATTTGTCTTGGGAAAGCCATGGGATCTGCGGTCACGAAATTTGGTGCGCAAATTGTTTATATGTATCTAACACTTATTGTAACGAGATTTTACGAAATTCACCCACTTACCCCCTTGGGGTCGGGGGAGGGGGGGCAATAAACACGCGTAAAAACACATTATTCTGTTTGAATTCGCTTTACATTATCTTAGAATGATGCGTTTTGTTGTGTGGATGTTGATTAGGTGTACGCATTATGTACTTTGGTGAGATTTCGCAAAACTTCTAACTTAGCCGCTGGGGAAGGGGGGAGTAAGAAGCCGGTAAGTTGCTGCCGAAGGCAATGTGGACCCGGAATCCTCACTTGCGAGCGGGAAAAACCTCTACGGAATACAGAGGAAACTTTAACTTAGATTATTAATAATGTAATGGAATGTTGACAGCTCATTTAAGTATAGTGCTCAGCGAAGCGGGCAAAGCCTGCTAGTATATATATATATCGAGTGACTCTACTCGACTTTCCGAACATTAGGTAATTAAAGGTTGTATAAATAAATAAAAGTAAGACAAGTCATTACATAAAAAAAGGGAAATTTATAATAGGAGGTTTGAGCATTTTTCCACCATTGATTAATTTTACGCTATTGCATTTCAAATAATTTGAGCCCATAGATCATAATGATACAGAATTTTTCGTTGTGTCCCTGTAAAATTCTATCAGGTCTAGATTCCCCAAAATCGATACAATTCGTGTGACTGTGATATATAACATGTGTATAAATTTTCAGTTCAGGTGAATAAGGCGTTTAGACTCTATCGTACAAAATTTGGGCCCATAGGCTATAATTATAAAGAATATTTCTTTGTGTACCAGAAAAAAAAAAAAAAACTCTAAGTGTTATGTTCACCAAAATCTATACAGTTCGTGCGACTGAGACCTATAATATATGTATAAGTTTTCAGTTCAATCGAATGAACCGTTTAAACGCTATCGCATTTAAAAATATTTGGGCTAATAGACCCTAATGATAAAGAATTTTTCTTTGTGTCCCTGTTACATAAAAAAAAAAAAAAAAAAAACTATAAGTGTTAGATTCACCAAAATCTATACCTTTCGTGCGACGGTGATTTATAATATATGTATAAATTTTCGGCACAGTCGAATAAAACATTTAAACGCTATCACTGTTTAAAAAATTTGAGCCCATAGGCCCTCATAATAAAGATTTTTCTCTGTGTCCCTGTAAAACAATTATAAATCCTAGATTCACCAAAATCAATAGGGTTTGTGCTGTGTTGATCTATATCATACGTACCAACTTGCAGCTCATTGGAACATAGTGCTTAAGCGCTATCGTGTTCACTTACACACACACATACATAGATGATCGTAAAAAAAAAAAAAAATAAAAATTAACTCAGGGGTCCTCAAAACGTATAGAAACACCAAACTCTCAAAGTAGGATTTTTGATATGATTATAATATTTTCCTTACATATGTATGTTCGGAACGCAATAATAGTGATTATAATAATTAGAAGTTAGAAATCACTCAAGAAACAAAAAAATTAAATTTTACGAAATTGTCATAAATTGATTGGAAATGTAATACAGAACTATAAGTCTATAGATATTTATGCTTTTCTTCCAACTATAACCACTCCTTTTATAAGTAATAAATTAAATTACTATTGCTGTCAATTATGTTTGCTAACGCTATTGTAGGTTTTTATAGAGCAATGTGACATTCAACTGTTAGAAAGTATTTAAAATGAAACTGATAGCACTTTTAAATTTTATTTTAATAAAAAGCAATTTGCAACAATATAAAAATATTCTTTCATAAGATGTAAGGCGATTGTGAAAGACGTAATGATGCAAAGTGGTTTTATCATATTGTTATAACGCAATTTCTTTTTTTAAACTAATAAGTTTTTCCTATACATGAAATTTAATTACATTACAAATGTTTCTAAAACTTTCAGTCCAAGGGCATTTGTATTAGTCGTTTATTTCATTTCTATTATTTGTCGTTTCAGTTATAGAATTCAAAAAATATTAGTTATCAAGGAACGCGGTAGCGTTCCGCCCCGCCAAGCTAAAACAAACATTAAGAGAAATACAAATGAAATTTATGAAGTAGGAAGTCAATGGTGAACGCTGCAAGTGTATATTATATCCACACAGCATCTCGTATATTTCGACTACCAGTATCGCAGCTCCCTGATCCCCAAGACATATGATTTTTTGCACAGACTTTAAGCATACCCTTAAGAGAAAACATACAAATTTGCATGTCGCTCCGAATTAAGGGACCTGAGTTATATAACTTTGAAAACCCGAAATTTCCCTGTTACTTTCTTCTTCTTCTTCTTCTTCTGGTAATTGTTAAGACAAAAATTTTGACGGCGATTGAGCCTATAGTTCTGCAGCTAATGAGCTGAAAATTTGCATGGACATTCCTTCTGACCCGTACCAGTGCCTTTTACAATAAAAATTTTTTTTGGTCGGGTTACTGCTGCCTACGGCAGCGTTACCAGTACACATCTTGCAATCGCTTTTTAACTAACTTCCCGACTAGCTAGACATTTGAAACTTTCAGGATAGCTCATAACATGGTGACAATACATTTTTTAACACTTTTAGTCAACTGTCTCAGGTACCTACTGCCTTCGGCAGCGTTTATATGATTCGACAGAAAATTTATTTAACTAATTTCCCGACTAGCTAGACATTTGAAATTTTCACAATAGTTCAGAACACGGTGAAAATGCATTTTTTTTATTATTTTTAGCCAACTGCTTCGGGTTCCTGCTGCCATCGGCAGCGTTACAAGCACAAAGCTTGAATTCGATTTTTAACTAACTTTCCGACTTGCTAAGCATTTGAAACTTTCAGGATAGTTCAGAACACGGTGACATTACATTTTTTAACACTTTCAGTAGGGACCGATTCACTCATTTGAAGGCCCAGGGCACTCATGCTTAATGGGCCCTTTCCCAATACTTTAATATTACAAAAAATAAAATAAATCGCATATTTTTGATTCACGCGTCTAAAAATTCTCTCCACTTTTCATTTTATCGGTGCGTGTCTCGGATTTAGTTAGCCTGTAAAAGTGTGAAATGCAGTAACAGTAGTACGCAGTTTTATTTGCGTTTAGCGAAAATGTTGCAAATTTTTCAATGAACTGATAGCTTCCTTGAAAGATCATACCACTGATTTATATAACAGTGCAGTAATACCTTCATCCATTGACGAAAAAAGCAAAAAACAACGGTCGCTATAGCAAAATTTGAAAATTTTTCATTTTAAGTATTTTTATTTTTTTTAATGTATGATGGAATTTCTTGGAGGCCCCCTCAGTGTCAGGGCTCAGGGCACATGCCCCTAATACCCTGCCTTAAATCAGGCACTGACTTTCAGTCGACTATTTCAGGTCCCTACCGCCTTCGTCAGCGTTTATATGATTCGACAGAAAATTTATTTAACTAATTTCCCGACTAGCTAGACATTTGAAACTTTCACAATAGTTCAGAACACGGTGAAAATTTATTTTTTTAATACGTTTAGCCAGTTGTTTCGGGTTCCTGCTGACTTTGGCAGCGTTACTAGTACAAAGCTTGCAATCGATTTTTAACTAATTTCCCGACTAGCTAGATATTTGAAACTTTCAGAATAGTTCAAAACACGGTGAAAATGAATCTTTTTAATACTTTTAGCCAACTGCTTCGGGTTCCTGCTGCCATCGGCAGTGTTACCAGCACAAAGCTTGCAATCGATTTTTAACTAACTTCCCGACTAGCTAGGCATTTGAAACTTTCAGGATAGATCAGAACACGGTGACAATACATTTTTTAACACTTTTAATCAACTGTTTCAGGTCCCTACTGCCTTCGGCAGCGTTTATATGATTCGACAGAAAATTTATTTAACTCACTTCCCGACTAGCCAGACATTTGAAACTTTCACAATAGTTCAGAACACGGTGAAAATGCATTTTTATGATACATTTAGCAAACTGTTACGGGTTACTGCTGCCTTCGGCAGCTTTACCAGTACACATTTTACAATCGCTTTTTAACTAACTTCCAGATTAGCTAGACATTTGAAACGTTCAGGATAGCTCAGAACACGATGACAATACATTTTTTAACACTTTTAGTCAACTGTTTGAGGTTCCTACTGCCTTCGGCAGCGTTTCTATGATTCGACAGAAAATTTATTTAACTAATTTCCTGACGAGCTAGATATTTGAAACTTTCAGAATAGTTCAGAACACGGTGAAAATGCATTTTTTAAATACTTTTAGTCAACTGTTTCGGGTTCCTGCTGCCATCGGCAGCGTTACCAGCACAAAGCTTGCAATCGATTTTTAACTAACTTCCCGACTAGCTAGACATTTGAAACTTTCAGGGTAGCTCAGAATACGGTGACAATACGTTTTTAAACTCTTTTAGTCAACTGATTCATCCCTACTGCCTTCGGCAGCGTTTATATGATTCGACAGAAAATTTATTTTCCGACTAGCTAGACATTTGAAACTTTCAGAATAGTTCAGAACACGGTGACAATGCATTTTTTTAATCCTTTTAGCCAACTATTTCGGGTTCCTGCTGCCATCGGCAGCGTTACCAGCTGAAAGCTTGCAATCGATTTTTAACTAACTTCCCGACTAGCTAGGCATTTGAAACTTTTAGGATAGCTCAGAACACGGTGACAATACATTTTTTAACACTTTCAATCAACTGTTTCAGGTCCCTAATGCCTTCGGCAGCGTTTATATGATTCGACAGAAAATATATTTAACTAACTTCCCGACTAGCTAGACATTTGAAACTTTCAGAATAGTTCAGAACACGGTGAAAATGCATTTTTTAAATACTTTTAGCGAACTGTTTCGTGTTCCTGCTTCCATCGGCAGCGTTACCATACTCATACCCCCCTGGGGGAAGTCCACCCCCAAGGGGGTTGACGAGGCTCCTACAGATACAAAAATGTTTTCCCAGTTGAATATCTCTATTATAAATAATTCTTGTAAATTTCATACTGATTACTAAAAAATAATTTTCTTTATGCACATTTATACAAAATTTTGTCCTATATCACCATGTTAAAAATTTAGAAAAGCGGGATGGCAACGCAACCTGTAAGACAATTTTTACCAAAAGTTGATAGGCACTATTTTATGTCAAGTTGCAACTACATACCAATTGGTATGAAATTCTGTGCAGTAGTTCCTGAGATACAGTTGCCACAAAATTTTGTCATACACACACACACACAGACAGACTGACAGACAGACAGACATTTTCTAAAAATCGTCAAATCGTGTTCTACAGCTCTCAAAACGTGTAAATCCTTCAAAAACTCGAGGTCGAAAATTTTTACGAATCCAATACTTTCTTCAATTGAATATAGAAGAAAGTAAAATAGAAGAAGTTAATACTTACAACTGTTAGGGTGGAAATAATAGAAATAGCACAACAGAAGCTTGTTTAATCTGAACTTTATAATATAAACCATTTTATCACGACAATGCGAAAAGACTAGAAAACATCATGAAAAATATTATTGAGAACTTGAAATAAGATGGTAATTACATATTCAAAATGCATAAATTAACACAAGAGTGGTTAAAAAAAAAAAAAAAAAAAAAAAAAAGTCCCTCTGGCTTATTCGGAAGGGTAGGTTGATTTCTTTTTCCTTATCAAGTAGCCGTCATTATGTTTCAAAATGGCGGCTACAAATTATTAATGGAATTGGTAGAAGTATTGATGTAGGCTATGCACATATGGAGTTTTAAGCAAATCGGTTCATAAATACATTTTTATGTGAATTTAAAATTTTCAAGGGGCTGGCGCTTGGAAACAAAATAGCGGGTTGAGTTGACAAATATATGAAATGTATTTGTGAGATAAGTCTACTGTACGCATATAGTTCGAATTAATTCAAAATCTCAAAAGTCATCGTGTTGAAAAATTAAGTTTCAAACAATTCGATCAAAATGGCAGAGAAAGTTGCTCATCTAAGATATCGTTGCAAATTTGAAAAAAAAAATATATATATTTTTTTTTTTTGTAGAAATTCTTTCAAAGAGGCTTAGTAAGTCCAATAACGCAGGTAATGGATTTGGCGCCAAATTTGGGGACTTTTCCCCTATGGCGACTTTTTTGGCGACATTTGGCGAGAAAATACTTATTATCGATATACCAAAGATGGACGCAATAACGTGATTGGTTCACGAGTTACGTGAATTTTCTAGATTTTTGTTGTTTGAATGATAAATCCAATTTTCAACTTTGATTTGAATTGATTAAGTATTTCTAAATTTACCGTAATAACAAATTTTCAAGTGGCCGCCATTTTGAAACAATACAGTGGAACAAATTGCCCAGCAAACACATCCAAGATATTTGAAGCATAGGTTCATTGTCCAACTGTGGTTTAAATCAGTGCCGTGTTTCAAAAGTTATTATTATGGCAAATTTTCAAGTGGCAGTCTAAATGGCTGCGACTTGGAAACAAAATGGCAAAACAACTTGCCCATCGAAATCATCCAGTATATTTGTATGATAAGTTCATTATCCAGTTCTAATTTAAATTAAATCAGTATTTAAAAAATTATCGTCATAAGAAATTTTCAGGTGGCACCACTTGTAAAAAAAAGTGGAGTGAGATGCCCAGTGAACTTATCTGAGATATTTGAATGATAAATCCACTACATCCACTACCCAAATTTGATGCGAATTGATTCTGTATTACTAAAGCTTAGCTACCATAATGACAAATTTTCAAGTAGCCGCCACTTGGAAATAAAATTGCGGATGAAATCAACAAGTGAACTTATCCTAGATATTTGAACCATAAGTTCACTATCCAACTTTTATTTGAATCAGTTTAGTATTTTAAAAGTTATCGTGATGGTATATTTTCAAGAGACAGTGTGATTTCAAGTGGCTGGTATGTTGTTGTCTAAAGACAGTTTGGACAGTTCATTAATTTGAAGAAGAAGCAAATCGGTAGATATTTTTCTTTCACGAATATTTAAAACTTTCCACTGATCAGCAAACAATCTTACTTCAGCCCAGCTTATTTGAGAAAAACATGTCACATTTGAATGTATCTCATCTCTTATGTACAAACAATTAGTAATTTCTTCTGATATTATATTACCTGTAATAATTCTACTTAAAAAGTAAAGGAAAAAAAAAAGAGTAATAAAATAATTCGATCAAAATGTTAATAATACCCAAGATAATGATGTCGAGAGAAACTTTACATCTTATTTGAGAAAAATACTACATTTTTGAATTTACCTCATTCCCGATATATAAACAATATGTCATTTTTTTCTTATATTATATGAAATGTAAAGATTACTTAAAAATACACGAAAAGAAAGCAATAATAGTATTGAATGAAAATGTCAACAATACTCAAGATAATGTAAACATAAATAAACGTAAACAAAACATATCAAATGCTAGCGCGCGCCGCAACAGCAGCTGCCATTGGTCTAAAAATAAAAGCGAAAATGAAATTACTGTTTTGATTGGAGGATAAGCGATTGAATGAGTAGAGAATTTGACTATCTCTAACAAGGGAAGTATGAATTAGTAAAATTGCTATTGAAACCAAACCACGCTTAAATTAAAGAGCATGGTCAAAAACATTGGATAGCGTACAAATTTGCTGCAACAACTCCCATGGTGGTGAGATATGCCCTCTATTAGTTTTAGTTATTTCTATAAAAGCCAACAAAACACGCAGCGTAGTGCAGTGCCAGCGTGTTTGACTTCGAATCCGTAGGTCGTGCGATCGAGTCCCCGCGAAAGCGTTTTGTATTTTAATTTTTTCAATTTTTTTTCTCTTTACGTTTTCAATTAAATTAAATTATTAATTTAAGAGAAAATGTTTATTACATTAAGAAGATTTTTTTTTTTTTTTTTTTTTTTTTTGAGTATTCCAATTAATAAATAAATTATTGAGAATGAATGTAAGAAATGCATTTTTTTATTTTTTATTTATAAAAAGAAAACCATTTTTAAAGCTACGAATATAGTTTCTAATTTATAACAATTATGATTAAAAGTAGAAAAATCATGGAACCATAAGTATTTTTCACAATTAGAACAAGAATTATAAAATGATTGATCACAATTATTTGAATTTCAATTTTGTTCACCGTCAATTATTGTTCATCACGAATATTTTGTCAAATATTTGGTTTTTCGTCGAGATTACTTGATTTGTAAAACTCATATTTACCGAGATTTTGAATTTTTTTACAGGTAAATTAATTATAAATTAGTAAAATCATTTTGAGAAAATTTGTCATTGTCTTCAATATTATTGTCAGTTCTTCCGAAACCACGAAACTTGATAGTTGTTTAATGAAATATTTGAAATAAAAGTTAAATGCGACGTCTAATAGTTAAGCAACAGCTGTTCATCATTCAGGATTTTTCATGCAAAAAATAGCATTAATAAATAATACAATTGAGAGCAGACGATTAAGTCTTGCTATTAATGTCGCCGTTAAAAAATAGTAATTAATAATTTATGTAAAACAATCATTAACAAAATTTTATCTGAATGTAATCATTAACAAAATCTTACCTAAATATAATATAAAAGTATTTCCCGTTAAATTATTAATTTCTTTAAATTTAATAAATAAGTAAATAAATTGGTTAAAAATAAAAAAAATATTAAATTACCGGCGCTGCAAAAAAAAAAAAAAAAAAAAAAACCTTCTTTTAATATAATTAATATATTTTCTCTTACAATAATGATTTAATTTAATTAAAAATGTCGAAAATAAATATTTCAGTTGAAATAAAAACATAAAATACAAAACACCCTCGCGGAGACTCGATCCCACGACCTGCAGATCCGAAGTCAAGCACGCTGGAACTGCACCATTTGGTCACACTACGCTGCGTGTTTTGTTGGCTTTTATAGAAATAACTAAATCTAATAGAGGGCATTGTTCCGTCAGGTTTTATAAATTTCATAAGAAAGGGGATAAAATATTTCTTACCCGACAGGTCTTGTTCTTTTTCGCCGGCTTATTCTAAGTAATCACAAAGTAGTTGAAATGAACACAGCTCAAGTTTCACGACACAAACGTTTAATTAGACGCACTATTTACATTTTATGTACATAATTGTTTCATTAATATCTGCAGCTATCACAATATTTAATATTAGCTGCCAAGCATTTAATATTAGCTGTCGAGCGTCAGAAGAACGCTCTTCCATATCCTTACGGATTCACATTCCTTCTTTTTTACAACAGAAAAACAAAACTTTTTATCATCAGAAAAAACCATGTTGCCAATCAATAAAAAATAAAAATAGGCAGACGATCTCCCAGTGGAAGAACAGCCCGCCTCCTGACGGCAAGAATGGGTCATCCTCCCACCTTTGATTCTGGCAATCTTGTATAAAATCAAACTAAAAAAGAGAAAAAAGACATATTAATAAACATTACATCAAGCAAAAATGAAAAGGAACAGAGAGAAAAGGAAAAAAAAAAAAAAAAAAAAAAAGGTAAATAAAGTTCTATCAGTCAATTATAAATTCAGTCTATCTGGAGCTCTAATGGATCTACCCCTCCTGGTAAATCGTGGTTTTTCGTCAGGTATCTCAACAGATTTCTTGACATTCTTTGAAACAGTTCTAGACAGTTCAGAGGGATCAGGGCATCTTTTCGGTGTAGAACGAGTAGGTATCAAAGTTCCATTTGCAGCATACTTTGCACGAAAATCACTAGATTCATCAGAAGAGATCTCTAACGGATAAAGTCTTTGAACTGGGCGTATCAAAAACCCATTTCCTGTCTTGATTTTTGCCACTCGAACTATTCCGTCTTTACCAGGATAAGTTTCCACAACTCTGGCTAATGGCCAGTTGATTCTTTTTTGATTATCATGACCGACGAGAACTATGTCTCCTACAGCAATTTTTTTGTCAGTCTTAGCGATACCCTTTGAATTTTTTAATTGTCCTAGATACTCAATTCTGAATCTTTTCCGTAAATCTTTCTTCAATTTTAGCAAATATCGAAGTCTTCTTTTTAAATTCACATTTTCGAAGTTATCTAGGTCAGGAAGACCAGTTTCTTTAATTCCTTGCAAAAACATGCTCGGAGTCAATGGAATTAAATCATCGGGATCCTCAGAAACAGTAGTTAATGGTCTGGAATTCATCAAACATTCGATATCACATATAATTGTGTAAAGTTCTTCAAAATCTGGAGCTGCTCGTCCTAATACTCTTCTCAAAATTTGCTTTGTACAGCCTATTAAGCGTTCCCACCAGCCACCCCACCATGGTGAAGCTGGGGGGATAAACTTCCATATTATGTTCTGTACTAGGGCTTCCTTCCGTACTTTGCAAGTATAGGATCAGTAAATAGCTTCGAAGCTCCTGAAAAATTTGTGCCTCGATCGCTGTATATTACAGAAGGTCGACCCCTTCTCGCAACAAATCTTCGCAGGGTTTGCAAAAATGCTTCAGAGGATAATGATGTTAATAATTCAAGATGTACCGATCTGTAAACAGCGCAGGTGTACAGCACAATCCAACATTTTTTACCATTTTTCAAGTACAAAGGTCCGGCTAAATCAACCCCGGTAATTTCAAAGATAGCAGCATCTCTGATCCTGTCTTCCGGCAAGGCGGTGATTTCAGGCTGAACAGAATTTACGGTGAAGCGTTTGCATCTTATACAACGTAAGGTAACTTGCCGTATGGACTTTCTGCACCTGAGAATCCAATATTTTTCTCGGAGATGGTTCATTAATATTTGTACTCCTGCGTGGTTTAATTCGTTATGTTTCCATTCTATCAATTTCTGCACGATGTAATGATTTCCTGGTAAAATGATAGGCAAACGAAAGTCTGTATTATCTTTACTTCTAAGTATAAGAGACTTTACCCTTAGAAGGCCATCTTTGTCAACGGTGGGATGAAGTTTTCGTAAACGATCATCTATTCCTTTAGGAAAGTCTTCCCTTTGAACCATCTTTAACAGGATTAATTCAGCATGTTTAAGTTCTTTATTCGTAAGATCCCCAGAATTTCGTTTAGAATGATTTCGAAGATTCGAGATGAATCTGTATATCCATGCCGTAACTCTTAATAATTTCACGTAAGACGAGTATCTCTCATAAAACTTCTCAGTAGTTTCAGTACTTAGAGCAGAAATGATCGACCTTTTTTTCTCTGAATTGACAATCTGTATTTCGGGTGAGATTTCTTGTCTCGGCCATTGACTCGTGGGTGTCTTCAAAAATTCCGGACCCTCCCACCAAAGGGATTTGAGTAAAGCATCAGCATTGCAACTTCTTGATGGAAAGTCAGCTGGATTTAAGTTACCCGGGACGTATCTCGAGTGGTTGGGATGACTCAAAGATCTTATTTCTCTGGTACGATTCAGCACAAATACTCCCCATGGTTCTTGATTTTTTATCTAGAACAATGCGTTCATGGAGTCAGACCAATAGAAAGTTTGAACTTGGCTGTCACAGAAGTCTCCTTTTATAGAATTCATTAATCTAACACCTAAACAACATGCTAATAATTCTAGTCTCGGTATGGAGACTGATTTCAAGGGTGCTACTCGAGCACGAGCTTGAACCAATTGACATCTCACATGAAAATTATTTTCTTCTCTGATATATATACAAGTTGCATAAGCGTGGCTTGATGCATCACAAAACACATGGAATGACACATTTGTATTTAGAGCATGATTTTCTAATATCCTTCTAGGGATTCTAATGCCTTCCAAGCATTTTAATGCATTTTCCCATTTCAGAAATTTTTTCTCGATGTCATCTGGTAGCTTGGCATCCCAGGGCAGTTTCCTACGCCAACATTCTTGCATTATGATCTTTGCAATTAAAGTGACAGGACAGAGAAACCCAATGGGGTCAAAAATCTTACTTGCTAAGGACAGGATAAATCGCTTACTTAGATTTGCATTTTCGCACTCTTCAAACCTTAAACTACAGTATAGAGTATCTTCCAGAATATTCCAATTTAAGCCCAAAACTGAGACAGTCTCTGGAAAATCTTCTTCAGGAATTCCGTACACACTTGGTGGTAGACCATTACCTATCCATCCTCTAAGATCAAAACATCCCGCTGACATGATTTCTTTAGATTGTGCCATAAAATTAACTACTTCTTCTTCGGAACTGCAACTTGTAACACAGTTGTCGACATACATAGAGTTTTTAAGTTTAGAAGCAGTCTCTTGCAAATAATCTGGAACATTACTTAGGTGGAAATTTAGAGTAGCTCCTAAAAGAAATGGGCTGCAGTTTACCCCAAATACTACTCGACGATGTCTGTAAATCTTCACTTTATTAGGATCACCGCCCTCCCACCACAGAAATCTTAGAAAATCACAATCTTCTTCATTTATTCTTATTTGTAGAAATGCTTTGCGAATGTCTGATACTATCCCATACTTGTTCAAACGAAATTTATTCAAAATGTTAGGAATCAACTCCATGTAGTTTGGACCTTTAGCTAGGCAATCGTTCAAAGAGTAACTGTTCTTTTCTTTTGCGGAAGCATCGAAAACAGGACGAATTGTTGTCGTTGAATGCTCTTTTATAACTGCTCTATGAGGCAGATGATGGCAATCTATCTTCTCGAATTCATCAGTAATTACTTCTTCAATTATTTCTTCACCAAGCCACTGACAAAAAACTTCTTCATAATCTTCAATAAGACCCTTATTCTTCAGAGTCCTCACAGTTGATTTTAGCCTTCTTTCAGCAATTGTTTTATTATCTGGGAGTTCTTGGTGTCCTTCTATCCATGGTAATTTTACAACATAGCGTCCGTCATCATCTCTACTTAGAGTTTTCTCAAAATGATTTTTGGATGCTTCTTCAAGTTCTTCCTTTGACTGTTTCTCTGCAGGATCCTTAATTCCTAGGACATCTAGTTCCCACAGATCAGAAATTTTTACTTCTCTAGCTAACATCGAAGTGACTACAAGGTTTTCAGTATCTTCAGTAAACTTCTTAGTGCGTCCCATAACAGTCCAACCTAGCCTTGTTTCAATAGCGGTCAGGCCGGATTTCAGATTCTTCAGCTTTCCTGTCATTAATTTGCCAGCTACATCTGCACCTATAAGGAGCTCTATGGGGTTAAGGCAATCTTCTAAATATATCCCCGTACCTGATAAATCATCTTCACACAGTTCTTGAGTGACCGGTGGCATAGTAAAACAAATTGTAGGCTGACTCAAAACTTCAAAATTGCAACGATAAGTTTCGCTGACATCAGAAAGGTAAGCTTTGTAAACATTGTGTGTCAAAGTATTCGTGTTCGAACCACCAAATAAGGAATGCTTCAGTTTTTCTTTTCTTATTGGCTTGTATCCAATCTTTTTTGCAGTGTTTTCTAAGAAGTAAGACCTTTGGGAAGCGGAATCAATAATCGCCCGAATTTTTAAAATTCTGTTTTCACCTCTTAAATTAATCACGAGTGTCTGTAGCAAAACACTGGGAGTTGATGAAACATTTGATAATGTTGTATCTTGATCGGAAGTATTCTTGTCATTTTTAACCCTTTGTGCGTGCGCAGCTGATTTCGGATCATTCTTACAGAGAAGAGTATGGTGGGGTTTCCCACAAATCGCACAGTTACATCTACTTCTACACGAACTAGAAATGTGGTTCAATTTTAAACATTTAAAGCAGCCTCCCCGTTTCATAACATTTTGTTTTCTTTGATCATAAGTCAAGTTTGCTACTTTTCTACATTCCGCACTTAGATGTGGCTTATCGCAGAACACGCACTCTTGCTCTCGGTTTTGTTTACCTTGGGACGAGGTTAAAAGTTCCATACCTGTTGGAATAATTTTATTGTGTGTTAGAAAATTTTTAGATTTCATTGTGTTAAATTTCTTGGGTTTGTTTTCAAAACCAAACCCACTTGTCGCTAAATTAATTTTTTCTTCACCTTGAATTTCATTACGTAAAAACTGCATTAAAGTTTCTAATTTATTAAAAGATTTATCTTCCGAACTAAGAGAAACAGAATTCAAGTGTCTTTCCCAAATACGCAAAAGATCTATTGGTAAACAAGATTCAACTAATGGGTATAACATTGAGGCATATTTATCGCTTGTTACACCAAGCATTTTTAAAGATCGTAACTGTGTTTCTAATTTATCATAAAGCTTCACAATTGGTAATTTATGTTCCTGATTTACAGTATTACTTAGCACAAGGCTTAATAATTCCCTAACATAAACTTCAATTAGTACATCTTCCCTGCCAAATCTTGTATGTAAACAATCAACCGCTTGTGAATAGTTCTCAGCTGTTACGGGAAAAGATTCTACGACTTCTCTGGCTCTAGACCCCTTTTGAGTAGATTGAAGTAGATACTGAAATTTATCTACTTCCGAAATATTTGGATCTTCATGAATTTTCTTAAATAATCCCCAAAATGATAACCAGTCCTTTAAATTACCATAAAACTTTTGTAATTCAATTTTTGGTAACTTAAAACTTCTTTTAGAACTACTTTCGTTTTCAAGTACACTTGAATTTAAATCCGAAGGTAAATTTATTCTACGTTCAAGTTTTGTTTTTAAATCAATATAAGTACTACTATAATTATCAGCACTTTCGATTTCGCTATCCAACATGGTCTGAGTACATTTTTCATCAACTTGCAAAATTTGAAGAATTTCTTTATCAAGCGTTTCAACTCTGGAATATTTTTCTTGTAACTGTGCTAAGAACCCAGCACAAGAATCGATGTCACAAGTTTCAGTTTCTAAAAGGTTTTTTACCTTTTCAGTAAATTTTGTAAAGGTACCTCGATAAGAACCGCGTAATTTAGTTGCGGCTTCCATAATTAAAATAAAGACTGATAAAATAATAAACAAACACTTCAAATCAAAGCTTCATAAAACGAGAACAAAAAATATTCCGAAATCGAAAGTAATTCTGGGAAGAAATTTTAGAATTCTAAATAATGTTTTGAGAACAAAAACATTCAATTTTCGAACACTTTGATTCAAAATAACAATTTTCATATAAAATAATAATCTTCTTTATTAAATCAAAATATGCAAAATCAATGTAAAATCAAAATATGCATTCATAGAATATGTATTAACATTTTCTTCAACATAAACAAATTCTTCATATTGTTCCAAATATCAAATGAGCAGTTCAAAAATAAACATACATTTTATGTTTTCAAAATTATTCTCAATAATACTTACAAAAAGTATTTCAAATTTTTAATGTTATCTTCTCATAAAAATGAGATCATATTTCAATTAGAATAAATTATATTCTATTTCTATACTTTATTCATTAGAACAAATTAGAATTTATTACTTAGAACAAATTTTTCTACCGGCGTCCCTGTGAACGGGCGCCATTAAATGTCCCGTCAGGTTTTATAAATTTCATAAGAAAGAGGATAAAATATTTCTTACCCGACAGGTCTTGTTCTTTTTCGCCGGCTTATTCTAAGTAATCACAAAGTAGTTGAAATGAACACAGCTCAAGTTTCACGACACAAACGTTTAATTAGACGCACTATTTACATTTTATGTACATAATTGTTTCATTAATATCTGCAGCTATCACAATATTTAATATTAGCTGCCAAGCATTTAATATTAGCTGTCGAGCGTCAGAAGAACGCTCTTCCATATCCTTACGGATTCACATTCCTTCTTTTTTACAACAGAAAAACAAAACTTTTTATCATCAGAAAAAACCATGTTGCCAATCAATAAAAAATAAAAATACGCAGACGATCTCCCAGTGGAAGAACAGCCCGCCTCCTGACGGCAAGAATGGGTCAGGCATATTTCACCCCCATGGGAGTTGTTGCAGCAAATTCGTACGCTACCCAATGTTTTCAACCATGCTCTTTAATTTAAGCGTGGTTTGGTTTCAATAGCAATTTTACTAATTCATACTTTCCTTGTAAGTGTAAGTAGAATAGCAGGACCGCAGAAATGTCAAATTTGTAGAATTAATTTAATTAATTTTAAAATAATGTGCACATCTTCAGACCAGAACATTGCGAATTCGTAGATAATAGAATATTCTTTTAATTTTAACATTAATTTGAAATTGCCCCTCAATGATTGAAACGGACTTGAACGATATCAACCTATGGCCCACGGCCTATATGGATATTGTCCTTTTCGGAAACGATTTTGATGAAATTTTGGCAAAATCAGAATTTAGTTTAGTACGGAGAATCTATTATTTTATTTATTTATTTTTTCAAATTATAACATCGCTCTCAAATTATTCAATTATATTTTCGATAAATGTCCAACTATCGAAAACTGGTATCGTAAAAATCTGCAGATTGGGACTAATAGTCCTCAGTCCTAAAAAAATACCCTAAATTTTTCTTTTCCCCTTTTCACTAAGGAATTAATGAAATTCTGTACAAAACAGAATTTAATTTAGTACGGCAGGACGTATTAGATTTTGGATCATTTTTATGGATTCTTCCATAAAAAGGTGTGCAGTAACTGTACTTCATTTCTGAACATAGGTTTCTTTACTCATTTTTTAAAATTTCTTTGGTATCGCTTTAGCATAGGAGCCCCTTGGCAGCTTTAAAATTTTTGTTATTATTTTGGCGATGAATTAAAATGACTATCACAGTTGCGTAGGTAAAGATTTTGGCGAGAGACGTTCAATCTACTTTAGAGCGAAATTTAAATTTCGCCAATGTGTCCTATACCAAAGCCGTTCCATTTCTTTTGTACGATCTTTCTCACTTTTATTTTAATTACTTAAAAAAAGATGGTGGTGGGGGGGGGGGGGTGTCACGTTAATTTTTTTTTCGACATAAAAAGAAATATATTTATAAATATATTTATTTATTTATTTATTTTTGGCATCTTTTTTTTTTCCTTAGATTTTGTCCAGATTAATAAAGATGTACCAATTTTTGAAAAAATCTAATAATCTGGACTAAACTCCGGAGAGATACAATGACAAACATTCAAATTTAGATAAATCAAAAATATTTGCATGCTCATTCAAGGTGATAGATAAAAATTGGTAACGACGCAAAAACAACTGATTGAAAGAAATATTACATGTCATACTAAAAACAATATAAATGGAAAAAAAGAAAAAGAATCTGTCAAAGACGGAATTTAATTTAGTACGACAGGACTAATTTCTAAACTACAATCCTTAAAAATATACGTATATGTGTGTGTGTGTATGCGTGTATATATATATATATATATATATAGTATTTATTTATTTATTTATTTATTTTAATTAAGGACTTAAAAGAAAAATATGAATTTAATTAGATATCTTCTGCATAGCATAAAATTGGTTTTCTTTGGCCATTTAATGTCATATTTCTCTATGATGAAAATAGTCTGCATTTATGATAAAAATAAATAAATAAATAAATAAATAAAATAAAATAAAATAAATCAACTTTAATAAATAATATGTAATGCGTGAATTTGTATAGGAATATATAGAAGAAATTCTTATAGTGGCCACACAACATATTAGCTTTCAATAAAAACAAAAAATTAATTAGAAAAAAGAAAATGAATTAGCGATTCAAAAAGATTATAAAACTTACGATCGGAGCGTTGTTTCACGACTTCTCTTTTACAACTTATCTGAATATTGATAATATGTTTGAACGGATGTGAAAGCTAGAATAAAACATAAACAAATTTTATATGGTTTCATAATTTCTCACGGAGATAATGCCTTTTTAGCTTTAACAACAGAAGTTTAATCTCAGTTTTATCAAGAAAAAAGGAAATTTTTTCTAGAACACAGTAATTTCCCTCGTGGGACTTTTCAGTTTTCTTTTCTACCAATGACTATATTTTCTTGAATGAATTATGCATTTTTCAGTTTCCGCTTAATATTTAGTATATGTTTTGTAGAGTATTAAATTACTTCATTATTATTTCAGTATTATTTCTAAGAGATTTTCTTTTTATTGATTCCAAAACAAATTCCACAAATAAAGAATTGTAGGAGAATATAATGTTTTAGTTACGTCACTGAGTTTAGTTGTAGAAAAATGCTGATGTTAAATTAAGACGAATGAAAGCCTTGAGAACTCTTTTGTAATTTATTGTGTTACCCTGAAAAGTTTTCATTCAGCCTCATTTTGTTTAGTTATAGTAACTGAGATAAAGGGTTTTAAAAATAATGAATGTCATAAAATCAATTGCTATTACTTGTATGAAATGGTACCATAAAAAAAAAAAAAGATAAAACTATGGAGGTAATTCGAAGGCATTTTCGAAGTGGAACACTATAAGTTGGTAACGACACAAAATACCAGATTGAAAGAAATAGTCCTGTCGTACTGTAAAAAAAAAAAAAAAAAAAAAAAAAAAAAAAATTAATAATAAAATTATACAGACACGACATTATTTCATTATTTAAAACATGAAAATCTCACATTGACAGATTTTAATTTAGTGCCAGAGGCCTGCTGCTAAACTTGTTAATATCGACAAATTCTTCTTTAGTTAATTCGTGACGATCTAAATTCCATGATAAAGTTTTCATTAAATCAAACCAATGTGTTTCAGCTGCAGATACTGTAACAAATAACGTTGGAAGTCTAAACTGTCTTATAGCCGCAAAACAACGTTTTTTCTCTTTTTCCCAATGAGGGGGAGGTGTGCCTTGGGGGGGACTCATGTCAAAGTTGTACCTTGGGGGGGGGACTCATGTCAAAGTTGGGCCTTGGGGGGACTCATGTCAAAGTTGGGCCTGGGGGGGACTCATGTCAAAGTTGGGCCTTGGGGGGGACTCATGTCAAAGTTGGGCCTGGGGGGGACTCATGTCAAAGTAGTGCCTTGGGGGGACTTCATTCAATAAATCCCCATTCAATAAACCGACTGAAATAGGCCCTTAGCACTATTAAGAGTGACGTATAAAAATTCGACAACGCTGTACCGACTGAAATAGGGGTACCTTGGGGGGGACTCATGTCAAAGTTGTGCCTTGGGGGGACTTCATTCAATAAATCCCCATTCAATAAACCGACTGAAATAGGCCCTTAGCACTATTAAGAGTGTATTATAAAAATTCGACAACGCTGTACTGACTGAAATAGGGGTACCTTGGGGGGGGACTCATGTCAAAGTTGGGCCTTGGGGGGGACTTCATTCAATAAATCCCCATTCAATAAACCGACTGAAATAGGCCCTTAGCACTATTAAGAGTGACGTATAAAAATTCGACAACGCTGTACCGACTGAAATAGGGGTACTTTGGGGGGGGGGGGCTCATGTCAAAGTTGTGCCTTGGGGGGACTTCATTCAATAAATCCCCATTGAATAAACCAACTGAAATAGGCCCTTAGCGCTATTAAGAGTGTATTATAAAAATTCGACAACTGTACCGACTAAAATAGGCCTGTAGCACTAAAAAAAAAAAAAAAGATAAATTCTTTTTACATTCCTTCTAAACAGAATTTAATTTAGTTCGACAGGACTTATTTTAATGTATACTTTCATATAAAGGAATGTAGTAACTGTGATTCCATAGTATCGGTTGCTACATTCATTTCTTAAATTCTCTTTGGTATAGCTTTAGCTTACAAGCAACTTGGCGGCTTAGAAAAAAACGAATGTCACTTTGATGATGAATTAAAACGGCTATCGCAGTCGCGTAAGCAAAGACCTTGGCAAGAAACGTCTGAACTAACTTGGTGCCAAATTTCAAATTTCGCAAAGGGAATGTTCTATTTCTTTAGCACGATTTTTCTCAATTTTATTTTAATTATTTTTAAAAAACGTTTTCGCGTCAATTTTTTTTTTTACTTTTTTTTTTTCATAAAAAGAAATATATTCGCTTTTTTATTTTATTTATTTATATATTTTTATTATTATTATAATATATATATATATATATATATATATATATATATATATACTAGCAGGCTTTGCCAGCTTCGCTGGTCACTACATTGAAATGATTTGTTTTTAATTGAATAATTGAAACGTTTAAATAAATATATTTCGATTGGCGACTTTTTTCGCCACAGCTTTAGTATGGGATCTGCTCAGTGATATTAAATATGTTTTTTATCTTCTCGAATCTCTACTACAAAACTATTATTAAAACGAATATTCTCGAAAACAATCCAATAGTAAAGCTTACTTTTCGACTACTGGAAACAGTTGAAGGTGTTACTCATATAGCAAAAGTCACTATTCGATGAATGTTCTCGAACATTCTGAAAAATAGTCACTTGTTCCACAGGAGTAAAGCAAATAACGTCAAACACTACGGAGCATAAATCTTCGCACGCTTAAGAAAAATGTTCATTCGCTTAGAGCTCATTCCTTAAAGTTCAGAATAGGTCACTCAGAATAGGTCTCTGAATAATTCTGATTCGCAGTGAGTACATACTCTCTCGCATAAATCAACTCGCTTCTATTTATAACTTTTTGCGATGATTCCATCGAGAAGCCCATGGAAAGCCCGAGATCTGTGTTCCCGTGTATCGGAGATCTTCGAAACTTAAGGAAATCTACAGTACCATTTTTCATCAAACTTGGTTGCCCTCTCTCCAAATTTGGTCGCCCACTCACCAAGTTTGTCGCCAAGGCTGACCCTACTGAAAGTGAATGAATGAATTGACCTTTTGTTTTCACTTCGGCTGTAAAACTGTTTTCATTGCAACAGTGCTAATGATGCGGGGCAAAGAATTAATACCTTATAACAAACAATATGCTAAGAGCACTATTTCTGCCGCATTTTAGACAACTAATATTTTTATGGTTATATATATTTCCCATTAAACGTATTCTTATTTTTATTTATTTATTTAAATATTAATTTAAATTAATTAAATATTTCTGCCGCATAGCGTGCGGGTACAGTTACACACAGCAGCTCGTATATTTGTATTATAAATTAGCATAGTGATTGGTATATAAAATAAATAAATAAATACGTAAACATTACCGTACTACTCAACTTTATTAAATCTCTCCCTTACCGACTTTTGAATTTTTGTCACTATATTAGTGATGATTTTATATATATATATATATATATATATATATATATATATATATAATTTCTAGTATAAAAGAGGGGATCCTATTTTGGTGATACTTTTATCGGACACCTTTTTGTTAATTTGTAAGAATTCTTCATATTCTGTTTATATTTTTAATGGTTTTTAAGCTTAAAATAGTGCTTGAAATAAATTTTCTATTTTTTAAACTACAAGTTTTTTTTTCCTATAAAATTATCTATTCAGATAAAAATAGATCATTTATGTGACTACTATTTCGGTTTAATTTCTTTAAAATGCTATTGCTATTAATTAAAATGGATTAAAATGGCTGTTGCTAAATTAAACTTCTTGGCGAAAAACATTTGGTTTATTTAAACGCCAAAATTTTAAAAATCGCCCAGTAGGATCTGTAAATAAAACTGATAAAATAAATTTATAGTTCATAAAGTTTATGAAGGATTTCAATGCATGTTTCCTCATATCAGCTGTTAACTAGCTCACCACCTGTCATGACGTCAGATGTGACGTAACTGTATTACGTAATCAACAGCGCATCTTCGTCTCTCTGAGAGAGAAGTTTATATGAGTCTGTACGAGAAAGCTTTGCTGAGCGAGCGGCAAGAAATGCCCGCATTATGTTATTCTACTTTTCTATATATTATTAAATGTTGTGATTGTTCAAAAGACTCTGGTTTTCACTCTGCGGACCCATTTATACCAACAATGGTTATGGGCCCAGAGACACGCATCTTACTGCGGACTTTTTAAAAATTTAAATTAACATTCGTTAAAACGAAAGTGCGACTTACTGTTAAGCCTAAGGGCTGAAATCGAAAGTATTTTTGATTCTATTTTTATAAAGAAGCTACTATAGCTGATTAAATATGTCGCAAATATTAAATATAGAAAAGTTATCGAAAAACAATTTCGATACATGGAAGCTGCAGATAGAAGCTGTTTTAATCAAGAATGATCACTGGAGTTATGCTAACGGAACGAAAATTAAGCCCGATGAAGGCGCCGAAGGTGAAGAAAAATGGCTCGAAATTGACCGGAAAGCTAGAGCCGATTTAATCCTAGCAATTACCCCAAGTGAGTTGTGTCATATTAAACATTGTACCACCTCAAATGAAGTATGGAATAAATTAAAAGAAGTTTACGAATCGAGAGGACCGGCAAAGAAAGCCACCCTGTTGAAGCAGCTACTCTTTAAGAAAATGACTGACAGTGAAAATATGTCCGATCACCTAAATATTTTCTTTGATATAGTGGACAAGCTAAAAGAAATGGACATTCAAGTAGCCGAAGACCTATTATCAATTTTGCTCTTATACAGTATTCCTGACAGCTACGAAAATTTTCGTTGCGCCATTGAAGCAAGAGATGAATTGCCGCAGCCTGAAGCTCTAAAAATTAAAATGATGAAAGAATATGAGTCAAGAAAAAATAAAAAGCATCAAGAATCATCAAATGCGTATTTTACAACTCACAAGAAAAATCTTCCTGAAAAGAACAAAAGAGAAATCTTAAAGCCTGTGCAGAACAAGAACACGTATGGCGAAAGAAATTATGCAATCTTCAAATGCAATTACTGTTCAAAAGTAGGGCATAAAGCCTCAGAATGCAGAAAGAAGATCTCAGACAGAAAATTCACTTCCTCGAATAAATACAAAGATAGATCTTTCATGGTTGAAGATAATACAGAGTTCACGATGGCAGCCAGTAACTCTTTCCAAGAACATTCCGAGTGGTGTCTCGATAGCGGTACGACATCCCATATGGCTCATGACAAGAATTTGTTTACAGATTTCGAACCTAAAATTGGATCATTTATAAAATTAGCTGTAGATGAAACAGCGGAGATCACAGGTGTTGGAACAGTCAAATTAAAAGTTCCCGGTAATCACGGTGTAAACAATTTAAAGTTAACAAATGTTTTGTGCGTTCCAAAATTGAAATGCAATTTAATGTCTATATCAAAAGCTACTGCAAACAACTGCCGAGTTGTATTTACCGAAAAATGTGCAAAAATCACAGAGCAGGACGGCTCTCTGATTATAAGTGCTACGAGAAAAGGTGATTTAGGTCTGTATTCCAGTCAAACACTTATGGCTCGCATCTAAATTTTTATCGCAAAGTTTTAGAAGGAGAGGAATCTGCCTAGTCAAGTCCACTGAGCTAAAATAATAACTGGAGAAAATGAGTGGTTTTTCCGTGCAATTTCGAAGAGTGTTTCTTTTTTCCTAGTTTCGTATTCCAGGTGGATACGGCAGAAATCATTCGATACATATGTATTACAATATAAAAAGGTGTAGTCTAATGCATTCGTATAATCTTTATATAAAAAATATTTATAAATTTTATTGATGAAATATGAAAGTAAATAATTGCATTTGTTTATTTAGGTTATTTGTTTAGTTAATTTTGTAATTGTTTATTGTACAGAAAAATTTTCGACTCCTGGTTTTTGATGGATTTATACGTTTTGAGACCACCTGAATACAATTTGACCATTTATAGAAAATGTATGCCTAATCATGTGTCTGGATGTGGGTGACATAAATTTTCTAACAGCTCTAGGTCAAGAACTATTAAACAGAATTTGAAAGTTAAAATGAAAGTTATATTTAGTTGCACCTTGACATAAATTATTGTCTATCAACTTTTTCTGCATATCTGCAACAGGTGGCGCTGTTTTCCCCTTTTATCTCTAATATGGCCGCAAAGAAAACAAATGAATAAATGTACACAAAGAGGATAATTTTAATCAATCATTGTAAAATTGAAAAAAAAATTGTTTACAATATTAATTGGTCTATATTCTAACCTAAAATTTACGGCTCGCACCTCCTTATTTATTTGCAATGTTGTGGAAGCAAACGAATTTCTCTATTGAAATTCACTGATTAGAATAATAACTTAAGTAAATGCTTCAAATATATTTACTAAGAGTCTTGCAAAAGGGTTTTCAAGAATTCTTCTGTTGGAGTGAAGATCAAATTGGGTACGGCCTTCCTCTTTAATGCGCAATATGATAGTGTTAATGTGTTGCACAGTACTTTAATTGTGGAGTTCTTTTGAAAAATACCATACTAAAAATTACGCTCCCGAGTAGGGAAAGATTCTCTTACATTTTTTTTTCTACAAAATTTTATTCTGGTTCACAATTTCTACTATAAACAAAGTTTTTCAGTGTTTTGTTAAAAATAGTCCTCATTGGCTACATTTATACAAAATTTATGCCTATACTACCATATTAAAAATTATCATAAAACGAGACAACAGAACCACCTTTTGGCCGATATGCAGAAAACGTTCATAGACACCAATTTATGTTAAGGTGCAACTAAATATAACTTTTCATGAATTTCTGTTCAATCGTTTTTGATCTAGAGCTGCCACAAAATTTATGTCGCACACATCCAGGCCAACGGATAGACAAACATTTTTTTGAAATAACCAAATCATATTCAGGATATCTCACAAAGTGTAAATCCATCGAAAATATGATGTCGTAAACTTTTACGAATACAATACTTTCTTCTATTTTATATAGAAGAAAGTATGAAAAACGCAAATCCTACCATTTGGTTACAGAAAATGAGATATTTAATCAATTGTTGACAAAAAAAAAATTATGTACGAAGTACTTACATATATTTTCACAAAATTATTATTTTTCATAAAAATTGGTCTGGTAAAAACAACTAATAACATTGATTAATAAGGAGATTAATAAGGAGGGGGGAAGAAAAAAAACTAAGCAGGAAAGAATTATTTATTGCTCATGCACTACTCTAAAGATGATATCTGTACTGATAAGTATAAAGGATTTAAGTCCAAAAATGTCGATTTTGAGTTAAGTACATAGTCAGACTCAGAAAAAAATTCTCAATCGATTGGTATAAAGGATTTAATTCTATGTCATTTAGTCTTTGAGAAAATCCATTGGTAAAAAAAGGACCAATTTAGAAATTTACCATTCATGTATGGTATAAAATATTTAATTCAATTTTTCCCGTTATTAAATGAAGGTTGACAACCACTGAATGGTATAAAGGGTAAAAATCAACGAAATACCTTTTCCCTAATCCATTCTTCTGATTTGTTTTTAGCTAGTTAAACTTTATTTTTCGTCTCCTGAAAAATCAAGAATATGGACTTAAATCCTTTATACTTATCACTACAGATATAATTTTTTTAATAAGATTCTTCTTTAAAGTTATGTGAATAAATACATGCAATTCATTTCTTCATATTTCCCCAATAAAATTCATAAATACTTTTGATATAAAACTGATAAGAATGCATTAGACTACTCCATTTTATATTGTAATATATGCGTATCGAAAGTTTTCTGCCATACCCACTTGGAAAACGAAACTAGGGAGAAAAAATAAATTTTTAAAATTTCACACAAGAACCACTCATTTGCTCCAGTTATTATTTTAGCTCAGTGGACTTGACTAAGCAGATTCCTATCCTCCCAAAACATTGCGATAGAAATTGAGATGCGAGCGGTAAGTGTTTGATTAGAATACAGGCCTTATATTTTTTTCAGCCGCATGTGGATATCGCTGCATCAACTCAGGTAAGCAACTTTCATAAATGGCATTTAAAATTAGGACATTTAAATGAAAAAGATTTAAAATTATTAAAATCTGAAAATATGTTAAGAGATTTAAATTTTAATGAAAAAGATTCCTTAAAAGATTGTAAAGTATGTATTAGGTCTAAACAAACTGTGAAACCATTTTGTAAAGAAAACAAATTTCATAGTGATGAATTATTAGAAGTAGTTTATTCTGATTTATGTGGCCCTATAAATGTTAAATCCCATGGCGGATCACGTTACTTTATTACTTTTTTGGATGATAAATCTCGTTACATTGAAGTAAATTTTCTAAAAACAAAAGATGAAGCTAAGAACGCGTTCCGGAGATATAAAGCAGCAGTCGAAAATCGATTAGGGAAAAAAATTAAAATACTGCATACTGATAATGGTTTGGAATATTGTGGCGAAGAATTCAATAAATATATTGAAGAATGCGGTATTAAACGCGAATTCTCAGCACCAATGACCCCTCAGCAAAATTCTAGAATTGAAAGACAAAATCGTACATTATGCGAAATGGCGAGGTGTTTATTAATGCAATCAAACCTTCCAAATACATTCTGGGCTAAAGCAGTAAATTGCGCTGCATATATTAGAAACAGGTGTCCCACTAAAGGAATTAAAGAAAATAAAACACCTTTCGAATTGTTTTTCGGTTATAAACCAACTGTTAACTATTTTAAAATTTTCGGACAGAAATGTTTTGTTCTAAATAAAAAATCAAAAGGGAAGTTTGAAGCTAGGTCACACGAACATATATTCGTTGGCTATTCAAATGAATCACGCGCTTACAGATTATGGAATAAGGATACCAGAAAAATTGTCATAAGTCGTGATGTTCGATTTATAAACGAATTTGAAATAAATGATTCAGCCACTACTGATCAATTAGAATTAATTTTTCCGTCTGAGAATAAATGCAATGATTGTAATATTAAAAATGAAACTCCTATCCCTACTCAAACCGCAGACAGGGGGGAAAACAGCGGATGGATTTCCTATCCCCCTGAATGCAACGGAGAAAGTTTCTCTTTTTGGAAAGGGGGGGAAGGCTCGCTTTCTGAAGGGGGGACGTGAATGATGTGAGTGGAGGGGAGGAGAGTGTTGACGATATATGTAAACAAGAGAAAGGGATTAATAAAAACAATCCTATTTTTAAACGCGGTCCAGGCCGACCTAAAAAAATTAAAAGTTGGAACTTTCAAAAGTCTCATAAGGAGTGTATTACAGATACAAAATATAAAGATGAAACTTCTCAATTAGCTGATAACTCATTTAATGAAATTAATCCCAGCGTAATCGACGCGCTAAATGGAGATTATGCTAAAAATTGGGAAAACGCGATGAAATTAGAATATGATTCTTTAGTTAAGCAAAACGCTTGGGAAATTGTAGATAGACCAAAAGATAAAAAGGTAATTGGGTGTAAATGGGTTTTAAAAACAAAATTCAAACCAGATGGTCAAATTGAAAAATTTAAGGCCAGATTAGTTGCCAAAGGGTGTTCACAGAAACAAGGTATAGATTTTGAGGAAAATTTTTCACCAGTAGCCAGATTAAGTTCTATAAGAACTGCAATCGCGTATGCTATCCAGAATGGTTTCACAGCATACCAGTTAGATTTCATTATGGCATATGTTAACGGAATGTTACATGAAGAAATTTATATGGAGCTTCCTGAATTTTTTGAAAATGATATACATGAAAATAAAGTGTGTTTATTAAAGAAGTCTTTGTATGGACTTCAGTCAGGAAGACAGTGGTTTAAGAAATTAGATGAGAAATTGAGAAAAATGAAATTTAACCCTTTGAATTCCGACAAATGTGTCTATTACTCAAAATATCCTTTTGATGCTATTATAATCGTCTATGTCGACGATTTAATTTGTCTCACTAAAAGTGAAGAGCACTATTTTGATATAAGAAATAAATTAGCAGAATCTTTCAAAATGAAAGATATGGGCCTTCTGCATTATTGCTTAGGCATTGAATTTAATCAAGATAGGGACAGCATCACTATAACACAAAAGAAATACATTGAAGATTTATTAAATAAATTTAATATGGAAGATTCTAGAGTGGTGAATACACCTTTAGATAACAGTGTAAAATTAACTAAACAAATGTGTCCAAATACAGAAGAAGCAAAAATTCCTTATAGACAATTAATTGGTTCTCTTATGTATCTGTCGGTTGCTACCAGACCAGATATCACCCATGCTGTAAATTATTTAAGTCAGTTTAATAACAATCCAGGAAAACCTCACTGGATAGCTGCTAAAAGAATACTAAGGTATCTCAATGGCACTAGAAATTTAGGAATTGTGTATTACAGAGACGATAAACCATTGACAGCATTTGTTGATGCCGATTGGGCATCGGATATAAATGATAGAAAATCATATACAGGATACGTCTTTAAGTATGCCGGTGGACCTATTTCTTGGGAATCTAGAAAGCAGCGAACCGTTGCTCTATCCACAACAGAATCTGAATATATGTCTCTGTCCGAATCCGCAAAAGAGACAATTCATGTTAGAAATTTCTTAAAAGAATTGGATCCTGAAATTGTATCAAGTCCAACTGCAATCATGTGCGACAATCAATCTGCACTGAGATTAGTAAAAAATCCTGTTCATCACAATCGATCTAAGCACATTGACATTCGTCATCATTTTGTGCGAGAAGTTTACAATAATAAACTAATAGACATTAAATATATTTCATCAGATGAACAACCTGCAGATATTTTAACAAAAAGTTTAAATGCATATAAACATGAAAAATGTTGTGATATTATAGGACTTAATACTCAGGACTGATGAACTTAAAAATATATATATATATTTAAACTGTGTTTCCATTAAGAAATTAACTGCTTATATTTTACGTATTTTATTTTATTATATTAACCATAATTATTTGCTTATAATTCTATTTCTTTACTAACACTTTTCTTATTTTAAGTAACTCTTGCATAAAAATAATTTTCTGTAATTTTTAATATGCTATTATAATGCATAAATATGTTTTATTTTCGAAACATTTATTGAAAAAGGGGGAAATGAAGGATTTCAATGCATGTTTCCTCATATCAGCTGTTAACTAGCTCACCACCTGTCATGACGTCAGATGTGACGTAACTGTATTACGTAATCAACAGCGCATCTTCGTCTCTCTGAGAGAGTTTATATGAGTCTGTACCTGTACGAGAAAGCTTTGCTAAGCGAGCGGCAAGAAATGCCCGCATTATGTTATTCTACTTTTCTATATATTATTAAATGTTGTGATTGTTCAAAAGACTCTGCTTTTCACTCTGCGGACCCATTTATACCAACAGTTTATTTTAGTAAAGAAAATCTACGCAATCAAATCTGACGTCATGGGCAGTTTTTTTTTTTTTTTTTTTTTTTTTTTTTAAACAACTTCGACAGTAAAAATCTACAAAATAATAGTTAAAAAAAAAAAAAAAAAAAAATAGAACAACATATAATAGTTCCATAAATTATATTAACACTTCATCAATGTGTATAAAATTTTCAAAGTGATACTGGCGTCAATTTTTATGAGTTGCATAATGTAATTTTTTTTCATTTAGGTAGATTCCTTATAGGAGATCTACCTATTGCAATGGTTCTCATGACACGACTTCTGGAAAATTTCTATATATGTGTGTGTGTGTATAACGCTTTTTCCCATGTTGAGTTGTGAACACGATAACTGGAGTAATTTTTATTTAAATTTAACCAGCGGGGGATATGTTGTCAGGACAGTAAAAATCTCGGTCGAGTTCGTAGATGGGGTATCCAGCTCAAAGGGGGTGGAAATGGTGGGGGGTGGAAATTTTCATTTGCCCATAATTTCTTTAATATTGAAAATAGGAAAATACTTCAAATCAGGCGAATTACCGCCTTATCCTAAAGAACAATTTTTGTATTTAAACTTTTTTGATAACTTCAATTGTTTAAAAGTTACAAGTTAAAAAGTAATTTTTCGTCAATGGTAATGAAGCCGACTATTTTTTTAGCTTTAATTGCTTAAATTTATCATCTGATGCTTACGTCACGTGCACGGAGTAAAAAGACAGGAGAAGAAGGTTACGCTGAAATTTTGTGATCTTGTTTTATAATGTTTACAGATGGCGCCAGCGTACAATACTTCCTTCTCTCCAGCCTCCGCAATGTTATTGAATGGGGAAATGTCTCGTTTTAATTATTTTTTTAAAAATAATATCAAGCTGAAAAAAGTTCGATTGAAAGCAAATTTCATTAACTAGAGTATTCTAACTAACATGTTTTTTTTTTTTTTTTTTTTTTTAAGAGCCATTTTATACTAATTTTACTTTGAAAGAGAGCTTTTAAAAAATGACGATCCTTATGAACCGAAGCTAGGTAAAACAGACAATTGGGAGCAAAGAGAATGGATGAAATTTTGTAAGGAAAAAAGATAAACTTACTTTAGGTGCAGAAAACACGAACTCGGACATTATTTCTCTCCTGGGGCTTTTTTTTTTTTTTTCTTACCGCTATCATAGCCTGTTTTACAACTAGGAACGAAGCATTTATTTGAAACATCTGAATTATGCAGTTTTAAGAACTTACAAAAATATTAAATTGCTTAAAATAAAAAATTTAAAATGTACTCCAGCAAAATTCTACTGAAAACAACAGTATATCCGCGCCGAGGTAGGAAGTAATGACAAGGTTTCGTAGCTTTCTCCCATTGGACCTTCAACTCCTATTAATATTACTCCGTGGTCACGTGCAAACAATAATAAAAAATATAGCTGAAAATATAAAAACCATGGTAACAGCTTTAATTAACCATTTAAAAATATAAAATTAAAATAACATGTTAGTCTTGGTAAAAATATTGTTTGTGGTGAATACGCAAGCGAAGTGATGAAGTCATTGGCCGTCCATGGATGCAAGAAAAATATTTCCTATGTTAATCGCCCGTTGGATTTTTTGTAAAAAATTATTAAAAATTGAGGAAAATTATTTCCCGATTTTAATCCCCATATGTGGGTATATATATGTATCAGTTATCGTGTGCATGCGTTAAATATATTCCATTGAAAGCATAAACATTTCATTTCAAAGCATGATATGTACACAATAAATATCCAACTTAAATATACTAAAAAGAAAAGGGGTAAATATTCTATCATAATTTGAAATCAAACTTGTTTTTAAATGTCTAAATAAAGTGTCTGATATAAGATACTCATATGTTGCAACGGAATAGATTTAATATCTGTCATCCTTGGCGGAAAAGAAAAATGGCATCTGGCGAACATATTTAATTCCTTTCAAAAATCATGGTTATTTTAATAACTTATATTCAGAGGGTAATGATTAATATGAAACAATATTTCGTACAATACATTATGTTTTTGATCGCCAAATTAAAAAAAAACGCCATGGATGACAGAGATTTGAAATTTAAAATTAAAATTTTGTCAATTTGACAGCAAAATAACTCAATCTAACACATGCACATGATAACTAATACATATCTATAGTATACCCAAATACTGGGATTAAAATCGGGAAATAATTTTCTACGATTTTTAATAATATTTTAGAAAAAATCCAAAGCGCGATTAACATAGGAAATCTTTTTCTTGCGTCCACAGATGGTCAGTGACGTCACACTTCGCTTGCGTATAGTTTAGAACACCGGTTAACGCAAGAATTTAAATTTACGATTGAAATTGAGAGTAATTCGTTACAACTTCATTTGACTTTTTATCTTGTGTAAACCAGATATTGGTCTAAGAAGGGATATGAGGTTTTTGCGTGGGAATAAAATATAATGAAGCCAAACCTGTCATTTTTCATCGTCAAGCTCGCAAATTTTGTCATCAATTAACTAATTTCGTCGTCAACTATCAAATTTTGCCGCCAAATCACAAATTTCATTGCTAAATCGCAAGTTTTGTCACCAAATTGTATATCTTTATGGCTTCTATTTGTTGAATGATTAAGAGCTTGGATTTAAAAAAATTGAAACATTTACTGACAAATAAATCTAGCCTAAAATTTTAAGTAGAATGAATAGTAGTAGTTGATAGTTAAATTTCTTAAAAATAGAATAATAGCGACATAAATAATGCAATGTGTGGGAACAAAGCCATTGGCTAAGTATGTGTTAATGCATATGTAATATTACTTTACTTTTGTAACATTAACGTAAAGGAATCTACCTTTGCCTTTAAGCTTGCCGAAAAGGGATTTTTTTTTTTTTATTGTTCACGTTTAAGTAAACGTATTTATTTTCCTGTCGGAAAAAAAAAAAAAAAAAAAAAAAAAAGAACTCGTAAATTTTTTTGGCAACAATTGAATTAAGGATAAAATTTTAATGGCTATTTTTACAGCTATTATAAAGTTATTATTTTCATATTTTAAATAATTAAAAGAAAACAAATAACAAATTCGAAAATCGGGCTTCGAGGTGCACAAGGACCCCTCGGAGGGCACCTTCATATCGAAACACGTGACTGTCCGAACTACCGTCTTTGCGCTACGCTGTCCACACACAGACACAAACTTTGCCTTATATATATATATAAAGATTTCTTTCTTTTTTTTTTGGCATAAATTTCTTTTTTCTTTTAAATAATTTTAAAGTTAAAATGGGGTTTTTACTTATTTTTTTTTCAACCAATTATCCGATTGAACTAAAAAATACAGCATTAGCTAGATTTAGTCCTTATTAAAGTCCTTATGAAAAAGAGTGCCAATTTTTGATAAAATCTAATAGTTCAGACAGATACAATGACAAATTTTCAGCTATGTATATTTTTAATAAAAACAAAAATGTTTGCACGTTCAATAAATGGCGACAATGCAAAATCGCTGTGTGAAAGAAATAGTACGACCTGTCGTACTAATAATTTTGAGTAAGATATGCTGGTTGAATAATAACTAAATTTACTTATATGAATTCCTTTACAAAAATATGTAAAATCTAGTATGATATGGCCATCACAAAACTTTCTTCTATATATTTCTATACAAATTCACACAGTACAAATTATTTATTAAAATTATTTTTCATGATGAATGCAAACGGATTCCATATCAGAGAAAAAAACACTAAATATTTAAAGAAAATCAATTCTATGCCCTATACATGACATCTTAGGAAATGCACTTTTTGAGATTTTTTTTTTCTTAAAATTAAAAATTGTCACTGATGTATGGTTTAAACGTCCGTTTTAAGTTATTGACGAGTTCTTTCGAAAAATGCTCATATCGAAGGTTTACAGTTTACTCAGAGAAAGAGAGGAGAAGAGGAATGCCCCCCCCCATATATATATATATATATATATATATATATGGTTTTATGAGTTGACTATTACTATTATAAATAATTCTTTTTGATTTCACAATGATTCGTTTAAAATAATTCTCATTGAGCACATCTATATGAAACTTTGTCCTATATTGTCATATTAAACATTATGAAAATAAGGTATGGTAACGAAACCTAACGGGGATTTGGTCAAATGGTCAAATCGTGTTCTGGAACTCTCAAAACGCGTAACTTCATCAAAAACCGAAAGTTTTACGAATCCAATACTTTGTTCTATTGAATATAGAAGAAAGTAAAAGTAAACTTATACAATAACAATAATAATAAAGAGAAATATTTATTTTAAAATTTTGCGTACATTGATGCATTCATTATCTTATATTATTAAACAATTAGTTTGAATTGGGTTTGTCAAAAACAACCTCTTACGCATTCGATGAAAAACCTAGGTTTTACTGTCTTGGATAGCCCGAATTTAGACGTTTTTGTTGTGCAAGAAAAAAGTTTCGAAACGTTATAGGTCAGCAGCAGGAACGTTGGAATTCGTCCCTCGATATAAAAGTATCTATAGTAAATGCCTTGTGCACTTAAACCTAGAGATGGTCCACAGACAACTGTTTATGAGCGTTTAAAAACATTCATTAAATGTATGTGAGTCATTCCATATCAAATAAACACAGCTAAAAACCTGACCCTCCCCCCTCAGATTTTTCTGAAATTAGGCTCATTTATTTTTCTACTGAGAAATGTATAAGGCCCTATCTGTTCAGTTTTTGATATACAAGGCTGCAAAAATGAGTAAAAAATGCAAATTTCCGAAATTCTTCTACTACAAATGTACCTATATTTTCTTTCTTAAATAACGTAGAGATAATAGATTGGTATCATTAGAAAGCTTATAACACAGGCTTTCAAATGATATATCAAATGTATATATTTAAAAAAAAATTATGTTAAAGGCAAACATTTTCACCTTTGACCTTCAATATCTCAAAAACTACATATTTAATTTTCTTTTAAAAATTCAATGTTATTTTTAATTTTATTATCTATAATAATTGTAAATTTTAACATGGAACGACCATGGGATGCTAAGTTATAAATTAAAATGCAACCTTCCATCAGTATTTCCATAATATCATAACGTAAGGTTTACGCATATTTTGTTCCCTTTAGAGACATAAAACTGGTATCATTAGAAAACTTATAATACAGGCTATTAAATGATATATCACATGTATATATTTAAAAAAAATTTCATTTTAAGGTCAAACATTTTGACCTTTAAACTTCAATATCTCAAAATTTTCATTTAAAAATTATATGTTATTATTACGTTTATTATCTATAATTACTGTAAGTTTCAACAGGGAACGGATATTTTTTTGTAAAACGTACCTTATGTTAATATGGAAATACTGGTAGAGTTTTATTTTAATTTGTAACTCAGTATCCCATGGTCGTACCATGTTGAAACTTACAGTAATTTTTGATAATAAACGTAAAAATAACACATAATTTTAAAAAGAAAATTAAGTATGTACTTTTTGAGATATCGAAAGTCAAAAGACAAAATACTTTATCATAAAATGTGTTTAAAAATATATACTTGTGATATGTCATTTAAAAGCCTGTATTATAAGCTTTCTAATGATACCAATTTTATATCTCTAAGTTAATTAGGGAACAAAATATGCGTAAACCTTACGTTATGCTATTATGAAAATACTGATGGGAGGTTGCATTTTAATTTATAACTCAGCATCCCATGGCCGTTCCATGTTGAAATTTACAATTATTATAGATAACAAAAGTAAAAATAACATAGAATAAATAAATTAAAAAAAAAAAAAGTACTTTTTGAGATATTGAAGGTCAAAGGTCAAAATGTTTGACTTTAACAATAAATTTTTTAAAAATATATACATGTGATACATCATTTGAAAGCCTGTGTTATACGCTTTTTAATGATTATCTCTAAGTTAATCAGGAAAGAGAATATGGGTACATTTGCAGTAGAAGAATTTCGGAAATTTGCATTTTTTACCCATTTTTGCAGCCCTGTATATCAAAAACCGAAAGAGGTGACTTATTAATTGGTATACATTCATTTCTCAGTAGAACAAATAAATGAGCCCAATTTCATAAAAATCTGAGGGCGTCAGGTTCAAAATGCTGTTTTTATTGTGTTGATTTGACATGGAATGACTCATGTTGATTTCGTAGATTTAGAGCAGTTTAAAAATGTTGAAATGTCCTTATAAGAAGTAATGTATCCGAATTATTAGTATCCCTTGTAGATAAACGGATTGCGTTGCATGTAGGACTTTTAAGTCTGCACATTAGTGAAATTTACTCTTTCTTCTTTCCCATGTAATCCTATGGAATTTTTGTTGCTTACTATTATGAGGATATCTCATTCAAAAATTACATTTTTCGAATTACATTTGTAAATTTCACTCTTTGAATACGTCACCTTTCATGTAACTGAGCAATTTTATCTAGCATGCTGTGGCTACTACGAGACTTTCTTCTACATTTTTCTATACAAATTCATGCAGTACAAATAATTTATTAAATCATAATCATTTCCGTGATTAATTCGAACGATCTGTATCCCAAAGAACTATAACATTCAATCTCCAAAGAAAGTTAATTTTGAGCCGACATCTTTTTTTTTTTTTTTTTTTTTTTAATGAACAAAATCGATAAATTTCTTTAAAATTATCAGGTTCTATGGTTCAACCATTCGTTTTAAAGTTATCGACAAATTCTGAATGATACATGTCCATGTGTTGAAAATTTACACTCTCAAGAGGAAGAGATATTTTCCTCCACTGGAGATGAACTTATATGTACACAATGTTTTTTTCCAGGTTAATTATTGCTATCATAAATATTCTTTTCATAATTTCACATTGAAAATTTAATAAAATAATTCATACGAAATTCTGTCCTATATTTCCATATGAAATATTATAAAAAATTGGGGTGACAGAGCCATGTGTTGATAAATTGGTCCCCAAATCTAATCATCACCAATTTAAGTCAAAGTCCAACTAAATATCAATTTTGGTTATTCGTGAGATATAGCGTTCACAATAGTTTTGGAACGCCACACACTCACAGACATACAAACACGCATATTGACAGACAGACATTTTCTAATAAAAATCAAATCTTGTTCAGTACATTTCAAAATATGTAAAACCAGAAGTCGAAATTTTTCACGAATCCAGAACTTTCTTCTTATGTTTATCTATCTATATTAATAAAATCAGAGTTTTGTCTGTAAATTTGTCGGAATCGAAAAATTTTGCGATATCTTCACGTTTCACACCCCATGAAAGCCGAAAATGACTTCAGAAAAATTTGCCTGTGTGTGTGTGTGTGTCTGTGTGTGTGTCATCGTGTCCGAATGTCACTTTTTTTGTCCGGGCATCACTTGAGAACGGCTGGACGGAATTCAACGACGCTTGGCAGGAATTTAGGTCTTCACCCAACTTAAAATTATATCTATCAACTTTTCAGAAATTCCCCCCCGTTCCCCCCCTAGGGGGTAAAAGACTAAAACACGTTTGTCCGGGCATCACTCGAGAACGGCTGGACGGAATTCAACGGCGCTTGGCAGAAACTTAGGTCTTCATCCAACTTGAAATTATATCTATAGAAATTTTCAAAATTAGGAAATTTGTTTAAATTATGAGAAAAAAACGCCTGCGCATGCGCCATAAATATTTTTTCACTAAAATGCTTTGAATGGAAAAATAAAATATAAAAATAAATTTTTAAGTTAAAGACTTTTTTATTCGCGTGATTCTCACTATACAAATTCTGAAAAGATTGAAATGAAGTGTTGCTATCAAAATATCATACTTTAGTTAATTTTAAAAAATCTAATTGTCGCATAGAAAAACTGTTTACACCCCAGGATTCAGAAAAATCACCTCTTTCATTTGGTATCGAATTTATAAATATAGGTCTGATATTTCTAATTTATTTTACCCTTTTTCCGCTTTTCCGTTGCCACTTAAATTTCATACTTATTTATTTTTTAAAAATCTAATTGCTGCATCGAAAAACTGTTTGCACCCCTGGATTCAGAAAAATCGCCCCTTTCATTTGGTATCAAATTTATAAACATAGGTCTGATATTTCTAATTTATTTTACCCTTTTTCCGTTTTTAACCCAGATTCGGTAAAAGGTTTTACAGTGCGTGTCGAAATGATAGGTCCACCAGTAAAAACGAAAGTTATGTTGGTAAAAAAGGTTTTATTGTGTACAAAGTACTATTTTATAAACTACATTACTTCATTAAATGTAAAATAATACATGAATAATATACAAATAATAGGAATAATAAGGAAAACAAAAATTACAGGAAAAAGCTGTTTCAAAAAGATAGTTCCACTGAACCAAGCATCAAATTAATGTTGAATTAATAAGAAATTTTTCCACCTTGTTTGAGAATAACCTCATAAATCCTATTCGGCATGGTTTCTACAAGTTTTTGCAAACAATTTTTCTCGATTTTTGACCATTCGGAGGAAATAGCCTTTTTCAAGTCTGCAGTAGTGTTGTACTGCCTTCCGCCTGCATACACCGCTCTTGCGAGTATACCCCACATGTTTTCTACCGGATTCAGGTCGGGGCTGCAAGGTGGCCAATCGATAACATGTACACCATTATCCTGAAACCATTCGAAAGTGGACTTTGCAGTGTGCACAGGCACATTGTCCTGTTGGAACATGAAGAATGGGCCCCCAATGTTCTCTGCTTGTGGAAAAAAATATTGTTCAAGCAGCTCTTGATAGCCTGCAGCATTCAAACGATTGTCTACAAATGCTATATCAGTTTTTCCTGCACCTCCGAATCCGGCCCATACCATAACTGAACCACCACCAGCTTGCCTCTTCGAGAATATCTATTTATCGTTACGCAGATCGTGCCAGTAGTACTGCCAGCCATCTGGACCATCCAGGTTGAATTTCTTTTCATCACTGAATATCACACGATGCCAATCTTGTTTCCAGGACATCACTTCATGTGCGAATTTCAATCTGTTTTCTTTGTGCTTTTCAGTCAATTTCGGAGCCGCTTTCCTCTTCACTTAAACTATATTGCCGAACTTCTTTACCACTCTATGGACTGTAGATTTTGATATTGAAGGGTTTTGTTGTCTGGCCACAGTGGATAAGCTCATATTTCCAGATTTTAACTCCTTTACGATAGTCCTTCTTTGTCGGGGTGTCACTTTTGATGGGCGGCCAGATGATTTTTTACTGCCATAAGCATTTCTAAGTCGCAAATAATTGTTTACAACATTATGTGATCTGTTTAAAAGTTTACCTATTTCTCTATTCGATTTTCCACACGTTTTAAATGCATCAATTTTCCCCTGCTCAATCAGCGAAAGACTGCAACGACGACCCATTTCGTTTGATTACAACGTGATGTTCAAATCTGTTTAAATACCTCCACAGCAGCCAGCATAATCCCGCAGTAAGACTAACCAACGATATTTATGCAAATTTTTTGGAAATAAACGTGATTGGTGCAAAATTTCTGAAGGTGGACCTATCTTTTCGAAACGGTCTGAAAATGAAAATTTGCATTAAATAAAAAGGAATTATTTATTTTAAAGAAATATCTTCATAAATAGTTATAACAATTACTGATTAATTATCTCTACCAAAAAAGTGATTCTTATTCTCAATTAAGAGTCGAAATTTTGAAAAATGCGGGTGGACCTATCATTTCGATACGCACTGTATATATATTTGGGGATTTTTTTTTTTTTTTTTTCTGATGAGGAATATGCACATGGATAAATATTTTCATAGAGATATTGGAACAACTATAGTATTTCCCCTCAGCTGAATTTGGCGATTATGGCTAAATCATAAATCTAAAATCACATATCATAAATGATAAAACCATAAGCTAAATTATGAATCATAAATCATAAATCCAAAGTAAATAGCATGCAGGCTGCCATATTATATCTCAAACAATCCAGAACGACATCGTTATCGATCAAATCGGCGCCAAAGAAAAATCTCCAAATTCAGCTGAGGGGAAATACTATAGTTGTACCGAGATATTTGGCATTAGTTTAATATTTTTATTTAATTAAGCAGTACTTTTCTTTCCTGCAGTAAAACAAAATTTTTTGTTGTTATTATGTACCTTATGAGGGTTTTTTTATGTTCTCCCCTTAATTGTAAATGATTATAATTTGGATTTTATTAAGATTTTTTATTTTTATTTTGTAAATATCAGAAAAGAGTTTTTATTTTATTTTATTTTATTTTATTTATTTTATGGATTTATATTTATTAGTGTATGGATTTATATTTATTATAATTTTGATTTATAATTCGGATTTTATTAAGATTTTTTATTTTTATTTTGTAAACATCAGAAAAGATTTTTTATTTCATTTTATTTATTTATTTATTTTGTGTATGGAACAGCTTTCGTATTGGATCCTTTTGGCAAAATTTTAAATTCGGAACCGAAGTAGCTCGGACGTTTCTCGCCAAGATCTTTAATTGCACAATTGAGATAGCCAATTCAGTTCATCGCAAAAATGGATTAAAATATTTAAAGTCACCAAAGGGTTCCCATACTAAAGCTGTGCGTTTTGTATTTATTTATTTATAATATTTTCTATTAAAGACTTCTGTGGTCACGAAATTTGGTGCGTAAATTGTTTGTTTGCATCCGGCACTTATTGTAACTGGATTTCACGAAATTCGAAATCCCCACCCCCTTCTCGGAGTCGGAGGGCAATAAACGGTACTAGTATCGCCCAGTGGTCGAAACTCGACCATATTTTTTGCAAAGCGAGGCAAAGCAAAGTTATTGCCTTGTCCTAAACGGAATGCAATTGCAACACAGCTGCGGTAATTGTTTGCCGATATTCACTCTAACTGAATCAGCAGAGTTTTACTTAATATAACTATTTCTCTTTGTAGATGTTAGCCTTTCCTGAAATGAGAGAAAATCGCAACGCGAAAACAAGCCCAGAAGCTAATAGGTACCATGTCAAACCAAGGCCCAACCAAGTATCAAATTCTGTTAAATTAATTCGATTGGTTCATAAAGTACAGTGTTTGAACAAAAAAAGAAAAAAAAAAAAAAAAAAAAAAAAAGATATTTTTTAAAAATGGTCGAATTGAGTTCGGGAGATTTCAAAACGTGTAACTTTATCGAAAACCGAAAATCTAAAACTTTTCTGAATCTTATATTTTCTACTTATATATGCAGAGGAAAGAAAAATAAATCCACTTTTTAAAAAATAAAAATAAGTAGTCAATTTCACTTAATTAAAATGCAAGGAAATCTCAAAACGTGTAAATTCATCGAAAACTGGAAATCAGAAGTTTTTGTGTATCTTCTACTTGCTTCTTCTACCCACAAAAGCTAGCAATAAAGACACTTTTTTAAAAAATTAGTAGCCAATTTCAGTCAATTGAAACGTAAAGAAAGCTCAAAACATGTAAATTCAGCAAAAAACGGAAATCGGAATTTTTTCCGTATCGTCTACTTATACATGCAGCAGTTAGTAACAAATCCATTTTCCTTTTATTTAGTATATTAGTTGAAATATCACCCTATGAAATGAAATGTTTATGTTTACATTCGAAACTGGAAGTTTGCCATTTTTTTTTTCTAGAGTTTTGTGATTTTAAATTAAAATTTTATCAATTTTACAGAAAAAAATAACCCAAAATTGGACTAGACGGTGGCGGGCCTCCAAACTCTTATCCAGGGTCCAAACCAGTATCCAATCGTGTACGACTTTACATATCTGATGAGTGGAAGAATCAGACGAAGCGTTAGACTAGTGACTGTCCTGAGATGAATGTAAACAAAACTAGAATGTATTTGGATGAAAATCTTTTTACTGACGATCTGAACGCAACGTAATATAAAAGAAAATAATCCGTAATATAATAAGATAATTCATCCCAAAATCCGGTACCCCCCTTCAATATTAAAGAAGTTAAGGAACAGCTTTACTATACGGCACCCATTGCTTAATTGCCGTTGCCGATGTTTTGATCACGTGGTATGATGGTGTTTTGATTCGGTTTGTGTGTCGATACTGCGAATAGTTTCACAACGTCGTGAATCGAATCAAAATGTCATGAAACAATACTTTTCATTATTATGAAACATTTTTTTTTATGTTTCACTATGTTTTCTGCTGTTTGCTCGCTTCGCGAGCATTAAAACAAAAAAAAAACATCACTGGACGCACCTAATTCGTGAAGCATGAATCAGTAAAAGCATGAAAATTCATGGAGCAGCGGTCACTATGTTTTTTGCTGTTTGTTCGCTTCGCGAGCATTAAAACCAAAAAAAAAACATCACTGGACGCCCCTAATTCGTGGAGCATGAATCAGTAAGAGCATGAAAATTCATGGAGCAGCGCTCACTATGTTTTCTGCTGTTTGTTCGCTTCGCGAGCATTAAACCAAACAAAAAACATCACTGGACGCCCCTAATTCGTGAAGCATGAATCAGTAAAAGCATGAAAATTCATGGAGCAGCGCTCACTATGTTTTCTGCTGTTTGTTCGCTTCGCGAGCATTAAAACCAAAAAAAAACATCACTGACGCCCCTAATTCGTGGAGCATGAATCAGTAAGAGCATGAAAATTCATGGAGCAGCGGTCACTATGTTTTTTGCTGTTTGCTCGCTTCGCGAGCATTAAAACCAAAAAAAACATCACTGGACGCCCCTAATTCGTGGAGCATGAATCAGTAAAAGCATGAAAATTCATGGAGCAGCGGTCACTATGTTCTCTGCTGTTTGCTCGCTTCGCGAGCATTAAAACAAAAAAAAAAAATCACTGGACGCCCCTAATTCGTGGAGCATGAATCAGTAAACGCATGAAAATTCATGGAGCAGCGGTCACTATGTTTTTTGCTGTTTGCTCGCTTCGCGAGCATTAAAACAAAAAAAAAGCATCACTGGACGCCCCTAATTCGTGGAGCATGAATCAGTAAACGCATGAAAATTCATGGAGCAGCGGTCACTATGTTTTTTGCTGTTTGCTCGCTTCGCGAGCATTAAAACCAAAAAAAAAACATCACTGGACACCCCTAATATGTGGAGCATGAATCAGTGAAAGCATTGAAGTTCACGGAGCCTCGGTCACTATGTTTTCTGCTGTTTGTTCGCTTCGCGAGCATTAAAACCAAAGAAAAACATCACTGGATACCCCTAATTAGCGATGCATGAATCAGTAAATGTTACGCTTTGTTACGTTTCGATACAACAGAAAAAAGTATCGATACTCTGATTCGGGTCTCGAATCACCATCATATCCATATCACGCAATCAAAACATCGGCAACGGCAATAAGCAATGGGTGCCGTATAGTAAAGTTTAGCCGAAAAGGAAATAAATGCCCTCCTAGCAATATTTTGAGTACAAAATGTAATAGCAATTTTTTTTTTCTTTGAAAGTTAAAAAATAGTCCATTCTCTCTCTCTCTAGTAATTAATAATGTATTTCTCTGCATATATTTTTAAAATCACGTTTCTATTTATACTATTCGCATTTCTTTAAATTTAAAAGAATTTATGACATTTATTTATTTGTAAATGCTTTTTTTAAAGCACTTACCTATCTTCTATATTAACGTATATACACATGTATTAAAGAAAAAAAAAAATTAATTTAAAATATTTAGCTTATCTTCTCTGAACACAAGATTGAATAGTGCATCTTTTTTTTTTTTTTTTTTTTTTTTTTTTAAGTTAGTGCCAAAATAAGCACTAGGACTAAAATAAAATACACAAATATAAAATAAAATCATAAAGCTAATCAACAAATATAAATAAATAATCGACGTCATTGCGAAATCTGCCACAGACCCTGGATAACAGTTTGGAGGCCCGCCACCGTCTACTCAAAATTGGCAGATAATTTCCGTTATTTTTTAATAATTTTTTACAAAAAATCCAATGGACAATTAACATAGAAAATATTTTTCATGGCTCCATGGACAGACAGTGACGTCATCACTTCGCTTGCGTATAGTGATGCTACATTATACAAATTACTGTGTCTATGGTTTTATTTGAGCTTTATGAAATTGCCAGATTCAACAACTTTCTTCTTTTATTTTTTAATGTAAAGGAATACGTGTACAAAAGGGAAAAATGGGGGAAAATGCATAAAAAATAAATGTATTTTTAAATACCTTCTTGACATCGTAAGGAAATAATATTTGTATTCGCACCTTCCGGCTAACCATACCTTTCGAATGATACCATTCTCAAATCTCTACTCCCATAATTAATATGTTAAAAAGGGACAACAAATTTTATGCTTGCCTATTAATATATAGATAACTTCAGTATAACCCCACAGCTGAATTTGGCGATTTTTCTTTGGCGTCGTTTTGAAGGATAACGATGTCGTTCTAGACTGTTTGCGATATTATATGGCAGCCTAATATGTTGTTTATTTTGGATTTATGATTTTATGATTTATGATTTAGATTATGATTTTATCATTTATCATATATGATTTATGATTTTTCGATTTATGATTTAGCCATAATCGCCAACAAAAAAATCGCCAAATATCGTTGTGGCGTTATACTGAAGTCGTTCCCAATAAACATGTGTAAAAACATGTTTTTCCGTTTGAATTCGCTTTGAATTATCTTAGAATGGCGAATTTTGGTGTGCGGATATTGATTAAGTGTACGCATTATGTACATTAGTAGGATTTTGCAAAACTTCGAACTCACCCGCTGAGGAAGGGGAAGTAAGGTGGGTAACTTGTGCCGAAGACAGTGGAGACCTAGACTCCTCACTTTGCGAGCGAGAAAACCTCTACCAATCACAGCGAGAACTTAGGTTATTAATAAAGATATGGAATTTTGACAACTCAATTAAGTTTAATGTCCAGCGAAGCGGGCAAAGCCTGCTAGTAAAATAAAATAAATTAAATTAAATATTTTATTTCATTTAGCAAATTTTAGGTTCTAATTTTAAGCTCGAAAAGAAATACTTATTTATTTTTATTTTATTTTATTTTATTTTTCATTTATTTATTTATTTATTATTTTATTTTATTTTATTTTATTTTATTTTTTTATTGCTCACTAAAATAAAAGTTGACATGTTCAAAGTATTGAATTTAGAAAAAAAATTCAAAAAACTTCATTTTTTGAATAAGATATAACTTTATAATATGAAGCAACAAAATTCCCATAGGATTACATACGAGAAGAGATAAGAAAGTGAATCTAATTGGTGTGTAGCTTAATTAAGAGCATTTCACAATACATTTGGGTAAAAAAAAAAAAATAACGCAAACAGATTTTATTTTTATAGAATTTCGAAAATATTTATGAAAATGAAAACGCGGATAGACAGATAAATGAACCGAAGTAATAAACACTTTTAACATTTGCTGGAAAGTGTTTTCCGTAAACAAGAAAACAACAAATCCATTCATTTCTAAACATTGCTGGCAGAAAAAAACATAATTTTAAATTTGATTCAGCTAAAATAATTTGCAGGCTCAAATCTACTAAAGAACTTAATTTCTTTGAAGCTTTTTACATCTATACAAATCTTAAAAATATTGATAATTGAGATTTTGCTCTACTCCATTTGTCAGATTATTGGTAATTTTGCATTCAGTCGTCCACATTTTCTTAATAATTCCTTCTAAATTTTTCACAACTACAATTTCACAATTTCCTATTGGCCAATCTTCCCACATTCCACTTAATTCATTTCGATTCCTTTCTGATATATACGCGAACTTCTCTCTCATTTCTTAATGCACTGAAGACGTTACGCGAAATGCTACCGAAACAGCTGTTTATCTTTCATTATTACTTTCTTCTATATTCAATAGAAGAAAGTATTGGATTCGTAAAAATTTTCGACCTCAGGTTTTTGATGGATTTACACGTTTTGAGAGATGTAGAACGCGATTTGACCGTTTTTAGAAAATGAATGTCTGTCTGTGTGTGTGTAACAAAATTTTGTGGCAACTGTATCTCAGGAACTACTACACAGAATTTCATACAGATTGGTATGTAGTTGCACTTTGACATAAATTAGTGCCTATCAACTTTTGGTAAAAATTGTCTTACAGGTTGAGTTGCCATCCCGCTTTTTCTAAATGTTTAACATGGTGATATAGGACAAAATTTTGTATAAATGTGCACAAAGAGAATTATTTTTTATTAATCGTTATGAAATTTACAAAAAATATTTATAATACAGATAGTCAACTGGGAAAAAATTTTTGTATGTGCAGGAGCCTCGCCACCCCCCCCCCCTGGGGGGAAGTACCCCCTCGAGGGGAGTAAATTTTCAAGATGGGTATCTTTCGAAAGGTCTCGTCAATACCTTTAAAATGAATGGTTGAACTATAAATCTGTGATAATTTAAAACAAAGTTATCGATTTTTTTTTTACTTTTTACGAAAAAAACACTTGGAAAAAAATCGTAATAAATAAATAAATAAAAAAAAATTATCAAAATTTAACCAGACTCTGTATTTTGTTGGCCTCTGCCATAAACTGGTGCTGATTAGATTTGGGGATCAATCGCACAACAGGAGGCGCTGTGATCGTATTTTTTCTAAATTTTTAACATGGCAGTATAGGACAAAATTTCGTATAAATGTACATAATGAGAGTTATTCTTAACCTGTGATTGTAAAATTAATACGAATTACTAATAATAGTAGTAGTTAATTAGGAAAAAAAATTGTGCATTTGTACGCATCGCTTCCAAGTACCCCACGGGGTGGGGTAAATTTCAAAGATGGGTATCTTTTGAAAGGTCTCGTCAGTACCTTTAAAACGAATGGTTGAACTATAAATATGTGATAATTTAAAACAAAGTTATCGATTTTTTTACTTTTAACGAAAAAAAACTTGGATTTTTTTTTTCAATATTGTTACTGAGTGAATTTGTATAGGAAAATATAGAAGGAAGTCTTGTGGTGGCCACAACATACTAGTTTTTTAAACCAGTCGTTTATTTTCGTTTTGTGTTAAGAAAACGCTTTTTCTTGATTCTTAACTACATTTTTCTGAGTATCATTCTTTTCTCAGCCAACTGTTTGTTACCATCTTGCTCCTCTAAATACTGTAACAGTCCGTCAATGTGTTGCAAAGCCAATTTGTGTGCCATTATTCTGTTTCGTACAGAATCATCCAATGTGTGGTGTAAAAAAGCGTACAATTTTTTTTTTTTTTTTTGAGACGTCCATGCTTACAGATAATTGGAAGTTTACTAAATAATTATGTAATATTTTAAATAAACTTGGCAAAAGTGGAATTATCAAAATAAGTAAATGTTAATTGAAATTTAAAGAATCAAACATAAAAATTGAATTCTTAAACTTTTATGCATTGAAATCCAAACTAATTTAGACATTTTTAGAATCATTTGATAAAATTATGATCTGGAAAAATGTAAAGATTATATTTATTAATTAGTAGATATAACAAGAAAGTGTTTAGCATGGCAGTAATTTTCAGAACGATGCAAATAAAATCAGCTTGCACCAGGTCAGAGTAAGATTTTTTACCTGGTAGCGATAACAAAAGGGAAAATCATAATGGGGTGTTTGAGTATTTTTTCTTAAGTTGGAAATTGCTTAATGGATTCGATTGTAATGTATCCAATTTCTTTTGTGCATCCCTGAGAAGAATTGTAAATGGTAAGATCACAATTTCAAATATTTATCTATTATTGTTTAATTGATATTACTAAAGCAAACTTTAAATAGTTTAAACCCGTAGATTGCAATGTATGAAACTTCTACTTTCTGTACTAGTAAATAAATAAATGAACCATGATTACTACACTCATGTAAATCTGTACAGTTCTCATAGTAATAACTAATGAGACAAATAGAGTGATAAATGGTAACCCTGACATGGTCCAACATGAGGCATGTGACATGAACCCTGTATGCGTTGGTTCCCTTGGTAACAGCTTATTTTCAATAAGAGATTGTTCTTGGTAAAAGTTAATGTTTTTATTTACTTATGTAGTTTAATATTATTTTGTTTTAAATCGTTTTGATTTTTATTTTACTTCTTTTTTATTTCATGTAGTCGAAATTTAACCGCCAAAATGCTTAAAAATAGTTGAAAAATTATTATTTGTTGTAAAATTTAGCTCTTTAAAAGTTTAACTTTTCTTTTATAAACACTTTTAAACTTTGTTGGAAAACGATGAAAATAAAGGTATTTTATTATTTATTAAAATGTGAAATATGGGAAAAATTATTTATTATTATTTTTTTTTTCGGTCATAGTACTGTCATGTTACCTAATAATAATGATAATTTGCCGAACTGAAATTTTATATGCCAAAATAGCGATAAAGGGCCAAACATAGCAACCTGTTGGTTCATGTCACGTGATTCATCTTGAACCATGGAAAGCTAATCCTTCATCCATTGAATTATTTATCTCATTGGTAATAACCTATAACATGCTTACTAGTTTATATCTTAATCAAATGTTGAGTTTAGATGATAACTTACTTTAAATAATTTGAGTGTATGTTCTGTAATGATAAAGAATTTCTTTTTGTGTCTGTATAAAAGAAGTGTAAGTTATGCACTCATCAAAATCTGTACAAAGTGTGTAACTGTGATCTATAAAATACCTATTAATTTTTAACTCAGTCGAATAAGGCATTTTGGTTTATATTTTAATATACGAAGTAAGTGTCGCTAGTGCCACACAGTGAAAATATAGTGCCTCGTAGTGATAATCAGTGCCACCCAGTCCACATACAGTGGGAGTCTTAAGCAGAACTTAATTTTATTATTTAAATAGGATTAATCATTAAAAGGGTATTGAACATAAATGAAGAATAACAACACATATGACAATATCAGTCTTTCAAAGTACTAAGATGAATCATTTTGACCCAATTTCTACATTTTGCATTTTTTTTATTATTTTTATTTTCTTACCACTATTTCTAATTATTTTCTTTTTCTCTTGGTGTGTTATAATGACAAGATTCTAATTGACGTAACCACTAATTTCAGAAAAATGAGATTAAAATTTAATTTGTCCGTGGTTTTATTTTATTGTTGATGACACATACAGGGTCTGCCAAAAGTCCCACAACCCCCTCCTTTCTGAGGAAGGAGTCAGAATTTTGAAAGATGGTGAAACACATGTTTAATGAATTCCAGAGGGACCTCTTTTGGTAAGAATATTTTGGGCCTGGGTGGGCTAGGGGTTTTGCAACGGACAGCAACAATAGACTCCCCTAAACTCCCACAATCAGTAAAAGCTGGTTATCTGGAATGCCCTATCAGACAATATATACCAAATCCTCTACGTTGTTTCAACTGTCAAAAATTTGGCCACTCCAAAACCTCATGCCCGGGAAAACTAGCATGTGCCCGCTGCGGTGTAGTGGGCCATGACAATCAAAAATGAGAAGAACCAGTCAGTTGTATTAATTGTAAAGGGGATCACCCATCTTACTCAAAAGCATGTGAAAAATGGAAATTGGGAAAAGAAATACAAACTACTAAAACAAAACAGAGTATATCATACCCAGAAGCTTGGAAAATCGTTGAATCTAGAACCCCTACCGTCGGAAAATCATATGCTGCTGTTACTTCTATCAAGAAAAACATATAAAACTATGGCTATATAAACAGAATGCCAAAACAATACCTGCCTCCCAAGTGAAACCATACAAATCAGTTCTTCAAACCCACCAACAAAACCTAGTCAATCTTCCACCTCCACACAGTCCTCACTCTCTAAACCATCTACCTCCAAGAAATCCCCACAAATTGCAAAAAACATATTGTCTGACAGAGAACATACCTCTGGCTCTCTAAAACATTCTCACTCACCTTCCTGTCACAATATTATATAAAAAAAGAAAATTCTAAAATTACCTGCCACTAACTCAAATAAGACGTCTAAAATAACTCCAGTAAAACAAAATGACATAATCAGTCTCCATCCTTCTGATGCTGAGGATAATATGTCCACTGCATCAGAAGATAATGACGTGGATGTTCTCATCTAAACTACTTTCATTTCTTGGAATTGCCGAGGTTTTATAACGAGATGAAATCAGAGAAATAATTTCTGATCATCGACCAATTTGTTTTGCTTTTCAAGAGACTTATTTAAGACAACGTGATAATACTAAATTTCGTGGTTATAACTGCTTCAGAAAAGATTTTACCCAATCTGACAGAGCTACAGGTGGTGTAGCTCTTCTAATTTCTAATTATGCTCCTCACACTAATATCACTTTAAATACTGATCTCCAAGCTGTTGCCGTTCAGCTCCATATCCACGTGCTTGTCACTATCTGCACTATTTATTTACCGGCAAATATGACTCTATATCCTCGTGATTTTAATATACTTATTTTACAGCTACCGACCCCATATGTCATCCTTGGTGATTTAAATGGACACAGTCTACTCTGGGGTAGTCCAGACATTAATCCACGTGGACAAATTATTGAAGATTTTATCACAGAAAATAACTTATGTATTCTAAATAATGGAGATAATACATATTTCCATGAACCTTCCAGGACATTTCATGCAATAGATCTAGCGATTTGCTCTCCCAATCTGTATCCATATTTTAATTTCTTTGTGAGTAACGATCTACATAGTAGTGACCACTTTCCTCTCTTTTTATCTTTTTATAACTTTAGTGAGAATCGTCCAGGAAATCCACATTTTATTTATGACAGAGTTGATTGGACTACCTTTACCATTAATGCTGCCATTACACATGAAATGGTTCAGGGTGATATCAATAAGGCAGTAACTAATGTCACTAGCTGCATTATAAAGGCTGCTAATATCTCTATTCCACAATCTTCAGGCCGTCTCTCTAAACATTGTAAGCCCTGGTGGAATGAAGAGGGTAATATTGTGAAGAAGCAACAGAAAGCATGAAGAATATTTAGGCGGTACCCAACTACTGCCAACTACATAGCATTTAAACAAGCAAGGGCAAGCGCACGGAGGATACGCAGGAAATCTCAAAAAGATTCCTGGGTTAATTATGTTTCTAGCATTAACTCCAACATTAGCAGCAAACAATTATGGCATCGTGTCAAGAAAGCAGTGGGTATTTATACTAATCATAGTATTTCTTTTTTTAAAGTCAATGGACAAACAATCACGTCATCCAAAAATATTGCAGATACCATTGGTGGAACCTTGACTCATATATCTAGCTCAAATTCCTATTCTAATCCATTTCTGTCGTATAAACAAAATTGTGAACGTTCAACAATAAACTTTAGATCCCGCTCATCACTTGATTACAATAGTCTTTTCACAGCAATAGAATCTGGACTGAACATATTTTTCATACTGCTTGGCACGATGCTGTTGTTATTCCTTTTCCTAAACCTGGCAAAGATACTACAGACCCCAAAAATTATAGGCCCATTGCCCTCACAAGCTGTCTGTGTAAGCTGTTAGAAAAGATGGTAAATACTAGACTTGTTAGTTCCCCATCATACTATAGGTATGGGGAACTTAGGTAATCGTGAAAATTTTCGACCTCGGTTTTTTGACTTTTTTACACGTTTTTAGGTATGAGGAATCCGAAAATGACAAAATTTGTATGGTGTCTGTCTGTAGGGTGTGTGTTAGTGTGTCAGTCCTTTAGTGTGTTAGTCCGTTAGTTTGTTAGTCTGTTAACACGATATCTCACGAACAAATGATCTCAGAGAGGTCAGATCAGTTTTAAAATATTACTTTCGATACTGGCAAGAACCCTATTCTTTTGCAACATTCGAATTAAAAAACTTCGTAAGTTATTAGAAATTTACGATTTTCTTAACATGGCAGAATATGACAAAAATTCACTTAAACGTGTATTAAATGGAAACTTTTTACTGTAAAAATGTCAGACCAGTTTTAAAATATCAGGTTTGATGCCGGAATGAACATCAGTAACTATAAATGTGCTACTTTGAAAATTTCGCAAGTTATTGGAAATTTACGAATTTCTTAACATGGCAGTATAGGGCAAAATTTCACATAAACGTCAATTTTGAGACATATTTTCATCATAAAAATGTCAGACTACTTTTGAAATATTATTTATAACACTGGCATGAATATCAATGACTATGAATTTTCCAATATAAAAATTTCGTAAGTCATTGGAAAATTACGAATTTCTTAACATAGCAGAATAGAGCCAAATTTCACATAAACGTCAATCTTGAGGGATATTTTCATCGTAAAGATGTCAAACCACTTTCGAAATATTATATAGGATACTGGCATGAATATCATAGACTATGATTTTTCCAATTTAAAAAATTCGTAAGTTATTTGGTTGGTTGGTTGGTTGATTGGGTTTTACGTCGCACTAGTGCTGCGCAGATGGGCAATTGGCAACGGTCTGGGACACACCCCTAGAAGTGGTCCGGAGACATGCCATCACAATTTTGATCCTCCACGGAAGGGACGTAAGTTATTTGGAATTAACGATTTACTTAACATGTCAGAATAAGGCAAACTTGAGCATAAAATTCCATTTTGAGGATCATAAATCCATTAGACAACTTCAAAATTACATTTATGATATTTGTTTGAACATGATTGAATTCAAATATTCTAATAGGAAAAATTTCGCAAATCATTCGTAATTTACGATTTTATCAACATAGCGAAATTGTAAATTTTTCATATAAATATGAATTTGAGGATTATTGCATTGGAAATAGTAGCATGAAAACTAAACAACGGAATTGACCCTGATAAAATAAATTAATAGATTAGAATAAGATAAATATATCGAAGTGAACGGTGGATAGCCTATTAGGCGGGGATTTCATGCTGTCATTATATCAAGCTTTGGTCAAATTCATTTCTTTAACATGATTATAATATGTTTCGCACTAGAAATTTTTGAGAACATAAATATGATGGGGAACTGAGCAGAGTCCACCTATGCCAACTAGTTTATATTTTAGAAAAGAATAATTTGATTGCACCATGGCAGAGTGGTTTCAGACGGGGTCGTTCAACAGTTGACAATATTTTATTACTGGAGACTAGCATTCGTAGAGCTAATGTGAGACGTAACCATTTGGTGTCAGTTTTTTTCAACATGGAGAAAGCTTATGATAAGACTTGGCGCTATGGTATTTTAAGAGATCTTTTTAATTTGGACTTTCGAGGAAATCTCCCTATTTTTATTGAAAACTTTCTAAGAGTCAGACGCTTTCAAATTCGCATTGGATCAGTTTATTCAGATTTTTATTTCCAAGAGGAAGGTGGGCCTCAAGGCAGTGTTTTGAGCGTTACACTTTTTTCTTTAAAAATAAATGATATTCTAAAACAACTGCCTCAAAATGTCTATGGAACTTTATATGTTGACGACCTGCAAATTTCTTGCCAGGGAAATGACATGCGCTTCATAGAACGCCAATTACAACTCGCTATAAACAAATAGACAAATAAAAATGGTTTTAAATTGTCTATTGACAAAACACAATGTGTGCATTTTTGTCGTAAACGGTCTTCATCCTGATCCTCAGATTTTGATGAATAACAGGCCAATTTCAGTTGTTGACACTGCTCGATTTCTGGGTGTTATGTTTGACAGAAAATTGACGTTTATTCCACATATTTCATATTTATTTAAGAACTAAATGTGATAAAGCACTAAATATTTTAAAAGTCCTTTCTAATACTTCTTGGGGAGCAGACCGTCCATCGTTACTCAAAATATATCGGGCTGCTATTCGCTCCAAACTTGATTATGCTTGCCAGGTTTATGGATCAGCAGCTCATTCTTACCTTAAAAAACTTGACACACCACACCACAGTGCACTTAGAATTAGCTCAGGAGCATTCCGCACAAGTCCTGTTTTTAGTTTATATGCTGAGTGTGTGGAGCCTTCTCTCGCTGACATTGGACAAAGACTCTCACTTGCATTATACTATCGCATCCTTTCACATCCTAATCATCCACTTCACTCACATTTAAATAGCAACGATCATAATCTTTATGTGAATTGTCCATCTTGCATCCCTCATTTTGCTCTTAGGATTAAAAACTTTCTTGCGGGCACTTCTCATATTCATACCAAAGTTCGTACCCGGTCTTTTAGTTCCCCATCATACTATAGGTATGGGGAACTTAGGTAATCGTGAAAAATTTCGACCTCGGTTTTTTAACTTTTTTATACGTTTTCAGGTGTGGGGAATCCAAAAATGACAAAATTTGTATGGTGTCTGTCTGTAGGGTGTCTGTTAGTGTGTCAGTCCATTAGTGTGTTAGTCCGTTAGTTTGTTAGTCTGTTAACACGATATTTCACGAACAAATGATCGCAGAGAGGTCAGATCAATTTTAAAATATTACTTTCGATACTGGCAAGAACCCTATTCATTTGCAACATTCAAATTAAAAAACTTCGTAAGCTATGAGAAATTTACGATTTTCTTAACATGGGACAATAGGACAAAATTTCACTTAAACGTGCATTAAATGGAAACTTTTTACTGTAAAAATGTTGGACCAGTTTTAAAATATCAGTTTTGATGCCGGAATAAACATCAGTAACTATAAATATGCTACTTTGAAAATTTCGCAAGTTATTGGAAATTTACGAATTTCTTAACATGTCAGTATAGGGCAAAATTTCACATAAACGTCAATTTTGAGAGATATTTTCATCGTAGAGATGTCAGACTACTTCTGAAATATTATTTAGGACACTGGCATGAATATTAATGACAATGAATTTTCCAATATAAAAATTTGGTAAGTTAATGGAAAATTACGAATTTCTTAACATGGCAGAATAGAGCAAAATTTCACATAAACGCCAATCTTGAGGGATATTTTCATCGTAAGGATGTCAAACCACTTTTTAAATATTATTTTGGATACTGGCATGAATATCATAGACTAAGATTTTTCCAATTAAAAAAATTCGTAAGTTATTTGGAATTTACGATTTACTTAAAATGGAAGAATAAGGCAAAATTGAGCATAAACTTCCATTTCGAGGATCATAAATACATTAGACAACTTCAAAATTATATTCATGTTATTTGTTTGAACATGATTGAATACAAATATTCTAACAGGAAAATTTCGTAAATTATTCGTAATTTACGATTTTATCAACATAGCGAAATTGTCAATTTTTTTATATAAATATGAATTTTGAGGATTATTGCATTGGAAATAGTAGCATGAAAACTAAACAACAGAATTGACCCTGATAAAATAAATTAATAGATTAGAATAAGATAAATATATCGAAGTGAACGGTGGATAGCCTATTAGGCGGGGATTTCATTCTGTCACTGTATCAAGATTTGGCCAAATTCATTTCTTTTAACATGATTATAATATGTCTCCCACTAGAAGTTTGTGAGAACATAAATATGATGGGGAACTGAGCAGAGTCCACCTATGCCAACTAGTTTTAATCATGACGCCTTGGAATTTCCAAGTTATTTCTTGTCTTCATCCATTTAAGGGGTTTGACAAATCTAACACAAATGCTTCTATTTTTCAGACCTTTTACTCATCTCATCGCTCTCATTACAAGAACTACGTCGAGATTTTTACAGACGGCTCTAAGACAAGCAATAAAGTCGGTTATGGTGTTGTCATTGGTAACACCAGATTTAGCTATCAACTCCCTAATTCATTTTCCATCTTCTCTGCAGAGTTTTTTGCTGTTGAGGTTGCCCTTAACATTATTTCATCTCGGCACAGTAGAAAATTCATTATATATACAGACTCGAAGAGTATGCTTGATTCACTCTCTTCTAGCTCTTGTAACATGACTTTCATTTCAATTTTAAAAACTTACAACGACCTTTTGAAAAAAGGGATTTGACATTTTGTTTTGCTGGGTTCCTGGCCATGTAGGCATTAAAGGCAACGAAGCAGCAGACAAAGCCGCAAGGCAGGCTTCCATACTTTTAAACTGTCCTGTTCCTTATGATGACATTAAGCACACACTTAAAAGCTATCTTAAAAATATGTGGCAAAGGGAGTGGAATAACCAAAACAATAATAAATTACAAGAAATAAAACCTCAAATTTCAGTTTGGCCTACACTCACCCCTAGAAAATACGATGTAATTATTACTCGACTACGAATCGGCCATTCAAGACTCACACATAAATACTTATTGCTTGAAGAACAACAACCTGAGTGTCCAAAATGTTATTTCAGTGCATTAACCATTCGTCATGTCTTCACCGACTCCCTTGCCTTCGTCATCTCTATCGAACACATTTTAATTCATCTTCACCCAATCTGACGAGCCTTTTCGGTGTAAATCCTCATTATCATTTGACAAACTTTTTGAAAGAGGCTGGTTTTTACTTCGACATCTGATTTTATTATTTACTATGTTCATCCTATTTTACATTGGTTTTTATTGTCTACACTGTTTTTTATTATTTTCGATTTTATCTTTTGTGTATTTTTATTTTTATTTTTTTTTTTTACTGTGTTTTTTAAATCACAATCTGGATGGGTGAACCCATCCAGAAGCTGCTTTTTATTCTTTTACCTTTTTGTGTGGCGCAGCATGTCCAAATATGGACCTTGCGCCAGAAAAAGTTATTCAACCAACCACGATCGAATGTTCCCTATTGAAAATGGAGTGAGTACCTCTACTGGTTTGTGTACAGGGACATCCAAAAGTATTCCAAAGCTTTCTGTTCTATAGGAAGTATTTCTATTAACGGCCCTCTTCACTCACCGCCGGCGAAAGCCGAAGCTAATGCTATTCTATGGGAAATTTTTCTTTACAAATAACTTATTAACTAATACATATTTTTAAATTCTGTTTTCACATTCAGAAAATTCCCAACTGTTAAATTGACGGACCTTTTTCAAAAATGCATTCTTTTAATTTTTAATATTTTATTTTGAAATTGCAAAATGAAAAAATTTCATGTATTGAAAATTCGTAGTTTACAGCTTCAAAATAAAATATAAAAAATTAAAAGAATACATTTTTGAAAAAGGTCCGTCAATTTAACAGTTGGGAATTTTCTGAATGTGAAAACAGAATTTAAAAATATGTATTAGTTAATAAGTTATTTGTAAAGAAAAATTTCCCATAGAATAGCATTAGCTTCGGCTTTCGCCGGCGGTGAGTGAAGAGGGCCCTTAAGCATATTTTAAAGGTATTACTGTACACAAATCTTAATGAAATTGAAATATTTTATTCAAGTTCACTATCGGATGTTTCTTATGTAAAATCGAGTAAATACCAGCACTGGTTTGTATACAGGGACACTCGAAAGTATTCCAAAGCATTGCGTTCTATGAGAGGTATTTCTATAAACCAAATTTTAATAACTTTACTTTGTACAAAGCTTAATGAAATTGAAATATGTTATTCATATGCACAAAAGAATGCTTTCTATAGAATATAGTGCGATTAGCATTAGATTTACAGGGCCACACAGAAATATTCAGTTACTTTAAGAGATATTAATAAAAATATGCTGGAATCACACTTTCGTTCACATTAAGTGCTTTTAACATTTCTAACAATTTTTAAGTGTGAATATAATTTTAATTTGTGTATCTTTCTGCCCGTTCGTCTGTCTGTCCGCACTGTAACTCCCGTAAATATTTATGGCATTTCTTGAAACTGATATATGTTATTCAAGTTCACTACTTGATGTTCTCTATTGAAAATGAAGTGAATACCTCTACTGGTTTGAGTACAGGGACACCCAAAACTATTCCAAAGCATTGTGTTCTTACAAGGAAGGTCTCTTTAAAGCGCATACTCAGAATATTGTGCAAAAAATTACAGAGAAACTACTTACATAGGTAATACAAGATCAGCCAAATTTATTGGCGGACTCCTCCTAAAAATTCTGTAAAAAAAATAAAATACTTTCTAATTTTGGCGTAAAAAGACAAAAGCGCACGCGATTTAGCGAGCAACATCCTTTCCCGTCAAATGCAAGTAATTTTAATGCATTTAAGAATTCCTTGCAAAACAAATCTTTATTAATAGCGTTATAGTAAATATAGTTTGAAAATAATAGATGAGAGTTTGCCTGTTTCTTATACAAGCTTCTTTAGTATATATGCATATGGCCTTTTATTAAAATTATTTCATTTTAGCTTTGAAAAAAAAAAAAAAAAAAAAAAAAAAGAAAGAAAGAAAAATCTTCTAGTTGCAAATATTTAAATTGCATGTCAAATACACGTTTAAGTTATACATACCTTTAGTGTTTTAATTTGTAATTGAAAAATCTTCTGTATTTTGCAAGTTGCAAATATTTACTTTTACTTTTAGTTAATGTTTAAAACGAATTTTACAGTTTGAAAAATTAAATTTTTTAATTTTTATTTTTAAGACAATGTTTTTAGAAATTAACATATACAATGTTGTTTGCTGCTGCATAAACAATACATATAAAAAATACGGCACTCACAAATGTTACAGAAGAATAAATTAAATCGAAAAACCACGTTGTTGAAACATTAAAAAAAATATGAGTGTGTAAGTTACAAAAAATTTGAATGCATCGTTTATATGATGCATAGCCTGCGACTAATGAAATATCGAAAATTCCGATAAAATTGAGTATAAGACTGAATTGTTTCTTATATATAAAGATGTGAAACATCAAAATAAAAAATATATATCCTATACTATATGAAGGCTGTAAATTACTGGCATAAGATGGATTCTGGAAATGCATGTCACAGTTTAAAAAGTATCCACACGAAGTTTAAAAGTACTGCTTCTGCCCCTCCTAATTATTTTACACTTTCAAAAATATTCACAATCGTTTTCTCGGGCTTTTAAACCTAATAATACTGTATTTCAAAGTTATATTTGAATTTATTTATTTTTGCCCCTGCGCACGACGCCCCCCCTTCCCGTCCCTTGTAATAATTCTACAATTTCGAAAATATCTGCAATCGATTTATCAGGTCTTAAAATCTAATAATACTAACTTTCAACGCTCTAACTCTTATTTCTATATTTTTGCTCTTTCACCCCCCCCCCTTTCCTGTGTATCCTAATCATTTTTCCCTTTTGAAAATATTTGCGTTCGATTTGTAGGTCCCGAAATCCTTTACAGGCCAGTTTTGAATGGTCTAACTCTATTGTTTTGCCCCTTCGCCCCGTTCCCTTCCCAGCTGTCCTAAAAGTTTTACAAATTTGAAAATATCCGTAATCGATTTGTAGGTATCAAAAACCTCTATGTACCAATATTGAACGATCTAACTCTATTTTTATATTTTGCCCCTCCGCTTCCCTCCTCTCCTAATAACTTTACACTTTCAAAAATATCCTCATTCAAACTGCAGGCCTCTAAAACCTCTCTGTACCAATTTTGAACGGATTAACTGAATTTCTATTTTTAAAATTTTTTTTTTCCATAGCCTGCTTGTTTTCTTCAACTCGAAATAAGTTAAACTTGACTCATCAGAGAGAACCAGTTCAGCCCAATAATTAACTAATCATTTTTACTTTCCGAACACTATAGTGAGGAAAGTATTGTAATCATGTCAAAAATCCGAATTCGAGATTTTGATGTTTCTATACGTTTTGAGGTCCCCTGAGTCCGTTTTCACTATTTTTACGATGATGTATGTATGTGTGTGTGTATGTGTGTATGTGTGTATGTGTGTATGTGTGTATGTCTGTGGGTGAACACGCTAGCGTCTAAACGCTTCGTTCGATTAACCTGAAAGTTGGTACGCATATTGTAAGTCACCATAGTACGAACCCTATAGATTTTGGTGAATCTAGCACTTATAGTTTTTTTACAGGGACACAAAGAAAAATTCTTTATCATTATGGCCTATGGGAGCAAAATCTTAAAAGTGCGATAGCATCTAAACGCCTTATTCAATTGAGCAAAAATTCTATACACATATTATAGATCACAAATACTCAATCTGTATAGATTTTGGAGAATCTAGCACTTATAGTTTTTTTACAGGGACACAAAGAAAAATTCTTTATCATTATGCCTATGGGGCCAAATTTTTAAAAATGTGATAGTGTCTAAACGCCTTATTAATCCGAGCAAAAAAATTGTACACATGTTATAGATCACAGTTGAACTAACTGTATAGATTTTGGTGAATCTAGCACTTACAGTTTTTTTACAGGGACACAAAGAAAAATTCTTTATCATTATGGCCTATGGGACTAAATTTTTAAAAGTACGATAGCATCTAAACGCCTTATTGAATTCAGCTGAAAATTTATATGAGTATTATAAATCACTGTTGCACTAACTATAAGCATTTTGGTGAGTCTAACATTTATAGGTTTTTACAGGGACACAACGAAAATTTCTTTGTCATTATGATCTATGGGCTCAAAGTTCAGTAGCGTTAAATAAAACAACGTGTAATAGATGGAGAAAAATACTCAAACACTCTATTATGGTTTTCTCTCTTTTGTTTGTTTAACAACTACTCTTTCTTTACTTTATCTACAAAACTGTTAATTACTCAATGTTCGGAAAGTCGAGTGGAGTCACTCCAGATTTTTTAATTTTTGTAACCATCTGAGGCCTTGCTTTCTTAATTCTCTTCACTAAGAATGGAATTTTTTTCAAATTTTTTGTCATTTAAACCTGGTTTGTTTAATAGTTGCTGCACTGTAGTTAAAGAAATTATGCTGCTAAACACTTTTTTCTGAATCTCTTTTATGTTCTAAATGTAATACAAACCGATTTTATAAGCAATGGCTTTTTAACTTACGGTCATCTCGCTCGGATGAACAACATGGCCGCCTAAAGCCAAATTTCCAGTTGAAATGGCCAAAAAATTTTATATCTTGCTAAAAACCCTTTTACCAATATTTCATTCTTACCATTTTTGAAATAATTTCTAAAATTACAGTTTTTCTGACAATTGCATATTATTTTTTTTTTTTTTGGTCGCTTAGTGTATCTATCTATAATGAAAATTATGTCATCACGATAACTTCCGAAATAATACTCTAAATCGAACCAAATTTGGACAGCGAACTGATCTTATAAATATTTTGGATGGGTTCGTTAACCAAGTTGCTCCGCCATTTTGTTTCCAAGTGGAGACCACTTGAAAATTTCAAATTTATATTGTAAAAAGCGTATTCCGAATTTGTTTGAATTTTGATGTATACATAGATTATATAAGTGTCTCAATGAAATTTGTTAATGAACTTTATCCGCCATTTTTAATAAAGTGGTAGATATCTTAAGTTAAGCTGGACGACTTGAAATCAGACTACCACTTGAAAATTTAAAATCACAATAGCTTCCAAAGTATTACTCCGAATGGAACCAAATTTGGACAGTGTCTTATCTTATATATATCTTAGATGAGTTTGTAAACCAAGTTTTGCATATAAAAAATGTGTATTAATTTCATATATTTTAGTGCAGATTATAGTTGTTAAGCTGTAAAAATTTTGCACTTAGACGTGTATTGGAATAATAATATATTTGGATACTCTTGGATGTCTCTATTCACTGACCATTTGACTGAATTAAAAAAGTTTAATTTTAAAAATTCATTCGTATATGAAATACACTTATGTTTGTGAAAATTTCAACACCATGAAGAGATTATGCAAATTGAACCAAACTTACAGGAAATGTAAAGTGACGTAAGGCATGCAAATGATTAGAATTACAAAGCGATTGCGCATGCGGGGAACGAAAACCGACTCCTTATCTATCGCTTGTTCTAGGTATATAAAGGACTGTAAAGGCGAGTTGAAATTTGTTTATAGTTCTCTGTCTGCGGTAAACGTTTCATTAGTGGCCAATATACCTCGACAAAAACGGAAGGTGCCATACCAACAACTAACGGAGTTCGTACGAGGTCGCATCGTTGGTATGCGAAGGTGGATTTTCGTATCGAGAAATTGCAGTCCGCACGCAGTGTAATGCCATAACAATGATGCGTGTTTGGAAGAAATGAACAGAGGAGAATCAAACAAGCCGAAAACCTGGCAGTGGGGTACGCAATAGAACAACGGCACGAGACGACAGACCTCATCTGCATGGTTGTGACGGACCGTACAGCGTCCTCATTTGTTAGCAAAACGTTCAGGGATGGAACACGGGGACAGAATTCATACCGGAATCTTTTTAAGAAATTTTACTACCTATAATATCGTTGATTTAAGAAGTAGAAAATTTTCTTACATTGATAGTGGTATGAATACTGCGCCCATGTTCCATCCCTGAACGTTTGATCACGGCTACAGGCGTTTTGTTGTCTAGCTCCACAGGTCGCCGCAGCATGAACTGCGTACAAGGGTTCCTCTACGCAGGATTCTCCTCTCGCTGAATCGCAGACGCATCCGACTTCAATGGACTCTCAACAACACAGCACGTGGCGTGCCCAATGGCAACAACTTATTTTCTCCGATGAATCGCTCTACAATCTGGAGTATAATGATGGAAGAGTACGCACTGAGAAAAAAAAAATATTCCCCCTTCCTCTAGAATGAATAAGTAGACATTTTCTAAATCCCTTAACTAGAAATATAAATTTCCGAGCTATGCACATAAGGCATGCCAATAAACGGAATAGACGAAATGATCGAGAATTTCTGGTCTACACATTTCTAAATGGTGAAACGATATTCTGAATCTTTTGTATTGTGAGAAATTCTCGCTTGAATTTCTAGAAATGGGTAATAAACCTAAATTATAGTTACTGGAACCCGCTTCTTGTAGTCTCATTTATTTGCGGAGATTTTTAAATAACTTGCCTTCGACAATATAGGCAAACGCTCTAGATAGGGGCTAATAGGGGCTTCTAATAGGGGCTTCTAGAACTCGCTTTCCATAGAATTTATAAGGATAACATGGAACTTTTTTTTTTTTTGTAGAGTCGCAATTTCGATTCTAGATGTCAATTACAGAATATTTTCTCAGTGCGCATCAGACGTTACAGGGGGAACGTCTGCCCCCACAACGTGTTATCCAGCGTCATACTGCACAAACGCTTAGCATCATGGTGTGGAGAGCTATTGGGAATAATTGTCGATCCCATCTAGTGCACATTGCGGGAAACCTCAACAGTGATCGCTACGTAAGGGAAATTTTTTAACTAGAAATCCTTCCCATTCTTCGACGCATTCTGGGTGCTGTATTTCAGCAGGATAATGCCCGTGCACATGTTTCTTAGACTGCACAAGCCTTCTTCAGCGCACAACAGGTTTTGCTACTTCCATTACCTGCTTATTCCCTGGATATGTCGCCCATCGAGCATGTCTGGAATTTCATTGGTCGGCGACTCGCTAGTACATCTAGTGGGACACACAGTAACATTGAACTTTAGCGTCAAGTTGAAGCCATCTGGAATGCCGTTCCCTAGGATTACACTCAGAACCTGTACGATTCAATGCCACGACGTGTACAGGCTCTCATCACTCAGCTGGCGGACACACAAAGTACTGATTTCAGACGTTCTTTTTTTTTTTTTTTTTTTTTTTTTGTCTTGTACATTTGATCGTTTATTCGTACCACTATCAATAATATGTGGAATAAATTTCATTAATTTCTGACAATTCCTTCATGGTGTAGCAATTTTCACAAACATGAGTGTAGATTTAGAATACCGAGTTTGGACTGCTTATGCTGACAAAAGACGCAGACCAAACGCTAAAAACATGATTTTCGGATTTAGAGAACCTCAAAATGTAACAAACACTCAAATTTGAAAATTTGAACCATTAACACCACTTTTTCTAACATGGGGATACAAAAATAAATATCTTATAGCTTATACCTTAAAATGTTAGTACATCGATAATATTAAAATTATTTAAAAATTGAACTTGGAACAGTGATTTTTTATTGTAAATGCAATGGTGTCAATGTAGAACGAGGAAAAAAAAAACTATGAACATCAACAAATTTAAAATGCGTTTATTGAAAATTTAAATGAATTATGAGATGCACACAATATAAATTAGATATACAAATTTTTGATAGTAAGCCCATACCAGGTAAGTAGCTGAACTTACACTGAAATTTTTAATAATGTTTTATAAATGGATTTTGTGGACACACCATAGGATCAGTGCTTTTCCATCCTATTGTCTCATATTCATTTTGTTTCTTCAACCATCTGATTAGCGGCTCGAAATATTCTAATAAAGGTTGAGCATCCATGTTTCTTGTTTTTCCTCTTGTGATGATATTCATCGCTTCAGTCCAATGAACCGAGTTTCCTAGACTCAATGTCTCGCTGTAAATAAAAAAGAAAAGAAAAAATCATAAATCAACTAAATTTGTCGCAGAGAAATAAAAAAAGTTTATTAAGATTACTATGCTGATATTTAAACCTTTGCAGAGGGAGAGTTAGGTTTTCGCCCAAGAAAAGACGCGTATCTTCATCTATACAAACATCACATACTGGCAGGGAAAGGGAAAAGTGACCAGCTTAAAAAAATAGCGATTTTGAGTTTATATTATTGAAAAATATATATGAAGTGCCTCAACGTGAACGTACACAAAAAGTGTTACATTTCTATGTCGAAAATTAGACACCCGAGAGGCAGTTGAATTAGTTTCATATTGATGCTAGTCAATGCTTAAGTTTAACTTGATTTTTCTCAAATACTGCTATTTATTATTAATTTTTTCCCTCAGGTTGCGATGTGTACCACTTGTTTGCTGTAGACCACTTTCGATTAAGATGCGTATGCGCTTCTGCATACTTTTTAGAGTAGATGACAGAAAACACGTATGCTTATCATTAACCCGTGAGCGCCCAGTGTCCTCATTTGAGGACAGCTAATAAAATGGCACGTATATTTTTTGTGGTTTCTTGGAATGATTTCTGCTTTTATAGTGACAGTTTATAGCGGCACTCTAAATGATCCCTGAAAGTTTTATGTGCCTACTATTAATTATTATTTCATAATTTGGATAGTCATATTATGATTTTTCATTCGTCGCACACGCATAGTCGTTTTGCCCAGGTATACTAACTTAAATCAAATTGAATAATGATATATATTATACTTCACTTTCGAGATCTTTGTCAACATATAATAGGAAATTAATCTGTTATCTCAAAGTTTTTCTATATCGAAGTTTTCTCGCTAGAACACTAAACGTCAATAAATGACGATAGGCTTTAAATTTAAAACTATCAGAAGAATTGTTTAAGTTATAATATATTACTGTCAGTTGTCTATATTAATTTAGAAGTAAAATAATCAGCTAATAATATTTTGCAAAATTAATTCGGGCGTTAACGGGTTAAGTTGGAATATTTCCAGTTTGAATAATATGTATCGTTCTATGTCAACTAAAACAGATCTAATGAAATAAAAATGTTGAAGATGTACATTTACAAAAATATATGGATTTATTTTTTAAAAAGTTAATTTATGTCATTAATGTAATTCTGCTTTCTGGTAAAAGAAAAAGGGAGGAGGGGGGAGGGGAGTACAGCTTGATTGAAATAAAATTTTTATTTCGGAAAAAAACTACCTATAATTTTAAACTTAATTGTTTAAAATTAAATCATTTTAATGTAATTAATGATACATTTGATAAAAAGCACTTCTAAAAGATTAATTTTATTTTTAATATCCTTTTTTAATGCAGTTAAAAAATATATCGAAATATTTCTTTGTTTTGAAAGTATTTAATTAAATGCTTTATCCAAAGAAAATATTCTGGCATGTCACTCACACGACTTCTCTTACATTGCATTTCAGTACTATAAATATAAATTGCAGATTAAGTGGTAAGGTAACAATTACTGGATATGAACATACATTAAAAACAATATAAAACAGGTATAGGAAGAATGTTTTTTGACTTGTAATCGAAGTGCGGAGGGCTGTCGTCTCCTTCAACTCCCATTTAAATATAGTGCCTAAATTTATGTAGGCCGAAAGCCGTTATTAAGTTTAAAAGTTTATTCCAAATTATTCAGACAACTTTCACTCGCACCACTGCTTGAAACTTATCAATCTTGATGAAACCTTTCAAATAGCAGCCTCATATGAACCTCAGAATATAACATTTAAATTGCCTGCAATTATTTAAGTTATGCTGATATCAATCACATACACAGATCAATCCTTAAAAACTTGATTTTGGTATTCAGGTTACTTCAAAACACGTAATTATTAAAAAAAAAAAAAAAAAAAAAAAAAAAAAAAGATCAGAGATGAAAATTGAATTTAAAAAATATATTTGTTCTTTTTAAAAAATAATAATAATATATTCGGAAACTTTTAGGGTTGAAAATGTGTCTTATGTCACGATCTCGTCTCTTACCGCCATCTTAAGTGTAACATATTATCCCAATAGTGTTTTAAAGAGGCATGTTTGTCATGTGTTTTTAAAGAAACACACACCTTACAGATAATTCGTTTTTGAATATACCATAACACTAGATCACAATTTAATACTATACTAGTAAAATACCGGAAAAAAAAATATGTTTGTATATAAAGGTTCATTTTCATATTTCTAAAAAGCATTAAAAAAAAAAAATACTAAATTTAAACGGGACTAATGTGCAAGTTGTACCTGACGGGACTAAAGTGTTGGGACTAAAGTTGTACCTCACGGGACTAATGTGCAAGTTGCACCGAACGAACAAACTATTTCTTTCAACGAAAATGCCTACTAACCCTGGACGATAGGTCTAATATATCGTATCGTAATATAACTCAATACTTATTTCGCTTCCTTCTTCGACTCGTTTTAATACGCATTTTTTATATGCATGAGCAGCCCCCAAAAAACAAAAACATTAAATCATTAAATTCATTTTTTTACTTATTTTTATTTCATATTATTTCACGCGCACTTTTTATTTCCTAATTCAAAATTATTAAAAAAACTTTTTCGATATCGCTTGTTACGATACTGATTATTATTAATTTTCTTTTCTTTTTCTTTCAATAATAATAATAAAAAAAAAAAGATTTTGATGGAATTCTGGCAAAAGCAGAATTTAGTTTAGGACGGAGGACTATTAGTTTTTTTTTTTGTTGTTGTTTTTCCTTTTTTTTTTTCTTTTTTTCAAATTATAACATCGCTTTCAAATTATTCAATTATATTTTCGATAAATTTTAGATTTCGACAAATGTCCAACTATCGAAATCGACAACGCAAAAATCCCAGTTGAGACTAATAGGCCCTCAGTCCTAAAATATATATATATATATATATATATATATATATATTATGAATAGTTTTCGAAAATTTGACCATATTCGTTGTTATATTTAATTAGGTTAATAAACACATTCTTGTGTCCTTCATTCTCCAATATTTATTGATTGGCATATTTAATAAATGCCTAGTAAAAATATCTATTTTTTCACAGAAAAATATTTTCTAGGTAAACTTCTTTTCTATCTTTTGATGTATTTTGACTCCGAAATTAAAACTTTTATTTATTTCATACCTTAAAAGCTCTCCTGCCTCTTTATTTTGGTAGATGTCACATTCATGAAGTGGACCAACATGACCTGCTGCATCGCACAGAGCTTTGTGAAATTGAAACTGAATGATAAAACTCACAAAATATCTATAAAAGAAAAGAGAAAAAAAAAATCATTTACCATTTAAATTAGATTAGAAAATTTTCAATGAAAAATAAAATTTAATGAATATAATTAAAACTTAAAGAAAGAAAAAAAACAAACTCTTGTTAGATTTTTAACGTTTTGGAAACTTTACATTTTATCTGTATTGGTCTGACGGTTTAATTTGCATGGAAGCTCACCCAATGGCGTAGATAAAGGGGGAGATTTTGGAGACAAAACAACCTCTGAAATTTTTTGAGCACTTTATTACCACAAAGAAACAAAATTTTCTTTTTTCATTTGTGAATACTGTAGAATTTGGATTATCTGGCCGCTATTCAACCTAATTAAAATAATTCGCTATATTAATTTGAAGAATTATGATATTGGGTCGTCTGCGTCTGAAAAGTTTGTGCCGTTTTTTCAGTGGATAGCATAAAGACATGCCTAAATTTATGCATATAAGAATGGTTAAAAACAAATGACAGGTGTAAATATTCTAAAAGACGGTACTTCAGCCATATTTGGAAAAAAGTTTGGTTACGATTTGTTAATTTTTGTCACTTTTATGCGCCTTTGAACACATAAGCAAATAAGTGCATTGGGCATTTAATTTTTTTTTTTAATTGCAAAGGGTTTTTAATTGGAAATGTCACAAAAGGACAAGCAAAATATTTTACTTTCATAGCAAAGGGAATGTATCTGAAAAAAAAAAAAAAAAAAAAAAAAAACTGTACGGAATCCGTTTGTTAGGTTTAAAGTTGGCGATTTCAACCTTTGAAGATCAAGGAAGACTGGATAGACCCTCTACCACAGATGACGATCAGAATAAAACACCGATGAAGAATAATACATACTATACAGCACGAAATTCAAGAGAAATGTTAAAAATACACGTTTCTTTTTTTTTTTTTTTCAATATTGGCACGAACTTTCCGGACAACTCAATAATTTATCAAGGCAATGGAAGCTTATATTGGCTAAGAACATTTAGAACCCCTAATTATTGGGCTATTTTGTTAACCACTCTACTGTTCGAGCACGTTATACCTGATAAGCAGAAGTCTATCGTATCTATAAAATAACAAATATTTCACTATACCACGTCAGAAAATGTCTGTATTTACTTTGCAGTTCTTTCTCATAATTTTTAGTGATATTCATGTCTATTTATCTAGATTCTTTATTGTCAATTTCGATTAAATTTCTTCTATCAAAAAGTGTCTAGTACAGAATTATAACAGGACAATGGAACAAGGACACGATTGAAGATCTGAGTGGATGAACATGTTAAGTGATATTTTTGAAAAAAAGAGGGGAGGAGATATTATGTGTGTGTGGGGGGGGGGGGATAATCATTATGATCTCTTTTAAATATCAAACATTTACTTGTACTTCAAAATATAATAACACAGTTAAATACACCGATAATTGCTTCATACATATTTTTTTATTATTTCATTATTTACTGTTGATTTTCTCGAAATTACTAAATCGTCACGTAACCTGTTCATTCACTAAGCTCTACAGTTATGAACTTCAGAAAATTATATGTTTGCGATTAACCTCAGATTCATGCATATAGCTGCCAACTTTTACACTTTTTATCTAGCGGCCAAAAAGCGTAAAAGTTGGCAACTATGTTCATGCAATGCCATTTTAAAAATTTAGAAAATTTGGATTTGTATGGCAGGTGAAATAGATATACAGTAAAATCATTTCGAGAGAATAAAACATTTTACCTGATGTACGGAACATCAGCTATCACATGGTATTTTGCCGCAGCATCCAAATCATCATTTGTTCTTCTTATTGGAGGACACAATCCCTGATATTTCAATCTGCAAAGTGTTTGTAATTTTCGTTCGTTAACATTTTGCTTGGGGGAAAAAGAAAGCAAATAATATCTGAAGAGATTTTTTTTTCTTACCTTTGTTCCCACCACTTTGAATTTAAATTTTCAGAAAATTCCCCATTGAAAACTTTCCACCTCCAGGAATCTACTAAGTAACCAAACGGCAAGAAAGCTATTTTTTCTAGAGCTTTCAGCATCAAGCTATTGATTACTGTTTCTGAAATGAGAAAACATATGTAATTGTTCTCAATATCATTATCTACTTTTTCATTTTTGAACGTTATTCTGTCAAGAAAACATTTAACAATCAAGGCAAATACAATTTTTAATTACTACTTTTTTTAATTTCACATTTCCCTTTATTGAAATTCGATAATAATAAGAATTCAAACTTTGGTTAGAAATTTCACTCTAATTAGTTCAAAGACGGAGTTGGGGGACTTTTTTGATTTTTCATTCATTAATAATTGTTTCAAATTGATCATTTTGTCGTTAGGAGTCATACACATTTTAATACTGAACCCAACTTTATTGTGTGTTATAGACCTAACATTACATAAGGAAATCGTCTAACTATTTCTTTATAATCTTTTTAAATAAAGTTTCTACCCCCCCCCCCTCCCCCCTCATTTTGAGGTATTTATAATTCAATACGTTCTCAGTTTTTCTGGATCAGCAGAAAGAAATTTCAGAGCTCTATCCGAACGTGAAATAAAAGTATGGAAAGAGAATTGTTGAAATACATTTTTCGATTCATAACTCTACTCGACTTTCCAAACATCAAGTAATTGACAGTTATTTAAATAAAGTTAAACGAGACAAGTAAAAAAAATGGAAAATCATAATAAAATATTTGAGTACCCCTTATCCCCTAGTTGTATGTCGTAAATGAACCGGAATGTATTCGGATTTTTATGCACCCGACGTCCCATCAAACGAAATGTAAATGGTAAGTTTTATGCACGCAGTAACAAACGTTTGCCAGATTTGTTTCTTTTTCATTCTTTTTTTCTTTTCTTTCTTTCTTTTTTTTTTTTCTTTTTAGCGGTTTAACATTATTAAAGCAAACCTTAAATAGTTTGAGACCTTAGAACGAAATGTATTTCTGACATGGCATCACTGGAAAAAAATAATAATAACTACAAGTACTACATTTATGTAAATCTGTACAGTTCTTACGACTATTATTACCTATATAATGATTATCAATTTAATCTTAATCAATATAGAGTTCAAACGCTCGCGCACTTCAAGTAATTTAAATCCACCAGCCGCAACGATAAAAAAAATTCTTCTTTGTCTCCTTGTAAAAGAACTTTAAATTCTACACTCATCAAAAATATATAGAGTTTGTGCGACGGCACTTACAACACAACTACAAACTTTGAGCAAAGCGTTTAGACGCTATCGTGTTTACTAACACATACACACGGTTACGTTTACACACACACACACACACACACACACACATATATATATATATATATATATATATATATATATATCTGTATATATATATAAATTACGTGTCACGATGTTTGTCCGGGGTAAACTCCTAAACTAAGGAACCGATTTTAATGAAATTTTGCGCACTGTGTGCAGTTTGGTCCAACTTGAGAGATAGGATAGTTTTTATCTCAATTTATTGTCAAAATATTGTTTTATTGCAATTATTTGTTAATTATAGACCTTTATTAAAGTTGCTCCAAAATATCTGTGAGTTCCATTAATTTAATTGTTGCCAAAAAAAAAAAAAAATACGAGTTCATTTTCTTTCGACATAAAAATAAATACATTTAATCAAACGTGAACGTTAAAAAATTATAAAAAGTTAAATTATGCATCTCACGAAAATTGACGTCATAATCAATTTAAAGATTTTATGCACATTGATAAAGTGCTAATGTAGTTCTATCATAGATATAGTAATATATAGATCTCTCATCCCCATGTTATCGTACAAAGATTTTTGATGCCGAAAAAAATAAATAAATAAAAGCTTTGGAAACAGCCATTAAGTGGTATTGAAAAAAAAAAAAAAAAGAGAAGAAAGAAAGAAATATGAATTTGAAACTGTATCTGGAGTCTTCCATTCCCCTTTAGCAAATAAATTATTCATAAATTTTATTTGCTAAAATATTAGTATGTATTCCCGTGTGTATTCACTCGGGGAAAGACGGCCATATTTTGGTAAATACGTCGTCTTTTCCCAAATGAAAAGGAATAACTTTTTTCTCCCCAATGATCACTCTATTCTATATATGCTATACTATATCTATGAGTTCTATACGCAAGCGAAGTGTGACTCACTGACCGTCTGTGCAGCCAAGAAAAAGATTTCCTATGTTAATTGCCCACTGGATTTTTTGTAAGAAATTATTAAAAATCGAGGAAATTTATTTCCCGATTTTAATCCTTATATTTGGGTATAGATATGTATTAGTTATCGCGGGTGTTAGATTGAATTATTTTGCTGTCAAATTGACAAAATTTTAATTTTAAATTTCAAAACTCTGTCGCCCTTGGCTTTTATTATTATTATTATTATTATTTGGCGATCAAAAGCGTAACACGTAAATATACATGCCAGATGTATGCATTGTACGAAATGTAATATGTATTATTCATTGTACGTATGTATGACATGTAATATGTATTGTACGAAATATTGTTTCATATTATTCATTACTCTTTTAATATAAGTTGTTAAAATAACCATGATTTTTGAAAGGAATTAAATATTTTCGCCAGATAATTTGGCGATATTCTTTTTTTTTCGCCAAGGATGACAGAAATAAAATCTATTCCGCTGCAAAATATTAGTATCTTACATCAGATATTTTATTTAGACATTTGAAAACAAATTTGACTTCAAACTATGATAGAATATTTATCATTTTCCTTTTAATTAGTATATTATTAGTATATTAAAATTTAAAAGCATGGTATATAAAAAGTTTTTTTTTTTTTTTTTTTATCAATGTTTCCCATCTTTATTAAATTGAATTTACTATTAAAATTTTAACATACTCAAAAATTTCTCATCACTTCGTTAAAATACACTAAACTTTTCCAAAATCTTTTTCTATTTAAAATGATACATGTATTTACTTTAAATGTCCAATATTTCATAAGATTTCCAATTTTAAAGTTTTAAAATATTTATCAAATTTACTTATTTTTCTGGTTTAGCCTTATTGTTTTCCTTTTTATAACTACAGCTGTTGCCCTCTTTAAAATATTTAAAATGATGAGGTCATTTTATAGTAAAATTATCCATTGTAGCATATATTATATTTCACTCCTCCATAAAAATTGATTTTAAAATCGTCTGTTTCTTTTATACTTTTATTTTAATAGAATTTTAATAGAATTTAATTTATATATTAGTCATTTTAGCAATTTTATCCAAAGTAGCATTAGAAATAATATATATCACTTCTCCATTAAAATTTATAGGACCCTACAATAAAATTAATTTCTGCTTAATATCAACACTACGAAAATTTTTATCAATCGCTTCCAAATTTTGACCTAAGTTTCAAATCTCAACCCTGTGGGTTTTTACATCGGCTACAACGTTTTCGTCTTTGTTTGTAAATAATGATTTGACTGTACTAAATAGTTTACAGCCGTATAATTCAACGTATAACTTAGTCACAGCAACGCGTGGCCGGGTCTGCTAGTATATATATATGCATCACTGTAAAAATAGAAAAAATAAACCTAGGAGATCTCAAACTGTTTAGATACACCAAAGTTTCAAAGCCAAATATTTTTAAGATTACTTTTTTTTTTTTCAATAATTTATGTTTGGAAATGAAAAAAAAAAAAAAAAAGCACAAGGCTAGATGTCCAAAAGAATTGAGATGTGATTTTCTATCTCTTTGACAATGAATGCATTGCGTTAAAAAGTATAACCCCAACCACTGTTCACATTAAATGGATTCAACTGTGCTAGACACGATAATGCTAGACATCTTATTTCAACAGAAATAATCACAAAATGATGGCTATTGCTGCTGTGTTAAAAAGATCTATGAAATCTGTACATAACGATTCGCGTGAAAGTTTCTTAAGTTTTTTTTTTATTTCTTTTTCTTTTTTTTTAAGTATTCACTATATCTTTCAGGCAGCGTTGTTACCAATTTTTATCTAACACTTTGAATGAAAGTGCAAACATTTGTGTTTTTACCTAAATGATAAAAAAGCTGAAGGTTTGTCATTGTATTGTCCGGATTTTTAATCTGGATTATTAGATTTTACCAAAAATTGGTACACTTATTAATCAGGACGAAATATAGCGTATTTTATAGTTCAATCAGATAATTGGTTCAAAAGATATTTAAAAAAAAAACCCATTTTAACTTTAAAATTATTAAAAAGAAAAAAAAGGCCAAAAATAATAGATTTCTTTTTATGTCGGAGGGGAAAAAAAAAAGAGCGTGCAAACATTTTTTTTTTCTTTTTTAAATAATTAAAATAATATTGAGAAAAATCGTGCAAAAGAAATTGAACAGCTTCAGCATTGAACTTTTTGGTGAAATTTGAAATTTGGCACCGAAGTAGCTCGGACGTTTTTGCCAAGATTTTTATTTACGCAATTGCGATAGCCATTACCTCTAAACTGACAACAAATATTTAAAAACCGGCAAGGGGCTCCTATGTTAAAATTTTGCCGAAGAAATTTTAAGAAATGAATATAGTAACCGATGCTAGCGAATGAAACACAGTTACTGTATGCTTTTATGTGGAAGAATAGATAAAGTAAGTCCTGCCTAAATTAAGAATTATTAGTAAATTAAATTCTGTTTTGTGCATAATTTTATATTTACTGCTTAGAAAATAAAAAATACACTCAGTTTTTGTTTTTTTGCCTGAATACTTACCGTTATCTTCTTTATCACAATCAAGAAGTCCAATTTTTCTCAAGTGGTTAGATGTTGAAACAGACAATGCTAAAACATCTCCAACTGCCTCGTGAAAACCTAAGCAAATAAACTTCGATAAGCAAATAATTGTTTTTAAGATCAATGTAAATTATTCACTTCAATACACATTTGAATACATATACACTAAGCGACAAAAAAAAAAAAAGCTGCACTTGGATATTTTCTTTTTCCCTTTTTGCAACCGCCAATTTTATCATTTAAAAAGCAAATTTTTGAACAGATTTTATTACGTCGCCCTTCCCGTACACTTTAGGATTGAGCCCAGTGTTAAAAATAAAATGCAACTGTCAGGAAAATTATAATTTTAGAAAGTATTTCAAAAATGGCAAGTATAAGGCATTTAACGATGCCACAAAAAGTATTAATTTTAGAATGAAAGTCAAAAAATATTTTAATATGTGAGATGGCAAATTAATTAAATGTTAACGAAATATTCCTGAGATGATTTTTAGGAAGATATAAAATTTTTTGGCTGTTTAAACGGAAAATATGTCTTTAGGCGGTCATGTTGCCCATCCCAGCGAGATGATGGCAAGTTAAGAAAAAAAAAAAATCGATTTGCACATGCTCATAACTTAGAAAAGATTAAAAAAAAGTGCATAGCAAAATAATTTCTTCAAAAACAGTGCGGGAACAATTAAACAAAGTATGTTAAAAACCAGTAAGATCTGAAAAAAAAAAAAAAAAAAAAAAAAAAAGCCATTACTAACAAGGAGAGGTCACAACATGGAAAATTCAAATCGGGACGAAATTGCGCAGGATTGTAGTATACTATGAGGGCAACAACATATTGAAGCAGTAGGACCCACTATCCACAAAATTTCGAGAAAAAAGCATTTAAAGTTTCAGTAATCTTTAAATACAAGTTATTTGGTAAGCGAGCAAGCGCCCCAGTGGTGTGATCTTAAAGCGCGAGTCTGCTAGCCAGACGACTTGAGTTCGAGGCTACATCGAGACAACTTTTTTTTTTCTTCTTCTTCTTTAACTTTTTATGTAATCTAAACTTTTTATTTATTTCTACTTTATTTAACAATTCAATTCAAAATTTGAAAATTTTAATAGATTATTTAATTTTCTTGAGTATAAAATAACTTTTTCTATTTTTAATATTTATAACTTAAAAATACAATAAATTTGTATAACTTAAAAAATAAAGTTTAGTTTTACAAAACCCTAAATAAGAAATTTCAAGAAACTGTATTGATTGGAGAAGTAATTATTTAATTTGGAAAGTAATTATATATGCAATTAAAATTATCATTTCTCTGTATTATTATTATTTTTTTTTTATAAAAAAAACAAAATGTACTATTGTTTCAAGCATACCTAAAATAAAATAAAATATATTTCAATAAATAATCAAAAACAATTTCTTTAGTTTTACCTTATTTTACAGTTAAAATAAAACTAAAATTTATTTTTTAAGTTATAGAAATTTATTGTATTTTTAAGTTATAAATATTAAAAATAGAAAAATTTATTTATTTTATATTCAAAAAAATTAAATAATATTCTATTAAAATTTTCAAATTTTGAATTGAATTATAAAATAAAGTAAAAATAAATAAAAAGTTTAGATTACATAAAAAGTTTTTGAAGAAAAAAAAAAAAGTAGTCTCGAGGTAGCCCCGAACCCAAGTCGTCTGGCCAGCAGATTCGCGCTTTAGGATCACACCACTGGGGCGCTTGCTCGCTTGCGAAATAACTTGTATTTAAAGATTACTGAAACTTTAAATACTTTTTTCTCGAAATTTTGTGGATAGTGGGTTCTACTGCCTTAATATGTTGTTACCCTCATAGTATACTACAATTCTGCGGAGTTTCGTCCCGATTTGAATTTTCCATGTCGTGACCTCTCCTTGTAAGTAAAAGAATTTAAAAAACAAGACTTCAAGTGACCAAAAATTTAAAAAAAAGTTATCAGTTAATTATTAGGCCGAACTGGTTTTTCCTGATGAGTCAAGTTTATTTTATTTCGGGCTGATTAAAAAAAAACTAGTAAGATGATAAAAATGTGACCGAATTATTGTAAATTGCATTTATAAAACAGTGACACATTCTCCGTGCATTATGGTACGGAGGTGCATAAATTTTCAATGAGTCGGACAAATTTTTATGCTCAAGGGATCAATTAACTCGAAATAAAACGCGACCATTATAAAAACGGCACCTGATCGGCTATTTTGAAAGTATCTCAGACTTTCGCGCAAACAGAATTTCAAGATGATATTGCAGCATACCAAAGGACGTCTGTGGTGCGTTTATTCGATTCAAATTGTTAAAACTACCTATCCTATCCCATGATCACCTACAATTCTGTAAGCAATCGTATCTTTTTTAACTTTAAGTTAAATCCCACAAAAAATATCGTAGAATTTCTTTTCATCAGATTGGATATCCCTAATCTCAATCCGCTCGAAAATGTTTAGCCTATAAAAAAGAGCGGAAAAGGGGTGAGGATTAAAAAAATGCAGCCTACAACTCTGCAAGGACTAGAAAAATTTATTTATGATATTTACCACAGAGAAATTTCTGATATTTATATTAAAACACTGCATAAAACTATGCCATTGCGCACTAAAGCAGCAATTCCATATAAAGGTGGAATAGCTCAATGCAGAATACATATTTTTATTAAAAAATTGCTTAGATCTAACAAATAAATAGTTTTATTTCATGTATTAAAATATAACTTGTTTATATCATAAAATAAATCATAATACAGTACAAAGTATATGTTTATTATATTACGTTTAAAAAGAATGTTTTATGTAGAATTTTAATAATTACTTCGTAGAATGTAATAAAGTGAATTATTAAATCAAAAATGTATATAGGTATCATTTCATCTCTTTGATATTATGCAAACATGACAGTTTTATTTGTTTCAACCATTAGTTTTGAAGTTATTATATATGAAAAAGGTATAAGTCAATTTGTCCCTTTTGGGAAAAGAGTTAGCACCATGTTCTTGATGTATATTTTGTTATATCTTCTTAAAAAAAAAAAAAAAAAAATCATTTTTGTGACATGATGTCCTTTACACCTGAAATACAGACATGTTAATTTATAACAATGTGAGTAAATCAAATATTTCTTTTATATAATTGTCAAGAAATTAAATATATAAATGATATGCGTTTAAAACGAATCTATTTTCATACAAGTTACAGTATTTTCTGTACTAAATCCATTTTAATTCTTACTCCTTTATAAACGCATACAAATAGAGAAAGAGAGGGGAAAGCGAGAGAGAGCTAACTCTGTGTGGGAGAGCAAATTAGCTTAAAGAAAGAAAAAAAAAAAAAACCATAATTTAAAAAAAATTTATAAATTAATTTTATAACACATACGTTATACCATTATTGGGAAAAATAAGGAAAGAAAAAAAAATGGACAGGTAAACAAAGACAAACTAGAGATTTATATATTTTAGTGATAAGTTAAAATAGAATGTTTAAACAATTCTGTTAACACATAAAAGTAAACTTTGCAAATATGAAAATTTATTCGTTTGAACAATGTTTTAAGCAGCCAAAAAAATAATAAGAAGAAGTTACCAGGGTTTGCTCCACTCCGAAATACTGCTGGTTGATGAGCATACTGTTGGTAATACTGAATGTGTCCCATTTCATGATGAACTGTAATAAGATCTTGCATATCCACTCTGGTGCACATTTTTACCCTGAAAGAGAAAAAATCAAGATGTTTTATACATTAAATATTTGCTTTTATTACTTGTTTTTATTTAACGTTGTACGTTGTTAATTTATGTGTGTGGCTCAAATTAAAGAAATGAATTTTTGCCCATTTCCTTTCATTCGACTAAGCTGAACTTTTGCATACATACATGTAAGGGAAAGTGGCTCAAAATCAATTCTTCGAGCTTTGATTTTAAATGAACAAGTCATGCAGGTTAGCAAAAAACAGTCTGTATTCTTCCTTATACATTGAAGAAGAATCTTCTGAGTTATGAAGTGTTAATACAGATATACTTTTTGTCTTAAAATATTATTGCTTATTTTTTTAACCTCTGCAAAATGACTTTTTCCTCGCTTGGGTGTGTAAAACCGGATGTCTTGTAAATTTGGTAGAAAAAATGAGTTATTTCAATATATTCTTCTTTAAATGAGTCGTTACATTTGGCAGAGTTTGGTTAAATTTTGTGTCGTTTCGCCTTTTTAACTTCTTTCTTTCTTCTTTCTTTAATTTCTTTCATCGATGTAAAATCTAGTTTCTTTCAGCGATTTTTATTCTCCTATTCTTTCTTTCTGTCTATTTTTTCCGTTGTTCAATTCGTTTCTGTTTTTATTAATTTTTTTTCATAAAAAAAAAAAAAAAAAAAATCTTTGCTTCAGATTCTAGTTTTAAAGTATATTCTCACCAAACTTTTTTAATTGTTTATTTGCCTTTAGAAAAGGAAACAGAATAATTCAATCAAAATTTTAAATAGTTAACATTCTTATGAATCTGTATACTGATTCTGAATGGTTCGTTCGTAATGAGACTGGCATGTGATACAGTCAGCAACAAACTTTTGAAATATTATTTAGGATACTGGCATGCATATCACAGACTATGATTTTTCCAATTTAAAAAATTCGTAAGTTATTTGGAATTTATGATTTACTTAACATGGCAGAATAGGGCAAAATTGAGCATAAACGTCCATTTTGAGGATCATAAATATATCAGACAACTTCAAAATAACATTTATGATACTTGTTTGAACATGATTGACTACAAATATTCTAATAGGAAAATTTCGTAAGTTATTCATAATTTAAGATTTTATCAACATAGCGAAATTGAAAATTTTTCATATAAATAGGATTTTTGAGGATTATTGCATTAAAAATAGTAGTATGAAAACTAAACAACGAAATTGACCCTGATAAAATAAATTAATAGATTAGAATAAGATAAATATATCGAGGTTAACGGTGGATAGCCTGTTAGGCGGGGGTTTCATTCTGTCACTGTGTCAAACTTTGGTCAAATTCATTTCTCTTAACATGATTATAATATGTCTCGCACTAAAAATCTATGAGAACATAAATACGATGTAGAACTGAGCAGAGTCCACCTACGCCAACTAGTTTGAATATGAAAACGAAATTTAAAAATATGTGTTAGTGAATGTGTTAGAGTAGAGAACGGCGCAAAATTCCCCATAGAATAACATTGACTTCTGCTTTCGGAGACGATTTCCTAAGGCAAAATCATGTAAAACACAAAACCCGTAACTCAAGATTAAAAAAAAAAAAAAAAAGAAAAAAGAAAAAAGAAAAATTGTTGAAAATTTTAATGAATTGTAACTTTATTTATGTAAAATAAAAATAGAGCACTTTTCTTTATCTCTCAGTGGAAGAAACAAATATAACGAAATTATTTCATTTATGTAAGAAGTGTTTCTAGCTGAATTTCTTATTTCTTCTTTCTTTTTTTTTTCCCTTTCTCCTGAACCAGCAGAAAGTTAGACTTACCTAAAATCCTTTCCATCTGAAAAATCCCAGGCAGAAGCATGGCAAACTATTTCTCTGTCTTTAGGTTTTTCTATGATAGAACGATTCCAAAATTCTGGAGTCATTGGTTTCAGTCCCAAAGACACGAAAAACTCTTCAGACAGCTTAAACATATCCAGCGGCGTCATTTTCTGAAAAAACCCATCATAAGAAAAAGGTAAGAAAGAAAGTAAGAACGTTAATAAATACCAATATGTCCCAGTGGTCGAAACTCGACCAATTTTTTTAAATAAGCATTTAAATTGAAATAATAAATATAGGAATTCAAAATTTCCTTTGTAACACAATGTTCTTGTTCTTAGTAATTACGCTATCCTTAAGGAAAAAAAAAAAAAAAAAACAGCTTATTTTTTACATGACGATGAACATCTTCTTATAAACTTATGTATCCATTTGCTTCTCTATCCGAATGATCAAAGTTCTTCTGAACATTTCGATAGAAAAGAACACATATGAACAATATGTCAACAGTTTGAAAAGACAAAATTATGCTCACTTGTGTTTCGAGACAAATAAAAAAGGTAACATATTTTATTAATACAAATTTATATTAAAAAAAAAAATATTAATATTTTATTAATACAAATTTATATTAAAAAAAAAAAAATAAAAAAATAAAAAAAGGAGACTTTTCTGAACAGAATTTAGTTTAGGATGCGAGTTCTATTTTTGATTCAGACCGTTTCTCTTGTAAACTCTTAGATTTTGTAATAGACTATTTCAGATAATTTAAAAGTAAGAACATACCTGCCAACCTTGGCAATTTTCTAATTCCATTATTTCAATCATTGTTGCCAGACTTAGGGACCTTTTTATTCAATAGTCACCAAAAATTTTGAGAAGAGATATTTGATATACATAATAAACGTTTAATCTTCGAAGTGATTAAGCAACCGTTACAAATAAATTTAGTGGTGAAATTGGATAAAAAAGTCCTCAAATCCGACAACACTGATTTTTGTTTTATTTAATAATGAAAAGTCTGTAATTAAGTTAAATGAAGATGACTAATCTAAAAAATGTATCGTTAGAAAATCTTAAGAGTTTGCCGCCAAACAAGGTGGTGAATTGATCGGCAAAGCCATTTTGTAGGGATAATTTGTCGCAGTTATTTTGTCCTTGGGCTGTTTTGTCGAGGCTAATTTGCCGGGCGGTTTTGTCATTGCTATTTTGTACTGAAGCTATTTTATTTTGGGACTATTTCGCCGGGACTATTTTTTCTTGTGCATTCTTTTTTCGGGCTAATTTATTGGGGTATCTATTCTCAGGGGTGGATTAAATACCTCCAAAAATTCTCCTGGAGCTATTTTGTCAGAAGTATTTTATTCTGAAGCTATTTCATTCAGCTATTTTGTCCTAGGACTATTTTTTTTCTCTCTCTATTCTATCGAACTAATTTGTCGGGAGTATTTTATTCTAGAACTAATTTTTTCTGGGGCTATTTTGTAGGTGTAATTGCTTCAAGGGCTATTTTGTCCTGTATCTATTTTGACAGGTCTATTTTTTCAGGGCTATTTTAATTTGAGGCTATTTTATCCTGGAGCTGTTTCGTAAGTATTATTTTTCTCGGGCTAATTAATCCTGGGGCTTTTTTTTGTCGGGAATAGGATTTATTAATCCTGGGGCTATTTTGTCCTGGAACTTTTTTGTCGGGAGTACTTTATCTTGGGGCTATTTTTTCTCGAGCTGCTTTACAGAGTAGTTTTGTCGAAGGTCTACATTTTCCTTGGGCTATTTTATTGAGTAATTTTGTCGGGGCTGTTTCTCCCTGGGGTATTCTGTTGGGGCTATTTTGTTGAGTTAATTTGTCTAATTATTTTATCAGATCTATTTTCTCTGGGTAATTATGTCCTGGGATTGTTAAGTCGGAGCTTTTTCGGCCTGGATTATTTTGTCGGGCTAATTTCTTGATGATATTTTGTCTTAGGTTTAATCTGACCCGGGGATATTTCGTCGTTTTTTTTTTCTCAGCTAATTTATAGGGACAGTTTTGTTGGGGCTATTTTATCGGGAGTACTCCATAGTATGGAAAATTTGCCCTGGAGCTATTTTGTCGAGCTACTTCACCGTGGGATATTTTGTTGGGTCTACGTCTACTTTTTGTCGGGCTATTTTGTTGTGTTAATATGTCGAGTTATTTTATCGGATCTGCTTCATCGGGGCTATTTTGTTTTAGGGTGGTTATATCGAGGCTATTTTGGCCTGAGCTAATTTGTCAGGCTAATTTCTCCGTGGTATTTTGATTTAAGGCTGGTATGACCCGGTACTATTTTGATAATTTGCTTTCTTGAACTAATTTATCTGGTCAGTTTTATTCAAGGGATATTCCTGGAGCTTTTCTGTCGTAGCTATTTTAAAGCGGATATTTTTTCTCAGTCTAATAAGCCGGGCTAATTTGTCAAAATACACTGTCAGATCTATGTATTTTTTTTTCTAGGCTATATTTTCGACTATTTTGTTTTTGATCTATTTTGTCGGGTTAATTTGTCGGGGTATATTGTCCTAGGGCTAATTTGTCCATGGCTTTTTTGTCGGGGCTGTTTTATCGAGCGTGTTTTATCCTGGGGCTATTTCGTCAGAGTCAAACTGTATTTGTAGGGGCTATTTTGTTCTAGGGCTATTTTTCCTCAGGATATTTTGTCCTAGGGCTATTTTTGCTTGAGTTGTTTTGTCCTGTTATTTTGTATTGGCTGTTTGTTTTTTTAGATATATTTTATCCTGGGGCTATTTCGTCGAAGTTATTTTGCTCGGGCTAATTTATTGGAGGTATGTTGTCTTAGGGCTGATTCGTTCTGAAGCTATTTTGTCGGGACTACAACGGCGATAGTTATTGAATATTATTAGCCGTCATAACTATGTGCTGCTGTGGGTTACAGGCATAGTACTACAGCATATTTCCCGGACTGATAAATTTATTATTTACACAAATAAAAATTAAGTTGAAAGAATTAAAACTGGAGACTCGAATGAGCGAGTGGTTACATGTGCCACCTTAGGCGGCAGGACAGTAAGTGAGTCAGCGATTATTGTTCTAATAAACAAATTCAGACTGGAGTGGTTACAATCAACGTTGCGATCAACATTGGAAGAAAACAGGAGATAACTGATGGGCACCGCAGTGCCTCTTTCCAGTGCAACGTTACCGGGATCTTGCTGGAAACTAGACTCGCCGATCAGAACGTATATGAATGACAGTTTCTCGCATAGAAGTTGGAGTCTCTGGCTCAAACATAGTTGATGTAGGTTAATTTGACAGGTTTAGTAGGAGCAAGAACAACTGGAGATGGAGCATCAAAGTCTTTTAGCATTTATACTGGTTTAAGGTGATCAACAGAGATGAATATCAGTTTATTGAAGATATTTACCTGGAAAACTTTGCCGAACTTCTGCACAACTGGAAAGTGTCCGTAATAAGGCGGCTTTAAAAGCGGCTGTACTACATCATGGAGCCCAAGATCATGTGTACATTTCCGCAGGCCTTTGGGAACAAAAGTAGCCTTCTAAATAGGACGGTTTGATGTTGGGGTAGGTGAAAATATTCCCATAGGCTGTTTCAACTTACGAACAAAATCCTCTGCATTGTAATCTAGAAGTGTTGGAGTGAAAATTTCCCTAACAAAGTCGGAGTAATAAACAATCTCTGAGGTAGTAGTTTGGATGATGAGCCGAAATGCAGAACGCATTCCAAAAAGTACGGTCGGTAAGACTTCAGTCCATAGGTTGGTTAAGTAAACTTCAAAAGAATTTTGTATTGATGTATGCCAATTTTCTGCATTACAAAAAGTCAAACAACTCTCTAAATTTAATATAAAAAAAATGAAACACAAATAATAATTTACAAAATTTTTACCACTCACACAGAGAAACGGATAGACAGATATGTTTTGCATGGTCAAATCGTGTTCTAGACCCTTTAAAATGTGTAAATTCGTCGAAAACCCGAAGTCATAAATTTTTACGAAATCAACATTTTCTTCTATTAAATATAGAAGAAAGTAAAAATAAATAAATGAATAATAAATTCATTTGAAAATAAAATAATTAGGTAACATTTTAGTACAATAAATAAAAATATTGAAAAAATATGACTTACTTTTTCGACCATAGTTTTCGATACGTCCACGAATTTCTTTTCTGGAAAAGGTTTTACGATTGAGAAAATGTTCTCCCAGCTTTGAGCCCACATGTTACCTACATCAAAGAGAAAGAAAAACAGTTACACCCTCCTGAACACACACACAATATATATATATATATATATTGCATTCATCCTATTTTTCTTCACTTAATAAAGGGTCGTGATTTTTATTTCGATCCGAAACAAATATTGCGAATTTTTGATTATGGTGTTTTATAAGTTTTCATTTTTTATCATTAAGCACAAGTTTTTCAGTGCATTTTTAAGTAAACACGATTAAGTATACTTTACATAAGTATACTTTAAAAAATGTTGATCCGAATGTGTAGCTGGCAGTCGAAACAATAAAGATCCTTTTCCAACACTTTTGGAGGGCTCATCAGCAATCATATGTGAAGTATTAAAAAAAACTGTTATTTATAAAAGGCAGGCATAAAAAAAAAAAAATTCAAAATTGTAACGGCAGGAGTCCTTAAGTAACGTAATACTACATAATATTTTGATAGACTCTATATGGTTCTTACTGTAGGGCTGCTACTAGTGGCAGCCATGTTCAGTTAATTTCACTGTTAACTTTCTTTACTGTACATGCCTATACGTCGTATGCCAATTCATATTAAATAATTCATCCACGATTAGTGGTCATAATTTTGAGAATCCTTGTAAAAAGTGGCGTAAGGAAGCATTTTACTTTTATGTCATCTATAAACAATATTTTTATCTTTCACGTCCCGTAGTACAGCATATGGGAGGGGGGGGAGGAGGAAGAGGAGTGCTTGCCCCCGGCGCGAAATTTTAGGAGGAGTCAAATACTGTTCCTTAAAAAATTAAAAATGGTCATTGTGACAAATTACTATTTTGTTACAATTTTATTGGACCCTTCGGAAAAGGGAAATATTTTGAGCTCATCCTAGCTTTAAAGTAATCACCCGATGATTATTGTGGATGCGGGGCTAACTCTAATGGACTCTTCTCACGTGTGCACCTTACACACATAAATTGGTCGAACATTGTAGCCGAAGTTTTTACAGGACGCTAAGCATTGCACGCATCTACATTAATATTACAGCATAATGACTATAAACCAGCCCTTTTCATTTCGCGTCCATAAAGAGCTAATATAGTGATCAATATAACGAATGCCTTCTCTATTGTGGGATTCTGTTCAGTTTGCGTCTGTAATTTATTAATTCAGAGATTAATATAAAAGGCCACCATTTATAATGGAGCCATAAGAGCCTTGCGTATCCAAGTTGTTAACAGGATGATTGCTGAAAGGAGGCGCTGAAATCTTCATATCCACAAATTATCAATGGGTATGTATACATTTTTTTCCATAATCAGATTTTGATATCGACATCTAACCTATTTTTATTTATTAATATAAATAAATATTTCTACTAAAATTTAATCAAAAAAATTATTCATATTAAGCATTACATATGCAAAATTTCCTGCATAATTTTGTCTTATCGAGTTCAAAATAATATAATCAACAAAATTCCTTAAAAAAATCGACAAGAGCATTGCCTAAAACAGGATGAATTCAAAACTTTTATAAATTTTCAGTACTTTTATATTAAACAACTTGTTTGTAATATTTGATACAATTTTATTCCACTGGGGCTAAATAATGTAACTATCACATAATCCGGAAGAGCACGGCACAAAAGTCAATTATTTGTGCGATTACATGTAAATTTTATAACCTTAATTTTTATAATAAATGTTGTATAGATAAATTAGGCAGATTTTATCTTAGTGTATAAAGTTTCAGGAACTTCAGAAAGAAGCTGTAGATACAAAGCCTGTAAATTATTCACTCTTTGTTTTAGGTGATGTTTTGTGTTTTGGAATAAGGCTGATTGACAACGTTTTGATCCTAGGTCTAGGTCACACCCTGCTCTCCATGGGCGTGTTTCTGAGTAAATATAGCCTATAATTACGCGAGTGTCAAAGAAAATCATAAAAGACTCTATAATAAACCAGGGGGAAGGTTTAAAATCGTCCAAACCACTGCGTAATGGTGAGCGGCATCCTTCCGTCTTTTCAAATGGAGAGATGATCGTTGTTTATTTCGTGTGTCTAGCTGTGTAACATATGTTTTCTCTCAAAATAGTGGCAAATTGTTATTGAACTGTCGAACGTTATGACAGATTTTTCACATATTATAAACGATACAATATTAAATATTGTGTATTTCAATGTGATACCAAATATGGTGGATTTCTATAATATTGTTCAACTTTTCTCTTGTGTTAGGTATTATTAATATTCCAATTCAATGAAAGGCAAAGTTGCGAATAGTTGGGTAGAATTCAGCAGGGGTTAATGAGCGAAGCAAGTCGGTGTGAGGGAAAGCCTTCCTTGGGTGTTGGTGAGCTCAGCGAGCAGGGGGCAGAGCCCCCTAGTACTTTAAAAAAAGTGCTCAGTAGTAATGTAATTTTACCAAAATTTTAAATAACGATGGTTAAAAACAAATCGTATACTTTTCACGGAATATAACCATCTCTATACACATACGAACCTGTTCCATGCTAATGCTGTGATAAAAGTTGAAGCTTATATTAATCTCCGTACTTGATTCTTCTCAAGACAGGGTTATTCAAGTTGCAGAATGTATATATATATATATATATATATTAAAGAGATAGCAATGACTGATCTTTCTCTAAATGTTGATTTTGTATTATTTCAAAATTCAAACAATGGTGAGAAAATTTAGAGAACGTGATTAGTGTATTCTCTAGTAAATGAAATGAATATGGATTTCCTTGCACGATTTTTTCTTCTCCTCCTTTAAAAGAAAAAGAAATAAGTTCATTTACACAATCAAGAGGATTGGAGAAATCTAAACCTTAGATTATTATACCGAAAAAAATAGTTGGGATCATGTGGATGCGATTGAAAAATCGGAGAAAAAGAAATCGAAATGCGACTAGTCAGGTGAAAAATGACTAATGCTGTCGTCCCGGTTGAGCAACAGTAGTCATTCTAAAGAGAGAAAAAAAAATTAAAAATTGGTGACTAATGTATCTGTGCATTTTTTATCTAGACAATCCTTACGCTTATGTGGCCAATTGGTAGATTTGTGTACAACTGTTAATTGTAGAAATTACCTTGTAAATTTAACTTTTTGTAAACTTTTAGTAATTAGTGACTTTCAAGTTACTTTCGAAATATAACTCTCTTATCAACATCGTAACAAAGTTAAACAAGCAGTCGATTACGTCCTGTCACATTTTCAAAAATGAGTTTAACAAAATTCTTTGCAATCTCGTGCAACACAAATCTTCCAAAGAAATTTAATGGCTAACTACTTTGTTGTGCTTGATAGCACACCAGACAATCCACATATTGTCCAAAAGTCCAAATAATTCGATACGTGTATACTGAAAATACTGAAGTCTCAGCTGAAAAATCTTTTGTAGATTTCATTCAGTTTACTGAAAAAACAACTAATGAAATTATATACTGCTTAAATTTGTGACACATTTCAAGCAGATGGTCTAAAACTTGAGAACTGTTATGAACAAGGGCGGCTCTTTGTAAATAGGCTCTTTGTAAATACCAAAACAATATTTCTGCGATGTATTAATCTTTTAATTAGTTGGTTTTTAATCATTTAATTAGCTGGTTTTCAAGTTTTGATTTCAGCTGTAGTTCTCTCTCTATTATTTTATTTTATTTTTTTATTATTTTATTTTTTAACATTAGGGCGCATTAGACCAAGATTTACGGCTTGAATTAGATTCCAAATCCTTATAAAAACTCATGTCTGAATTGAGATTCGAACCTAGCACCTGGGAACTGAAGGTCAGAAAGTCAAACATCCAACATACTGTCGATGTTGGTGCTTGAGGTCAACTGACAATATGAATGTTCTAGACCTGGTTGTGCGCAGTCCGTGGGATCCTTTCTAAGGGATTCTAGCCAATATTTAGACTAGTTTTGAAGAAAACTCCAAATGGCTAGGTCGACGAGCGCGACCTAGGAGCGATCCCGACACTTCTCGTCTTCCAGATTTGAGTGTAGAACAGCTGAGATTTCTGTCATTTTTTCTGAAAATCGCGACCTACGATAAGCCATCACGTTTCATTTTTTGTGTTTGTACCTTTACACTTGATTTCATCATATTTTCCATTACTAAAAATGTCTGTTTTAGTAAGCTACATTCCTCTTGAAGTTAGACGTATGATTTTAAAACCATCCTGTATATACAGAATACTGATTTATTTAATAAATAGTTAAACGAGAAATTATGCGCCACTTATGTATGAACACGAATAATTTATAATGTCACTTACGAATCAGTATTGTAATATATAACTCAAAAAATAGAACCCTCTTCATGAAGAACAGAGAATGACAAAATATATTTAGAAAACGAAGTCAGATAATATAATTGTGCTATTTTAAATTTTATAACTTATATATAAATATTTTATTACTTTCTTGTACAGTCAATAGAAGAAAGTAATGGATTTGTAAAAATGTTCCTTTTTTGGTGCTCGATTGATTTACACGTTTTGAGTGGTCCTAAATATGATTTGACCAATTTTAGAAAATTTCTGTCTGTCTGTGGCAAAAATTTCGAAGCAGCTCTAACTCAATAGCTAATGAATACAACTTCATAAAAGTTTATATTTAGTTAAACATTAAAATAAATTGTTGCCTATCAACTTTTGGAGCAAGTCACTCAATTGCTATGTTGCGAATTCTCAAAATTACAGGAAGATCAACTTCTAGTATGTATAATCTCACAAAAGTTAATATGTGAGGGATCCATTATGAAACATTATTCTGATGCAAGCTGAGTGCATATTAACTGACAGATGGTGCGACTTTCCGCGTGTATAGGTACTCTATATCTCAGCTTCTGTAGCGTATAAATATACAAAACACGATTTGTGAGAGTTACTTACAATATACTATGCTGATGTATATTGACCGATAGGCGACGCTGTTATGTTGAATATTCCTCGACATGGAAATGTTATATTTCAGTATGTATGTCGTATAAATGTACCAAACTCGATGTATGAGATTATCATTATGTAAATGAACTCAATTTAGATGTATTACGAAAAACTGCTATTACTCATGTTCTGTGATTTCCCACATAGTTGCATCTCATCGTCTCTTGATTAAAATTGAACCAAATTACGTATGTAAAACCTTTATTGTGAGAAGCTGCGATTAAATTTTTGTGCATGCAAACCAGTAGTATCGCTGTTATACAGAATGATGAAGAAGAAAGTTTTGTGATGGCTACAACGTACTATACTTTTACCTCCATTACTCGACTATCATGGGTAATGGGAGCATTGTATTCGGTCAAAAAATTTGATATTGAGTTTTCACCTGATTTGCATGTTTTAAGATCTCTTGAGTCCAAAAAAGTGTTTTTCGGCAATTGATCAGTGTGTGTTAAATGTTTATATGTGTGTGTGTGGGGGGGGGGGGATATTCAACTACCATATCTCCGAAACTAATAAAGACAGAACGATGAAATTTCAGAATTGAGACAGGTCTAGTGTACAGCTGATTCTTCTAACGATTGACGAAAATTGGAGAACTGAAAATGGGACTGTAAGTACGTATCTCAAAAATGGCTCTAGCTCTAACTATTTTTTTCAAAGTTGCTACATAAACATCCTGTTAGATGTCTTTTCGCATGTATTAGTTGGTTAGTACAGGAAAATTGATAGGCGTCTTATATAGCAGGTGTATTGCAAGAGCGTTCCTCTAGAAAGGCTCGGTGGATTTTTTTCAAACTCGCCATATTAACTTCATTTTAGATATATCCTTTCGTATGTACATAATCGTTGTTTTCCGGTCAACAGATGAGTTTGCCAAGTTTCAGTCAAAATCAGAAGTGGGACTAAAAATTCGGTATATCAAAAACGACTCTAACGATTTACTTGAAAATTGTTACGCTAATCCCTTTTTCGATGTCCTTTCGCATGTATTACTTGGTTATTACATTAAAACTGACAGTCATCCTGATTGAATAGGTCAGTTATAGATCTCGGAAACTGGTGTTTCAGAAAACGGCTCTACCGATTTTTTTAAACTCGCTATGTAAACGCTGATTTATATGTCTTTACACATGTATCAGTTTTCTCTTTGGAAAATTGTTAGGTGTCTGATTTGTTAGGCCAATTTTACAACTGACCACATTATTCTCAAAAAGTGTATGTAATATGCGTATAGATAAGGAACACACCAGATTTTTTTTTTTTTTTTTATGTGTATATCCTGTTGGAAATTATAACTGTTAAAAATAATTAAGTTCACGTAAAATAAAAAAAAAGTCAATTCCTACGTCAGTTTTCGTAAAAATTTGTAATATTTAACAATTAATCGTATTTTTAACGGATTTAATGATTGCCATGTGAAAAGGCATTCAAATAAATAGATAAATAAATAAATAAATAATAAAAACATTTCGCAAAATGTACTTAAATGAAACATCTCTAGAATTCTTTACTTACCTAATAAATGAGCCGGAATAGGTCCGTCTGATAGAATACCTTTATCTGGATAATGTTCAATAAGTTTCCTCCTCACATAGGCATGAAGTTGTTTGTAAAACGGCTCAACTTCTTTCCATAACTTTTCAACATCTTCTGGAAAAGTTTCCGTTTCATAACTATCTCTCCAATATTCTCCAGCGTCACTAAAACCTGTAAATTAATGTAATCATTAATTTAAATTAATAATGTAGAATATTGTGAATTAATTACATTATTAATTTGTAATTAATGATATAAATTAATGTAATGTAAGTATAAATGTGGTAGACGCTGTACAAGTAATAAAAATTTCGAAATTTAAACTTTAGAATTTAGCTTTCTAAATCATGCATTGTTCGTGCCATGATTAAAGTTAGTGCTACACCTCTATTCTATTATTATACTACAAAGATTTCAAACCAACAGTTCTGAAATGAGAATAACTCAAACAGAGCAAACTTTTTTTTTTTTTTTTTTTTTAATTTTACCGTCACACCTTGTATTTTTTAATAAGGTATATCAAGTTTTGATTACTATTCACGATCTTATTCTAAATTTGTTTCTTGAACTCATATGCTTCTATATGAATAAAACAAGTATGTATTATTTATTTATTGAATTAATTTTTACTTACTTCTATACGCAATAGAAGAAAGTGTTAAATTCTTAAACACTTTCTAAATCATGCATTGTTCGTGCCATGATTAAAGTTAGTGCTACACCTCTATTCTACAAATGCCTTATATTATCAGTAGTTCTGAAATGAGAATAACTCAAACAGAGCAAACTTTTTAATTTAAATTATCATTATTATTATTATTATTATTATTATTATTATTATTTTAATCTTACCGTTACACCTTGTATTTTTGAATAAGGTATATCAAGTTTTGATTACTATTCACGATCTTATTCTAAAATTATTTCTTGAACTCATATGCTTTTATATGAATAAAATAAGTATGTATTATTTATTTATTGAATTAATTTTTACTTACTTCTATACGCAATAGAAGAAAGTGTTAAATTCTTAAACACTTTCGCCTTCCTCTTTTCGATGGATTTATACGTTTTTGTGGTCTAAGAACACGATTTTACCAATTTTAGAAAATATCTGTCAGTGTGTGACAAAAATTTTGTAAAAGCTGTAACTCAAAAACTAATACACAATATTTCATAAAAGCTTACATTTTGTTGCACTTTAATTCTTGACATAAATTTGTGTCTGCCAACTTTTTGTGCAAATTGTTTAAAAGGTGGGCCTTCAATTTCCCATTCCCCGTACATGAAAAGATTATATCTCAATTTCTACTATGAATAAAAGCACAAAACTTGATATGTGAGAGGGCCATTATGAAACAATATTGAATTTGAGTGCATATCATCTGACAGGTGGCGCTGCTATGCTGCAATTTTTCCTGCGGATATGAAGATTATATCTCAACTTCTATACCGTATAAATGCACCAAGTGTGATAAGTGAGATGACCATTATGAGAACGAATGCTGATTTAATTTGGATGTTTAACGACAGACAATATGGATGTATAAGCACTTCTGTGATTTTCAACATGTCTATATCTCACTAAACTTCATCTATAAAATCTTTAATGTGAGAAGCTATGATCAAATTTAGTGTAATTTTTTTTTCTCGTGCATTGCATTAAACTAGCAGGTAGGCTGTTATACAGGAAGACGTAGAAAATTTTTTGTGATACTCATATTAGTCTGATTTTGTATTAATATATGAAATTTTAATGGGTTTTCACGTTTGGTACTATGCTATGTCAGTAATAGTGAGTAAACAACCCTGGGTTATTTCACATTGACGGTGGAGACTAGTAGTAGACAAAAGGCTGTTTTCTTCAAACTTTGGAATGCAGAACTAAATGGAAATTTATTTCATTGAATATCTCTGTACATTTTCATATGATGCTTTTTCTTTTTCTTTTTGTCTGAAGATCTACGTGTTTTTTAAAAATGAAACGCGGAGTCTTTGCATGCTGAACGAGATACCGGTTTCGAGTTATGAAGAAAATGCAGAAATGATGGATTGTAACTCAAGATTGGTGTTTTTTGGTTGAAGTCAAGTCGTGTGGCATCACGCTAAAGCTGCGCTATGTTATGAGTAACGATTTAAGAGTCACTCTTAACAGTTATCAGTAAACATGGCATTAATTTTGATATTTCAAGGAGGGAATAATTTATGTTTTGGTAACAATGCATACAGGAAGGCATATTCAGCTCGTTTGTCATTTGAATAGAAACGTAATTTATCTAGCTGATTATTTAAACTTTACGTATACTTACCGAAGTTGACGATTCGATCAAATCAGCCAATCAAATTAATAAATTTCTGTCTGTATCTAGTAGTCTACTGGTTTTCTTATATAATAGAAGCATCAGAACGTCATTCACGAACCACTACCAGATGCTAAACTTTTATAGTAATCAGAATATAACAAAGGATACGGGAAATCCTGTCCTAGGGTCGTCTAATGAGTTTAAGAGAATTCTAAAGTGGCCAGGACCTCTTCAAATTAAGAAAAGCGGACGTTGATCGATATTATTCTAAGCAATATTACTGGGGAAGAGACGCATAAATACCAAAAAGAAAATATAAGAAGAAAATAGCCATGGATATGGTGGAAGTGACAATTAAAAAGAAAAGAAAAAGTGTGTGCGTGTGTTTGGATTAAGGCTGATTGTCTGTGCAAAGGATCTAGGCCTAAGGAGAATGCCTCCGTGTGTGTGTGTGTGTGGGGGGGTATTTGCAAGGAGTCCTAGCCCGTATTCACGTGAGTTTCGGGGAAAACCACAAAAAACTCCGAAAGGATAGGTCGACGAGCGTGACTTGAAATCGAAACACCCGGTACTTCTCGTCTACCAGCTTTGAACACAGACACTGATGGGGCTAGAAAAGAGAGGAAGAGTGGAAGCAACCTGAAAGAAATTGTAAGAGAAATAACATGAAAGTTAAAGTTGAGTGGATTTAACCTAATACTGCAGTTACGCAGTGGGCAGTAAGTAACGGTCTGGCAATCACATCTGAGGGCGGTGCAGAGACGTCCCTTTACAATTCGGATCCTCCATGGAAGTGATAAATTCCCCGCATTTTGCACATTTGAGGGTATTTACAAATGAGCATAAATATTGTTTAAGCCTGACATTTTGATCGATTGTCATTTTCAAGCCTCATATTTATTGTTCATTTAAAATCATTTAAAATAAAGAATTTTTATTGTTATCATGTTATTGAAATAAAAAAGATGGTTGTCTATCCACCAGTCTGCATGTCGAAGATCTGACGACGGGACACTTGTGAAACTATATTTTTTCTATTCAAAAGGAACATTAAAAATACAACGGATATTATTTTTTTCCAAAACCGTTTTTCTTATAGGTATCGCAGAACTATATTTATAAATTTATCCGTAAAAATAAAAAAATAGAAAGAAAATTAAAGTAAAAAAGATAAGAAGAAAAGAAGCAGGTAAATCCACTGAGCTACAAGAGGAAAGAAGAATACTAAGCGAGCGAGAGGGAGAGATCTGTCGTATACTTCGATCTTTAGAAGCGACAGTGGCAGTAAGTTGTATGTTCTATGCAAATAAGTTAATGAACAAGGTTTTGCCATTCTAGATTCGAAAAATCAACCTGTTCCACGAATACCGTTGCCTTTTTAAGTTAATAAGAATATATGGGAAGTTATCACTCCATGTATTCTAGATCAGAGGGCAAAACAAACATTATTTTTCGTGTTTCAACAGACAGAGAAAATTTTGGTTGAATCAGCAAAAATTGGTGTACACAACAAAAATTTCTATATAAATATGTTGCAACAGAAATCTTGTTTGGATTAACAAAATAACTTTTGTTGCAGTTCTAACAAAAATAGTTTGTTAAAAAAAAAAGTTTTACACGTACAAATATATAAAAACTACTGTAAAATTAAACAAAACATTTTGTTAATATAAGCAAATACAGATAAATTTAGTAAATTTGTTAGCAATATATTTTGTATTGAAACAACAAAACAGATTTTTCTGCTTCTAATGAAAATTTGATTTTAAACAACAAAATAATCTGAACAAAACGCATTTTATAATTATTATCAAATTCCTTCTCTGGGTAAACTATTCACGAAATGGATTTCAAACGGCGCGATTAAAAAAAAAAAAAAAAAAAAAAAAAAAGATACATCATCAAGAATGTATTAGAAATGAACCGTAATTCAAGAAAAGCAACGAATCGGTTTTCAACAGTTTCGTGTCTAATTCTAGACAGTAACCAGTTCACTTCACATTATTTACCTCATTTGTATTTCCCTTTATTTATTTATTTTGTTTTTTTAAGTTGCTTTTTTAACCATGGATGTAGAGGGATAAAAAAAAAGGGTAGAAGGTTACGAGTTTACCTCCATGTTTTTAACTGTGTGTTTTGCATATGTTTTCATGTTTTCTTTTATGAGAGAGAAGGAACATTTTTTTTTTTTTTAATGAAAACTTCTTTAGGCGCGTTGAGCACTTTTGGGTGAACAAAAATCATGAAACTCGCGTCATCGTCACCGAACGCTTTCCATGAGCTATATGCATACTGTGTATATATGTACATAGATATAACTCCGTGTGTTATTAGTATACATTATATATATATACAAAGAGTATATCTCTCTACATATATATCCATATATGTAGCGCACGGCGCGGCATTCCTCATATACATATATATATATATATATATATATGTGTGTGTGTGTGTGTGTATAAAATGTATACTAATACGAGAAGTATACTGGCTACTGGCATCTGTCTCTTTCTAGTTCTAAACTCTATGTATGTATGTACTTTTTCTACAATATATACATAGTTCACAAAGTACAAGCACGTGTTTTTATACAGACTGTTATATTCTTCTTTTTGCTTTCAATATAAATTTAAAGTGTAAATTGGTCATTAACACTTCTTTACAAACCAAAAACAATTCAAAAATAATAATCTAATAGCTCGAGGATACAATTCACAAGTTACTTAGTTTTCACTTCTATCGGCAGTCCCAAAAGACTGCCCCGCATATTTTTTTTTTCCCTCCAAAGAAAAAAATTGTGCATTTTGAAAAACTTGCAACACTAATTGAGTTTGAGAGTCAACAAATCTTCATGCCGTGCTTTTTTATCATAACAAATTCTAATGATAAATTCGTTCTTTAATAACCTTTTCGTGTTAAATGCGTTTTGTTCCTTCCAAAAATGTATTTATTTCGTGCGTAAAAAACGAGTATAATTACATAGAAATCAAATTAGTCCTTTATTTTACCTTTGTACGGTTAAGTACTGCATATCGTGAAACTTTTACTTACCATTCAGTCTGGCTGCTTCATTATTTAATTGTACATATTCTAGGAATTCTGATTTCACTTTTTTGCCACTTACTGCACGCCACTCATTCCAAAGATGCTTCAGTTCTTCGTAGTCTCTCGAGTTTTTAAATATTTCAGTTAATTCTAGGAATAAATGCAGTATTTTAGAAACAAAATAAACAATATCGTTCAAATAAAATTATATCTATTAAAATTCAAACTATTTCCCCCTGTTTGTTTTATTTTTGTCTATTTTATTAAACTAAAAATGTAATAGAGAGCTTTTACAATATAAAAATAGACTAATTGAGATCTAGATTAATTATATCATAAAAAGAATTAGCCTACCGAATATAATGTAAGCAAAGAAAAATTCCCGTGGTATGTATAGATTATAAAATCACTTTCTAACTGTACTCTCTTTCTCTCTTTTTACATCGTTTAATCATTAATTTATTTTTTAATTTCAGAAAAATAAATCTTAAAAATTGCTTTACTTTTAAAGATAGATCATAAATTAGATAACTTTTGTGAGGCGTTGTATATTGTTTAAAAATTGCATACGCAATGTATAGTGCGCTAAAATTTTTGTATAGGTATTCCAAGAATAAAAACAAGAAGAAAAGTTTATAAAACAAGTGCATTGAGAACAATTTCAATTTTTTCCCCGTACCATAATGTACTTTTCCCTTATATTCAGAATTTTTTATAGAAGAAGAAAGTCAAACAAATACATATACGAAAAACCTGCCTAAAAATTGCCACCAACCGTGTCGTAGAAAATGTCGTTTTAAAGAGTTGGTTTTTAATAGTGGTTTTTCAAAGAATAATAATTTATGCAACAAGTGTCATAAACAAAAAGATTTATCTGTTCAAATTTTTATTATTTGCTTTGTACTAGTCCTAATTATTAATTAGATTTTTTAAATGCTTTTTACCAATAATTTTATATTCTACGGATTCTTTAATACCCTAAAAAATCCCACTTGTTCGACTTGGATTATTTCTGAGTAATTAAGAGGTCTCAATCAATTTCCAGATAATTTCCTGGCAGGAAATATTAGGTTATGCTTTTACTTTTTAATCTAAATCAGGTTTAGCATTTAAAGTCAACATTACTCTTTTTGAAGCTTTTAAACTTACTAGCTAAATAATGGCCCAAAATTCTGTTTTGCAGACTTGAATGCAAAACAGAATGCTTAAGCCTCTTTCAGAAATATAAAATCTTATTACACACACTTCTTTTCTTTACCGAGAATATTTGTAGATAACAATTGCTAAAACTCCACGAAAAGAGAGGGGAGGAATGAGCTGGTCCTTTGAAAGAAACTACGGATAATACAAAATCATCATCTGCTCTTGCAAAATGTGGCGCTTTAGAGAGACATACATTTGTACATGGGCTTCCAATAAAAGTAAATTAGTATCAAAAGCTATGGAGAAAACTGATCCTTATAGTAGGTGACCCTTGAATAAAGGTGGATATTTAAAGAGTCTTCACTGTGTTTTCAAAATTAATAGAAAAGTCTTTTCCGAAATTAAAAGCAAGAAAAGCGTCTATTTTTGATTATTATTATTGTTATTGTTGTTGTTATTATTATTATTATTATTATCTTAATCGAATCGTGATCGTGCTTGAGTATTTTAAATGTCTTTTTATTTACTAATCTATTAATATTTATTGTGATTTATGCTGTTATTTTTATTTTTATCAAGCCTTAAAAATCTTACGAATTTCTATAGCTAACATATAGTACAACTTAAAAATTTTTGACAAGTTGAAGCTTTCATGGCCTTAGCCTGAATTTCGAATAATCACGATTTTATTTCAACGATAAATTATTACATTTTAATTACTACAATCTCACATTATATTATATATTGTTAATTGCATTGCTTTAGTCCCCCCCCCCCTCTCTTCTTTTTTAGAAACACGACATTTATTTTTTAAACTGGTATGATTAATTTTACTGATTTCCGATATCATGATCAAATGCTTCTTGTCAATCTAAAAATTTTAAAGGATTCATTCAAACTTTATATCATCTTTACTTGGTTTTTAGAACTTATGCATTTTTTCCGATTTCATCTCTGTTCTTGAATAGTATTTTGTGAGTGAAAAAAAAAGGAGGGAGTTCACGCAATTTCTCATATATTTTGCGCATTAATCCCATTTTCCCTGGTATTACTTCTGAGAAAGAAAAGAAAAAAAGAAAAGAAAAAAAAAATACATTTACTAAAACAACCTAACACAAGGAAAACTTGTATCGAAAGTAAAAACTTACCTGGTTCTAAAGCTAAATCACAGGGTTTGTCAGTTGGATGATTTTTCGGGCAGACCTTTCCTTTTGAATAAGTATCCTGCATATCGGCAACTAACTTGTTAAACTGTAAGAAAAAACATGCAAAATTTTAATAGTCTATTTGAAAATTGTGTGCTAAACCATTTCATTGTGAAAGGACGGGAAAAATATATGGAGATGTAAAAGCATTCATGTACTACAGACATCGACAGTCATTTTATAACAATGATTTATATGAACATTTTATTTAGCGCCGAAGCCAGTATATATAATATATCTATAGTGTTACTATATATATATGTGTGTGTTTCAGTAATATACACATAAGCATGAATATGCATAGTCCAACATATATGGATATTTAAATTGTGATATTTATTAGCTTACTTAATATGAAATAATCACGGATTCTTAAAGAAAGAAAAAAAAAAAATCAGTGATCTTAAACGGGTCTACGGAAAACGGACTTTTCAGAAAAATCAATCTGTTTTGAAAATTTCTTTAAAAAATTGGTGAGGAAGAACTATTTATTTAAAAAATCAGTTGAAAAAAATTGCGAAAGAGGAATTCTAATCTGAAAAGATCTACCGCTTACTTACGAATAACTTAAAATTCCAAATTTCAGGTCTATTATCATATTTTTTTTTTATTATTATTATGATTTTTTTTCATATATAAAGAGTTGAGTAAATTTTCATCAAAATCATCTATATTTCTTCTTTATGTCACGGAGTATGACTGCGAGTTTTTAAAGCCCGAGCCAATGTTATTCAATGGGGAAATTTTCTTTACAAATAACTTATTAACTAATACATATTTTTGAATTCTGTTTTCACATTCAGAAAATTCCCAACTGTTAAATTGACAGACCTTTTTTAAAAATGTAATTTTTTAATTTTTAATATTTTATTTCGAAATTGCAAAATGAAAAAAATTCACATATTGAAAATTCGTATTTTGCAGCTTCAAAATATAATATAAAAAAATTAAAAAAATAATATTTTAGAAAAGTTGCGTCAGTTTAACAGCTGGGAACTTTCAGAATGTGAAAACAGAATTTAAAAATATGTATTAGTTAATAAGTTATTTGTAAAGAAAAATTTCCCATAGAATAACATTAGTTTCGGCTTCCGGAGGCGGTGAGTGAAGAGAGCCCTTAACTCCCTCGCGTTTCTTGTTTAGAGAGAATGATATAGTAGATGATAAATTATTAGGATTTTTATTTTTATTTTAACATTTTTTGTTTTTTTCATTTTCTAAACATATACTGAACGAAATGGCTCAAAAGTTTAGTTTTTGGCGAGTTCTTTTGCTTAATAATAAGAATAAAATTTTAACAAAATTTTACAAAATCTCTGAAAAATTGACAAAACATTAGAGAAATATTATTTTGAAATACAAAATGCACAAGTGTAATTTTCGCTGAAATTTGTGCATCTATAGTAAATATTTTCTTTTTTTTTTTGCAACGACTGCGCGAACTATAAAATTTTTTTTAAAGTTGAAAACTCAATGTATTGGGAAATTTAGGTCAAAAAATCATTTAAATAGAATAAAAATGAAGTAAATTATCGGCAAAAGAATGAACTAGATTCTTTGTATTTTACTGAGTGTTTTTTTTTACTTTTACGTATTTAATTTGGAGATTCATTTATTTCAACCACGTTGCAAAACTTCTTTTTTTGTAAAAACCCCTTATGGGCATGAAACTCTAACATAATTTTATTTATTTACTAAGATTTTTAAGTTCATAAGAAGTTTTTCACAAAAAACAACTTTTGAAACTTGGGTGAAATAACTGGATCCTCAAATTAGTTACGTAGAAAATATATTTAAAAAATGTGTTTATGTGAATAAACCTTTATGAAATTTTAACTCTGGAGAATATCTAAAATTTTACTCATTCTTTTGCCGATGCTTTGTTTCATTTTTACTCTATTCAAATGAACTTTTGACATAAGTTGCTCAATATATTTAGTTTTCAACGTATGTAATAAAAAAAATTCTATCTTTCACGCATGGGCAGTATTAAAAAGAAATATATTTACTACAAATACATATATTTCCGCGAAAATCCCAATCATACATTTTATATTTCAGAATAATGTTTCTCTAATGTCTTGTCAAATTTTCTGCGAATTTTGCAAAAGTTTGTTGAAATCCATCCTTGTCTTTAGCGAAATACTTGCTAAAAAATTAATACTTTTGAAAAAAAAAAAAAAAAAAAACATTTGTCTAAATAATTGTACGATTCTCATATTCCCATAACAAAAATAAATAAATAATAAACAATACAAATATTGTACATAGTAAGTGAAATCATGGATTAAAATTACAAATAATTTGTAGTTTTTTATGATACAAGGTAATTCAAAATATTTGTGCTTTTCTCCAATTTGTTTCATTAATTGCACTCGTGGTTAAATCAATAGTGGAAAATGTAAATTTTTAAATGTTCTTTGCACGTTTGAAGTTGAAGGCCATTTCGTTCAGTATACTTTTTTAGAAATTAGCAAAAATATCAAAACAAACAAACAAAAAAATTCTAATAATTTGATCATTCACTGTAAATTTTTCGTGTGAAATACAACAAAAAAATTACTGTGCGTGCAAACTTATCATTAGAGAAAATGTTTGACTAAATGTTTGAAATTTATGTGTCTCCTTTGTCTAATAAAAATCCTTTGTCCTCGGATGAAATGCTTGGGAAATAACTTCCAAACACTATAATGAACATATATTTTCCGTGAATACATTAAGTGCATTTATATATAATTAAATTTAAGCGATTGCATGGGTTTTGATTTTGAAGGTTAAACTAAAACACATTTTCTTAAAAAATTTAATATAATAAAAGATTTATTTCGTATTCAAGCTTTTAAACGTATAAAAGAGCAACATTTGACTACTATTTTATTAAATTTTTAATTAAAAATTATGAAAATTCAGCCGTTGAGACCTAATTTTCAAATTCCCCGTAGAAAATTTTTTCCTTACGGTGGTCAATATAACTCATGATAGTTTTATTTGAAATTAAGAAACCAAATACTGCCTGTTAGTAGGTAAACATATTTCGTAATTGATCAAAGGATTTTTTTTTTTTTAAATTGAAATTGAAATTTTTGGCAGGAAAAAATCGTTAAAATCTACATCATGTATTGCCTTGTATAATAACATGGGGTTAGAGGAAAAAAAAAAAAAAGCCTTCATTCAATTACTATTCATTTTTATCAGCATAAAGTTAGCAAATTTTCACTAAGATTATGCATTAGTTTTTGAGAAATCGAGAAATCACATCCTTCAATTTCAAAAATAGAGTTTTGAGGGAAAAAAAAAAAAAAAAAATGCGATTGTTTAAGTAGGAATGAAACGGAGAAATTTTTTATGTCCTTTTCAATTGTCCAGAGCATTCTTTTACTCTTCCCTGACATAAATTATTGCCTTTCAAATTACAACCCCAGCTTTTTTTTTTTTTTTTTTTTTTGTCTCGGCTATGAGTATGCAATGTTCACGCATATTCCTGGTTGTTTTGGCCAAGTTATATATCCACACCACGAAGAAAAAAATAATAATCAAAATAAAAAATAAATAAATAAATAAAATAAATAATAAATAAATAAATAAAATAAAATAAAATAAAATAAATAAATAAATAATAATAATATAAAAATAAATTAATAATTTCAGAAAATTTTTGGAGTGGAAGGCTGATATTTTATACCAACTATGTGAAAAATACCAGAGCCGGGAATCGAACACGGGCCTTCCGCTTTACGTGCGGATGCTCAAACCATTGAGCTACCCTGGCTGATTACCAGCTAGGCATAATCTTAGCATATATTATTATGTCTTAGCGATTCCCGGCTCTGGTATTTTTCACATAGTTGGTATAAAATATCAGCCTTCCACTCCAAAAATTTTCTGAAATGATATTTCATGGTTGATGAATAAATTTCTAAATTAAATTAAAATTTCGTGGTCTATTGGAGTTGTGCCATGAATACTAATGTCACTTGATACAGCTGTGTTTACAGACTCGGTGACTTTGCCAACGGATATTGTGTGAGAAATGCCTAGCTTGTAATCAGCCAGGGTAGTTCAATGGTTTGAGCATCCGCACGTAAAGCGGAAGGCCCGGGTTCGATTCCCGGCTCTGGTATTTTTCACATAGTTGGTATAAAATATCAGCCTTCCACTCCAAAAATTTTCTGAAATGATATTTCATGGTTGATGAATAAATTTCTAAATTAAAATAAATTAATAAATTAATAATAATAATAGAACTGAGACTCCTTCACTGAAAAGTGCAAACAGCGATTAACGCAGCAATTTCAATTATTTTTGAACTAACGGGGAAGTATCTTTCTATCTTTAGATTTCCTAAATTAGCTGCTTCTAGACTCAATAAGAAAAGAAGACATTAAAAAATGGCAATCCTTAGAAATCGAGCGAAGCAAGCTAAAATGACAGTAAAAAAATAGCTAAGCAGTTATCTTGATATACCTGCGACGTTCCTGGCCGATCGAGCCTAATGAGAGGAGTTTCCAAAGGTTTTCTTACTTAGGGTTTTGATTCTATTGACTTGATAAGTTGGGAAAACATTTTTGATATATTATACTATTAAATAAAATAAAAGTAATAACTTCTCATTTAATAAAGAACCTCCATATTTGATAAGTTCAGAATTTATATTATCAGTGCCAACGGCTTTTCTGTTTTTAGTAGTCTTCATCACTTCCTGTAGTTCGCTTATTTCGATGTTGTCTATATTTTCGTCTATTGTTTCGATTTCCACATTCATAGGAGCAGCTGAGTTGTACCAGAGATCTCTGTAATTTTTAATCCATTCTTTCTTTCTAATAATGCCAATATTTGCATTATCTCTCTTCATTATTTAATTTTCGTAGAATTTTGTAGGCTAATGACTGTCTTCCACGTACATCATTCTCGATATTACTTATGAATCTATTCCAAGATTCTTGGTGGGCATTTTGAATTATATTTTTTGCAAGGTTTCTTTTTTCTTTATATAATTCTTTTGCTTCTTCTGCAGAAAAAATGTGAAATACCTACAGATTGGCAAACAGCGAAAATCATCTCCATCTTCAAAAAAGGAGATAGAAACTGCTGTGGAAATTATAGAGGAATTAGCTTGCTTAATAGCACCTATAAACCGCCCAGTAAAATTAATTATAGAATAATGACGATAATGGATTCACTACTTCTAGAGGACAATCTGGTTTCAGACGAGGCAGATCCTGTATTGATAATGTTTTTGTTGTAAAACAAATAATTGAGAAACGCCGAGAATTCAACCTTGAAATACATATCATCTTCATAGATTATGAGAAAGCTTTTGAACGTGTCGACAGAGAAAGATTATGGATTATAAGGAAAAAGAGAGGAATCCTCAGACACTTAATTCAAGCATGCTAATCCCTATACCAAAATACCAAAATATTAATTGATACGGAAGAAGTAGAAACTGACCAAGGAGTTAGACAAGGCTGTGGTCTATCCCCAACCCTCTTCAATATTTATATTGATGACATTATACGAACGTTGACATTATCAATAAGTACTGGTATCTATCTGGATATGTCAACTTGTGTAAATACACTATTGTTTGCAAATGACCAGATCATAATTCAGTCAAATGAAGATAACCTTCAAAGATCCGTCTATGTACTTCATAGAATATGCCAAGACTATAATATGAAAATGTCCATTTCAAAAACAAAAACGATGGCATTTAAGGGCAAAGAACCAGTAAGAACGAAAATCGTTATTAATAATAAAATTATCGAACAGATACAACACTTCACATATCTAGGATGTGACATCAACTTTGACTATGATAATGATTCTCAAAGAAAGCTATACAAATTCCAGCACATTTGTGGCACTCTCATAAGAGCACTAAAAAGAAAAACGAGAAAAGAATCACATCTGAAGTTGTATAAGGTTATGGCAGTGCCCACTATGCTGTATGGCTCAGAGACATGGACTCTGAGTGGCAAGAGAGAACAGAATCCAAGCAGCAGAGACGCGGTATCTATGATTTCTAAAGGGCTGCACAATTATGGAAGGAATATATTAGAAGAGAATTAAAAGTTTTTAACATCATAGGCAAGACCAATGTATACCGCACCAATTGGAAAAATAATGACCAACGTATGAGACAAGGAAGACTACCAAGAGCTGCCTTCTACTACATTCCAAAGGGCAAGCGAGAGCGCGACAGACTTAGAAAACAGTGGTTAGACAAGAAGCCGGAACAAGCTCTCAGTCTAATCCCCGAAGATGGTGATGATAAAATAAAATAAAATAATAAAATGGATATTTTGAAATTTCAAAACCCATGTAATCCCTGAAAAATGTCTCACGGATGCGAAGTGGGATTTGGTCTGGTGATCTGTAGACTCCTAGCAGTAGCACGTATTTAACTCTCATATACTATGTGCTTCAGTCTATAGTTCAGAATTTTCTCGGCTTCGGCAATAATTTATGAAACTAGGGGGCTCTGCCCCCTGCTCGCTCCGCTCACCAACCCCCAAGGAAGGCTATCCCTCACCCCGACTTGCTTCTCTCATTAACTCCTGCTGGATTCTACCCGACTATTCTCAACTTTGCCTTTCATTGAATTGGAATATTAATAATACATAATACAAGAGAAAAGTTTAACAATATTATAGAAATCCACCATATTTGGTATCACATTGAAATACACAATATTTAATATTATATCGTTTCTAGTATGTGAAAAATCTGTCTTAACGTTCGACAGTTTAATAACAATTTGCCATTATTTTGAGAGAAAACATATGTTAGACAGTAGACACACAAAATAAACAACGATAGCACTAACTGTTTAGAACAGAGAGAAATTCTTAACATCTAAATGATTTAGCGTTACAGCTTTAGTATACGATCAACTTGTTAAATTTTTGTCACTGTTTGGCGATGAATTTTTCGAGTATTATTGCTTGATTAAAGAAATTATGAACTCATTTTTTCTAATGCCTATATTTTTTACTATTGAATTTTTTTAGTTAATTTAGGGAAATATGTAACCCTCTGCATTTATTTCCAATGCACAGCAAGGTTTAAAATGGTGCTTACAACAGTAAAGATGCAACTTTTTAAAGTGCATTTTTCCTAGAATATGATTTAGTCGGATCCATTGAAAATAAATATCTTATGTGATTATTGCAATTATTTTAAACATTTCATTAGTAGTAGTACGACAGGACAATTTTTTTCAGATAGCGATTTTGCATTGTCGCCATGAATTTGCCAAGATGCCCGTCAATATCTGATTTTACCACTTCTTAAACTATATTAAATACTAAGTTAAATCGGGAAAAAAGAAAAAAAAAATAATCACATTTTTCGAAACCTACTGATAAGTGAAAAATTCATCCTTGATTATATTCTAATAACGAATTGCCGGTTTGGAGTATTCGAGATAGACCATCACCATTTATAAATTGGATGGCTTTTGAATATTTGTTGACAATTTGAATAAATATTCATGATGGCTCCTGAATACTTGTTGGCGATATCTTCTGAATAATTATTATTGTTGGCGATATCTACTTTCATATATTCATTATGACATCTTAATAGTTGTTGGCGATATCTCCCGAACTTGTGATAATGATGGCTTCTGAATATTTGTTGGCTACATCTTCTGGATATGTACTGATTACACCTTGATTTTTTTACATATATATAATATTGAATTTAGAAAATAAAAAATGCGTGTGGAGAATGAAATATAATGATATTGGATAATTTAATTTATAGAGACATCAATGGTACAGGAAAAACTACTTTAGCCATTTTCTGTCTAATAATAGAGATAATATTTTACCTGGAGATATTTTGTACATTTAGACCAAATAAAAAATGTTCTTCTTTTTTTCTCATTTGAATTAAGTTAAAAAAATATTTAAAATAAAATTGAAAAAAAAAAAATGTGCTAAAGCAATGGTACAGTTTAACCTCTTGGCGAAATTTTAAATTTGGCACCGAAGTAGCTTAGACTTTTCTCGCAAAAATCTTGACATGCATAACTGATATAGATAATTTAAGTCATCATCAAAATAAATGAAAAATTTAAAATCTTCCAGTGAGGTCCTGTATTATGTGTAACTAAAATATTTTAGCAATGCAGTTACTTCATTCCATTACATGGAAAAATAGACAAAAAAAAAAAAAAAATCCTGTTGTATTAAATTAAATTCTGTTTTCTGAAAAGTTTTACATCAATGCTTAAAAAACAAAAATAGGTTGCGAATTTTATTATTATTATTATTATTATTATTATTATTATTATTATTGCTCTATTTTATAATTTTTTTCGGTACTTACGTATTAACGCCACAGCAGCAGAAGTTGCAATAAAGAGCAATCTTGTCGTTCGCACACAAGAGACATAGGGGGACAGCGAGACATCTTTTGGAATCTTATTTATCAGAGTTCATATGGCGACAGCATCAGGTGAAAGATAATAGAGACAGTTTCGAATCTATGTTAAACTCTATATAGGCCCATTTTCCACCGAATCAGATTGACTACTTTGTTTTAAATAAAGTGTTTCGAATTTTGAAAGTGTTTTGATTTTAAATAAAGTGTTTTATTTTATGATTTGTCGCAAAAATTTTAGGTGTAGATTGACGACACTTAATCTGTAGCCGCGGTGGCGTTAATACGTAAGTATCTTTGGAACAACTTCAGTGTAACGCCACAACGATATTTGGCGATTTTTTGTTGGCGATTATGGCTAAATAATAAATCTAAAAATCATAAATGATAAATGATAAAATCATAATCGAAATCATAAATCATAAAACATAAACTCATGAATCCAAAAGAAACAACATATAGGCTGCCATATTATATCGCAAACAGTCCAGAACCACATCGTTATCGTTCAAAACGGCGCCAAAGAAAAATCGCCAAATTCAGCTGTGTGGTTATACTGAAGTTATACCAATTTCTGGGCTTAACCTCTAATTCTATACCAATCGTTGTTTAACATAATAATTATAGTCATTACTAAATCTTTTTCGCCTAACGTTAAAATAAAAACGGAACAACTATAGTATTTCCCCTCAGCTAGATTTGGAGATTTTTCATTGGCGATTATGGGTAAATGCTACTTTCGAAGAGGTTGCCATTGATTTCTAACGTAAACAAAACCGAAATATGTTTTTCAAAATGGCATCATTAAAGTAATTCATTGAACTTATTTCTAATAATAACAAAACAAATATGTATTTAAAATTGACTTACCTCCTTGATGTTTATGAATTTCGCTATGCTTGTACATTCCGTACATTTATTCAGTTTAAATGTTATTTTATATTTACCGGTAAAATATGGTAAAACCGGTAACAACATAACCATAACATCTCCATGCAAATCCATCCGTCACTTTCTTTTTCGGTCCAAAAACCATATCACTCTTGCACTTTTCACAAATCATACTTCGTTTAATCAATCCACATTCTTTCAAAAAATCCAAAAAACTTTCTCTGTCTTTAAATAATTCACTCAAAAAAATCCTACTACATTCACCCTTTTTTCCAAATATAGCTCTATCACTCGTTACAACCATTCTAACATTCTTTCTTAACAAATCTTTATATTTTTCAACAATTTCCATTATTGATGCACTACTATTAGCTGCCATAGTTTTAAAAAATAAAATAATAATTAATTAATTAAACAAAATAAATCAATAATAAAAAATAAAATACGACCTTTTTTATATAATAATACTTCGCCGGGTGAAATAGAATAGAACAATGAATAATTATCTCTTTATAATCAATTGCTAAACTCGTTGCCATGGTAATTAAAAAACATAACGCTGGTTGCTATGGCATAAAAAATAAATAGTATGCAGCCTGCAGACGATGTTGAAATTATGTTATTCTATTTCACTTGAATTACTACAAAAATCATTATATAATACGATCGTATTTTATTTTTTACTATTGATTTATTTTGTTTAATTAATTAATTATTATTTTGCATGGTAATAAAAAAAATAACAGAACGCTGGTTGCTATGGCCTAAAAAGTAAACAGCATACAGGTTGCCATACTGTATTGCAAACAATCCAGAACGACATCGTTATTGCTCAAACCGGCGCCAACGAAAAATCGCCAAATCTAGCTGAGGGGAAATACTATAGTTGTACCATAAAAACTAATAATATAAATTAAACTAATAGTATAAACTTAACTAATAATATAAAATAATAATATAAACTAAATTAAAAATATAAACTAATTTTCATTTCATTTTATTAAATTTTTACTCAATATTTTTTAAATATCGGTTATTTTCATGTTTTGCTATTCTAAATAATTTTTTTTCTTCTCTGGAGCATCTCAAAGATGCCAATTTTTCAATTTTTCTTATTTACACCATTGATCTCATTTTAATTTTCCTGAGGAAAGTGACGTCAGAAACACAGAAAAAAACGCCATAAGAGAAACTTTTCACTCCGGTGGCAAATAGAGTACCTTTTTAAAACCGACGTTTTTAGTTATAACTTCGTTAATTAAAATGATAGAAATTTCTAAGCGGTTGAAATGCCTTCCTTGAAGCAGTCGGAATACACTGATACCTCTCATGATGCAGTGCACTTTGCCCTCCGCGAGAAGATGCTGTCGCAGACAAAAAAAATTGACGCCAGCGACAGTTACTTTTTTTTAATATATAGAGAAATAATGTGAAACATTTCTCGAATATGCGACTTTCCCGATGTATTCTTAGATGAATGCTTGTAAGCTAGAATTGCGGCGCAATTTTTTTTTTTTTAACTTTTTTTTTTTATATATATAAACAGAGTTGGACGAAAGGGAAAAAAAAGCACTTTAATATATTTTCTCTTTTTCTTTTCTTTCTTTTTTTTTTTTTTTTTTTTTCAGCAACTGACAATTTTATAATTTAAATTTAGGAATGAAGCATATTTTGTTGATAATGAGACATCTTTTGCCTGGCGGATACGGATATACAATATCCTGCAAAATCACTATCCATTTCATCCCTACTTTTAAATGATAAAATTGGCGGTCGCTGAAAATAAAAAGAAAAATATCCAAGTACGGATTTTTTACCATGTTTTTATTAACTTCGATTCTTGCTTGTTTATTTGTTTGTTTGTCCAGTACAAATCTTGCAATCAATTTTTAACTAACTTTCCGACAAGCTAGACGAAACTTTCAGGACAGCTCAGAACACGGTGACAATACATTTTTTTAATACTTTTAGTCAATTGTTTCAGGCCCCCCTACTGCCTTTGGCAGCGTTTATATGATTCGACAGAAAATTTATTTAACTAACTTCCCGACTAGCTAGACATTTGAAACTTTCAGAATAGTTCAGAACACGGTGAAAATGCATTTTTTTAAATATTTTTAGCCAACTGTTGCGGGTTCCTGCTGCCTTCGGCAGCGTTACCAGTAGAAAGCTTGCAATTGATATTTCACTAACTTCCCGACTAGCTAGACATTTGAAACTTGCAGAATAGCTCATAACACGATAGCACTGAATTTTTTTTAATACTTTTAGCCAATTGTTCCGGATTTCCGCTGCCTTTGGTAGCGTTTATATGATTCAACAGAAAATCTAAAAACATGGTATATAAAAAGTTCTTTTTATCTTGTAATTATTTTCTGTCTAGTTCTGTAAATTTATTTGACTATTAAATTTTCATGCATACAAATCAGAATGGAGTTTGATTTTATAACATAAAACTGTACAATGAAACCAAAGACTGAAATTTGAAATTAACCTCTTCGCAGTTGACGGCGCACAGTCATTACTTCCGCTGCAGTATGTATATTTTCGTCAGTGTTTCTGAAAAGTAATCTTTTAAAATAATTTTAGACTGTTAAATAACACAAATATTGCTACTCAAAAATAATGGTACTTACAAAAAATAAAAATATGAGGAAATAAAAAAGTGAAGCTACTAAAGGGTTAAATAGTATTAGTATTAATTTCTCAATAATCATAATAATAAAAAGTATTTGTATTAAACGCCATCTAATTATACATTTAGTAAATAATTATTTTAACAATTTTTATAGAGATATTTTGTTTCTGTCATTAATTATTATTTTTATAGTTTATTCAAATTTAAAAATCATTTAATATTTGCATTCGATATACTTTCTTAGGAAATTTTGTTAATAATATGTTTTTACTGATTACATAATTATATTTAAGGCTTATTGCGTTTAAAATAATGAAATAATTACTAAATAAATTTCCTTAATGATCATTGAAAATGTTATCCTCACAGCTAATGCTACATGAAATGAAATTAAATTTTTACAAAAAGGTGACTTTTTTCTTATAATTTCTTCGGAGATACGACGATTTCTTTACTTTTTATTATCTGCTAAGAATCTTAAAAGTTAACGTTTCTTGTTATTAATCACATTCTGTTACAGAAATCCCCAGAACATATTTATAATGACCCATATAAAGACATAAAACAAAACATTCATTTGTTATTTTGAATTTTTTGGCTTTCTAATTATTTTTCTAATCTCGATAAATATCTGTTTTATTTTGTCATTATTGGCAGAAATAAAATAGAAAATTATATACATTTACAGAGAATAAGAAGAAAAAGAAAAAAATTGCGTATATATAAAGCAGATCTAACATAGCCTTTTTGTTTCTTCGCCGTTATTGAAATTTTAAAATACCAATTTTATTATTACAAAAATTTTCGTATTCTAATTTCCTATGTGGAAATTATTCATTGAAAAATAACATCATAAAATAACTGAAAATGAGAGTAATCGATAGGTTCATATTACATACTGAAAGGAATTTGGTTGAAACTCCAAAAATAAACCCTTTTTTTTAAAAAACTAAATTTTCGTTGTAAGTAAATAATAAATTTTGTTGCGACGACAAAATAAATAAATAAATAAATAAATAAATAAATAAAAAAAAAAAAAAAAAAAAAAAAAGAAGAAGAAGAAGGTTGTTAATCCATGTTACAAAATTTCAAACTTTTTTTTTTTTTTTTTTTTTTTTTTTTTTTTTTATGAGGGGGAGGAGGGATGCATTTTGCATATGCTAGAATTAACAATTTTTTTTTCCCTTTACATTTTACTAAAATTTTGAAAGTTTTTTTTTTTTTTTTGGTTAGAATTGTAATAATAACAGTCAAAATTTTTTGGTTAATCTAAACAAAAATTTTAGTGGAACATATTTAAAAAAAACTTTTTATTGTGTCAAATAATTTTTTGTTGATACAATAAAAAGGCTATTCCTCCAACAAAACTTTTATTGAATGTCATGCGGTCAAATTTACCTTTTTAAAATCCTCTTCTGGTAAAGCAGCTATTCCCAAAATGGCCAGTTGCTTAAACCATCTGTATATTGTCTCATTTCTTTCCTTAAAATCTTTCCAGGCAAAGCTTGTTGCCTTTTTCCAAGTTTCTTTGGCAAATTTTCCCGCTTCAACTTGAGCTTCCAACTAAAAGAAATGTAAAATGATAAAATTCGTAAAGATTGAGACTGAGTATTTTGGAAATTAATGAATGTGCTTAGGCAGAAACAATTACAGTGGTCTCTGGGTAATCCGGCCAACACACTGCCGGATTACTGAAAACACGGGATCACTGGAAATCAGTGATAATGACACATTTAAACGGCAGAAGTTTTTTTTTTTTTTTTTTTTTTTTTTTGAAGTATCAATATATGATACTATATTATACACTACATTAATATACTTTCTAGACTTTCAATTAATTCAGAGGAACACATCCAATGGTTTACCTCCCATGTCAGTACTACTGGCAATGAGACTGCAGATTCTCTAGTAAAGGCCGCTTCTAGACTCTCCAACTAGATTTGTTTTGTACTTATAGTACGAGGTGTTCTCTGAAGACAAGAAAGTAAGTAAGGAATTGTGGAATGTAGCCCCAGTAATACATGTCTACTACTTCAGAAATCGCCCTGGTATGCTCTAAATTTGGGAGGACAAAGAAGTCAGCAAACCTGTATATCATGTTTTGCCAATGAACTCTTGAGAGTCTCACCTTTGAACATGGTCAGAAGTTTTTTTTTAAAAAACCTGCACCAAGTGTAGAGCTGCTTAGACGTCGCCTGTTCATATTTTAAACTGTCTTATTTTACTTTGGACGAGATTCTTTCAGAATCTATCCTCTTTTTAAATTTTTTGAAAGTTTATGGACGTGGATTTGGTCTGATTTGTTAGGCCACTTCAGGAATCAGAAACAACAACAACAACACTACATTAATACATACACACAGTTCACGTGTTAACATAAACTAAAACTACAAATAAATAGGTAGCTTGAAATTACCGAGCTAAGCGCTTGATAGCTGTTTATATAAAAATGTAAAATTACTGGCAGGGCCAGAGAAATTAAGTACCAGATTAAAGAGGGAATATAGTACATTGCTAAACAGTGCTACCAACGTGTAAGAATTTTTATTTTTAATATTCATCACTAATATTTACTTGTAAGGTTTTCTAATCGACTGCAATGCATAACATCATTCTTCAAAATTAGTTGTAAATATTAAATAAAAAATCAAAGCAGTCTTTAGGGTCTGCCGATGGAAGTGAAAACTAAGTAACTTGTGAATTGTATCGTCGAGCTATTAGATTATTATTTTCGAATTATTTTTGGTTTGTAAAGAAGTGTTTATGATCTGTATTATATGATTCGGCACAATATTTGTAGTTACCCAAATTAAATGAACTAAGCCTTATATTAGGTAAAAATATTGATTACTTATGAAATTATTTTAGTTAGTAGCTGATATACAAAAGAAAACCGATTCAGGACACCTTAAAACGTGTAAATCAAGTGAAATCTCGAATTCCACTTTCGATAATATAAAAGAACTTTAAAATATCTTTCGAATGATGTATTAAAAATAATTTAATCATAATTAGAATTTGAAATATTGAAATTTTAAAACATTATAGAGCCATCTGGCGGTAGGAATTTCTGTAATCTACTGTTCGATTCGAAATCAACAAAGCATTCTAATGATGTATTACTTATGAAATTATTCTTATTAGTAGCTCAGATACAAAAGAAAACCCATTCAGGACACCTCAAAACGTGTAAATCAGGTGAAATCTCGAATTCCACTTTCGATAATATAAAAGAACTTTAAAATATCTTTCGAATGATATATTAAAAATAATTTAATCATAATTGGAAATTGAAATATTGAAATTTTAAAATATTACAGAGCAATCTGGCGGTAGAAATTTCTGTAAGCTACTGTTCGATTCCAACTCAACAAAGTTTTCAAATGATGTATTACTTATGAAATTATTTTAATTATAGTAGCTTAGATACAAAAGAAAACTCATTCAGGACATCTCAAAACGTGTAAATCAGCTGAAATCTCGAATTCCACTTTCGATAATATAAAAGTACTTTAAAATATCTTTCGAATGATGTATTAAAAATAATTTAATCATAATTAGAAATTGAAATACGCGTATTAGAATAAAATTTAATTTCCAATTAAAATGTAAATTTTTTCCAAAATCGATGAAATTTGAACTACAACTGTCCCCTGTGCTGTTAATGGCGCACTGAAAGTTTCAAAGAATTTAGAAGAAAACTGAAGCATTTTGAAATTTGCAATTTTAATACCTAGTAGAAAAACCACGTGTTGTCAATTGGTAAAAAATATGTTTCTACCCGACCAGACGGGGTGAATGGGTTGTCATGGTAACGAACGCCTGCAGAATTTCTCAGCGTTCGCTGACGCTGACGATGACGCGAGTTCCATGATTTTTGTTCACCCAAAAGTGCTCAACGCGCCTAAAGTTTTCACCTCAAAAAGCCCCTACAAACTGACAACACTGTTACCAAAAGCAAATTAGGAAAGCCTTGTTTTTAACAAAGTATTTCGAAAATATTTCTGCTGATAACTAACGTAAAATAAATCATCTATAGTCTGGACTAGAATGTAACGATAAACAGATGAATTTTAAACTCATATTCAGAAAGTCAAAGCTCGAAAAAGGGTATATAATAAGCGCGAAAATCGCGTACCATACAAACTAAACTCTTCACTGTCTCATTCGTGAAACGCAATTGCTTACTACTTTTTCTTCTCCTCAATGCGATTTATACCATTCAAGAATTTTTTATGAAATCTAATCTATTAATTTAAAAAATGTAAATTTTCAAAAACTGCCTTTAATGTATATATAATGCTTTATTAATGATTAAAGTTTATGTTTATAAAGATATAATTTGTTCCTTATTACTTCCATTACCGACTACCGTAGATAATAGAAGTACTGTATTCGGTCCAAAAATTTGATATCGAGTTTTCACCTGATTTACATGTTTTAAGGTCTCCTGAGTCCAAAAAAGGAGTTTTTGGCAATTAGTCAGTGTGCGTGTGCGTGTATGTATTTGGGGAATCTTCTGGCTTTCGTATCTCCGAAACTATTAAAGATAGAATTACAAAACTTCAGAATTAAGTCAGGTCTGGTGTACAGAGGAATTTTCCAAATTTTGGTGAAAATTCGAAAATTGGAAAACTGGAAGTGGAACATCGGAAACCGGAAGTGGAACCGAAAGTCCGTATCTCGAAAATGACTCTAACGATTTTTTTCAAAGTTGCTATATAAACACTCTATTAGATATCTTTTCGAATGATATAGTTGGGGTTAGATCAGGAAAATTGATAGGCGTCCTGTATAAATAGCTCAATTTCAGGTCTTCCAAGTGTGTTTCTTTAAAAACGGCTGTACGGATTTTTTCAAACTCTCCATATTAACTTCCTTTTAAATATCCTTTTGTATGTAATTATTGTTTTCCGGTCAATAAATATGTTTGGCAAGTTTTGGTAAAAGTTCGTATCTCAAAAACGGCTCAAACGATTTTCTTGAGAATTGTTACATAAAACCATTTTAGATGTCCTTTCTCATACATTACGTGGTTATTACAGGAAAATTAACAGTCATCCTGATTAGGTAGGTCAGTGTTAGATCTCGGAAATAGGTGTTTCAGAAACTAACTCTACATTTTTTTTTTTTTTTTTTTTTTTTAACTCACTATGTAAACTCCGTTTTATATATCATTACACGTGTATCAAGTTTCTCTTACTGGAAAATTTTTATGTGTCTACTTTGTTAGGTCATTTTTATCCCTTCTGATCACATTATCTACAAAAAATGCATATAATACGTGTAAATAGTGGGTAATGGAAGTCGTGTGGCTGTTTCACACCAGATTTTTTTTTTTTTTTTGTGTGTGTGTGTGTGGGGGGGGGGGGGGGGTAGGGGTATTTTAAACTATAAAATAGTATTGATACATTTTTCTCGAAAATTGCTTTTTCAATTTAAGTAAGCGTAAGTATAATTTGCTTAACGATAATATTAAAATTTCTTTGAGAAAAACCACAAAGATGTACAAATTTTTAGACTCAACGCAGAAATAAACGCAGTTAAAATTTTTTACAGTTAGTTAAATATGCCTTATACTCCAATAAGGTCATGTTGAAACTCTGAATATTGTATAATAAAAGTTCTAGACATAATTTTAAAGGCAGTTGTTAACCGATTAATCACAAATTACAGTATAGATATGCTAATTTATATATTTTATTTTATTTTCGTTCGCAATTTTTGTATGAATCCTTTAAAACGAGATCTGGAGACTATTTTTTCCCTCTGTGAACTTTGCGTCAAAGCATTGAAAAATGGTTTATGTCAGCTGTTCTTTAGTTTTTCATATCTCGGGAATATTTTATAATACAATATTGAAATTTTGTACATGCCCTAATTGAGGTATGAGGCCCTAACATTTCACTCCTTAAAAAAATAAAATAAAATAATTAATTAATAAAAATAAAAATTAATTTAAATTAAAATTCGTATTAATTGGAATTGAATACCAATATAGTTTTAATTTATTTGATAAAACTCTATTTCTATACATTTTCTTTAAGTAACTTTACAATTTCTGATTTAAGTCTAAGATCAAAATTTAAGGAAGTAAAGCGACTTCGAAGTTTTTCGACTATGCCAGTGTTTCTAAAAGAATGTGATAGGGCGCACCAGTGCGCCCTAGAAGATTTCCAGGTGTATCCTGTGGTATTCCAGAAAAATGTGTGTTCAGATTATTATTTTTATTTATTTATTTATTTATTTATTTTTAATAAGTAGAACCGACTGCAAAAATCAATTATTATTCAATCTAACAAAAATAAACTGAAAACTGGCATAAAATGGAATTGTTAATTGTCTAAAAGCCTAAAATAAATTCCTTCGCCAGACAACATAAACGCACAACATAACGCCAGACAACATGATTTTTTAAGTCGGCGCAAAATTAAATAAAATTTGATACTTTTTTACGAATTTAATTCGAGACCGATAACTACCCTGTTGTCTCGAATTATCCAATTCCGCAAGTTCCTTTATTTTTATATTTTTTCTTAATCACTGTTTAAAATTGACCCACTCGTAACATCCACATAGAGCAGTAAACATCACATTTGAAAATCACTCATCATTCGTTTACACGGCTACCCAAAGTATTTCGATATATTGGGGACATACATGAAAATTGCTGGAACTGTAATTCATTTTTGTTATATGTTTTTCAAATAAGACTAAATTATGTACACGATATTGTTTATAGTGCATGTTATTTATAGACAATATACAGGGCAGTGGCGGCTCGTGCACCGAAAATTGGTGAAGATGAGGCACACTGTATTTTACGCTGTATTCATTTATATAATAAAAATTTACATTTAAATAAGTATTTTTAGTTAATTTTAGTTAAGACCATGCTTAATAAAAATTATAGTTAAAAATACTTAAATATTATTTTTGAGCTCTTCACCTATTTTCGGTTCACGAGCCGCCCCTGATACAGGGCTACCTAAATTTAGCTAAAAGTTCTTTTCTCTAGAATCTAATTGATGGAAGTGCTTTGCTATATTTTACTATGTCGGCGAACATTGCTCAGGAATTTTTCATACCCATGCTGTAAACAAAGAATTTTTTGAACTTTTATTTTGAACTCTTTTTTTTTTTTTTTTTTAAATAATTCTAGGCAGTATAATCAGAGCCTCCTAAACTAGATGCCTGTCGCGTGGCTCGGAAACTTGGCAACAGTTGCAGCGGTAGACAGCGCCACCTGGTACATATTACGCGACTTTTTTATTCAACTGTCACCAATAATTTTAAGAAGTGATATATGGTATACTAGCAGACCCGGCCACGCGTTGCTGTGGCTATGTTATACGTTGAATTATAATGTAGTAAAATATTCAATATATTAAAATTATTATTTACGAATAAAGACCATCCTTGATAACATCCTTGATCTTAGCAGACTTAGCCCGCTTCGCTGGTCCCTATTTTTAAATGATTCACTATAATTAAAGAATTCTCAAAATTGCATTAATTTTTAACATGTGAAAGAAAAAGAGAAAAAAAAAATCTGATCGGGAAAAATGTTCGACACTCATAATGAATCCATATATTATCGAAAGGAAAATGATATAAAATACAAAAAAATATTCTCTCATTGGTGGAATAATCTGTTCGGACCCCCACTGCCTGCGGCAGTGTATACCTGCGCAAACCATGCGCACCGTTTCTTCATCCACCGTTCCCGCCCTTCTTAATAACTCTATACTTTCGAAAATATCCGCAATCGATTTATCGGGCCTTAAAACTTAATAATACTAATTTTCAAAGTTCTAACTCTTATTTCTATTATTTTGCCCCTTTGCCCTCCCCCCTCCCACTATTCTAAATAATTTTACAAATTCGAAAATATCTACAGTTTATTTGTAGGTGTCAAAAACCTGTATGCACCAATTTGAACGATCTAACTATATTTTTATTTTTTGCCCCTCTGCCCCCCTTCCCGCCCCTCCTGATAAATTTACAAATTCGAAAATATCCGCAATCGATTTGTTGGTATCAAAAATTCTATGCACCAATTTTGAATGATCTAACTCCATTTTTATATTTTGCTCCTCTGCCCCCCCCCCCTTTCCCGCTCCTCTTAATAATTTTACAAATTCGAAAATATCTGCAATCGATTTGTACGTATCAAAAACTTTTTGTACCAATTTTTAGCGATGTAACTCTATTTTTATTTTTTTGCCCCTCCGCCCCCTTACCCGCCCCTCCTAATAACTTTACACTTTCGAAAATATCCTCATTCGATTTGCAGGCCTCTAAAACCTCTCTATACCAATTTTGAACAGTCTATCTGCATTTCTATTTTTTTTTTTTTTTTTTTTTTTGGTTGTTGTTGTTTGTTTGTTTGTGAAACCACGTTTTGGCCCCTCCCCCCCCTCTTTTGGGAGGCGAATTTTGCAATAAAAACTATCCTATCTCTCAAGTTGGACCAAATTGCACACAGTGTCCAAATTTCATTAAAATCGGCTCATTAGTTTAGGAGTTCATCGCGGACAAACATAATAAATTTTATATATAAAGATATATATATATATATATTATATTAAATTATAAAGTTTTGATCAATGAAGCACAAATAAGTAAAAAACAGGATTAATTTCACTGTATTATCTTCATTATAATATGAATTCAATTTACACTTCAGTCTAAGTAACACGTGGCCGGCTATGCTAACACCAAAAATTTAAAAAGTGGAAATAATTGAATTATACGAAATTTATTAATAGGTTAAAAAGTTGAAGATTCTTTGTGTAGATGGCAGCACCAAATATATTTCAGCTTTCATTTCAACCCAGTCGAAAGGTATCGACATCTGTTAAGTGGAAATAATTGAATTATACGAAATTTATTAATAGGTTAAAAAGTTGAAGATTCTTTGTGTAGATGGCAGCACCAAATATATTTCAGCTTTCATTTCAACCCAGTCGAAAGGTATCGACATCTGTTAGAATCATTTGGAGTTAACAGATAATTGTGACTGTCAAATAATAACAGACAAATAATTAGCAATAAATTAAAATTGCGACTATAATTTGAGATTTAAACTATCCTATCTCTCAAGTTGGATCGAACTGCACATGGTGTGCGAATTTTATTATAATCGGTTAAGTGGTTTAGGAGTCCATTGAGGACAAACATTGTGACACGAGATTTATATATATTAAGATGTAATCGACGTTTCTTCGATTCTATTCGCCTTTTATGTATATCATATCCCACTTTTAAAATTTTTTAGTGGCTGAATAAAAAAGTTGCGCAATCTGTACCAGGTGGCACTGTCTACCGCTTCAACTGTTGCCAAGTTTCCGAGCCACGCGACAGGCATCTAGTTTAGGAGGCTATGGTATAATTCGCTGAACTATATATCAAATAAAACTCACCTTAAACCTACTTTAAATAATTTTTAAAGTACATTAAATTTTGTTATCTTACCTTATTGATCTTAAGATTTAATATGGAATCTAGCTTTAGATTATTGAGCTGCAGGGTAAGAGAAAATTGTGTGAGTGACACACCAAATTATTTGCTTTATATTAGTTTCATTTGCATATACACAGGATCCAATGTATCTTTCAAGGGAAGGGAAGTACAAACCTAGGAGAAACTCCAGTGACGGTTTGGTTAAATATAAAAGCGAGCTTAAATTTTTTAAGAACTATGATCAAACACAAAACGTCATGAGTTGGAAATGGGGAAAATTTAAACAAGTAATTTTACACAGTATTAGCCCCAAAATGCAAATTGGTTTAAAGGTTTAAATTTGTATATAATATAGAATTATCCCGCAGTAAATGCATAAATACAGACATTATAAAATATGCTTGACCTTTAAAAAAATAATTATAATAATAAAAAATAATAATAATAATAACAATAATAATAATAATAATATCTATATATGATTGGATGGAATTGAAAATTTTATAGGAAAATTTTATGTTTATGAAATTAAAAGCATGCCATTTGGAGGAGGGGGGGGGGGTGCTTAACTTAATTTCGAAACTTTTTCAAAACTTTCAAATGGAAACATATGATCCTCACGCCTGTACATATGTAAATACGTATTTATACAAACAAATACGGTATTATATCTACCGTACAAACCACTTTTCTTTAAAGACAACTAAAAGTTGCTCTGAAATAAACTAAGTATCTTACCATGATTTTTTTATTTTCCTCTGTAAGGTTACTTGCATAATTCCAGTCCGCTTTAGTTATTTTATTCGTCAAAAGTGATTGCTTTACGTCGTTTTCCCGAAGAAACTGTACGGCTGCATCGTAGTCGGTGTTGTCTCCACTAGCATATTTTACAATATTTGCCTTTCGACCGTCAACGGCAATAGTAAGTGACAAGGATACTATATGAAGTAATGCTGTTGCCAACATATTTGTATGTTCAAAGTTCTCGGACCCTAAAAAGAAAGAAGAAAAAAAGAATAAATTTCTTCGTTTTTATTTATTTTTTCCCACATAAGTTTACTTAGTATACACGCTCATACACATAGATGCAAGCAAGATTTAATAAAAATCACATTGCAGCTTTAAAATCTTAGTGGTAAAGTAGATATAAAATACTCACATCCATTTCAATATTTTTAGCAAAAACTGTTAGTTTTCTAAAGCATGAGAAAAATTTGGTTGTTAAAGAGTTTTTTTTTAAGTTAAATAGTGAAAAAAAGATTCTAAAGATGAATATAAAGAAAATAAAATTTTTCGTATCACTTAAAATCTTTATACTGATTTACAAACCAGTATTGCTTTGATGAGATATAATCAAGTATTTTAAGACAATAATCATTAAGTATTGTAACAATAAGCTAGACATATGACTAGATGATGATAATTATTAGTTCTCCATATTATACAACTAGCAGGCTACGCCCACTTCGCTGGTCACTAAATTTAAATGAATTTTCAAAAGAAATGAATCATTTATTTTTTATATCATATTTTGTGCTTTGTAACATAATTAAACTAGTACAAGATAAAAAGAAGTTTTCATGTACCACGTTTTTAAATTTTCTGTTGAACCATATAAACGCTACAGAAAGCAGCGGGAACCCGGGACAATTGGCTAAAAGTATTAAAAAAATTTATTGTTATCGTGTTTTGAGCTATTATGAAAGTTTCAAATGCCTAGCTAGTCGAGAAGTTAGTTAAAAATCGATTGCAAGCTTTGTACTGGTAACACTGCCGAAGGCAGCAGGAACTCGAAACAGTTGGCTAAAAGTATTAAAAAAATGTATTTTCACCGTGCTCTGAACTATTCTGAAAGTTTCAGATGTCTAGCTAGTAGGGAAGTTAGTTAAATAAATTATCTGTCGAATCATATAAACGCTGCCGAAGGCAGTAGGAACCTGAAACAGTTGACAAAAATGGTTAAAAAAATGTATTGTCACCGTGTACTGAGCTATCCTGAAAGAATACAAATCCTGAAAGAAGACATTTGTCTGATGAGATTATTTTATGGAAAAATGTATTCTTAACAGTTGCTTTTTCAAAATCTTTGCAAGCGTCATTTTAAATATAGCAATATTATAAAGATTTATATGCAATACTTTAAAAAATATGAATTAATATTATAAATTGACAAAAAAACGTAAACATAAAAAATATAATCAAAATAGGAATTAGTTTTTTGAAACAAAAAATTGTGCCAAAATAAATAAATGAAAATCATCGCGAACAAAGCGATAAAAATTTAAAAGGCGTCATGAGGGTCCTATACTAAAACTATACTGCCTGCGGAAATATGAAAACTGGGTCGTCGACCATGAATTTTATTTTGAAACCTTTCTTTGAATGATTTAATTTGGTTTTAATAATAATTAGGCTTCTGGTAAATTAGAATTTTAATTAGGTGGTATATTATTTATGTTTCAAATTTTGAAGGTAAATAAGAAAAGAAGTAAAGTGCGGAAATTTTGCATGGGTTTGCTAGTAAATAAATAAATTAATTAAAAAAGAAAATGCTGCCACCGCTGTTTGTTGTTTTTATTTATTTATTTTTGGTCGAGCTGCGAACAGGCAGATAGATTTCCGCAGTGTTAATGAACGAAGCGAGTCGGGAGGGGCAGCGAAACTTCCCTCGGGTGTTGGTCAGCGGAGTTGCGAGTGTTGGTGAGCAGGGGGCAGAGCTCCCTAGTTATTTAATAAAATTATTCTTCATGATGAATGTTGACTATTTTTATCTCAGAGGAGTATAATACTAAGTATTAAAAAAAAAAAAAAAAAAAAATCGCTAACGTTGTTTTAAGTTACCACCGATTTATGGTTCAACTATTTATTTTAAGGATATTGATAAGTTGTTTTGAAAATTACACCTATTGAAAATTTATACTTCCCAGGGAATACATTTCTCCCAGGGAAAACGATGTGCCTACATATAAAAATAATCTGATTGATTATCACTATTACAGATATATATATAGTATTTCAAAATGATTGTTTTGAAATGATTCTCATCGTGCACATTTGCACATTTATCCAAAATTTTGTCCTATATTGTTATATTAAAAATTAGGAAAAAACGGGATAGCAACGACACCTTTTTGCGATTTGCACCAAAATTTTATGGTGGTATTAAACAGGTTTCAACTTACAACTCCATTTCAATGTGTACGAAAATCTGGACGTTAGTTCTTGAGCTAGAAGTATTACCCCAAAATTTTTGGACATTTTCTAAAAATTTCCAAGTCGTGTTTCGCACTTCTCTTAAGGGGACTTGACACCACTGAAGGTATCACATAAAAGCTTATATTTCCACTTAATATTTATGCATTGAACGTTATTAAGTTTTTCAATAAACCATATGTTCAGGCAATAATTCCTATGGTTTTTGATATATTTGTTACAGATTTAAAATCTTTAAATTGCCTTTTCTTAGTCTGTATTTTTTCATAAACACCTGATCTTCAAAATGCTAAATCTTCTAATGATATTTAAGAAAAGACTTAATACTTTTTTGGGGTATTTAATAGAACCCACTTAAAAGAACAAGGTATGGATTTTGCAATATCTTAAATATATATATATATATATTAAAAATAAAAACATAAAAAAATCATGTTTAATTTGCCAATTTTTAAATATACTTTTAATTTTTTTTTTTTTTTTTTTACGAATCAATAAATTTAAGAATCCATCCTTAATTCTTTTAAATAGTTTCTATTAAATATGCAAAAATAATATCAAGTCTTTTCTTAAATATCTGTGGAAGTTTTAGCATTTTGAAAATGACGAATTCGTGAAAAAATGCGAACTCAGATAACACAATTTAAAGATTTCAAATTCGTAAAAAAATATATTAAAAACCATAAGAACTGTTGCCTGAATTATATATTTTATTGAACATACCTAGTATAGTTCATTTTATAAATATTAAATGGAAATATAAACCTTTATAATAGACCTCAGTGGTGTCAAGTGAAAGATGGAAAGTCTCCTTAACGAGTAAACTCATCGAAAACCGGAAGTCGAAAACTTTTATGAATCCAATACTTTCTTCTATTGATTATACAAGGAAGTATATACATATATTCATATTCTCTGCATAAAATATGAATACATGTATCCGCCTATGATGTAAACAATCTCTTTTAAGTTATGATATTTGATGAGCCGAAGGCATAAATAATTTAGTTACGCATGCCAGTATTGAATGCTGAGAGACGTAAGATCTTTTCTTTTCCATTTTCACGAATACTTGGGAACTCGCCAGTTTTTAATCTTGCATATAAAATATATTCATAATACTTTTCAAGACGCTTTTATTAATATGTTAATCTTTACTATTTTCTTTTTCCAGAAGTCAATGACCATCCCGTTCTCATGTTCTTCCAGTTCATTCGACTCTTATAAACTTGTTTCGCATACTAATAGTGACTTCAGAGACATATCCATGTAACTACACTGTCAAAAAACAAAACTTGAAAGATGAATTATTACAAATTATTTAGTTTTACGTAGAATAAAAATTCTATATGTATCCTTAAAAAAAAAAAAAAAAAAAAAAAAAAAAAGAAGAAGAAGAAATGCTACTCTTTAACTTCAGGTTAGTTACTTGAACTTTAAGTCTTCATAAAACGATATGATTGATTACATGACAAAAGTAATCACCATAAAGTTCACAGAAGTTCTCTAAGATAAAATTTGTCATATTTGATTTGATTTCTAGAAATCAGATGAAATATGCCATATTTGATTTGATTTCTAGAAATCAGATGAAATATGTCATTTTTAGTTTGAGTTCTAGAAATCAGATTAAATTTGCCATTTTTTATTTGAGTTCTAGAAGCTAGGAACTATTTTATCAAAATATTTATTTTAAATATATTTGTCAAATTAATCTTAAGGTTTTTTATTTTTAAATTATTTTTTATTTTGTTTTAATCTTTTCTTTTCATTTACATAATTATAAACGAATCCTAATAACGGAAGAAGAATAAAAGCCACAAATATGAGGTAAAGTCAAAAAAAAAAAAAAAAAAAAAAAAAAAGACTTTAAAAAACTTGCAAAGGAATTCTTTACTATATCAGAACTCTACATTATATGCAAATTCATACATCTAATCACTATTAACACACATCTTTTAAAATAAAAGTTAAAAAATATTTATCAGTTTTTATTCCTTTTCCATACAAATAAAATCTGCATGTAATTCTAGACAGAGTGATTTCAGCTTTTTGTGATTTCTGATTTACACAAGTTCGGGATACTAATTACACAATATAATAATATTCCAGAATACTACTTCAACAAAGTACTCCGGAATCATTATTTTATACTTTAATTAAATAATAGAAAATCACGGACGACATCCATATTTGCAAATATATACAATTTTATAAACCCTTTTTGGTTTTTTGCGCGCAGTAAACTGAAAGTTATAGGATTCTTTAACTACATCATTCGGCTACAACTTCTTATTACAGACTACAGCAACATCTCTCAGTTAACACCTTACAAAAAAAAAAAAAAAAAAAAAAAAAAAACCACTTACAATCTACTAAAGAATAAATCTTTTTATTCCACTTTATGAATTGGCAAAATAAGAACGGCGACAGCACCCTCTATTTCATTTTAAATAATCTGGTGTGTCACTCACAGTACTTTCTCTTACGCCGAATTTTAATACTATAAGTACAGATTGGAGATTAAGAGGTAAAATAACGGAGATTAAGAGGTAAGATAAGAAGTAAGATACTGTTATATAAACCTATTTTGAAACAATTGAAATTAGGCTTTAGAAGAGTTTATATAATAGTTTTGTGTAAAAAAACCCGTTACCCCCCCCCCCTTCAGTACTGTACCTACATTTATATATGATTTAAATCTATTATTAAAATTAAAAGTTCGCTTAAAATTATTCAGACAACTTTCACACGCAACATTCCTTGAAACTTATCAGTCTTTTCAAACTTTTCCAGAAACAAACTTACATTAACTTGAAAATACAACTTTTGAATCATCTGAAATTATTCGTTTTTAAGTTACTCTAAGACACACATACAAAGATCAAACATTAAAGAGATTTACTTCGGTAATCAGGAAGCCTCAAAACGTGTAAATATACAAAAACTAAACGACAAATATTTAGCTTAAAAACATACATTATTTACCATATGTCAATCAGAATTTCATTTCAATTCCTCAGCAGCTTTACTAGACATGGTAAAATATTATAATAAAGCACTTCCACTAACAATAAAAAAGAATGCTATCGCTTAAATATTGGCAGCCCTGTATATCGTTTGAAGATTATGTACAGACCACATGGTGCACTTAAATATAATACTATAGTAATAATACACGGCAAAACCTCAAATACACTTCCATCAATTTTCAGCTATTGTCGCACTATAATCTACTTATTTTCTGCAGCCCTGTAAATGAACATGCACAAAACTGTCTTTCTTTCAGCATTTATTATTATTATACTTCTTGAAGATAAAAATCGTCTGCATTCATCAGGAAACATAATTTTAATAAATTATAATTTAACAAATTATTTGTATTGCGTAAATTTGTATAGGATTACATATGGAAGAAAGTCTTGTGGTGATCACAACTTAACTTACTAGTTATATATTAAAACTTCCGTGGCTGCTAACTACATTTACAAGAATTTAGAGAATTCCATATTACTTGCTAATATAAAATATTAAAAAAAATATTAAAATTTTAGAAAATGTATTCCATTAAATATGAAGACAGTAATTATTTCATAATAGTAACAAAGCAACTGATTATAAAAATTATATTTTTCATAAATTACTTGAATATAAATTATTTATGAAAACTTATCCCATTTCTTTTCATATATTTATTAGAACAGTTAAAAGCCGCGCAATATTTCCTCATTTTCAGAATTCATTACCATTCTAGTCCTACTATTTTCGAGTTTTAACTCTCTAATGACTGATGTCAAAAAACTTTTTCGGCATAAAAAATCTTTGCTCGTTAACATGGGGATGATAGATCTATATACACTCATGTCCATACATTAAGGATAATTCAGATTCTCACTGAAATCGAACTTTAATGCAAAAATTTCACCTGCAGAAATATCACACACATCTTTAAGAATAATATGCAAATTATAGGAAGCCATCAGATGACGCTGATATGATGTTACAATGATGAAAGTCTAAGAAGGGGATAGATAAGGAATGGGAGCAAAGAAGGAAAATTGTTCACAAGCGTTCTGTGCTGCTCAGTGCCACAACCGAATGGTTATGACACAGAGAACGCATGCAGACAATTTTTTATGTGGTAGAATTATCGACCGACTAGAATGTGGGCGTACTCAGATAGAAGTATCGGGGGAACTTAGAATCGCCCAAAGTGTCATCTCTAGGCTTTGGCAACAATTCCAGAATGATTGAAATGCCAGTCGGCGTTACAGTACTGGTCGGCCTCGAGTTACAATGCCGAATGACCACCGGTATTTGGCAGTATCTGCCAAAATAAGCAGGTAAAGCACAGCATCAGACCTGTCTCGTCAGCTGGCTGCAGCCACGAGTGCCACAGTTTCAAGACAAATCGTGTATAGACGTTTGGGAGATATTAGTCTATATGCTCGCAGGCCTGTTAGATGTGTTAGACTCACGGCAATGCACTGTGCCAGCGGTTGACTTGGAGTAGAGAACATACAATGTGGACAGCGGCACAGTGAGTTTGTGTGATGTTTTCTGATGAGTCCAGGTTTAGCTTGCAGTGTGATTCACGAAACACTTTCATATGTAGAACGTCAGGTACCTGCCACCACCAAAACAATATCATTGGACGACACCGTTACTGTGGAGCAGAAGTGCTCGTTTGGGGGGGGGGATCATATTAGGCACCAGAACAGATCTTCATGTTCAAATCGGAAGAATGATAGACCACATTTATCGAGACATCATTCGGGAACAACATGTACTTTTGTTTAGGGGTGCCACGAGCCCAGAATTTGTGTTTATGGATGACAATGCGCGTCCTCACCGTGCAAACGTTGTACACGGATGCCTACAATCTGAAGCTATCACCCGCTTGGAATAGTCAGCCTTCTCACCTGACTAGAATCCGAAGAGCATGTGTAGGACATGCTTTTCCGACGAGTTGTAGTCCGTGAACCACCTCCTACATGTGTACCGGAACTTCGAGAGCATTGCTCACTGAGTAGAGTAATCTTCCCCAAGATCAGATCAATAATTTAACACTCAGCATTCCTATGCATTGTAAGGACTGTGTTTCATCATCTGAGAGACATACAATGTATTAACCATCATACCAACCATGTAATGTTAAGTTTTTGTAAGGGAGATATATTTTGTAATTGCATCAGGGAGCAAAAATCGTTGTTTTTATAAATGGTATCCTACATAAACCACGCCTTCTTTGTTCTTTATCTTTTGTTTAATAAATGGACTTTATGAATAAGTCATGTTTGTTTTGCTTCTGAACCTTTGTTTGCCTCAGCTAGCATTATCCTTAATTTATGGACAAGAGTGTAAATTACTATATCTATGTTATAAATAGCAATGTCCATGTTGTCTGGCGAAGGAATTTATTTTATACTTTCAGACACAATTTATAATTCCATTTTATATCATCGCCCATTGCGCAGCACTAGTGTGACGTAAAACCCAACCAACCAACCGACCAACTAACCATTTTATGTAAATTTTCAATTTATATCTAATAGTTTTGATAATAATTAAAGTTACTTTTTTGGAGTCCATTCTACTTTTTACTTTCCTAACACTATAGTGAGGAAAGTATTGTAATCATGTCAAAAATCCGAATTCGAGATTTTGATGTTTCTATACGTTTTGAGGTGCCCTGAGTCCGTTTTCACTATTTTTACGATGATGTATGTATGTATGTGTGTATGTGTGTATGTCTGTGAGTGAACACGCTAGCGTCTAAACGCTTCGTTCGATTAACCTGAAAGTTGGTACGCATATTGTAAGTCACCATAGTACGAACCCTATAGATTTTGGTGAATCTAGCACTTATAGTTTTTTTACAGGGACACAAAGAAAAATTCTTTATCATTATGACCTATGGGAGCAAAATCTTAAAAGTGCGATAGCATCTAAACGCCTTATTCAATTGAGCAAAAATTTTATAAACATATTATAGATCACAAATACTCAATCTGTATAGATTTTGGAGAATCTAGCACTTATAGTTTTTTTTACAGGGACACAAAGAAAAATTCTTTATCATTATGCCTATGTGGCCAAATTTTTAAAAATGTGATAGCGTCTAAACGCCTTATTAATCCGAGCAAAAAAATTGTACATATGTTATAGATCACAGTTGAACTAACTGTATAGGTTTTGGTGAATCTAGCACTTACAGTTTTTTTACAGGGACACAAAGAAAAATTCTTTATCATTATGGCCTATGGGACTAAATTTTTAAAAGTACGATAGCATCTAAACGCCTTATTGAATTCAGCTGAAAATTTATATGAGTATTATAAATCACTGTTGTACTAACTATAAGCATTTTGGGGAATCTAACATTTATAGGTTTTTACAGGGACACAGCGAAAATTTCTTTATCATTATGATCTATGGGCTCAAAGTTCAGTAGCGTTAAATAAAACAACGTGTAATAGATGGAGAAAAATACTCAAACACTCTATTATGGTTTTCTCTCTTTTGTTTGTTTAACAACTACTCTTTCTTTACTTTATCTACAAATCTGTTAATTACTCAATGTTCGGAAAGTCGAGTGGAGTCACTCCAGATTTTTTTTTTTTCAAAAAGATTTTATTTATTTATTTTTTAAACAAACATTTATATCTCCATGAATATAAGCGATAATCTTACACAAATGAACACGAATGTTTTAAGTAACTCAAAGAACAATATTCTACGGTTACATGATACATAGACTGTTTCCGTATACAGGGGGATACCAATTATTATTATTATTATTATTATTATTGTTATTATTATTGCATTTGTAGTGAACCCCGGTCCCAAAATGTCACTGGAAAATATGTGTTCAAACATAGAAGAATTCTTCAAGTATTTCTTAAGGTTTTTGACAAATCGTGTTAAACCGAAGGCGGTCATATTATTTTACATATTTTGTCACCCTCCGATATATTATAGCTTGATAAGCGACGTGTTTCGTTTTTATTTAAATTAATGTAATAAGGCTAAAACCAAGATGAAAATTTAACAAAACTGTTTTGTAAAAAAAAAAAAAAAAAAAAAAAACTTTTTCTTAAAAAAAAAAAAAAAAAAAAAAAAAACTAGTGACCAGTATTTGTAGAAATTTATTATTCATAAACGACAAAATCTGCGTGTTCAACTTTCTTATTTATCAATGAAATCTCAAGAAGATCCAGACTTTTTTTTGTAAATTCTAACTGTTTTGAAACTTAACCTTAACAGTATAATGAAAAGAAAATCGATGTTTTTTGATGAGCAGTGAATAACTGAACACAAGAAAATTAGTAAAAGAAAAGAAGACAAATAATTTATTTAACTTTATAGGTCGTAAATGTCCTAGTAGTTAATAAAATTATAGAAAATATAGGTGATATTACGTTAAAAAAATATTTCGAAGTTTATCATTAAAGGAATAATAATAATAATAATAATAATAATAATAATAATAATAAAAACTAGCTTAAGCTAATATATACTTGCTATATTTATTTTCATTTTAATGTGAATGAAATATTTATTTTTTTTTTAATTTCGAACTAAGCCAAGATAATGGATATGCATATATAAAGCTGAAAAAGTGTCCATCTGTCCGGATTTTTAGTTCGCTATGCAGCGCTTTGCCAATCACCGATCATCACAAAAATTGTTACACTTATTAATGAGGACAAAAACCAACCTAACTAACGCCGTTTTTTTTTTTTTTTTTTTTTTTTTTTTAAGTTCAATCGGATAATTGGTTCAAAAAGTATTAAATATAAAACCCATTTTATCTTTAAAATTATTAAAAAGAAAAAAAAATAGCTTTCAATAATAAATAAGTAAAAATATTTATTTTTATGTCGAAAAAAATGAACGGGCAAATTTTTCTTTCTTTCTTTTTTTTTTTTTTATCAAATGTTTATTTGTGATTTTATTCATTTAAGTTCTCACAATGAGTTCAAATTGTTATAATTCGGATTTTATTGCGATAGTAGATTTAGTGATTAATTTTACTGCTTTCTTTTTATTCCATTAAATTTTTCTCTCAGTTTTAACGTTTAAATAATTTTGATACTATAACTCAATAGTCATATAAATAACTAACGTTCGCAATATGATAAAGCTAAAATATTTTATATTAATTTAAGTTCCATCTCATAGTTTCTTTATCTTATTTTTTCTTTAATTCAAAAAAATTTATAAGCACTACTTCAACCGGGTAGACCGCCTTGTAAATTTACAAAGCTAACTGTTATTCTAGAGCTATTATTAGCACAGGTAAAATATATTTTACAAGCAAAAAGCAATGTTAATAATTTAATTGTTTTAAACAATAAACTCTATAAAAATGTTTACTAAAATGTATTAAAAAAAAAAAAAAAAAAAAAAAAAGAAAGAAAGAAAACATTATTTGAACATCATAAATCATTGCAAATGAATCTTGTTTAATTTAATAAACATTAAATGAATAATTTAAATAATTTAAATAACTAAATAAATTTAAATACACTTGTGTTAAAGATAGTGAAGTGTTAAACTTTCACTGTTCTAGGAAAATGTTTCTATTAAAAGTGTTCAAAAGTAGAGATGCTCATAATCATTTTAAACTTATTTAGAAATGTATCGGCATATTTCTTTAACTATAAAATGGTATATAATTAATAATCATACACATGTAATTTAAACACGGAGTATCTAAGTTGAAAAATTAAAATAAAGATATAAAGATATAAAGACACCCATATATGAACATATATGATACATGAAAAGACACGCACCCATATATGATACATGAAAATACACCCATATATTTATTACAACTTAATTTCAAATATAGACGCTGTTGTATATGCAAAAATGTAGGCGTAAAACAAGCTTTTCATTTGATTAATTAATTAATTAATTAAGACTGTTCTAAAATTTAAACTGAAGAATAAAATTTACAGAAAAATAAAATTTTACAACTTTTTCTTGCAAAACTTTGCAAAATTTTATTTATCTGTAAATGCATACATTTTACAAAACGTGTAATTCAGATACTTTAACATCGATAGTTGATTTCTGTTTCTTTATAATGAGTAACGAACGTTTTGAAAATGGTTTCAAGAATTTTCAAAATTGCGTTTTTAATAAATTTACACAGTTTGAAGTAATCTGCACCTTTAATTGTATGTATGCGTGAGAGAATATTATCAGCACAGTTCAAAAACAAATATTAGCAGGGAACTAATATTGATTATTCTAAATCTCTATCGTATGAGGATACTACATGAATCCTTTATTGAAATCAGACAAATGGTTCGTGTACAGGGACATCCAAGAGAATTTAAATACATTACGTCTACGGAAAAAAAAATGGTAGGTACAGTTTAACATCTTCAAAGTGCACTAAACGAAGTGAAATGAATATAACTTTTCTATCCATAAAAGCATATTTCGTTTAGGATATGGTACAAAAATTATTCCTCATTCATATTCAGAGCCATTCAAAATAATTCGAAAATATTAAGATTATATTTACAAATCGCTGGAAGTGCATTTAAAGCTGTGCTACGTATTTTTCACACTGTGTCAAATTTAAGTACTTTTATATGGCGTGTATAGAATTTATAGACGATATTTGCCACCCAAAATTAAATAAACACATTCATCTCTATTTAGTATTGCTGATGCAAGTGCTTTACTAAATTTTATTGAGTCCAGCAAAACTGCTTAGGAACTATTTTCTGGACTTAATAGAATCTCATATCATATGGGTATGGGATAATTATTTTTTCATATCCATATAATAAATGAAGTACTAGTTTGGTCTCCAAATTTAAACGCTATTTTTTTTCTTTTTTCTTTTCTTTTGATATTTTGAAAATCACATGAGGTTGCTGTCACATATTATAAAATTTGTTTTCTCTTTAAAAGATAGGGGAATTATCTAAATAAATTAAATTACAAATTAAATTATTCAATCTTAAGCAACTGTTTTAAATATAACGATATAACTATTTTTGACCTATAAAAATAACTTTTCAATATACTTTTTCTAATTTTTATATGTTTTCCTTCATATATATATATATATATATATATATATATATATATTTAAGGCAACTGAAACAAAATCTTTGTATATTCCCAGTATTCATTTAACAATTCTAACGCAATGAAAGTTCTTTTCGCTGTGTAAATGATATAATTTTGATTCATTTCTTATTTTCGTTATGTGAAACCAGATAATAATTGATTCGGTTTCATTTAATTTTATATCGAAATAAAACTCGGGTGCCTTCTTGTCGCTGAATTTCTATCATTATCTAGATAAAATATTTACTTAGCTGGTTATTTCCCAGGAACAAAAACCCTGGCAAAATCATACCAATAGTCACTAACAACGGCCAATGAATTACTGGTAGCTTTAAAAAAAAAAAAAAAAAAAAAAAAATTCGTAACGAATACCGCAACCGTACTCATCTTAAACTTTAAACTTGGCGATTATAAAATTAAACGCCAAAGGCAATGTCATTTTTCTCTCCAGTTTTTGTTGGCACTTACTATCATGATATAGCTCAAGAAGGTTTAGGGCCTTGTGCCCGGTGCTGTTCCCCCACTCCATACTCCACACTCCATATTGCCATCGTTTACATTTAGTAAATTTTTGATGGACTGTGGTCGTTTCTCGGGAAATATTTCTATTTATTAAAGGAGTTCCCAAGAGAACGAAACGTGTCTCTGTGTTATTAAGAGCCTGGACTTTTTAATTATCTTAAAAAAATTAAGTTTTAATAATGTTTTTATTTTTCAGCCATCGTTAACAACCAAAATATTCTCTGTACGAGGGCCAATTCAACTCCTCCGTTACAATGGTCATTTGAATAATTCAATCAAGATTAGTAAGTTTAAAGCAATGGTGTGGATGAATTTGCCTAAGTAAACTGGAACACAGAAATATGTCTAATAAAACGGTTTCTGAAGTTATTTTAAACTGATTTTAATGTATCTTTATATATATTATTTGTTATCTTACATCTCAATTAGTAATCTGATTTTATTATATTTCAATGTAGGCTAAGAAAAAGTCGTGTAAGTGCCACGCCAGATTTTTTTTTTTTTTTTTTTCTTTTAATCCAAATTGATTATTTTATAATACAATCTTAAATGTTTTGTTTTGCAATTGTATGAAATTTCTACTAATTGTACTTAATATAGTATTTCAAAAACGAATATACTCTTCTATTCCATAAATTCAAAAGAATTTTTCCAAAGTTATGTTAGACACTTTTGACTGATTTTGCATTATTTTTGGTGCGAGGAATGACATACACATTATTGTAAAAGAAGAATCTGGTTTAATTTCAACACATATTATGTTCAAAAAGAGACGATAATTAATTTTTAGTTCCCCATCATACTATAGGTATGGGGAACTTAGGTAATCGTGAAAAATTTCGACCTCGGTTTTTTGACTTTTCTACACGTTTTCAGGTGTGAGGAATCCGAAAATGACAAAATTTCTATGGTGTCTGTCTGTAGGGTGTCTGTTAGTCTGTTAGTCTGTTAGTCTGTTAGTGTGTTAGTCTGTTAGTGGGTCAGTCCGTTAGTTTGTTAGTCTGTGTACACGATATCTCAAGAAAAAATTGTCGCAGAGAGGTCAGATCAGTTTTAAAATATTACTTTCGACACTGGCAAGAACGCTATTCATTTGCAATATTCGATTTTAAAAACTTCGTAAGTTATTCGAAATTTACGATTTTCTTAACATGGGAGAATAGGACAAAAAATCACTTAAACGTGCATTAAATGAAAACTTTTTACTGTAAAAATGTCAGACCAGTTTTAAAATATCAGTTTTGATGCCGGAATGAACATCAGTAACTATAAAAATGCTACTTTGAAAATTTCGCAAGTTACTGGAAATTTACGAATTTCTTAACATGGCAGTATAGGGGAAAATTTCACATAAACGTCAATTTTGAGAGATATTTTCATCGTAATGATGTCAGACTACTTTTGAAACATTATTTAGGACACTGGCATGAATATTAATGACTATGAATTTTCCAATATAAAGATTTCGTAAGTTATTGGAAATTTACGAATTTCTTAACATGGCTGAATAGAGCAAAATTTCACATAAACGTCAATCTTGAGGGATATTTTCATCGTAAAGATGTCAAACCACTTTCGAAATAATATTTAGGATACTGGCATGAATATCATAGACTATGATTTTTCCAATTTAAAAAATTCGTAAGTTATTTGGAATTTACGATTTATTTAATGTGGTTCTTGATGGCAGATTTAATAGACCTGTATCTCTAATAAAATTATACGCAGATAGAGATTTGCTATGCAATAAAATGGAATATCGAACTGTTTCATCTCTCCATTTATGTTCTTTTGCTCCAAAAGATTCTAATTGTTCGATTAGAAAACCAGCCTTTTGTGTTTTTCCCACGCTGTTCTCAACAGCATCTAAACTCCATTTTGATAATCTTGTATTAAGGTCTTTGTTTGATTTTTCTAACTCTTTAACCTTTTTTTAGTTCCCTATCATACTATAGGTATGGGGAACTTAGGTAATCGTGAAAAATTTTGACCTCGGTTTTTTGACTTTTCTACACGTTTTCAGGTGTGAGGAATCCGAAAATGACAAAATTTCTATGGTGTCTGTCTGTAGGGTGTCTGTTAGTCTGTTAGTGTGTTAGTCTGTTAGTGGGTCAGTCCGTTAGTTTGTTAGTCTGTGTACACGATATCTCAAGAACAAATTGTCGCAGAGAGGTCAGATCAGTTTTAAAATATTACTTTCGACACTGGCAAGAACCCTATTCATTTGCAACATTCGATTTTAAAAACTTCGTAAGTTATTCGAAATTTACGATTTTCTTAACATGGGAGAATAGGACAAAAAATCACTTAAACGTGCATTAAATGAAAACTTTTTATTGCAAAAATGTCAGACCAGTTTTAAAATATCAGTTTTGATGCCGGAATGAACATCAGTAACTATAAATATGCTACTTTGAAAATTTCGCAAGTTACTGGAAATTTACGAATTTCTTAACATGGCAGTATAGGGGAAAATTTCACATAAACGTCAATTTTGAGAGATATTTTCATCGTAAAGATGTCAGACTACTTTTGAAACATTATTTAGGACACTGGCATGAATATTAATGACTATGATTTTTCCAATATAAAGATTTCGTAAGTTATTGGAAATTTACGAATTTCTTAACATGGCTGAATAAGAGCAAAATTTCACATAAACGTCAATCTTGAGGGATATTTTCATCGTAAAGATGTCAAACCACTTTCGAAATAATATTTAGGATACTGGCATGGATATCATAGACTATGATTTTTCCAATTTAAAAAATTCGTAAGTTATTTGGAATTTACGATTTATTTAACATGTCAGAATAAAGCAAAATTGAGCATAAACTTCCATTTTGAGGATCCTAAATACGTTAGACAACTTCAAAATTACGTTTATGATATTTGTTTGAACATGATTGAATACAAATAATCTAATAGGAAAATTTCGTAAATAATTCGTAATTTACGATTTTATCAACATAGCGAAATTTTAAATTTTTCATATAAATATGAAATTGAGGATTATTGCATTGGAAATACTAGCATGAAAACTAAACAACGAAATTGACCCTGATAAAATAAATTAATAGATTAGAATAAGATAAATATATCGAAATGAACGGTGGATAGCCTATTAGGCGGGGATTTCATTCTGTCACTGTATGAAGCTTTGGTCAAATTGATTTCTTTTAACATTATTGCCGAAACGTCAGTGGAGGCCCTCTGTTGAGACTCAAAACGGTTTTGGGCTGTGTCTGTCTGTCTGTCTGTCGCGCGATAGTGGCCGCCAAAAAAGCGCTATTTATTTGAAATTTGGTACACATGTTCATGAGCCCCACGAAATGAGCTGTATAGTTTTTGGTATGTATTCCATTTGTAGTTCGTATACAGGGACACGCCAAAGTTTTTCTTATCATTACGGTCTATGGGAGAAATTTATATGTATCACGATAGCGGCCACAAAAATCACGCTATTGACTTGCAATTTGGTACACGTGTTCATGTGCCCCGCGAAATCTGCTGTATAGTTTTGGGTGTGTATTCCATTTGTAATTCGTGTACAGTGACACGCCAAAGTTTTTCTTATCATTACGGCCTATGGGAGGAATTTGTATGTACCGCGATAGCGACCACAAAAATCACGCTATTGACTTGCAATTTGGTACACGTGTTCATGAGCCCAACGGAATCAGCTGTATAGTTTTAGGTGTGTATTCCATTTGTAGTTCGTGTACAGGGACACGCCAAAGATTTTTTATGATTAGGGCCTATGGGAAGAATCTGTATGTACCGCGATAGCCACCGCAAAAATCAAGCTATTGACTTCCAATTTTTGCCGAAATGTGAATGGAGGCCCTCTGTTGAGACTCAAAAGGATTTTGGATTCCGTCTGTCTGTCTGTCTGTCATGCGATAGCGGCCGCAAAAAACACGCTATTGACTTGAAATTTTGTACACATGTTCATGATGCCCACGAAATTAGCTGTATAGTTTTCGGTGTGCATTCCATTTGTAAGTTCGTGTACAGGGACACGCCAATTTTTTTTTTACCATTATGGCCTATGGGACGAATTTGTATGTACCGCGATAGCGGCCCCCAAAATAACGCTATTAACTTGCACTTTGGTACACATATTCATGAGCCCATTGAGCAAGCATTTGACGAAACTGATATAGATCTGAGACTCGCCTTGGCGAAAATAATGCTCCTTTTATACTTTTCTATCGAAAACAGACTGTTCTGGAAAATTCTCGTATCACATCAGCCAATGAGATTAGAGCTTCCATATTTGGTATATCCCTAATAAGGATTTTCTCGCCAAGATCGCCAAAAAAATCGCCAAGGAGGGAAATAGTCGCCAAATTTATTTCTTCTCTTATAGGAGCTTTTTAATGCGTTTTTAAAGGAAAATTTGGCTATTTTAACGCTAAAACGACTATAAAGGCACAAAATTAGCATTTTATCAACTTACTAAACCTCTTTGAAAGAATTTATACAAAAATAAATGCAATTATTTACAATTTCGTAACACTTTATATCATATACAAATAGGTATACAAAGAGAGATACAACGGGGGGTTGAGGGAGGCTGCCGCCCCCCTCAGGAATGTATTTGATTTTGGTAATAAGTCGATCGAATCAATATATACTATTATATAATAAGGAATAAATAAAAATGACCTATTGAATAATGTCTGATGCAAATAGGACGTTGAGGCTCCTGATCTGCAGATCCACTAGTAATATGTCTCGCACTAGAAATTTCTGAGAACATAAATATGATGGGGAACTGAGCAGAGTCCACCTATGCCAACTAGTTAATCTTGCGAATAATACCTGAAATTTCGTGCATTGTCGTCTAAAAATGTTTCTGTAAATGTGTAAGAGGGGTTCACACTCATAAGCTTTTGTGAGTATGTGACAGTACATTGTCTATTTGTTGCCTTTCTATGCTATCATTTTAAAATCTTATTTCTATTTCACAAACATTTAATTAATTAATATAATTGTTAGCCTATATAAAAATCTCATTCCATACATTGAAACATATATTTACATAAATATATATGAGCATTCCCTTTGTTAATATTCTAATAAGAATTCAATAAATAGTACTGCATTTATGCTATTTGAAAATTTCGATAAAGGATATAAAACAAACGAAAATAACTAAATATATAAATAAATAAAAATAATAATAATAATGACATAAGATTAATTTTCTTGATTGATGCAAAAAATTTTCTTTATTTATTTACTAATCAGTAGTTATAATTTGTATATTTAATTCTGCTAAAGAAACACTTATAGGAATAGTGTATTTCGATATGATGTCCTCGGAGAATGATATATTCTAAAAAACTTCAAAAGATTACTTTGCTCAAAATCAATTTTAATAAAATTTAAAAAAAAAAAAAAAGGAAAAGAAATTTATTGGTTTTATTCGAAAAATCTTCCTCTCTGTAGGTTATTTAATGAATATCAATAATAAAATTCATAAAGTATTTCTACCATTCATTTTTAACATGGCATAACAGACAACGTATATTACTTTCAAGTATACGGCCTAACATTTAATTAAAAATAGAAGAAGAAGAAGAAAAACTCTTAAACTGAGAGGGACACTCTATTAGTAATGTACATTACAAGTATAGGAATGTGAAGTAATACAAAACACATAAGAAAACAAAAAGGTAATTTTAATACTTGAAGACTATACCTATACTATAAAGACACTCTCAATTATTAAGTTTTTTTTTTTTTCCCCATTAATAAACTTTAGTCAAATTCCAGTCCGTATACTTGAAAGTAATGTCTGGTGCTTGTTATGCCATAATGAAAATGAACTGTAGAAACACGTTATTTTTTACAGAATTTATATGGATTTCATTATTGATATTCATTAAATCATATAGACTGGGGTGAATTATTTAAACAATATCATAATTTTATAAGCCTTTTTATTTATTTATTTATTAATTTAAAATCATGATTATGATTACAGGAATGAGGTAATAGCTTTTTGAAATCTCTAATCCGCATTTTATTTTTAATACATTACTCAAGCAATTTTTGCAGAATAAATTCTCTTTTCTATTGTAATAATTTTAGAACAAAAATTTTATCGTTTAGTTTCGAACGAAAACACTATCATAATAAGAATCATGGTTGTTAAAAATATTAATTTCTTAAACAACGGTAAAAACTCCATATTTTCTATTAAAAGTATTTATTACATATTTGCAAATTTAAAATTAATTTTTTTTTAATTTAAAAATAAATTACCTTTGATCTCTCTGTTGTCTTCCTAATTACCCGTTGTGGCTGCTATCGGCTGTCAACGTTACAGAGCTCTTTCTAACTTGTTCAACTCTTGCTTTATCGTCTAATTCATGGTCGAATAAGCACTTGCCTAAAGCATGATTTGTCTACTTACAATGCCGACCATGCAGAAAGGTTATGACACGCAGTAGATTATAGCTTATTCCCTTATTATTAGTATTTTTATTCTTGAACTTTCAAGGAATATTTCATAATCTAAACACGAAATCGACATAACAGAAGGTATTGCAAAATGTGATATGATTAAAAAATGAGTAATAAAGTTAATATAGGAAAATATTTGTTCATGTTTCACTGTTAAGGGATATATATATATATATATCATTCATAGTGAGCTTTCTTAATGAATTCAACTAATTGGAAACTTTAATAACTTATGAAATTTCATAAAATCTTTTCTTTCATTCATTTAACGTAAAAGTACCTGGTACCCGTCGTTATCAGTAGGAGTCGTACCTCCAACCTTCTTAGGAGTGAGAAATTTTCGCTATATATATATATATATATATATATATATATATATATATATATATATATATATATATTACTACTTTGATACAGAAATCTTTATCGTATTTTTGTAGTAATGTGTCCAGATTAAAAAGGATAGCGATTATTTTATAAAATTAATAGTTGCCAAAAAAGCGAAAAATTCTCATCCTTGAAAATGTTCTGAAAAAAAAAAAAAAAAAAAAAAAAAAAAAAAAATCTGGAGTGACTCCACTCGACTTTCCAAACATTGAGTAATTAACAGTTTTGTAGATAAAGTAAAGAAAGAGGAGTTGTTAAACAAACAAAAGAGAGAAAACCATAATAAAGTGTTTGAGTATTTTTCTCCATCTATTACACGATGTTTTATTTAACGCTACTGAACTTTGAGCCCATAGATCATAATGATAAAGAATTTTTCGTTGTGACCCTGTAAAAACCTATAAATGCTAAATTCACCAAAATGCTTATAGTTAGTGCAACAGGGATTTATAATACTCATATAAATTTTCAGCTCAATTCAATAAGGCGTTTAGATGCTATCGTACTTTTAAAAATTTAGTCCCATAGGCCATAATGATAAAGAATTTTTCTTTGTGTCCCTGTAAAAAACCTGTAAGTGCTAGATTCACCAAAGTCTATACAGTTAGTTCAACTGTGATCTATAACATGTGTACAAATTTTTTGCTCAGATTAATAAGGCGTTTAGGCGCTATCACACTTTTAAAAATTTGGCCCCATAGGCATAATGATAAAGAATTTTTCTTTGTGTTCCTGTAAAAAAACTATAAGTGCTAGATTCTCCAAAATCTATACAGACTGAGTATTTGTGACCTATAATATGTGTATAAATTTTTTGCTCAATTGAATAAGGCGTTTAGATGCTATCGCACTTTTAAGATTTTGCTCCCATAGGCCATAATGATAAAGAATTTTTCTTTGTGTCCCTGTAAAAAACTATAAGTGCTAGATTCACCAAAATCTATAGGGTTCGTACTATGGTGACTTACAATATGCGTACCAACTTTCAGGTTAATTGAACAAAGCGTTTAGACGCTAGCGTGTTCACTCACAGACATACACACATACACACATACACACATACACACACACATACATACATCATCGTAAAAATAGTGAAAACGGACTCAGGGGACCTCAAAACGTATAGAAACATCAAAATCTCGAATTCGGATTTTTGACATGATTACAATACTTTCCTCACTATAGTGTTCGTAAAGTAAAAAAAAAAAAAAAAAAAAAGAGAGAGAGAGAGAGATTATCCCTAAAATAACTGAGGTCCTACCTTTGCACTATGAATGAAAAGCATTGTGTTAACTTAAAGCATATTTTTTGTACGGGAAGAAAAAAAAATGGAAACTTCACGCAGATACATGTAAACAATCATGATAACAAATTTTTTTGGTTGGTCTGAATCTGAATCTACACATGAACTCGATGTCTTGGAAATGTTTTACTTCTATAAGAATCTTAAAAATATTGTTTTTTGTTACTTCCCGGTTTCTCCTTTATCCGATTGTTGGAATATTTACATTCAATTCACGCTTTTTAAAGATTAATTCCTCATCATACTATGATAAGGGGAACTTAGATAATCGTGAAAATTTTCTACCTCGGTTTTTTGAGATTTTTTTTTACATGTTTTGTGGAGTAAGAAATCAAAAAATCGCTATGCTGTCCATCTGTAGGATGTCAGTATGTTAGCCTGTTAGTCTGTTAGTGTGTTAGTTTTTTAGTCTGTGTACGCGATATCTCAAGAACAAATGATAGCAGAGAGGTGAGACGAGTTTTAAAGCGTCTTTAAAAACTTCGTAAGTTATTTGATATTTACGATTTTCTTAATATGCGAGAATAGGAAGAAATTTCGTTTAAACGTGCCTTAAAAGGAACATTTTTACTGTAAAGATGTCAAGCCAACTTGAAAATATCTGTTATGAGCTTCCATAAACATCATTAATTAAGAAAATTCAACTTTCAAAACTTCGTAAGTTATTTAAAATTTACGAATTTCTTAATAGGGAAGAATAGGTCAAAATTTTGCACAAACGTCCATTTTGAGAGATATTTTCATCGTAAATATGCCAGACCACTTTTAAAATATCATTCATGATACTGGCTTGAACATTATTGACTACGAATTTTCTTATTTGAAAATATCGTAGGTTCGTACTTTGAGATTTTCTTAACGTAGCAAAGCAAGTTTCATATAAACTTGCATTATGGTATCATTACATTGAATATTTATAGAATTGCATGAAAAATAAAATATGAAAATGACCCCAATAAAATTAACAAATTAGGTTAAGGCAAATGTTTCGAACTGAGCGGTCACCGTGACCACAGTGTCGAGGAATCGATCAAATTCATTTCCCTTAACATGAATATAGTACAGAAATTTAAAGGAAATAGAAATTTAAAATGAACAAATATATGATGGGGAACTAAGCAGAGTCCACCTATGCCTACTAGATTTTTCTGCAATTTTCTCAGCAACCATTTTTCAATTTCCTTTTGGCTTAATAATTAATACACAATACTACAGAAAATAAGTCCGATATGCTATGCAATCATCCAATTGACTGCAAACCCAGTTTAAATATTTACTAGCTGGAACCCGTCGAATTCGACGATCATTTTATTGACCGTAATGTTTCAAAAAACGTCGCATCATTATTTAAATGTATTTCAAGTTAAAACATCTAATATAATTTACGACATTTCACATCAAAAAAAGAAAGTCAGAAAAATGCTTATAAATAGAAATACTATATATGACATCACTTTCTACAAAATACAGTCAATGTGACGTCAAACTGACTCCAAATAAACAGTTGCTATATTTTAATTTCTATTTCGTTTAATACTAAGACTACATGCTAGCTGACGCGTCCGGCGTTTCCCGGGCCCATGGTAATAACCTTAAATGAACCTTAAATTAGTATGGTTTTACATCTTTAACTCGATTTTGTTTGAATTTCTATTTTTAAATAAAAGCATCGTGAAAAAATAATCAGCTGTAACAAAAAAATTACCTCGAACCGAACGAAACTCTGCCTTGTGACCCTGGTGCCTTCGGCAGCGCATACGCCGATCGCTAATAACATAAAATATTCCCAAAAATTAACCTGGAACCGAACGAACCCGCCCGGTGTTGCCCGGGTCCATGATACCTTAAATGAACCTTAAATTTGTATGATTTTATACCTTTAACTCCATTTAGTTTAAATTTCTGTTTTTAAATGAAAGCATCACGAAAAAAAAATAATCAGCTGTAACAAAAAAAAAAAAAAAAACCTCGAACAGAACGAAACTCTGCCTTGTGACCCTTATGCCTTCGGCAGCGCATACGCCGATCGCTAATAACATAAAATATTCCCAAAAATTAACCTGGAACCGAACGAACCCGCCCGGTGTTGCCCGGGTCCATGATACCTTAAATGAACCTTAAATTTGTATGATTTTATACCTTTAACTCCATTTAGTTTAAATTTCTGTTTTTAAATGAAAGCATCACGAAAAAAAATAATCAGCTGTAAAAAAAAAAAAAAAAAAAAAAAAAAAAACCCTCGAACAGAACGAAACTTTGCCTTGTGAACCCGGTGCCTGCGGCAGCGCCATATGCGGGCCGCTAATAACATAAAAAAATTCCAAAAAATTAATCTGGAACCTACCGAACCCGCCCGGCAATGCCCGGGCCCATGATAATAACCTTAAATGAACCTTAAATTTGTATGGTTTTATATCTTTAACTCGATTTCGTTTGAATTTCTATTTTTAAATGAAAACAACACACAAAAAAAAAAAAAAAAAAAAAAAAAAAAATCATCTGTAACAAAAAAAAAAAAAAAAAAAAAAAAAAAAAACCCTCAAACAAAACGGAACTCGGGCTTGTGACCCGGTGCCTGCGGCAGCGTATGTACAGGCCGCTTATAACATGAAAAAATTATCAAAAATGAACCTTGAACCGAGCGAACCTCTGACTCCTGTTACCTCTGCCTGTGGCTGCTGCACTGTATAGCAAGCATGCATGCTACGCACGCGTTGCAAAATCCACTTTCCTCCACCAGGGGGTGCAGTATGTTGTATACGAACATCACCAATCGCCTTGAATTTCCAAGACTTTTCAAATAAGGTGTCACGGGTGGTGTCAACTGCAAAATCCTTTAGTTGCACTTTCTACCGCAAGGGGGAACAGCGTGTTCTATACGAACAACACCAACGGTAAGGAAATACTAAGACCTTTAAAATAAGGTGTAACATGATAGGGTCGACTGCAAAATCACCTAGTTCCATTTTTAACCAAAAAGTTGCAGTATATTGTATACGAACATCCCCAATCAACATGACATTTCAAGACCTCTATCACCAATCGCCTTGGATTTCCAAGACCTTTCAAATAAGGTGTCACATGGTGGTGTCAACTGCAAAATCCTTTAGTTGCACTTTCCACCGCCGAGGGGCGCAGTTTGTTCCGTACGAACATCACCAACGATGAGGAAATACCAAGACCATTAAAATAAGATATAACATGATAGGGTATCGGTATACTACAAAATCACCTAGTTCCATTTTTCACCACCAGGGGGCGCACTATAATGTATACAAACATCCCCAATCAACATGAAATTTCAAGACCTCTATCATCAATCGCCTTGGATTTCCAAGACCTTTTAAATAAGGTGTCACATGGTGGTGTCAACTGCCAAATCCTTTAGTTGCACTTTCCACCGCTAGGGGGCGCACTGTGTTCTGTACGGACAACACCAACGGTCAGGAAATTCCAAGACCTTTAAAATAAGATGTAACATGATAGGGTCTACAGCAAAATCACTTAGTTCCATTTTTCACCACCAGGGGTCGCACTATATTGTATACAAACACCCCCAATCGACATGAAATTTGGAGACCTTTAAAATGAGGGGTTACATGTGGTGGGTCTAGAACGGATTTCCCTCTCAAACTAATTTCCCCCCTTTCCCCTCCCCTCCAAATCTACTTTCCCCCTTTTTCCCTCCTTTAAAATCGAAAATTCCAAATTCGCAGATATTGATTTTTTAGTATTCGACTCTAGTCCCCATATGTACAATTTCTTCACCGTGAAGTAATTTGGAGCTTACTTAAGCTCGTAAACGTGTTTTTAACCCGTAAACTGTTCGACTTTTTTTTATTTTTCTCTTTTCATAGCACATCTATAGACCAAGACCTTTTTTTAGACACTTCAACCAAATTTTTACACCAAGTTGTTCTCTCAATATAGTGGAGACAGACAAAAACATGTTTCAAATTAATATATAGATGAATTACATGGAAGTAGCTGTGTAGCTTTGATGCATATTGTGTTTGTGGCTCGTGTGAAGAGATATACAAACAATCTCGTTCCATAGCAGACTATCGACGTCAATTTTTTAAATGCATTTTAATATTGTTATATTGCACCCAACATAACTGAATTAAGAATTAACTTATATGTTATTAAAACGTTTATAAGCGAGGCTCTTGTAGAAAGTGGCAGGTGTGTCCTTACAGGGCTAGCCAGAAGAATTGCGTTACGTTATGTAATCATCCGACTCCCTGGAAATTTGGTACCAATATCTGTTTGTTAAATGGCTTTATCTGCGTAGTTTCTGGTGTATACGATTGTTTGTGAATCGTGTACTGAAACATAGAAAAGAATTTTGATAGAATGCAGTCTATACATGATATAGCATTTAAGTGCATCTTAATACCAGTGCTCACTACATTCAACGTAATGAAATGATCATGAGTTATTTGGATGCTTAAAAGCAGAGTTTCTGTAAAAAATGGTGTGTATAAAATTAACAAATAATTTACTGAGCTGCAGGAAGAATTTCAATATACGTTATGTAATTAACAGTAAATTTGGTACAAATATGTGCATGAGTTACTGGAATTATCTGTACAGCCCTATGGTGCATATATTGTTTATAGCTCGAGACACACACACAGTTTTATTGTACCTCCATTTATAGATGACGTTTCGTTTACGTGATTCTGATTTGATCATCGCTATACTGTATTCAACAAAAGGAATTTCACATTCGTTATTAAGATGGTTAAAAGTATGGCTTCTGCAGAAAAATGTGTATTTAGAAGTAATAATCATTTTACAAATCTGCACAAAATAATCATGTAATAAGTTATGTATTATGCGTGCATGTAAGTTGTGCATAATGCATTACTATTGAATGTATATTTTCAGTATGTTACACTCATTGGTAAGAAATACATACAATCAATAGGAGGGGAGGGGATGTTGAGGGCGTGAGAACACCCTCAGAAATAAATATCATTATAAAACGAGTTAATCATATATAGAATGAACTGCTTAGTAATAAGTATATGCAAATAGGACGTTGTATCTCTTGATCAGTAGATTCCTAGTTATATTTTGCTTGTGTATATTTCAATATAATACCCTCACTCATATTTTCAAAACTAATTTAAATTGCCTTTATATTTTATGATTTTGAAAATATCTACGTACAGTTATAAAATAATAGATCTCTATCTCTCTCTGTCTGTGTGTGTGTTGGTCTTTTTATAGGCAAGAAGTTAACCACAGAGCTATAATATTTTGCACTACAGCAAACCCGTGCGAAATTTTCGCACTTTATTTCTTTTCTTATTTACCTTTAAAATTTGAAACTCATAAATATTGTACCAATTTCCCCACCTAAATAAAATTTTAATTTACCAGAAGCTAAATTATTATTATAACCAAATAAATATTGTGCAATAGTGAAACCAGAATCATTCAAAGAAAAGTTTCTAAAAAAAAAATCATGTTTGACGACCCAGTTTACATACTTCCGCAGGCAGTACAGTTTTAGTAAAAGACTCCCATGACGCCTTTTTCATTTTTATCGCCAAGAGTGCGAGGACATTTTATTTATTTTAACACAATTTTTTGTTAAAAGAAAAAAAAAATCCTGTTTTGATTATACGTTTTATGATTGCGTTTTTTAGTCAATTTATGATAATAATTCATATTCTGTATATATCTTTAAAATATTGCTAGGTTTAAAAGTTTAAAATGACGTTTGCAAAGATTCTGAAGAAGCAACTTTTAATAAAATATTAAAATAATAATAATAATAATAATAATAATAATAATAATAAAATTAAAGACTCTTTCTTTCAGCTTGATTCGCACTAAAAAGTATGAAAAGTTTAAAATGAAATGTTGTCACTTAAATTCCATACTTTAGTTAATTTTAAAAAATCTTATTGTCGTGTGGAAAAACTGTTTGCACCCCTGGATTCAGAAAAATCGCCCCTTTCATTTGGTACCAAATTTGTAACGAGCCACATACTTTTTAAAATGATTGAAAGGAATTAAATAACAGTTGTCCCCTAAATTTCATACTTTAGTTAATTTTAAAAAATCTAACTGTCGTGTAGAAAAATAGTTTGGAACCCTGAATTCAGAAAAATCGCCCTTCCCATTTGGTACCGAATTTGTAACGATAGGACTGATATTTCTAATTTATTTTCCCCTTTTTCCGTTTTCAACCCAGATTCGGCAGAAGGTTTATAACAGAGAATGTAAGCTAAAAAAAAAAAAAAAAAAAAAGTCTTTTATAAAAAATACATTTTTCCATAAAATAATGTCATCATACAAATGTCGTCCTTTTTTCTTATTATTTCATTGAGCTGAGTCCACGTGCTTAAATATTGTTCATTTTTAAATATTATTTTTATCCTCGCATATTTTATTAATTTCACCACTATCGCATCGTTTCGACAAAATTTAATTGTAACTGGAGTCCTACAACGAACGCTTCGAAGAACTTTACGATGCCGAATTTGGAAGATCCCACTAAAATGTTTACGATTCGTGTTTACGACAATCACTTTTGGCCCTACAATGAACTGATCGGAAGCCGTGAGCAGACGTCAAATTGCGAGTTTTAGCTTCGAATACTAACTGACCAATCACAGTGAGTAAATGGGCGAAAATGAATACGCTAAAATATTGTCAGCCATTTTTTTAAAAATAAAAACTGGTGATTTAAAAAGAAAAAATGATGCATATAAGTCATACTTTTTTCAAAAGAACATTCAAAATTATAAATTTTTTGTGTGAACACTATATACATTTAATCATTTGTTTTAAAGATATTTGATTAGGAAGTTTACGAGTGACGATATGGGTCTGTTGCTTTTACCTGAAAACAATAAAACAAAAATAACCCTAAAATTAAAGACTAAAGAATAACTTTCTGAAGATAATCAATTTTGACGTCCTCAGGGCTATAAATTCTAAATTAAATCATGCGAATTCATCGTTCATAATAAAATAATTGTAAAAAATGCTCATTTAAGGACTGTGTAATAAATAACTTAAGTAGGCCTTTGTACGCCTGATAGTGGCTTGGACACAGAGCATTTCGATTCAAATCAACAGGACCCGGGTTCAATCCCCGTTAAGTGTTTTTTAGTTTGTTTTTTTTTTAATTTAATTATATATATATATATATATAACTCTGAAAAAAAATTATATATAATATAATATAATATATATATATATATAGAGAGAGAGAGAGTTTAAAATAAATAATTTGCCAGTTGTAAGTTTTAATTTAGCAATTATTTTCTACTTCATTGTTAATTGAATTTAACTTTTGTTTCAATATAAATTCAAGTAAATATTTCAAAAGTAAGCATTTCAATTTAAAAATTTAATTACCTATTTTTTAAATATTTTTTTATTTTAATTAAAACAAAAAAGTTAAATTTAATGAGTAATGAAGTAGAAAAAATTAGTAAGTTTAATAATACATACATACATACTCAGTAACAAGAAATTAAGTTAAGAATAAATAAATAAATAATGAAGAAAAAATATTTCAGTTTAAAGTTGAATTTCTGTTTAAAAAGCAGAAAAATTTTAATTTCAAAAGCAGAAAAATTATCAAACATTTTACTTTTAAACTATTTTATTTAAACTTAAAAAGAAAAAAAAAAAAAAAAAAAAAAAAAAAGGAAGAAAGTTTTATTTTGTTAAATTAAATTAATAATAATAATAAAAAAAAAATTGTACATTATCTGATTAAAATAAGCATTTTTATTTATTTTATAATTTGTATACATGCTCTTAACTCTAGCAAAATATTTGAAGGGATAATAATAATAATTTATGGGGGGGGGGTTATTAAATTAGTTACAAATTTAGCTTCTGACAAATAATAACTATTATTAAATTTAAATGTAATGTATATATAGTTGTATATCGAAATATAAGCATTTTTAAAAATTATTTTATTTCAATGAGAAAGGGGGGAAAAAAATAATAAATAAAAAGAATTTTTTTTTTCCAAATATTAAATTAAATATTCATATTTTCCTTATTAATAATAAAAGAAATTAGGGAATTGCTAATGCATGCAATATTATGTATAGTAATTATATATATATATATATATATATATATATATGTGTGTGTGTGTGTGTGTGTAATGTAATTTCTTCCAGCAGTCAACGAATGGCGCTGCCTCCGATGCCCATCAGTACGAGATGTCGAGCGGGAAAGTGAGTCAGCATCCTAGGTGCTTAAATGTTGCTTTGTGATAGTCATTTAATGAAGTGAGCTTCTTAATTTGTGTGTTAAGCCAAGGAACCAGTAGTTGGTTAATAATGAAGATCTGCTGTTATAATAATATTTATGTGTAATTTGTGTTTTGTGTATCTTCAAATAAATGGGACGTAGTTTAATCTCCATCTCGTCATTGACCCCACCTCTAGACGCCCAGCCAAGATCTTACATACATACATACATATATATATATATACATGAAACTGTGCTGCTTTTATCACAAAAACCAAGAACAATATAAACAAAAAATAGTCTAACATTAAAGACTGAAGAATAAATTTCTAAAAGTAATCACTTTTATAGTCCTCAGACCTTTAAATTTAAGCTAAATCATGTGTGAATTCATCGTTCATAATGCTAGTTTCAGCAATCCTATCTTAAAGAGAATATAATTATGATAACTACGATGGCTTCTTCGCTGTATCATGGAGCTTGCTCATCATGTTAAATTTTTTAAGCCGAATGTTCCCAGGTTTAATCCCTGGCGAGGGATAATAGTTTGTATATATGTGTATATTTTATTGCGTAAAATAAAAAAAATAAAAAATAATAATATATATATATATTATTTTATACACAATATTGCATATATTAACAATTCCCTAATTTCTTCTATTACTAATAAGGAATATATAAATATTTAATTTAATAATTGGGGGGGGGGGGATCTTTCTTTCTTCTTTTTCCTTTTTCATTGAAATAAAATAATTTTAAAAAATACTTATGTTTCATTTTTTTTTTTTTTTTAGCATTTAATTTTAGTTATTATTTACCGAAAGTTAAAATTGTGACTAATGTAATTTTTTCCCCATAAGTTATTACTATTATTATCCCTTCAAATATTTTGCTGGAATATGTATACAAATAATAAAATAAATAAATAGAAATGCTTAAGTTAATTTGATAATGTATACATATTTTAATTATTTATTTAATTTAACAAAACTGAAACATTTTATTCTCCCCCCTCTTTTTTTTCAGTTTAGATAAAATAGTTTAAAAGTAACATATATGATATTTTTTCTTCATTATTTATCTATTTATTCTTAAGTTAATTTCTTGTTATTGAGTATGCATGTATGTATTTTTTTTAACTTACTAATTTTTTCTACTTCATTACTCATTAAATTTAACTTTTTTGTTTTAATTTAAAAAAAAATATTTTGAAAGTAGGCAATTAAATTTTAAAAATGAAATGCTTACTTTTGAAATATTTATTTGAATTTATACTGAAACAAAAGTTAAATTCAATCCGCGTTTTTAATGATCGAATTTCTGAACTGCAGTTGTTAGTAAATATAATAGCCACGTGTATTATTTATTGTTCTTTCTCCGCCATTACATCATGGAAAATCGATTGCATAATATGATGATATGCAGTGGTATGATAATTTCACCTTAGCCCACCAGAGGGCGAGCATTTCATTACAATCGCGGATTAATAATGAAGTAGAAAAAAAAATGGCTAAATTAAAAATACAACTGGCAAATTATTTTTTTTTTTTAATTATTATTATTATTATTTTTTTCTTTCAGATTTATATGTACATATATAATAATAACTAGCTGGCCAGAGACCCAAGAAAATTGTTACCAAAAAACAAGCTCTCGGGCGCCTGCGACGCCAATCGTAATTTGTTCTCTCTAAAAGTCGCATAATATAAAAATATTGAAAATTCAAATATTTTTAAATAAAATCTTAGGCGCCTGCGGCGCCAATCATAACTTGTTCTCTGTAAAAGTGGCTTAATACTAAAATATTAAAAATATAACGATTTTAAATTAACTCTTGGGTGCCTGTGGCGCCAATCGTAACTTCTTCCCCTATTCTTAGAGCATTTGTATCGCTCTTTTATTTTTTAAGAAATAAAACACGTAAAAGAAAATATATAAGAACAAAAACACTTAGAGATGATAATAAATTTGTTGTTGGGTGAGTACACTGTGGGATATAAAAGTTTAAGGCTGAATAATTATGTTATTTTTAAAAATTTATAACTATACATATATTTTATAAATCATCAGACATTTTAATAAATCATCACATTTAAATAACTTTCTACTGCAATGCTATAAATTAAAGAATTTTAACTGTTAATATTAAAATATATTGCAGCAAACAAACAAAAAATGTGCTACCATTTTATAAACGCATAAGAAAAATTTATTAACACATTAAACGCATAAGAACAGTGCCTGAATTGCATTAGTCCAAATCGAAGCTGAAATTTAAATCTTCTGCATTTTCATTAAAACAGTAATCCATTTCTGTAGTTCTTGAATGGTTTAAGATATCTTTCCAGACGATATTACGAGTATGGCGTTGATTTTCTATCGGCAAAAGTACTTTTGATAATGTTTTTCTTTTAACTCTTGAAAAAGCTACATAAAGCATTCCATGCATAAAAACTGGTACTCTCAGATCAACACCTACAAAGTCAAAAGTTTGGCCCTGTGATTTATGCACTGTCATAGCAAATGCTGCTTTTACAGGAAACTGATGTCTAGATATTGCGCAACCAAGTTGACCTTTTGATGATTGAAGTGTGATTCTTGGTATATGTACATCTCGGCCACAGTGTTCACCAGTTATTATTTTTGCTTTAATAATATGATTGCACAGCTCAGTAACAATTAATCTTGTACCATTGCAAATGTCTTCTGATACATCTATATTACGCATCAACATAATAATAGCATTTTTTTTCAGTTTAAGTTCATAAGGTGGTAAATCGGAATTTTCAACAGAATTTAAAAAGTCAACAGTAAATTGAAGTCCTCCTTCGGGTTGGTTATTTACAGTATCGTAACTGTGATAAGTTTTGTACTCTCCGGGTAATTTCGAAATAATTTCAGTATTTAACCTACCAACATCTTTGTTAAGAGGAGCAAGTATAGCTCTATTTTTCATCTCTTCATAATTTTCATTGACAAAGCAAAAACCAAAAACCTCATCGATGAGATTTCCATTTGAAATTATGTCTTCGGGTAGCTCTATCTCATCTAAAGACCTAATCGGTAATTCTCCATTACCAACTTTTAAAATATAGTTTGCAAAGTCTCTTTGTTCTGGATCAACCCGCATATTCTCATCCAGTGAATAATTCCTAAATTTACACCAAAGCACACTCTTTTTAATTGATAAGTCAATAAGTTCTTGTTTATTCGCTCGCGGTTGAACTGGAAGACATTGTCTGAAATCTCCTCCTAAAACCATAATTCTTCCACCGAATGGCAAAGTTGCATTTCCAGTTTTACGCAGAATTTCGTCCATTGCATGCAATGCATATTTAGGAAGCATAGGTGCTTCATCCATGAGAAATACTTGAACTTTAGAAAGTTTTTGAGCTTTACAGGAGCCCGGTTTGATTGTGGAACTTGACTCTGGTGAAGGGGCACCTTCAATCCAAATGTTTTGTGTGATGTGCGTCCTCCAGGAAGTAGAATCGAAGCAATGCCTGTAAAAGCCATACACTGCACATTAAAGTTCCCTCCTCGCAGAAGGTAATACAAAGTCTTGTATATGAAAGTTTTTCCAGTACCACCAGGTCCGTCAATAAAAAAGCAATTTGATTGAATATTCTCATCATTGACTGAACGAAAGATAGCATCCACAATTTCAATTTGTTTTCCTCTAAGTAGTTGATACATTTGTTGACCAATAGCTGCTGATTCATTGACATTTGACAATTCTTGATTCGATTCAGTTTCATAATCATCAATATCATCAAATGAAAACTTTTCAACCCAATATTGAAAATTTCTACCTTCTGTCGCTTCTGAGTCGAGTTTATGGGCAATTACACGGTATGCTCGCTTGATAGAATCTCCAATTGAAATTCCAGTTCTTTCACCTTCATGAATGAAATCTTCTGCGAAATCTTGCTTAAACATTTCCCACAGCCGTTTTGGGTTTTCTGGTGAGCCTAGAATCAAAATCTGTGTAAAAAGTGTTCTCATTGCCCTTGGCAGTTTTGAGCTTGCAGATTCGGACAATCCTTCAATCCATTGTTGGTCATCATAGCATAATCCTCGTGCTAGACAAGCTTGCTTGTATGTCGCATGTTCAATATTATTCACTGTCAGTAAATCCTTAAAGCTGGTTGCATCTTTTACATGATACAATAACAGTCGTAAGTGATATAATTCAGGCTGTGCAACAAAATTGACATTATGTATTCTTCCAATAACTTTTATCTGTCGTACTCTTTGAATCCATTCACTGTTTCTTGCATCCCATCTAAAGTGTTCAGGCATTTGCCAGTAGTAATAATAGATTGGCTCTTCCTCCGTGTCTCCATTTGGTTGTTTAATTTCATGTTCTTCCTTAGCCTTTTTATTGTGCTTGAAGTATGCTTCCAGAGTCAAACCTTTTTGTCCTGTATCAGCTAAATTTTCCTGAGCCTGATCTAAATTTACAATTCTGTACTGGCCAGGAAGGTGAATTGATAATCGTAGCACACTATGACTCTTCTTCTGAATTTCGTTTCCAAATAAACGCCAACATGCCTCTGGTGGAGTGATGCATCGACCCTCAACATAAGTATTTGCTTCATTGTACATGATTTGTCTTCCTCCTTCATCAACTTTAAGTGAAGCACAATCAAACCCTTTATATATGTACTTGTATAGATACTTCACAGCCATAATGCTTCCAACATATTCAACGTTTATATGACAATTGTACTTTTTCAGTAAATATGCATTATAAGGAACAACATGACGATTATCTCTTGTTATGCGGCTGCCATCAACACTCTTACGATACACTACACTTTCATGAGAGAAATCTCGACTGTGAGGGTCCAATTTGGGATCATAACGCCTTCGATAATTTGGTTTTGCATTGTCTGCCAATGAAGATACATCCTCAAATGATTTTGGAAATTGAAAGCGGCACTTCATACGTCCACTTTTATTTACCATGCATGCAGCGTTTGGGTTCTGTTCGTCACAGGGGTTATGAATCATCCACTTTATTACAAGTTCTCTCAGATCTGTATCTTCAAAGTCGGGAATCTCTGCAGAAATGAGATCATCCAGTTCTTCAGGATTATGAATCTTGTCTTGAGAACACATAATTAGAAGAAGGTGAATGTGAGGAAGACCTCGCTTTTGAAATTCAATTGAATATACATAAGCAGCAACTTTTCCAAATATCTGCTTCTTATCAAAATCTTCAATTATTTCATCAAATTTCAATTTTGCAACTCGAGTTACAACATCTGGTCGGTCTTGAGGAAGTTGTTGTATAAAAGATCCATTTTGTATCTGAATGTGCAAAGCGTGTTTTATTTTCAGGCCAGTTTGCATTACATGTCATTGTTATGAAGAAATCTGGAGAACCAAGACGGCGAACAATTGCCATAGCATCTTCAAATTGTTCAGTATAATAGCGTGTTGACCCTGGGAAAGATGATGGGAGAATGACTTTCTCTCCAACTGTAGCTTTGTTTTTTTCTACTAAGTCGTTTATCAAACGTGTGACTTCTGTATAATTATCAGCAAGAATCTTCTTTTGATTTGCTTTAATCCACTGAATACGATCTCTTTCGACCCTAATAAAAGTGTCGACAACATGCTGTTGAAAAAGTCTGCCACCAAAATGCAATGCATTAAATTGTATTTGTCGCAAGTCATGACCTGTAGAATTCATTCTTGTGGACAAATAATTTATTACTTCAGGTCGAAAAGCAAGTCTGTTCTGAGCCAACTCAAGGCGCGTTGCATGATGCCGCGAAGAATAAGGTGTAGTCAATGGTATATCAAGCGAAAAACCATCCGTACCCTGTGGGTAAAACAGTGGATAAGTGAATGGCTCAATACGTTTATCAATATTTTTAGAATAACAATTTCCTTGTTTCGCCGATGTACAATCATTTCATTTTCTGGGAAACTCTGATCGGCGTTAAGTGTGAAGACAGCGCAAACTTCATTAATGGATGGTGTATTAAATCTTCTGTAATCACTTTCCTGAGGAATTCTGAACAAAAGTTGAACTTCAGGTGCAGATAATCCTTGTGCAGTAGCTTGCTGTTCAACTTCATACTGAACTTCTCGCATCATCATATAACCCTGTGCATAACCATTCTGTGCCCTTATTACGTGCTCTAATAATTCCATGAGTTCACGACTTATTCCATAATTCAGAGGATGATGTAATCGTTCGTCAACAGCATTATCAGGATCCAAAAAATACATCTGACCGTATTGAGGTTTTTCAAATTCTCCATGTATGTCTTGAGTCGGTTGAGCAGCCAAGTTCATTTTGTGTTATACTTGTCCACATGCAATAAAACTGTATATGCCATGACTGTTGATGGTTCTGTCTTCTGACACATTGAAAGAAGAAAAAGCAAAACAGGAATTCAAGTTTCTGATTCTTTTATGAAATTCTTCAGCAAGTGGATGGCAGTGCAAAAACAGTCTTGCTAACTCGTTCGCAAAATATGGTGCTGGCAGTAATAATCGTCCATGAAGACAACAATCACCAAAAGAGTCTCTATGAAGACGATTGCAAACACGTTCCTCTGGAAAATGTGATGCTTTACAATGAACGCATTTCACATTGAATTCTCCTAAAGTACTATAGTTCACATCTCTACAAACTGCTATTTTGTATGTTGGGCACCGATTTCGCAATGCCACTTCATATCTTGCTTGTCGACGTCTTTTCTCTTCTAGGCGTTGTCGTCTCTCTAGTGTACTCTCTGATGCCCTACGCTGAGAAGTTCGCTGTCTTAGATCTTCAAGTCGCTGGATTCTGTCTTCCGTGCTCTCCCTTGCTCGATGCTGAAAAGCTTGCCTAGATATACTCTCAGAACATTCCTTTCTGTACATCTGTCCTATTTCCCTTATATTTTGGCGACATTTTAATTTTGATGCACGGATAGGCCTAGCTTGATATAAGGAAGTACGATTAATTAGTTGGTCTGCATTTGAAGTACTTTGTTCTTCTGGATTAACTGGTATCACATCATTTGATCGTTTCATCTTAAGAATATTTATTTAAACTTTTTGATTTCTAAAAACTCGTATTTAAATTTTAAATGAAAGTTGTTTTTGATTTTCTTGCATATAACTTGATGCCACATATCAGTGTTTCAGAGTTTTTAAAATGAACGTGTTTAAATATCATCCTTTGAAATAAAATGTTTATGTTGTAGTTTGATTTTAAAGACTTACTAATAACTCCCTGTTTAAAAGAATCAGAAGGTTTTTTAATTTATACTAACTCAATCACAAAACAAAAAGATTTTTTTATCAAAAAGAACAACACTTTCGTTTTCACATTTTTTAACCTCAGACTCCTCTCAGTTCAGTTCGTATTTATTCTCAGTAAAGTTGAAAATGTTTTTTCAGTTCAGTTCGTATTTATTCTCAGTAAAGTTGAAAATGTTTTTTTAGTTCAGTTTTTTTAATTATTATTATTTCGTCGAAAAAAAAAAAAAAAAAATGGCAACAATTAAATTATGGATAAAAGATAGAATAATAATAAAGGAAGAAGGAGCGTACGTGTTTATTATTATTCTATGGGATAAAATTTTAAAATTTAAATGGCTTATTTATCAGAAATTAGAAGGTTCTTATTTTCACATTTTAATTAATTAAGAAAAAACTAATCATCCGATTGATAAGCTGTTTAATGCATCGGATTTACAAAAATGTTCACTTTCATTTGGTATCTTATTTGTAACGATGCGACTGATATTTCTAATTTATTTTCTAATATTTCTGATTTATTTTCCTCATTTTATATAAATGTACGTTTTTTTATTATTATTATTATTATTATTTTGTCGGGGAAAAAAAAAATGGCAACAATTAAATCATGGATAAAATGCTAAAATTTAAATGTCTTATTTATAAGAAATTAGAAGGTTACTATTTTCAAATTTTAATTAATTAAGAAAAAACTAATCATCCGATTGATAATCTGTTTAATGCATCGGATTTACAAAAATTTTCCCTTTCATTTGGTATCTTATTTGTAACGATGCGACTGATATTTCTAATTTATTTTCTAATATTTCTGATTTATTTTCCTCATTTTAAATAAATGTACGTTTTTTTTTTTTTTTTTTTTTTTTTTTTTTTTTTTTTAAATTATTATTATTATTATTATTATTTTGTCGAAAAAAAAATTGGCAACAATTAAATCATGGATAAAATCATAGAATAATAATAAAGGAAGAAGGAGCATATATGTTTTGGTTTCGGTTATTAAAATCCAGGAATGCCGGGTATAGGGCTGTAACAATGCTTCAATCTCATTGGTTGGCGACTTATTGGCGAGATTTTTGAATCGTCTTATCTCTCTGTCAGTGAGCCAGCTCCCGCAACAATCAGCGATAAATGTGCCGAGTATGGGTGCCCTACTATAAGGTTTTGAGTAGCAAAAATAGCTTTTGCTGGCAATTCACTAGAAGTGGTTTGTAAGCATTAGACTATTGACGTGCTCCTTCTTCCTTTATTATTATTCTATGGATAAAATGCTAAAATTTAAATGTCTTATCAGAAATTAGAAGGTTACTATTTTCACATTTTAATTAATTAAGAAAAAACTAATCATCCGATTGATAAGCTGTTCAATGCATCGGATTTACAAAAATTTTCACTTTCATTTGGTATCTTATTTGTAACGATGCGACTGATATTTCTAATTTATTTTCTAATATTTCTGATTTATTTTCCTCATTTTAAATAAATGTACGGTTTTTTTTTTTTTTTTTTAATTATTATTATTTTGTCGAAAAAAAAAATTGGCAACAATTAAATTATGGATAAAATGTTAAAATTTAAATGGCTTTTTTATCAGAAATTAGAAGGTTATTATTTTTACATTTTAATTAATTAAGAAAAAACCATAGAATAATAATTAGGAAGAAGGAGCATGCTAATACTCTTAATGCTTACAAACCCCTTCTAGTGAAATGCCAGCGAAAGCTACTTTTGCTACTCAAAACCTTAAAGAAGGGCCATAGAATAATAATAATATCGCTGTTTGTTGTGGCAACACAACAGCTTATTAGAAACACTTATGCTCCTTCTTCCTTTATTATTATTCTATGGAAAAAACTAATCAAAAAATCGAAAATCTGACTTCGATGTGCACAATGACCCTTCGGGGGGCACCTTTGTGTTAAATCTCGTGACTGTCCGAGCTACTGTTTTCGAGATCAGTGAAATATACACATATTGCTCACTTAATAGTATAAGATAATAATTGACGTCAGTAAACGAATTTATAATTTAAAAATTTATATATATATATATATTGATAAATTATATTTAAATTTGTTATTCACGCATTAATAAATGAATTTCTTTTTACACTGGAGAAAGTTAACATTTATGTAACGTGGTTCAATTAAGATTAAATTGTTTTTAAACGATATGATAGTGATGTAATTAATAAAATACGCGAGGATAGAAAATAATATTTATAAATGGATAATATTTATGCACGCGGACTCAGCTCAATGATCTAATAATAAAAAATGACAACATTTGTCTCATTAGAGTATTTTATGTAAAAATGTATTTTTAAAAGTTGAACCTTAACAATCTTTGCAAACGTCATTTTAAATCTAGCACTACTTTACAGATACATACAGAATATGAATTATTATAAATTGTCTAAAAAACAGATCATAAAAAGTATTTAAAAAAAATAGTTACTTTTTTAATTATGCAAAAATAAATGATTAAAATGTCATCGCCAACATGGCGATAAAAATTTAAAATTCATTCATAGGGGTCCTATACTAAAACAGTATTGCCTTGCGGTAGTATGAAAACTGGGTCATCAATTATGAATTTTATTTTGAAACATTTCTTTTATGATTTTAGTTTCACTATTGTACAATAATAATTTGGTTCTAATAATAATTTGGCGACTGGCGAATTAAAATTTTAATTAATAAGTAGTGAAATAATAAGTAGTTATTTGTAAGTAGTGAAATTTATGTAATATTTATGAGCTTCAAATTTTAAAAGTGAATAAGAAAAGAAATAAAATGCGGAAATTTCACATGGGTTTGCTAGTGTAGTTATAATTTATTAATTATTGTAGTAGTTTCGCGGAACTAAAGCTCGATACTGACGACATTATTACAAAAATATATTGAAATTTAAAAACAAATACAATTTTTATTCTTTGTTTGGAAGACGGACGAAGGATAATTTAGCAGTCACAATTTCAGAATACAATGAGAAAAAATAAATTGTGCCCGCGGTTAAAAAAAAAAAAAAAAAAAAAAAAGGGGGGGGGGGAATTTTTCTTGAATAGAGTATTTGGTGGTGGTATTAGGATTAAGGCCAGTTGACTGCACTAGGTTTCCAGACTTGTGGGAAAGGAGGGGGGGGGTGCCCTCCGGGGGCATCTTTCTAACGTGTCCTAGCCCGAATTTACGCATGTTTCAGAGAAAACCATGACAAATTCTAAACGGCTGGGACGACGAGGGCGACCTGGGATCGAACCTGACACCTCTCATCTACATCTTCAGGGAGAGAACTTTTCGGCCGCCGATGGGCCATAGATTATTTAAAAGTTCTAGATTAAAGTTTAAAGAAATATAATTGATTTAAAATTTTACCATAAAAATAGAAATATATACATAAATATACTATTTACAAAATACATCAATTCAATGATATGAATAATAATAATAAATTATCCAGAATGTAAACGCTTTTGATATATAAATTCAATACCCTTATTGCTATATTCCAAAACAAATGATAAAAAAAAAAAAAAAAAAAAAAATCTGTTATACAATATATTACATGTAAAGTTGAAAGCAATTGCCGTAGAGAAAAATAAATATATGAGAACATGTAATTTTTATATTTAAGCAGTAACTAGCTGGAACCCGTCGAATTCGACGGTCACTTTATTGACCGTAATGTTTCAAAAATCGTCGCATCATTATTCAAATGTATTTCAAGTTAAAACACCTAATATAATTTACGACATTTCACTTCAAAAAAAGAAATTCGGAAAAATGCTTTTAAATAGAAATTGGATATATGATATCACTTTCTAGAAAGTACTGTCAATGTGATGTCAAACTGACTCTAAATAAGCAGTTGCTATCTATAAGCAGTTGCTTCTATTTCGTTTAATACTAAGACTATATGTTAACTGACCCATTCGGCGTTGTCCGGGCCTATGATAATAACCTTAAATGAACCATAAATTTGTATGATTTTGTATCTTAAACTCGATTTTGTTTGAATTTCTATTTTTAAATAAAAGCATCGCGAAAAAAATAATCAGGTGTAACAAAAAATTTACCTTGAACCGAGCGAAACTCTGCCTTGTTACTCCGGTGCCTGCGGCGGCGCATACGGCGGCCGCTAACAACATAAAAAAATTCCAAAAAATTAACCTGGAACCGAACGAACCCACCCGGCAATCTCCGGGCCCGTGATAATAACCTTAAATGAACCTTAAATTTGCATGATTTTATATCTTTAACTCGATTTTGTTTGAATTTCTATTTTTAAATAAAAGCATTGCGAAAAAAAAAAAAATAATAATAATAATCAGCTGTAATAAAAAAAATTACCTCGAACCGAACGAAACTCTGCCTTGTGACCCCGGTGCCTGCAATCGCGCATACGCGAGCCGCTAATACCATGAAAAAATGTCAAAAAATTAACCTGAAACGGAACGAACCCACCCAGCATTGCCCGGGCCCATGCTTTAAATGCACCTTAAATTTGTATGGTTTTATATCTTTAACTCGATTTTGTTTGAATTTCTATTTTTAAATGAAAGCATCATAAAAAAAAAATAATCATCTGTAACAAAAAAAATTACCTCAAACAGAACGGAACTCGGGCTCGTGACCCGGTGCCTGCAGCAGCGTATATGCAGCCCGCTAATAACATGAAAAAATTCTCAAAAATTAATCTTGAACCGAACGAACCTCTGACTCGTGTTACCGCTGCCTGTGGCTGCGGCACAGTATAGCAGGCATGCTACGCACGCGCTGCAAAATCCACTTTCCTCCACCAGGGAGCGCAGTATGTTGTATACAAACATCACCAATTGCCTTGAATTTCCAAGACCTTTCAAATAAGGTGTCACATGGTGGTGTCAACTGCAAAATCCTTTAGTTGCACTTCCCATCACCAGGGAGTACAGTGTGTTCTGTACGAACATCACCAATGGTCAGGAAATACCAAGACCTTTAAAATAAGGTGTAACATGATAGGGCCTGCTGCTCATTTTTCACAACCAGGGGGCGCCCTACATTGTATATAAACATCTCCAATCAACATGAATTTTCAAGGCCTTTAAAATGAGGTGCTACATGTGTGGGTCTAGAAAGGATTTCCCTCTCAAACTAATTTTCCCCCTTCCCCCCCCCCCTCCAAATCTACTTTCCCCCTTTTTCCCCCTTTAAAATCGAAAATTCCAAATTCGCAGAAAGTGATTTTTTAGTATTCGTCTCTAGTCCCCATATGTACAATTTCTTCACCGTGAAGTGATTTGGAGCATAGTTAAGCTCGTAAACGTGTTTTTAACCCGTTACCGTACGACTTTTTTTTATTTTTCTCTTTTCATAGCACATCTACAGACCAAGACCTTTTTTTAGACACCTCAACCAAATTTTTACACCAAGTAGTTCTCTCAATATAGAGACAGACAAAAACATGTTTCAAATTAATATATAGATTTTCCTCATATTAATTTTTTTTTTCAAATAATTAATTTACACCAAACGCAGGAAAATCTTGAAAAATTCTTGAAAAAATTGAATGTAAAGTTGATTGTGCACGCATAACTTTCCTCAAACTCAACGAATTTAAGCAGTTAATAGCTCAAAAGAAAGAGCTTGATCCACTGAATGTTCTTAGACTTGTGTCAATAGCCTACATTAATTAGAACTCTAGTTATAGAGGTTTGAGTGAAGGAAAATCTTGAAAAATTCTTAAAAAAATTGCATTTAAAGTTGATTGTGCACGCATAACTTTCCTCAAACTCAACGAATTTAAGCAGTTAATAGCTCAAAAGAAAGAGCTTGATCCACTGAGTGTTCTGAGAGTGAAACGATCAAGATCCATTCATTAGAAGAGGAGCTATGAGAATTCGAATTGCTTGAGTGAATGTGTCCCATAAGAAATGTACAGGGAAGAATCGCGTTTGAGTATAACTTGAGTAAGGTGGGAGTTGAGTAAATTTCAATAATTGATGACATATCTGTGTCTAAATACCTTTCATTTAAAAAAAAATGAAGGAAATCGGCCGGATAGAACGGCCGGACGGACTGACTTTAGTTTTCATAAATTTTTTTAATATATAAGATAAGCACAATAATTTGTATAAAAATGCGTTTGAAAGTGTTACCCAAAATTTGCACATTATGTGAGAAGATAAATAATTTTAGAAATGGTAACAAAAAACAGGCCTGTTTTTACTTCCTTATACAAAGTATAAGGCAGCATAGTAATCTCGATTTGCGAAATGGATTTTGTATTTTACATAGCTCGAAAACGAATGATTGCAGAATGTTACAAATTTATACGTGTGACTGGTTTCGTCTTTCACGAGTTCTCGTTTTACAGATATCAGCGACTTTACACGACTTTTCGTGACGCTGTATGTGAGTATGTGAGTGTGTATCTCACATAACTCAGAAACGGTTGGACGTAGAAAGTTGCGAATTGGTACGTAGGTTTGTTACAACATCTACTTGTGCACCTTCCTTTTTGGACTTTGTATGATTTTCCGTTTTGGAGTTATTTCGGAAAATTAGGATCATAGCGACCAAAAAATACAAAGGTTTTGGCCATAATGTATCAAAAAACGGTAATAACTCAAAAACGGTTTGGACAAGTCTTGCAATCGATTTTTAACTGACTTCCCGACTAGCTAGACATTTGAAACTTTCAGAAAAGCTCAGAACACGTTGACAATGCATTTTTTAAATATTTTTAACCAACTGTTTCGGATACCTGCTGCCTTCAGCAGCGGTTTATATGATTCAACAGAAAAATTAATTAACTAACTTCCCGACCAGCTAGATAATTGAAACTTTCAGAATAATTCAAAACACGGTGAAAATGCATTTTTTTTTTTTTTTTTTTTTTTTCAATGCTTTTAGCCAACTGTTTCGGGTCCCTGCTGCCTTCGTCAGCGTTACCAGTACAAATATTCGATTTTTAACTAACTTCCCGACTAGTTAGACATTTTAAACTTTCAGAAAAGCTCAGAACACGGTGATGATGCATTTTTAAAATATTTTTAGCCAACTGTCTCGGGTCCAATGACAATGCTTTTTAACAATGATTATTTTTTTTTTTTTTTGTTTTAATTTTCATACTTGAAAGATAAATTTCCAAAAAGAAAAATAATTCCCAAAGAATTAAAAAAAAAAAAAAAAAAAATGAAGTTAGTATTTACAACTGTTAGGGGGGGGGGGGATAATAGAAATAGTACAATAGAAGCATGTTTAATCTGAACTTTATAATATAAACCATTTTATCACGACAATGCGAAAAGACTAGAAAACATCGTGAAAAATATTATTGAGAACTTAAAATAAGCTGATAATTACACATTCAAAATGCATAAATTAACACAAAGATGGCAAAAAAAAAAAAAAAAAAAAAAAAAAGAAAGAAAATCCTTATGACATTAAAATTAAAAAATAATAATTAATATACTTTTAGACTAGCAAATCATGCGAAATTTTCGCAGTTTATTTATTTATTTGTTTTTTATTTGCCTTTAAAATTTTATACCAATATCACCATTGAATTAAAATTTTTATTCTTCAGAACCAAATTACTATTTGTTTACTATTATGAAATGCTAATGATACTTAAACTAAATCATTCAAAGAAAAGTTTCAAAATAAAATTCATGTTTGACGACTTAGTTTTCATCACGGAGTAATTTTCATATTTCCCCTGGCTAGACAGCTTTAATAAAGGACCCCAATGCCGCCTTTTAAGTTTTTTATTATTTCATTTTGCCCGCGAGCTTTTTATTTCCTAAATCACAATTATTAAAATAAACTTTTTCGATATTGTCCTTTTCAATACTGATTATTATTAATTTTCTTTTTCTTTCAAAAAAAAAAAAAAAAAAGATTTTGATGAAATTTTGCAAAAGCAGAGTTTAGTTTAGTACGGAGAATCTATTATTTTATTTATTTATTAGTGCTAGAGGCCTATTTCAGTCGGTACAGTTGTCGAATTTTTATACGTCACTCTTAATTAGTGCTAGAGGCCTATTTCAGTCGGTTTATTGAATGGGGATTTATTGAATGAAGTCCCCCCAAGGCACACCTTTGACATGAGTCCCCCCCAGGCCCAACTTTGACATGAGTCCCCCCCAAGGTACCCCTATTTCAGTCGGTACAGCGTTGTCGAATTTTTATAATACACCTCTTAATAGTGCTAAGGGCCTATTTCAGTCGGTTTATTGAATGGGGATTTATTGAATGAAGTCCCCCCAAGGCCCAACTTTGACATGAGTCCCCCCCCAAGGTACCCCTATTTCAGTCGGTACAGCGTTGTCGAATTTTTATAATACACCTCTTAATAGTGCTAAGGGCCTATTTCAGTCGGTTTATTGAATGGGGATTTATTGAATGAAGTCCCCCCAAGGCCCAACTTTGACATGAGTCCCCCCCAAGGTACCCCTATTTCAGTCGGTACAGCGTTGTCGAATTTTTATAATACACCTCTTAATAGTGCTAAGGGCCTATTTCAGTCGGTTTATTGAATGGGGATTTATTGAATGAAGTCCCCCCCCCAGGCCCAACTTTGACATGAGTCCCCCCCAAGGTACCCCTATTTCAGTCGGTACAGCGTTGTCGAATTTTTATAATACACTCTTAATAGTGCTAAGGGCCTATTTCAGTCGGTTTATTGAATGGGGATTTATTGAATGAAGTCCCCCCAAGGCCCAACTTTGACATGAGTCCCCCCCAAGGTACCCCTATTTCAGTCGGTACAGCGTTGTCGAATTTTTATAATACACCTCTTAATAGTGCTAAGGGCCTATTTCAGTCGGTTTATTGAATGGGGATTTATTGAATGAAGTCCCCCCCCAGGCCCAACTTTGACATGAGTTAGTTTTTGATAGAATGGAGTAGAAGGCTGATTTTTACCAACTATGTGAAAATTACTAGAGCCGGGAATCGAACCCCGGGCCTTCCGCTTAACGCGCGGATGCTCTAACCACTGAGCTACCCTGGCTGATAACCAGCTCAGCACTTCTCACATAAAAATTGTGAAAGAATTATGTGAGAAGTGCCGAGCTGGTTATCAGCCAGGGTAGCTCAGTGGTTAGAGCATCCGCGCGTTAAGCGAAAGGCCCGGGGTTCGATTCCCGGCTCTGGTATTTTTCACATAGCTGGTAAAAATCAGCCTTCTACTCAAATCTATCAAAAATTAATTTCCAGGTTCATGAATTAAATTTCAGAATTAATAAGTTAATGTTCATGATAGTCCTTCATAAATCAAAACAAGTATTTTCAGCAATATAATTAATTATGTATATATATATATTAGCTTTGTAATTTTTTATTTATTTTTTTCAAATTATAACATCGCTTTCAAATTATTCAATTATATTTTCGATAAATGCCAAACTATCGAAAACTGGTATCGTAAAAATCTGCAGATTGAGACTAATAGTCCTCAGTCCTAAAAAAATACCCTAAGCCTTTTCTTCTTTTCCCCCTTTTTCCTAAGGAATGGATGAAATTCTGTACAAAACAGAATTTAATTTAGTACGGCAGGACGTATTTCTATTCTTCCATAAAAAGGTGTGCAGTAACTGTACTTCATTTCTGAACAGCGGTTTCTTTACTCATTTCTTAAAATTTCTTTGGTATAGCTTTAGCATAGTAGCCCCTTGGCAGCTTTAAAATTTTTGTTATTATTTTGGCGATGAATTAAAATGACTATCGCAGGTAAATATTTTTGTGAGAAACATCCAATCTACTTTAGAGCGAAATTTAAATTTCGCCAAGGTGTCCTATACCAAATCCGTTCCATTTCTTTTGTACGATCTTTCTCACTTTTATTTTAATTACTTACAAAAAAAAAAAAAAAAAAAAAAAAATCACGTCAATTTTTTTTCGACATAAAAAGAAATATATTCTCTTATTTATTTATTTATTTATTTTTGGCATCTTTTTTTGTTTTACTTTTTGATAATTTTAAAGTTAAATGTGGTTTTTATTTGATATCTTTTGAACCAATTATCCGATTGAACTGAAAAATACGACGTTTGCTAGATTTTGTCCAGATTAATAAAGATGTACCAATTTTGAAAAAATCTAATAATCTGGACTAAACTCCGGAGACATACAATGACAAACATTCAGATTTATATATGTAGATAAATCAAAAATATTTGCATGCTCATTCAAGGTGATAGATAAAAATTGGTAACGACGCAAAAACAACTGATTGAAAGAAATATTACGTCATACTAAAAACATAAAAATGGAAAAAAGAATATGGGAATATATAAATGAAAAAAAGAAAAAGAATCTGCCAAAGACGGAATTTAATTTAGTACGACAAGACTAATTTGTAAACTACAATCCTTAAAAATATATCTACATGTGTGTGTGTGTATGCGTGTATATATATATTATTTATTTATTTATTTATTTTTAATTAAGGACTTAAAAGAAAAATATGAATTTAATAAGATATCTTCTGCATAGCATAAAATTGGCTTTCTTTGGCCATTTAATGTCATATTTCTCTATGATGAAAATAGTCTGCATTTATGATAAAAAATAAATAAATAAATAAAATAAAATAAAATAAATCAACTTTAATAAATAATATGTAATGCGTGAATTTGTATAGGAATATATAGAAGAAATTCTTATAGTGGCCCCACAACATATTAGCTTTCAATAAAAACAAAAAATTAATTAGAAAAAAGAAAATGAATTAGCGATTCAAAAAGATTATAAAACTTACGATCGGAGCGTTGTTTCACGACTTCTCTTTTATTACTTATCTGAATATTGATAATATGTTTGAACGGATGTGAAAGCTAGAATAAAACATAAACAGATTTTATACGGTTTCATAATTTCTGACGGAGATAATGCCTTTTTAGCTTTAACAGCAGAAGTTTAATCTTAGTTTTATCAAGAAAAAAGGAAATTTTTTCTAGAACACAGTATTTTTCCTCGTGGGACTTTTCGGTTTTCTTTTCTACCAATAACTATATTTTCTTGAATGAATTATGCATATTTCAGTTTCCGCTTAATATCTAGTATATGTTTTGTAGAGTATTAAATTACTTCATTATTATTTCAGTATTATTTCTAAGAGATTTTCTTTTTATTGATGCCAAAACAAATTCCACAAATAAAGAATTGTAGGAGAATACGGAGAATATAATATTTTAGTTACGTCACTGAGTTTAGTTGTAGAAAAATGCTGTTGTTAAATGAAAGCGAATGAAAGCCTTGAAAACTCTTTTGCAATTTATTGTGTTACCCTGAAAAGTTTTCATTCAGCCTCATTGTGTTTAGTTATAGTAACTGAGAAGGATTTTAAAAATAATGAATGTCATTATATCAATTGTTATTACTGTATGAAATGGTACCATATAAAAACTTAAAAAAAAAAAAAAAAAAAAAAAAAAAAGATAAATTCTTTTTACATTCTTTCTAAATTGGATTTAATTTTGTTCGACAGGACTTATTTTTAATGTATACTTTCATATAAAGGAATGCAGTCACTGTAATTCCATAGTATCGGTTACTATATTCATTTCTTAAATTCTCTTTGGTATAGCTTTAGCTTACAAGCAACTTGGCGGCTTAAAAAAAAAAAAAAAAAAAAAAATGTCACTTTGATGATGAATTAAAATGGCTATCGTAATTGCGTAAGCAAAGACCTTGGCAAGAAACGTCTGAACAAACTTGGTGCCAAATTTCAAATTTCGCAAAGGGATGTTCTATTTCTTTAGCACGATTTTTCTCAATTTTATTTTAATCATTTAAAAAAAAAAACGTTTTCACGTCCATTTTTATTTTCACTATTTTATTTTTCATAAAAAGAAATATATTCACTTATTTATTTATTTTATTTATTTATTTATTTATTTTCATTATATATATATACCAGCAGGCATTGCCCGCTTCGCTGGTCACTACATTAAAATGATTTCTTTTTAATTGAATAATTGAAACGTTTAAATAAATATATTTCGATTTGCGACTTTTTTCGCCACAGCTTTAGTATGGGATCTGCTCAGTGATGTTAAATATCTTTTTTATCTTCTCGAATCTATATTACAAAACTATTATTAAAACGAATATTCTCGAAAACAATCCAATAGTAAAGCTTATTCTTCGACTATTCTGGGAACAGTTGAAGCTGCCACGAACCCGCCCGGCAATGCCCGGGCCCTTGATAATGACCTTAAATGAATCTTAAATGTGTATGGTTTTATATCTTTAACTCGATTTTCTTTGAATTTCTATTTTTAAATGAAAACATCACAAAATAAATAATCATCTGTAACAAAAAAAAAAATTACCTCAAACAGAACGGAACTCGGGTTCGTGACCCAGTGCCTGCGGCACGTATATGCAGGCCGCTAATAACAAGGAAAAATTCTCAAAAATTAACCTTGAACCGAACAAACCTCTGACTCGTGTTACCGCTGCCTGTGGCAGCGGCACCGTATAGCAGGCATGCTACGCTCGCGCTGCAAAATCCACTTTCCTCCACCAGGGAGCGCAGTATGTTGTACACGAACATCACCAATCGCCTTGAATTTCTAAGACCTTTCAAATAAGGTGTTACATGGTGGTGTCAACTGCAAAATCCTTTAGTTACACATTCCACCGCCAGGGGCGCAGCGTATTCTATACATAAACACCAACGGTCAGGAAATATCAAGACCTTTAAAATAAGTTGTAACATGATAGGGTCTACTGGAAAATCACCTAGTTCCATTTTTAACAACCAGGGGGCGCACTATATTGTATACAAACATCCCCAATCAACATGAAATTTCAAGACCTCTATCAACAATAGCCTTGAATTTCCAAGACCTTTCAAATAAAGTGTCACATGGTGGTGTCAACTGCAAAATCCTTTAGTTGCACTTTCCACCACCAGGGAGCACAGTGTGTTCTGTACGAAGATCACCAACCGTCAGGAAATACCAAGACCTTTAAAATAAGGTGCAACATGATATGGTCTACAGCAAAATCACTTAGTTCCATTTTTCACCACCAGGGGTCGCACTATGCTGTATACAAACATCCCCAATCGACATGAAATTTCAAGACCTTTAAAATGAGGTGCTACATGTGTGGGTCTAGAACGGATTTCCCTCTCAAACTAATTTCCCCCCTTTCCCTTCCCCTCCAAATCTACTTTCCCCCTTTTTCTCCCCTTTAAAATCGAAAATTCCAAATTCGCAGATATTGATTTTTTAGTATTCGACTCTAGTCCCCATATGTACAATTTCTTCAACACCGTGAAGTAATTTGAAGCTTAGTTAAGCTCGTAAACGTGTTTTTAACCCAAACGGGTGGGAAACGGTTTCCCACCCGTTTTCCCCCACCGTTCGACTTTTTTTTTTTTTTTTTCTCTTCTCATAGCACATCTACAGACCAAGACCTTTTTTTGGACACCTCAACCAAATTTTTACACCAAGTAGTTCTCTCAATATAGTGGAGACAGACAAAAACATGTTTCAAATTAATATATAGATAAGAGCACTATTTCTGCCGCATTTTAGACAACTAATATTTTTATGGTTATATATATTTCCCATTAAACGTATTCTTATTTTTATTTATTTATTTAAATATTAATTTAAATGAATCAAATATTTCTGCCGGACAGCGTGCAGGTACAGTTACACACAGCAGCTCGTATATTTGTATTATAAATTAGCATAGTGATTAGTATATTTAATAAACAAATAAATATGTAAACCTTACCGTGCTACTCAACTTTATTAAATCTCTCCCTTGCCGGCTGTAGCGACGCCATCAACGCAATTCAAATGTAGATAATCCTAACTTACCGATGGACAATGGGTCAGTCTTTTTACTCCGTGGGGTCAACCTTTTGTCTAGAGGTACGGTGCTGGATTACTACCCAAACGTCCCTGGTTCGAATACAACTTATAGCCAACACGTAACATTCCTTCACCGGCTTTTGAATTTTGGTCACCATATTAGTGATGATTTTTTTTTTTTTTTTTTTTTTTTTTTTTTTTTCTATAATACAATTTCTTGTATAAAAGAGGGGATCCTATTTTGGTGATGCTTTTATCGGACACCTTTTTATAAATTTGTAAGAATTCTTCATATTCTGTTTATATTTTTAATGGTTTTTAAGCTTAAAATAGTGCTCGAAATAAATTTTCTATTTTTAAAACTACAAGTTTTTTTTCCCTATAAAATTATCTATTCAGATAAAAATTGATCATTTATGTGACTACTATTTCGGTTTAATTTCTTTAAAAGCCTATTGCTAAATTAAAATGGATTAAAATAGCTGTTGCTAAATTAAACTTCTTGGCGAAAAACATTCGGTTTATTTCAACGCCATAATTTAAAAAATCGCCCAGTAGCATCTGTAAATAAAACTGATAAAACAAATTTATAGTTCATAGAGTTTATTGTAGTAAAGAAACTCTACGCAGTCAAATATGACGTCATGGGCAGTTTTTTTTTTTAATAACAACTTGACAGTAAAAATCTACAAAATAATAGTAAAAAAAAAAAAAAATAATAGAACAACATATAATAGTTTCATAAATTATATTAACACTTTTTCAATGTGTATACATAAAATTTTCAAAGTGATACTGGCGTCAATTTTTATGAGTTGCATAATGTAATTTTTTTCGTTTTTACTTTCTTCTATATGTAATATACAGAAAGTATTGGATTCGCGAAAATTTTCGACCTCCGTTTTTTGATGGATCTACACGTTTTGGGATGTCCTGAATACGAATTGATAGTTTTTAAAAAATATCTGTCTGTGTGTGTGTGTCTGTCTGTGTGTGGTTTCTTGTTTTCACCGTATCTCACGAACCAATGAATGAAATTCAACCAAACTTGGTATATAGTTGGATCCTGGCGGGGCATTGTGCTGATTGGATTTGGGGATCAATCGCCCAGCAGGTGGTGTTATTATCGATCGCATTTTATGTAAACTTTTAACATGGCAGTATAGGACAAAATTTCGTATTTTTCACCGTATCTCACGAACCAATGAATGAAATTCAACCAAACTTGGTATACAGTTGGAACCTGACGGGGCATGGTGCTGATTAGATTTGGGGATCAATCGCTCAGCAGGTGGCGCTGTGATCGCAAAATTTCGTATTTTTCACCGTATCTCACGAACCAATTAATGAAATTGTACCAAACTTGGTATATAGTTGGACCCTGACATGGAATGGTGCTGATTAGATTTTGGTATCAATAGCTCAACAGGTGGCGCTGTGATCGCATTTTTTTCTGATTTTTTAACATGGCAGTATAGGACAAAATTTCGTATAAATGTACATAATGAGCGTTATTTTAAACTTGTGATTGTAAAATTAATATGAATTATTGATAATAGTAGTAGTTAACTAGGAAAAAAATTTTGTGCATGTGGGGGCATCGATCTTTCGAAAGATCTCGTCAATATCTTGAAAACGAATGGTTGAACAAAAACTCTGTGATAATTTAAAACAAAGTTATCGACTTTTTTTACTTTTAACAAAAAAAAAAAAAAAAAAAAAAAAAAAAAAAATTTTTTTTTTTTTTTTAATATTGTTACTGATTGAATATGTATTACTTTTAACAAAAAAAAAAAAAAAAAAAAAATCGTATTTTTTTTTTTTTTATATTGTTACTGATTGAATGTAAAATATAGAAGAAAGCCTAGTGGTGGCTACAACATACTAGTTTTTATTGTTCACGTTTAAGTAAACGTATTTATTTTCCTGTCGAAAAAAAAAAAAGAACTCGTAAAAAATTTTTTTTGGCAACAATTAAATTAAGGATAAAATTTTAATGGCTATTTTTACAGCTATTATGCAGTTAATATTTTCATATTTTAATTAATTAAAAGGAAACAAATCGAAAAATCGAAAATCGGGCTTTGAGGTGCGCAAGGACCCCTCGGAGGGCACCTTCATATCAAAACACGTGACTGTCCGAGCTACCGTCTTTGCGCTACGCTGTCCACACACAGACACACACAAACTTTGCCTTTTATATATGTAAAGATTTTTTTTTTTTTTTTTTTTGGCATAAATTTCTTATTTCTTTTAAATAATCTTAAAGTTAAAATGGGGTTTTTACTTTTTTTTTTTCAACCAATTATCCGATTGAACTAAAAAATACAGCATTAGCTAGATTTAGTCCTTATTAAAAAGAGTGCCAATTTTTGATAAAATCTAATAATTCAGACAGATACAATGACAAATTTTCAGCTTTGTATATTTTTAATAAAAACAAAAAGGTTTGCGCGTTCAATAAATGGCGACAACGCAAAATCACTGTGTGAAAGAAATAGTACGACCTGTCGTACTAATAATTTTGAGTAAGATATGACTAAATTTACTTATATGAATTCCTTTACAAAAATATGTAAAATCTAGTATGATATGGCCATCACAAAACTTTCTTCTATATTTTTCTATACAAATTCACACAGTACGAATTATTTATTAAAATTATTTTTCATGATGAATGCAAACGGATTCCATATCAGAGAAGAAAACACTAAATATTTAAAGAAAGTCAGTTCTATGCCCTATAGATGACATCTTAGGAAATGCACTTTTTGAGATTTCTTTTTTAATAAAATTGAAAATTGTCACAGATGTATGGTTCAAACATCCGTTTTAAATTACTGACGAGTTCTTTCGAAAAATGCTCATATCGACGATTTACAGTTTACCCAGAGAAAGAGGGGAGAGGAGGAATGCTCCCCCCCCACATATATATACATATATATAAGGTTTTCCAAGTTGACTATTACTATTATAAATAATTCTTTTTGATTTCACAATGATTCGTTTAAAATAATTCTCATCGAACACATCTATATGAAACTTTGTCCTATATTGTCATATTAAACATTTTGAAAATAAGGTATGGTAACGAAACCTAACGAAATTTTGCCCTATACTGCCATGTTAAGAAATTTCCAATAACTTGCGAAATTTTCAAAGTAGCATATTTATAGTTACTGATGTTCATTCCGGCATCAAAACGGATATTTTAAAACTGGTCTAACATTTTTACAATAAAAAGTTTCCATTTAATGCACGTTTAAGTGAAATTTTGTCATACTCTCCCATGTTAAGAAAGTCGTAAATTTCTAATAACTGACGAAGTTTTTTAATTCGAATGTTGTAAATGAATAGGATTCTTGCCAGTATCGAAAGTAATATTTTAAATCTGATCTGACTTCTCTGCGACCATTTGTTCTTGAGATACCGTGTACACAGACTAACATACTAACGGATTAACAAACTAACAAACACCCTACAGACGGACACCATACACATTTTGTCATTTTCGTATTTCTCACACCTGAAAACATGTGAAAAAGCCAAAAAACCGAGTCGAAAATTTTCACGATTACCTAAGTTCCCCATACCTATAGTATGATGGAGAACTAATAATAAGATTTTAAAAAATTAAAAATTATTTTAATAATATTCACATGTCTATATTTTGCTAAATGCTGCTTGGACCTAAATGACTTTCCGAATTAGTTTTCAGAACACAGTAAAATTTTTCTACAATTATAAACTTTTGAAACTTACATTTTTCTGTCCGATAACGAGATTGTTGTATGGAGTGATGACATTTTTCATCTCAAAATAGAGATATTTTATAGCATCTGTGATTGCTAAATGTTTTTATTATACTAAAGAGTGCGGCAGGTGCAACCGTCATCACAGAAATAAATGTAGCCTGGAAATATTTTAATACATACCAGGAATTATTTCTATTTTTGTTTTTTTTTAACCGACTTCAAAAAATAAGGAAGGTTCTCAATTTAAACCGTAGGTTTTTTTTATGTTTGTTAGCTCATAACTTCTGAACGGATGCTCCGATTTTGATACTTTTTGTTTTGTTGAAAAGGTCTTGGTCTGAAATAGGTCCCATTGGAATATCTTTAAGATCTAAAGAAAATACAGGGTGCCCAAAAAAATCAGTCCCAACTCTTTTAACTGCTAAACGGCTGCAGCTATAGTGATAAAAATGGTATGTAAGTATAACAAAGTGGCCATGCAGTACAATGTTAAACCGCTTGCAGCGCCACCTGGTGAAAAATAAAGGAGTTAGTGTTCCTATCTCGAAAACGGTTCTAGAGAAAAAAGTGAATTACAAAGTTGAAGAGTATCATCGATTTAGTACGAAAAGATCCGCCACTGCATTCATGCTAGCATTCCTATCTCGGAAACGGTTGAAGACAGGGGGGAAAAGTGAATTATAAAATTGCAGAACATCATCGATTTAGTACGAAAAGATAGTTTAGACATTGATGCTAAAAATACAATGCTAAAAACGTGCATTTGTTTGTTCGCAATTACTTACACTATACACACTTGAACTACATTGCACACGTTGTAGCGTAGCTGGTGAGACATACAGTCGGTAACAGAAGTGTCCGAATACTAGCAAAAATTCCTATGTAAAAAAAGTACACTTCATGAGGTTTTGTGAAATAAATCCTTGTCGAATCCTGTTCTTAGTCAGTGTAAGAACATGATTCGATAATTATTTAGTTAACAAAACCGTATGAAGTGTACTTTTTTTACATAGGAATTTTTGCTAGTGTTCGGACAATTTTGTTACCGACTGTATGCTATATAGTTCAAAATTCGGTTACTTGATACTTTTTGTTTTGTTGTAAAGATCTTGGTCTGAAGTAGGTCCCATTGTAATATCTTTACAATCTAAAGAAAATAAAGCGCCATCTGGTGAAAAACTGAGTAATTAGCGCTCCTATCTCAAAAACGGTTCAAGATGGGAGAAAAGTTAATAACGAAGTTATAGAGCATCATCGATTTACTACGAAAAGACAGTTTTTAGACATTATTGCTAAAAATAGAACGCTTAAAACGTGCAGTTGTTTGTTCGCAATTTCCTACACTGTGCACACTTGAACTACGTTGCACACTTTGCAGCGTAGCGGATGACACGTATACTCTGTGGCTCAAAGTACTGTTACTGTAAGCGGTCACATCGATTAGCGCTAAGTCGTTTTCAACCAACTTCAGAAAGGAGGGTGTTCTTAATTCGAGCTATGTGTCGCTGTTGGGGTTTTTAAGCTTATAACTTCGTAAGAGATACTCTAATTAACCAACTTCAAAAAGGAGGAGGTTCTCAATATGAAGCGTATGTCTTTTTGTTTTTGTTTCTGTTTGTTAGCTCATAACTTCTGAACGGATGATCCGTTTTTGATGCTTTTTGTTTTATTGTAAAGATCTTGGTCTGAAATAGGTCCCATTGTAATATATTTACGATCAAAAGAAATTACAGGGTGCCCAAAAAAGTCAGTCCCAACTCTTTTAACTGCTGAACAGCTGCAGCTATAGTCATAAAAATGGTATGTAGGTATAGTAAAGTGGATATGAGGAAAGCGATTCAACCAACTACAGTGCCACCTGGTGGAAAACGGTAGCGTTAGCGTTCATATCTCGGAAACGGTTCAAGACAGGGGGAAAAAGTGAATTATAAAATTGCAGAGCATCATCGATTTAGTACAAAAAGATAGTTTAGACATTAATGCTAAAATCAGAATGCTTAAAACGTGCATTTGTTTGTTCAGAATTTCCTATTTTGTGCACACTTGAACGACATTGTATATGTTGTAGTGTAGCGGGGGACATTTATGCAATGTAAAATTCAAAGTATGGTTATTGTAAGCGGTCACATCGATTAACGCATAGACGTTTTAAACCGACTTCATTAAGGAAGAGGTTCTCAATACAAACCATGTTTCTCATTATTGTTGTTGTTGTTGAAATTTGTTAGCTTGTAACTTCGTAAGAGATGATTTAATTTTAATACTTTTTTTTGTTGTCGTAATGATCTTGGCCTGAAATAGGTTTCATTTTGATTTCATTAAGACATAAACAAATTACAGGATACTCACAAAAGTCTGTTCTCACTCTAACTGCTGAACGCATGCAGCTACACTGGTAAAAGCAGTATGTAAGTATCGATGTTGAAACTTCTGTCCGTCAGCTACAATGCATATTTTGCTCTTTGTTTAAATTTCACACTTCGCAAATTCCAGCACAGAGGGTGACACGTATTTACTGTAAAGTTCAATATATATGCCTAACAGAATTTTTGGTTACGAATACAGCGTATCCGTTCTTTACATTTCTAAAGACATTTAAATTTAACGTATGTTCATTCAATAGATAGTTTTTTGCTCATATCTGATAAAGGCAAGAAAAGTGAAACAACTTAAAAATGCAGCATTTGAGAAAAATCAACTTAAAAATAACTTGACTAGAATAAAACTGGCATAACTGTCTCTCGAGTGGATAACTTTGTAGATGGAGATGTAACTTTTTTGTTCACATTGGGTGCATTTTATGTATTTTTCAGTGACATAAACCATTTTTTGAGTTATGTCACTTTTTTTGGAAGTTGTGATTTGTGAAACTGTCGTCGAACGTCTTCTGATGTTCTGCTATATGAATAAGTTTTCACTGAAAAGAGAAAAATAAAAACTTTTTGTAAAAAAATAAAACCGACTCCAAAAAGCAAATTCTATTCAAACAACTAAAAAAAAAAAAAAAAGGCACGAAATGAAACTGTAAATTGCGCCTAAAAGTATAAAATAATTTCCTTCGCCAAACAACCTATAACACTACAATTAATCATAACTTTAGAAGTCGGCGCAAAATTAAATAAAAGTTGATACCTTTAATCAATACAAAAATCAAATACTATTCAAAATACACATCTTACATTGTCACCTGCAAAACGCAGCCGAAAACTACTTTGATTCATGAAAACAAATAAGATTTCGTAAGCAGCAAAAGTTGGCGAAGATGCTGGTATCTGACGTCCTTGGCGATAGAAAAATCGCAAAATTATCCGACAAATATATTTAATTTCTTTGATACATCATTATTATTTTGATAAGGTATAGTAAGAGAGCAATGAAAAATATGAAACAATACTTCGTACAATACATATTATGAAAATATCATCTTGCGTGTATATTTTTGCATTACGTTTTGATCGCCAAATCCAAAAGCCACCAAGGATGATAGTTATCAAAGTTATACCAAATTTGCAAATTAAACTCTAACTTCGTAGAAACATAAATACCGCATTGTGAAGAATGTCCACTGTTCTATGTAGATGCTACTAATAGACCAATTGTATACAGTGATAAAATAATAAAGGAAACATGAAAATGAATCATTCGAGACAACAGCATTTGTTTCTACCGATCTAAAAACAAACCTTTAAAAACTAATTAAGTTTTATTTAATTTTGCGCCGACTTCAAAAGTTATGATTAATTGTAGTGTTATAGGTTGTTTGGCGAAGGAAATTATTTTATACTTTTAGGCGCAATTTACAGTTTCATTTTGTGTCTTTTTTTTTTTTTTTTTTTTTTTTTTTTTTAGTTGTTTGAATAGTAGTTGCTTTCAAACTTGGTATTCTAAATTTCAAACTTGGTATTCTAAATATGTAGCACATAGGGATGCTACACTAAACTTTTCGTTGAGATCAAGCAAATGGTTCGTGTACAGGGACACCCAAGAGAATTCAAATACTTTACGTCTATGGGGGAAATTGCAGGTAAGTCGAGTTTAACCTCTATAGACTGCACTAAACCGAATGAAACGAATATATATTTTTTATATGCGTAAAAACAGGCTTCATGTAGAATATGGTATGGAAATCTTCCATTGTTCGTTTACAGGGCTACACAAAAGAGCTAGATTATAATGCGACAATACATGAAAATTGATGGACGTGTACTTTAGGTTATGCTATGTGTTATTAATATAGGATTATATTTATGTGCACCATGTGATGTCTACATAACTTTCAGAATATATACAGGGCAGCCAATATTTAAGCCATAACATTCTTTTTCATTTATAAGTGTAAGTGCTCTACTATAATATTTTAGCATATACAGGAAAGATGCTCAGGAATTGAAATTAAGTCCTCATAGCATAGCCATATGATAAATAATGTATTTTTTTAAGATAAAAATTCATGACTTGGTTGTTTAAATATTTACACGTTTTGAGGCTCCCTAAATAGCAAAATCAAGTTTTGTAGTTTGATTTTTCACTGCGTCTGTTACAGTAAATTAAAAACAAGTAATTTCAGGCGATCCAAATGATTTATTTTGAAGTTAATGCGTTTGTTACTAGAAAAGTTTGTTCAAGATTGATAAGTTTCAAGGAATGATGCGTGTGAAAGTTGTCCAAAAATTTTTAAATAAACTTTTGAACTTAACATAATTGAATTCTATATAAATGTAGATACAATAATGAAATAGGAGGGGGGGGTTGAGGGGGCGGTAGCCTCCTTCACATAGAATTATTTGTCAAATAAGGCTTTTCCGAAGCCTAACTTGAAATGTTTTAAGATAAGTTTACAAAACAGTACTCGTTATCTTAACCTTTAATATCCAATCTGAATTTTTAGTATTAAATTTCAGAGTAAGAGAAAGTCGTGTGAGTGACGCACCAGATTATTTTTTCTCAGTACATTGATGCCTTGTGACGACATTTGTTTTCTACTAAATAATTCTTCTTCCGCGTTATTAACATTTTCCAATACAGATGAAAAGTGTTAATGATTCGATTTCTCTCTCTGTCTGTCCGCGCTCTAACTTCCGTAAATATTCATTGAATTTCTTGAAACTGATATATGTTATTCAAGCTCACTATTAGATGTTCCCTATTCAAAATGGAGTGATTACCTCCACTGGTTTATGTACAGGGACACCTGAAATTATTCCAATTCATTATATTTTCTGAGAGGTATTTCTATAAACCATATTTTAATACTTTTATTTTACACAAACCTCAATGAAAATGAAATTTGTTATTCAAGTTCATTATTGCGGATATTTTCTATAGAAAATGGAGTAAATTCCCCCTCTGGTTTGTGTACAGGGACACCCGAAAATATTCCGAAGCATTGCTTTCTATGAGAGGTATTTCTATAAACCAAATGTTAATAACTTTACTTTGCACAAATCTTAATGAAATTGAAATATGTTATTTATATGCACAAAAGAAGGCTTTCTATCGAATATAGTATGGTTAGCATGAGATTTACAGACCCAAATAAAACATTCAGTTACATTAAGGGCTATTATTGGAAACTGCTGGAATTGCATTTTCGTTTATATTAAGTGTTTTTAACACTTTCTAGCAATTTTTAAGTAGGAATATTTCAATTTGTGATTCTGTATGTCCGACTGACCATCTATCTATCTGTCCGTCTGCCCACCCGCAGCGTCCGTACATATTTTAAGAAAGAAAGAAAAAAGGATATATGTTATTCAAGTTCATTATGGAATGTTCCCTATTTAAAATTGCATTAATAGGCCCCGTACAACTAGATTGAGTACAGGGACACCCAAAGCAAATGTCAATGCATTGCCTTTTAGGACAGACATTTCTATAAATCTCATTTTAATAATTTTCTACTTTAAAAAATCATTAAAAAAATTTGACTTTTATTATTGGTATGGTAAAATAATGTTTTGTATAGAATATGACCCTCAGATTTACAGGGCTACACTAAAATATTCATATATATGAAGGGCTTCAATTAGAATCCCAGAGCTACATTTCCTTTTGCGTTAAGCTGTTTTAATACTTTCCAACAATGCTTAAGAGTGATTATGAATACAATTAGTCTATCTAGATGCCTTTCAGACCTTCTGTCTTTCCGTTGTGTGATAACGTAGTCAAAGAACATTGAAAGTTATACGATACAACAAGTGCGTGCAGTTCGAAAGTGTTAATAATCAATGCGTACTACATAATTTTTCATTCTTGTTTTATTCTTTCCATAAAATCAATGACAATATTTTCCCCAATACAATTTTGTAGCAGTAACGTCAGTTTCCAGCGTTTGTTAAGTGAAACTTCTTATTAATAAGTTAAGTTAATTAGTCTTATTATTAAGACTAATTGGCCTAGCGGTCGCTTTTTCCGAAGATTATTAATTATTTTTATTATAATCGTTTTAACTTTCTTTTTTAAGTTTTATCTTCTAATGGCTCTTCCCAGCGTCGTCTGCTCAATCGAATGATGCGTGAATAACGTAAAATCGAATTTCAAGAATCGAATTCAATTAAATATTGTTCTTAAGAATAAAAGTGTTAATATTTAATATAAAATAAAATAAAAGTAATATTGTGCATTTGTAAACAGTAGGAATAATTGTATTTGTAAATTTAATAACTTTTAAAAAACACTTTATGTGTTTATTCATTTTTACCTGTAAGAATCGATTTTTGTATGTTGTAGTGTAACTGTTACATTAACTGATCTAGCAATAAATAATAGCTTGTTCTTGTGGAATGTTTATGGATTATAATTTGAAATTTTAAAATGTTTTCAATTAAATTTAATTGCATAAAGATGTGCAACATGTTAATTAACTTAGTTACTGGTCTAAATGGCTTTACACCGTTCGATGTTGCACTGTCAATGAATTTAAGTACCAAAAATCAGAGTATTTAACATGTTCTCCATGAACATCAATAACAAATATAAACTAAATGATGATTGTAAATGTATAGCAAACAACAGATGATGAATAATGATATAAAATAGATTTAAAATGATAATGTGTAAAAAAATAACACAGATTAAATACGATTGATCAAAAATAAGAATAGAAAATATGTTATTTCAGCAATCGCTATAGATATAGAAGACTTCGTCTGCTGTTTGTTTATCACATGTGATGTGACCTCTAACGTCAGGTGGTAAGAGCCCATTAAACTGAATGTTTTAACCATAATTTAGAAGTTAAATTTATCAGAGATAATTTATTTTCCCTTTATGATAAAAGTTTATGAATTTTTTCCCTTTCTTTTAATGCATTGATTAAACATAAAATGCGTATCTTATTAAATATTCAACTAGTTCACCTTATTTCACCTTTTCTAAAAGAATTCAAAAGTGTCCACTACTGGCACATTTTAAGTTTCCTGAAAAATTAGTTTTTCAAGGATAAAAATGGTTCAGTCAACATTTTTCGCAGTATAGTCATGTACAGAAAGAGTTTGTTGTCTATTAAACCAGCAAACCATACATCTAGCAAAACTAGTTACAGCGTGTAAAATTAAGAACATTACATACACAAATAATCTGGTGTGTCACTCACACGACTTTCTCTTACCCTGAAATTTAATACTATAAATACAGGTTGGAGTTTAAGAGGTAAGATAACGAGTACTGTTATGTAAACAATTCATATTAGGCTTCTGAAGAGTTTTATATGATAATTAGTTCTGTGTGAGGGGGGCTACCGCCCCCCTCAACCCCCCGTTTCATTATTGCACCTACATTTATATAGAATTTAATTCGGTTATTAAAAAATATTTCTCTTTTTAAAAAATAATTTATTAAAATTATTATTTAAAAAAATTATCTTTTATGATAAGGCAGACGATTTCCATATTAGAGAAGTAGTTTAACACCAAATATCCAAAAAAAGTCCATTTTATTCTCAATAATAAAAAAAAAATAAAAAAAAATAAAATAAAGTACGATTTTTTTCTAAGTTTTGTTTTTGTTAAAAGTAAAAAAAATCGATAACTTTGTTTTAAATTATCGCAGATCGATGGTTCAACCATTCGTTTTAAAGGTATTTGCGAGCTCTTTTGAAAGATACCCATCATGAAAATTTACTCCCCTCGAGGGGGGACTTCCCCCCCAGGGGGGGAGGCGAGGCTCCTACATACACAAAAAAATTTTCCCAGTTAACTGTCTCTATTACAAAAAATATATATTTGTTTCATTTGGTTTAGTGCAGTCTATAGACATTAAACTCTATTTTCCTGCAATTTCCCCCATAGACGTAATGTATTAGAATTCTCTTGATTGTCCCTGTACACGAACCATTTGCTTGATCTTAACGAAAAGCTTACTGTAGCATCCCTATATGATACACATTTAGAATACCAAGTTTGAACTTTCTGCCATAATTTGTTTTTGAGATATGCTGATAACAGACAGACACACACACAGACACACACACACACAGACACACACACAGACACACACACAGACACACACACACACACACAGACACACACACACACAGACACACAGACCATTTGCTAAAAACATGATTTTCGTATTCAGGGGACCTCAAAACGTGTAAATGTAACAAAATCTCGTGTTCGAAAATTTGAGCCTAAAACAATACTTTCTCTACCTTATGGGTAAGAGAAAGTAAAAATAGTAAAAAGAAAAAGAAAAGGCCTATTTTTGTTTTCTTAATAGATAATTTCGTAACCTTTCTTCACAACACAAAAATTTAATTTTGTACAAGAGGACTTATTTTAATCTATTCTTCCGTATAAAATCATGCAATAACAGTGTGTTATTCCTTAGCATATTGCTTGCTATGTTCATTTATTAAAATTTCTTTGGTATAGCTTTGGCGTTAGAGCCTGTTGGCGGCTTTTAAATTATTTTTATTTTAGCGATGAATTAAAATAGCTATCGCAACTACGTAAGCAAAGATTTTGGCGAGAAACGTCAGAGTTACTTCGGTGCCAAATTTCAAATTTCGTCAAGGGGTTCTATCCGCGTTTGTAATGATCGATAGATGGCGCTTTCTCAACTGCAGCTGTTAGTAAATATTGCCACGTGTAATAATTGCCACGTGTATTTATTATTGTGCTTTCTTGTTGTTCTATCATTGTTTCATCTGAATTTTATTTTAATTAATTATTTATTTATTTTATTATTTTATTATTATTATTATTATTTTTACTTTCCGAACACTATAGTGAGGAAAGTATTGTAATCATGTCAAAAATCAGAATTTGAGATTTTGATGTTTCTATACGTTTCGAGGTCCAATGAGTCCGTTTTCACTATTTTTGCGATGATGTATGTATGTGTGTATGTATGTGTGTATGTATGTGTGTATGTCTGTGAGTGAACACGCCAGCGTCTAAACGCTTTGTTCGAATAAGCTGAAATTTGGAACGAATATTGTAAGTCACCATAGTACGAACCCTATAGATTTTGGTGAATCTAGCACTCATAGTTTTTTTACAGGGACACAAAGAAATATTCTTTATCATTATGGCCTATGGGACCAAAATCTTAAAAGTGCGATAGCATCTAAATAACTTATTCAATTGAGCAAAAAATTTATACACATATTATAAGTCACAGATATTCAATCTGTATAGATTTTGGAGAATCTAGCACTCATAGTTTTTTTACAGGGACACAAAGAAAAATTCTTTATCATTATGGAAATTTTTAAAATTGCGATAGCATCTAAACGCCTTATTCAATTGAGCTGAAAATTTATATGAATATTATAAATCACTGTTGTACTAACTATAAGCATTTTGGTGAATCTAGCATTTATAGGTTTTTACAGGGACACAACGAAAAATTTTTCATCATTATGATCTATGGGCTCAAAGTGCAGTAGCGTTAAGTAAAACATCGTGTAGTATATGGAGAAAAATACTCAAACACTCTGTTATGGTTTTCTCTCTTTTGTTTATTTAACGCCTCCTCTTTCTTTACTTTATCTACAAAACTGTTAATTACTCAATGTTCGGAAAGTCGAGTGGAGTCACTCCAGATTTTTTTTTTTTCAAATTCATTTTTTTTTTTCGACATAAAAAGAAATATATTTACTTATTTATTTATTCATTTTTCGCATGAATTTAATTCTTTTTAAAAATTTTAATGTTTAAAATGTAATACCTTTTGAGTTAATTACACTACGCTGCAAAAAAAAAAAAAAAAAATATTTTTGAGCCCTGATACCATTCCTGCTGATTCTTATGTAAAATGACCTCCTGAATCCGAATATGACGCCCATTTTGCCCAGTCACCCACCGTTTTCTCGAGACGTCACCTCCTCCTCCAATTTTTATCAGTCTTCGGTACTTTTATGGCCATGAATTTGGTTTGGAAAATGGAAAATAATTATTTTAACTCTTAAAAAATATATATATATATATATAATGTATAATAAGTGATAATAATAATTGATTAATAAAATATAATAAATGTAACTTAGAATTTCAGCGACAAATCCCCCCCCCCCCCAACAAATGTTCACGTTATAGAATCTTTCATCTCTTTATTCCTTCAGAAGATATTTAACAGTCAAAATATTTATTTTCTATACTGTAAATAAAATTTATAGCTATAAAATTACCGAAAAGTGGTAAAAATAAGGGGGGGGGGGGTGTCCCTAAAAAACGGTGGGTTAATTGGCAAAATGGACGTCATATTCGGATTCAGGGGGTCATTTTAGATAAGAATTTACAAAAATGGTGTTGGTGGGCGATTTTCATGCCGAGCAATGTTATCCGATTAAACAATATGGCATTAACTAAATTTAGTCCTAATTAATAAGTGTTCCAATTTTTGATAAAATCTAATATTCCGGACATACACAATGACAAACTTTCTACTTTATATATTTTAAATAAAAATAGAAATGTTTGCACGTTTATTCAAGATGTAATACAATAAATGGCTACAAAGCAAAATCACTGTCTGAAAGAAATAGTACGGCTTGTAGTACTAAAAACGTCCTTAAAGTGTCCCCTACTGGTGCAGAAATACCATATTTGCTATTATCAAGTAAAAATTCAAAAGTTTAAAACTTACCAAGCGTAAAATTTGTTTAAAATTACTTATTTTAACATAAAATTTGAATTTTTTTAAATGAAGAATGCTTGTTCGCTGCATACTTAAATGTTGTTTTACTCTCTATTGAACGATCTTATTTCACATAATCATATGTGACAATTTTCTATGAAGACTTTTTAATATTGTACGGTGGATTTTTTCGTATCTTTTACTTTCTTCTATATATATATATATAAAGGAAGTACTGGATTCGGGTTTTTTTTCGACCTCCAGTTTTTAATAGGTTTACACGTTCTGAGATGTTCTGAATACGATTTGACCATTGTTAGAAAATGTCTGTTTGTTTGTCTACCTGTCTGATTGCGTGTGTAATTAAATGTATGCATGTAGGAGTATCACTGCCCTCCCCCCCCGGGAAAGAAAGTTCCCCTCTGAGGGTGTAAATTTTCGATATAGATATCTGTCAAAAATAAATAAATAAGTAAATAAATAAATAAATAATCGTTAATACCTTTAAAAGGAATGGTTGAACCATAAATATGTAACAATTTAAAACAAAGTTAATGATTTATTTATTTCTTCCCTCCTTTTTTTTAACGGGGAAAAAAAAACTGAAGTGGGCTAAAATTAATTTTTGTCATATAGTGACTATATTTTTCTGAGAAAAAAATCGTCTGCGTTTATCATGAAAAATAATTTTAATAAATAATAATGAATACTTTAGAAGATAATATAGGTAATATACAGTCGGTAACAAAAGTCTCCGAACACTAGCAAAAATTCCTATGTAATAAAAGTACACTTAATGCAGTTTTTTTAAATAAATCCTTGTCGAATCCTGTTCTTAGTCAGTCTAAAAACAGGATTCGACAAGGATTTATTTAACAAAACTGTATTAAGTGCACTTTTTTTACATAGGAATTTTCGCTAGTGTTCGGAGACTTTTGTTACCGACTGTAGATATTAGAAGATTATATTGAAGAATGTCTTGCGGTCACAACATACTAGTTTAAAGATGTCACCGGTTATTTAATTAAACTATACTGGGGGGGGGCTCTGTCCCCTGCTCGCTCCGCTCACCAACCCCTACACACTTTACTTATTAACCCATTCAGAGCTCTGCCTGCCTATTCGCTGCTATGTTTTTCACTGAATAGGAATATTAATAGTGTATAACACAAGACAAAAGCAGAAAAATATTATGAAACTCCCCATATTCAATATCAAACTGAAATACATAATATTTAATACCACATTATTTATTTCTATGAAAATTATGCTGAGAATCATTTTTATTTATTCATTTATTTTTTAATAGAAAGAAATTCGTTACATCTAAACCCATTTTGCATTGCAGCTTTAGTATAAGGCACTTTTTACTCCTTTTTTACAACCATGGATCCAGGCCACGGTATCCCAGTCGGTAAAGCGCCGAGCTCATAATTGGAAGATTGCCGGTTCGATACTTACAACGGCTGAAGACCGTCGTGTACACGAATTGTGGCTGGTGCACATAAAATCTGTCGTGGCCGCAAAGTCCTCCATGTTCCCACCAAAACAATACCTCTGGAGATCACCAAAGCCATCCCCTCCGAGGAGGATCAAAATTGTGATGGCATGTCTCCGGGACATCCCTAAGGGTGCGTCCCAGACCGTCTCCAATAATCCATAGCGCAGTACTGGTGTGACGTTAAACCCAACCTACCTACCTAAAAACATGGATCATATTAATTTCCCCGTGTAAAATGCAGAATAATAACGTCACTGGGAGAAACTTTTTTCAAGGTGACATAATAGAGTACCTTCATAAACCCGTCGTTTTTAGTTAATAACTTCTTTAATTAAAATGATAGAAATTTCTAAGCAGCTGAAATATCTTCCTTCGTGTATTCGGAACACATTGATACTTCTCATGACGCGAAGGAGCCTGACCTCCGAGAGAAGATGCTGTCAGACAAACTAATTTGACGCCAGCAACAGTAACTTTTTTTTTTTTAATATATAGAGATATTAGTTCATTTTGATTATTAAATATTTCGGTGACATTTTATTAACTGTTTTCCTAAATTCTGATTCTACTACTATGTTAGGTCTATGACTATGTTTCAACATTTATATACAGTCGGCAACAAAAGTCTCCGAGCACTAGCGAAAATTCCTATGTAAAAAAAGTACACTTAATACAGTTTTGTTAAAGAAATCCTTATCAAATCCTGTTTTTAGACTTACTAAGCACAGGATTCGACAAGGATTTATTTAACAAAACTGTATTAAGTGTACTTTTTTATATAGGAATTTTCGCTAGTGTTCGGAGACTTTTGTTACCGACTGTACATATATACATACAGGAAGAGAGAGTTTCCTTAGATTTAGCCAACTTACCTTTTGTTGAAACTAAAGTATTATTTATCCATATGTATTTCAATCGCTATTAAACTTTTATTATCCCTTTATTTAATGGAAATTTCTATAACTGAAAACAAGGCATTTGTTGTCAATAAATTATTTTGTGACCACTTTCACTTACAAACACCTATTTCAATTTCACTTCAAGAGTCACGAAAAATAGACATAGATAGGACAGAATAAAAATGTATTCTTTTGCACTTTTATAATCTCAGTTTATTTTATCTGTAAGTTGTTTCTTATCAACTATTCTTTATGAGCAGCAGCGTATTATCAAGAAAACTCTAATTTTATGACTTGGAGTTTACAGGTGTATAAATAAAATGATTACGCATAATATTAGAGCGTTATTTTTATTTGTGTGAATTACTCTTCTTTGAAATTCAATATATCTTTCATTCGTTTTCCAATACACATATCAGAGGTGACCAGCAAGTCCATTGGGTATAGTTAGCCGTAAAACTTTATTTTTTGGAATTAGGGGGTCATTTGTAAAATCATCACAATTGAAATACCTTTGAAAATATGTTATATAGTCGGCAACAAAAGTATCCGAGCACTAACAAAAATTCCTATTCAAAAAAAGTGCACTTAATACAGTTTTGTTAAATAAATCCTTGTTGAATTATGTTCTTAGTCAGTCAAAGAACATGATTCATCAAGGATTTTTTAATAAAACAGTATTAAGTATACTTTTTATGCATAGAAATTTTTGCTAGTATTCGTATACTTTTGCTGCCGACTGTGGTATAAATTAAAAAACGTTTTATTTATGTAAAACAGGTGATAGTTTTCGTAAGATATTTTTCTCTTACTTTTTTAAATATTCTACTAAATGTCATTTGGCCTTTTCTTAATGTGAAAATAGAAATCTAAATGTAAAAAAATTATATAGCAAAATGTGTATATTTTTGTTGATGAATTTCGCTATTTTTCTGATTTGAAAGGACGTAGATATTTTAAAATGCTTTTATTTTGAATGCTGTAAATTATATTGAATAAAAGGAAATCTGAAAAAAATTAAAAGAAAGAGAAAGAGAAAAATAAATAGCAGTATTTTAAGTTATTACTAGCTGTAATTTTTACTTTCTTCTATATTCAATAAAAGAAAGTACTGGATTCATAAAAATTTTCGACTTCTGGCTTTCGATGGAATTACACGTTTTGAGAGTTCCAGAACATCATTTGACCATTTTTAGAAAATATCTGTTTGTGCATTATAAAAATTTTGTTCCAACTGTTTCTCAGGAACTACTGCCAATAGCTCAACAGGTGGAGCTGCTATACCGCGATTTCCACAATTTCAGGGAAGGCTATATTTCAGGAACTAATGCACAGAATTGCATACAAACCTACATGTAAATTCACCTTGATTAAATTAATGCCTGTCAACTTTTGATGCCAATTGGTCAACAGAGGTGCTTCTGCACAGCGGTTTCCGCTATTTAAGAGAAGGCTATATCTCAGATTCTATTGCGTATAATCCGACAATATTTGATACATGAAAAGGCCACTATGCGACATTATTCCCATTTAATTTGGGTGCATTACGGCCAATAGGTGACTCTTCAATATTGTAAATTTCTCCAAGATCGGAAAGGGTGTCAACTGCACCGTAAAAATTGACTTCCTTTGGATATTTCGCATATCTCTCTGAGATAAAACTAGGCTGAATTCATAATGAAAAAAATAATAATAAATACTTTGTATTTGTACTTTGTGAATTGTATAGAAAAATACAAAAGAAAATTTTGTGATGGCTATAACATACTAGTTCTATTACTGTATATTTTCCAATCTTCTTGCTGTACGTGTTTACATATTGACGAAGGATATGGTACTACATCACTTTCTTGGAATGTCTTTCAAGTGCTAATCACAAATTTTCTTTAAAAAATTACTGGCATAAGATTAAATCAAGAAAAGTATTTTCCAGAAATATTAAATGCTGATTCGCTATAGAAAAGCTATAAAACTTACTAAAAAAGAAATTCATGTTTGTCATATCACCAAATACCATAGATACAACAATTCTCTCCATTCATCACAGAAAATAATTTTAATAAATAATGATTTTAATAAATAATTTGTACTGCGTGAATTTTTATGTTATATAGTACGAAGCAAAAGGTTAGACAATGAAGAAATTCATACAGATTTCGAAAAATATTTAATCAATTTTCCTAACACAGCTTGAATGTAATGCGTTGTGCATATAAACAATATTTATAACAATGAAAAGTAGTGCTGTGCATATTGCGAGTAACTAAATGGTAACAAAAATATAATACTGTCTCAAAAGTTTCGACAAAAATTAAATAAAATCAACATAAACAATTTTTAAAATCTGATTGTGCATCCGTGCTTCTGTATTACTTCATAAATTACGAGATTCCATCGAAGAAATTGAATCTTGCATAGTTTGGGGATCGATGTCGTGCTATGCATCCTCAGTAGACGTCTTGAGCTCCTGTACAGAAGAGTATTGTCTACTCTACCTTGCTATAAACTTTGTGACACATGATGCCCCAAAGATTCTCTGTAGGGTTAAGATCTGTGCTACATGCTGCCCAGTCGAGAACTCTTATATTACAAGATTTAAACCAAGATTTTGTATTATTTGCAGTGTGAATCGAAGCATTGTCTTGCTGAAATTCCCACAAAAGGCCACCTAGAAGCTCAGCAAATGGCATTAAGTTTTTTTCTAATGTCTTTGAATAATGCTGTGATGTTTGATGACCACTGGTAAAGGTCAGAGGTACTTGTCCATCATAGTAAATGGCTGCCCAAATCAACACTGATCCTCCTCCTTATCTGCGATTGAAAAAACCTAGAGGTTCCTTCCGCAATCATGCTAATACGATGACCAGACATCTGGACCATCCAGATTCCACTTTTTTTCATCGCTAAATATGACTGATTGCCATTTCTGTCCATATGACATATGCTTTCGAGCCCACAACATTCTTTGTAACTTATGGTGTGGCTTCAGAGCTGGTTTCTTTTTCATTTTGCTATAAACTGTTGTTCCTTTTTCCACAATTCGTCTACGAATCATATCCTTTGATACAGATAGTCCCGATCCGATGACCTTTGAACTTCACTTACACTGGTTTGTTTAAAATAAAGTGGCGCATCTGTTGCTTCGACATCTAAAACTCAAATGAAAATTAAGTTATCTGTTACGAATGTAATGAATGGCAGGTTTAGAAGTTTGGACAGGAAAATAGCTTCTACTCATAGAATAATAATAAAGGAAGAAGGAGCATGCCAATACTCTAATGCTTACAAACCCCTTCTAGTGAAATGCCAGCGAAAGCTACTTTTGCTTCTCTCGACCTTTAAGTAGGGCACCCATCCTCAGCTCATTTATCTCTGTTTGTTGTGGGTGCTGCCTCGCAGACTGATTGAGAGAGAGACGAGACGATTCAAAAATCTCGCCAACAAGTCGCCAACCAATCAGATGGAAGCACTGTTACAACCCTATACCCGGCATTCCTGGATTTTAGAAACCGAAACCAAAACACGTACGCTCCTTCTTCCTTTATCATTATTCTATGCTTCTACTACGTCTGCCATTTTAAAAGATGTTGGACTGATTAGTGACGAAATGCCATTTTTACTAACTTTGACAACTTGTTATTAACCATAGAATAGGACGACAGGCAATATATAAGGGATTTATTCTACAGGGTGATTCCACGCAAAACAGAATGGGCTCTTCCCACCGTCGTCTGCTCAATCACGTGATAGAGGAAAACGAATAATAGAATTCTGAGAATCGAATTCAATTAAATATTGTTCTTAAGAACAAAAATTTTAATATTAAATATAAAATAAAATAGAAGTAATATTGTGCATGTGTAAACAGTAGAATAATTGTATTTGTAAATTTAATAATTTTAAAAAGACATTTTATGTGTTTATTTATTTTTACCTATAAGAATCGATTTTTGTATATTGTAGTTTAACTGTAACGTTAACTGATCTAGCAATAAATAATAGCTTCTTTTAGAATGTTTATGGATTATAATTTGAAATTTTAAAATGCTTTCATTTAATTTAATTGCATAAAGGTGTTACAACAAGTTAATTAACTTAGTTACTGGTCTAAATGGATTTACGCCGTACGATATTGCACTGTCACTGATTTAAGTACCAAAAATCAGAGTATTAAACATGTTCTTCATGAATATCAATAACAAACACAAACTAAATGATGATTGTGCATGTATACAGCAAACAAAAGATGATGAATAATGATATAAAATGGATTAAAAATGATGATTTATAAAAAATAACACAGATTAAATACGATTGATCAAAAATAAGAATAGAAAATATGTTATTTCAGCAATCGCTATAGATAAACAATACTTTGTCTGCTATTTGTTTTTCCTCTATCATGTGACCTTTGACGTCAGGTGGGAAGAGCCCATTATGTCCGACACGTGACAGCTATAATTTCATTAAAATATTATAATTAAAAAGTACAATGGAAAAAAAATGTGCTTAAAAAATCATATAAGTTCATTTGATTTTTTAAGCACAAAATTTTTTCCATTGTATTTTTTAACTATAATTTTTTTAATGAAATTGTAGCTGTCACGTGTCGGACATAATTGTCCTGTTTTCAGTGGAATAGACTACAGAAGAATACTCGAGACACGAGATCAACCGCTCCGCTAGGACACTTCTGCATCTATAAGAGAATTTCTTCCACTAATATTAAATTTTGCAATTTCGAAATATGAAGTGTTGATCAGCTGGTCAACGTGTGCACTTTCTCTCTCTTTCTTTCTATGCCTCCAATGAATGAAAATGTGACAAACAAGGACTTTTATCATTGCTATAAACTAAACAATCCGCGATTGTAATGAAATGCTCGCCCTCTGGTGGGCTAAGGTGAAATTATCACACCACTGCATATCATCATATTATGCAATCGATTTTCCATGATGTAATGGCGGAGAAAGAACAATTATTAATCCACGTGGCTATTATATTTACTAACAACTGCAGTTCAGAGAGCGCCATCTATCGATCATTACAAACGCGGATTGCAAAAGTTTAAAATCATAAAATTCACATATCATATTCAGACTGTTGAAAGGATTGTGAAGCTGATCAATGAAACTTCAGAAAAAGTATTTGGGGAAGACTCAAGGCATGGTTTTATAATAACAACTTTATACTCGCGATTATCAATGCCAAAGCCGGATAATATATCCAACTTCTAACCTTAGAAACTTGTTTAAAATTATATAGTAAAAGTAAATGTAAATGCACTATAAATATATAAATATTGTAAATAACTGTCCATCATGGTAGGTTGGATGATAAGGGCAGGGTATAACTCAAAGTGCAACCATCTCACCGTGGTCAGGTCTCGATTGCTAATGTAGTAAATTATAATTGAATTACAAACGTAGAGCTGCACATTGCGCATTTATTCAGAAAAGTGTAAAACTAGACTACAAAAGACAAAATACTGCAATTTGAAAAAGAAGCTAAAAAATTCACATTTTGTTTAATTTCACGAAACTATACGGCACATGCGCGACCTAAAAACTGTAAAATAATATAAATATTTTTAAAGATATATGGAAAGAGTGTTAAAAGGAAGCATTTAAATGGTATTAGAACAAAAAGTAATAATATTTGTATTTCAATAAAAAAAAAATTTAATTTGACCTTTTTTCATCATTTTTTTGAACTTTGAAAGTCATGCGCTATCTAAAGATCTAAATATGTATTTTATTTATTTATTTATTTTTCCCCAAATTGAGGATGCCAAAATACAACCTTTTTTCCTATTAGAAATCGCTTATCGAAAATATCCAATTTTCGACCCACCCTACTATATATATGCTGATTGCATTGTTGCATTTAAAAATATTAATAGCTTCAGCCAGGAGTAGGTCTTGATTACTCCGAAGAACAATGACTATTTCAGCTTTGGACAATAAAGGTGTAGCGCCAAGATTATTATAGATAAATTCAACAAGTGTAGAACTTTTTTCTTCTTTTACGTTGTAGATATGTTCTTTTATTCTTGTCTTGAGAGTACGACGTGTTTGCCCAATGTAGTAAAATATTTCATCATTTAGTTTAATTGGAATTTTATAGACACCAGCTGTGGGTCTGTTAAAATCGCGATCATTAACACATAATTGTTTGATAGTAAAAGGAGGAGGTGAAAGGAATTAGAATATTAAGTTTACGAAGTATAAAGTGTTTGAAATTTTTAAATTCATTACAGAATGAGATTGTTAGTATATTTAATTTTAGTATTTGGTTATTAGTGCTAATTTTATTATAATACATTTTATTTTTAACTTTGCTAGTAATTTTTTAAATATTGTTTTTATTATATCCGGCATTAATTCCTAATTGAATGATTTTTTTAATTCTTTATTTTCGTTAAACTGAAAAGAAGTATAATTAATAGCACGAAAAATATAAGAGTGAAAAAAAGCAAATTTGAATTCCAAAGGTGAGCAGAAGAAACAGGGATGGGGTAAAAGTAATTTTATAAAAAATAACGAACCAGATACTGAGCGTAGGAGAGCGGGTTCGATTCCCGCGCTGGCCCTGGGTGTTCTTTCCATTTCTTCGTATTGTAAATTCTGTCATGTGCTATCTGTAATTATCTGACGAAGATTTACAAGCGAACTTAAGGTGACCAAACGTCCTCAAATGATGAAGACAGTCCTCGAATTTCGACCTATGTCCTCAGCAATTTGAAAATAATTTGAGGACAAATGTTCTCGAATTTATCCTCAAATTAAAGCATAATTTAGATCTGTCCTCGAATGGCCCTTCAATTTGAGGACGCTGCGATAATTTGTCCTCAATTTGTGTTTAAAAAATTTGGTCAGCTTAAGCGGACTACATGTCAAGCATACAAATCTGATGTATAAACAATAAACCAGATAGTGGTCAATAAACAGTAAGTCAGAGAGTGGAATTATTTTCACTACGGTGAATAGATAAGACTAAAAAGGCAAGTGTACGGTTAATTTTAGATTCACAAGTAAATTTAATGGAGGGAAATTGGTTATTAAGAACTTCAATAAAGCTAAGGAGAGAATTTTTTGTAAAGGGCCAAGAAATAAAAATATCATCTATATAATGTAAATAGATCGTTGGTTTAAGAGTAGCGGAAGCAAAAACACGCTCTTCCAATTCAGTTAACAGTAAATCGGCTAAAAGAGGGCTGAGGGAGAGCCCATAAGGGCACCGAAAGTTTGTTTATAAATTAATCCATTAAATAGGAAAAAGTTATTAGAATAAATCAAATAAAGCGCTTCTAAAATAAAGTTCAGCAGGGGTTTAAGTAAAGAATTATTTTTACAATTTTTGGAAATAATAGTGCGTACCTCGTCTAAAGGAATATTTGGAAAAAGAGAAATTATATCTAAACTAAAAAAATTATCAGTATGGCCCCGTTTAGTATTTAAAATTCTATTTTTGTCTTCAAGACTAGATTTTACAATATGAGGATTATCAAGAATTAAAGGTTTAAGTAAATTACATCAGAAATTTTCAAGAAAATAAGTATATTGTAAAATCTGCTCTTGAAGTCAAAAATAGAATTTTAAATACCAAACTTGGCCACACCGATAGTTAAAAAAATTAAAATAAATAAAATAAAAAATATATCTCATAAAACGCAATGCTTTGACATTGTTTCAGGTGTCCTGTCCCTGTGCACAAACTACAGGTACAGCTTACTCCATTTTCAATTGGAGGAATTGCTTAGTAAACATAAATAATATATATCCATTTCAAAGAATTCCATGAATATTTACGGAAGTGAAATAGCGGATAGACAGACGCACAGTCAGATGGACAAAAAGACAGACAGATGGGCTAATCTAACTCATAATCACTCTTAAACATAGTTAGAAAGAGTTAAAAATGCTTAATATAATCGAAAATGTAATTCCAGCAATTTCTGGTTGCAGCCCTTAAAGTATCTGAATATATTTGTGTGGCCTTGCAAATCTTAATTCTAATCATACTGTATTCTATAGAAAATATTTTTTGAGTATAAGTAAAATTAATGTCGATTTCATTATGATCTGTGCAAAATAAAGGTATTAAAAAGTGGTTCAGTGTCCCTGTATATAAACCAGCTGTGGTATTTCCTCCATTTTCATTTGAGAACATCCTATAGTGAACTTGAATAGCATATTCCAGTTTCAAAGAATTCCATAAATATTTACGAGAGTTAGTGCGCGGACAGACAGACAAACCAAAGTCATAAACAGTTTTAAACTTTATTTAAAAAAATGTTAAAAACACTTTTCAAAAGATTTACCTGCAATTTTTCTCCCTTTTTACTAATTACTCACTGTACCCCACAGACTATTCACTTTATACCGTGCCAAGGGATTGCACATCACTAGTGCGATGTAAAAATCCAACCCACCAACTCATGCCTATAGAATAATAATAATAAATCTATTATTATTCTATGCTCATGCCATGGGGTCAAGTGAGTATAAAAGTTACTTTTTCAAATTGTTACTATTTATTTATTTTTAAATATTGAATCAAAAATTCAAATGCAATTTTACGCTGTACCCATACCACTGTACCGACATTTTTACGCTGTACCCACGGATTGAAAGAGTATAGGATGTATTACGAATGTTACGGAAAGGTAGTAATTTTCATCTTACAGATAGAGGGCGACCAGATCTCGAAAATCCACCAATCAGCGCGTATCTATACATTTCTGGCTGTTTGTTCGTAGGTCGTTCTCGGAAATCGAACATAGATATAGTAATATACATAGATCTATCATCCCCATGTTAACGTGCAAAGATTTTTGATGCCGAAAAAGTTTTTGGCATCAGCCATGATGAGAGAGTATAAAACTCGAAAACAACAATGGAATAGAATGTTGATATCATAGATATAGTAATAAGACATGGTTGATATATATTGAAAATGCCGAAGTACAGCGCGGCTTTTAATTGTAGAAATAAATTTATGAAAGGAAGTGGAATAAGTTTTCATAAGTAAGTTAAATTTAACTAATTTATGAAAAATATGATTCTTTATAATCAGTTGCTTTGTTATTATTATGGTTTAAATACTGTTTTGATTTTTAATGAAATACTTTTTTTTAAATTTCAATATTTTTTAAGTTTTTATATTAGTAAGTAATATCGAATTTTCAAAATTCTTTTAAATGTAGTTAGCAGTGGCAGAGGTAAAACCCGCTTGTTTTAATATATTATAACTAGTATTACCACAAGACTTTCTTCTCTATTTAATCCTATACCAATTTACGCAATACAAATTATTTATTAAGTTATAATTTATTAAAGATATTTTCCATGATGAATGCAGACGATTTTTTTCTTAAAGCAGTATAATAATAAATGCTGAAAAAAATCATTTTTGTGCAGACATGAAGAGATATACAGTCGAATTTTGTTAACGTGAATCTCAAGGGGGATCAAAAATCTGTTCATCTTATCAGTAGTTCATGCTATCAGTAACTGATCGTCATATAACTAAAGTAATCTTCATTTTGATGGGGATTGTGGTAACAGTTCATGTTAAAAGTAATTCACGTTAACGAGGTTCGACTGTATATATATATATATATATATATATATATATATATATATATATATGTCTATACTATATATATATATATTATATATAACATTAAAAATAAAAGAAATCGCTAGCTTCGTTTTAAATTAATACAGATGTATGGTTCAACCATTCGTTTTAGAAACATTGGCGAGTTCTTTCTAAAATATCCACATTGAAAATTTACACAGGCCCCGGGGGAAGAGCACTTCCTTCCCAGGAGGAAAGCAATGCTCCTACATGCACACATTTTTCTTTTTTTCAAGTTTATTACTATTATTATCAATAATTCATATAAATTTTACATTCATGCGTTAAAAATAACTCACATTATATACATTTATATGAAATTTTGTCCTATACTGTCATGTGAAGTATTTAGAAAAAAAAATAGAAGGATTTGTGCCCAGAAAAAAAAAAAAAAAAAAAAAAAAAAAAAAAAAAACACTTAACCCTAAAATTTAATCAAAATCGTCACATTCACTTCCGAGTAAACCCATTTAATGCTATAAATTTCGACTGGCCGTTAAAGGGTTAACGCGATTTTTTCTGAAGATAAGGATATGTCCGTTCGTTTTAGCTCTCTAAAGAACACTTAACCCCAAACTTTTATAAAAACCATTACATTAATTTCCGAGTAAAACTAATTTCTATTATATGTTGCGACTGGCCGTTAAAGGGTTAACGCGAATTTTCCTGAAGATGAGGATATGTCCATTCGTTTTATCTCTCTAAAGAACACTTAATCCCAAACTTTTATAAAAATCGTTATATCCATTTCCGAGTAAACCTAATTTCTATTATATGTTGCGACTGGACGTTAAAGGGTTAACGCGAATTTTCCTGAAGATGAGGATATGTCCATTCGTTTTAGCTCTCTAAAGAACACTTAACCCCAAACTTTTATAAAAACCATTACATTAATTTCCGAGTAAAACTAATTTCTATTATATGTTGCGACTGGCCGTTAAAGGGTTAACGCGAATTTTCCTGAAGATGAGGATATGTCCATTCGTTTTATCTCTCTAAAGAACACTTAATCCCAAACTTTTATAAAAATCGTTATATCCATTTCCGAGTAAACCTAATTTCTATTATATGTTGCGACTGGACGTTAAAGGGTTAACGCGAATTTTCCTGAAGATGAGGATATGTCCAATCGCTTTATCTCTCTAAAGAACTCTTAATCTCAAACTTTTATAAAAACCGTTACATCCATTTCCGAGTAAACCCAATTTCTATTATATGTTGCGACTGGTCGTTAAAGGGTTAACGCGAATTTTCCTGAAGATGAGGATATGTCCAATCGCTTTATCTCTCTAAAGAACAATTAATCTCAAACTTTTATAAAAATCGTTATATCCATTTCCGAGTAAACCTAATTTCTATTATATGTTGCGACAGGCCGTTAAAGGGTTAACACAAATTTTTCTGAAGATGAGGATATGTCCAAACGTTTTAGTTCTTAAAAAAAAAAAAAAAAAAAAAATTAAAAAAAAAAGACACTTAACTCCAAACTTTAAACAAAATCGTTATATCCATTTCTGATTAAACTCAACTTCTACTACATGTTGCGATTGGCAGTTAAAGGGTTAACACTAATTTCCTTGATGCTAAGGATGTTCCAATTGTTTTAGGTCTCTAAAAAGCACTTATCCCAAACTTTTATTAATATCTTTATAACCATTTCCGAGTAAACATAAATTTCTACTCTATACAGTCGGTAACAAAAGTGTCCGACGCATTGCGATTGGCAATTAAAGGGTTAACTCTAATATCTCAAAAGATGAGGATAAGTCCAATAGTTTTTTCGACCATAAAAACCTCTAACCAGACAGAAATGGTCGACAGAAACGATAAATTTCTTTAAATGTCGTTATTCCGTACCAAAAAAAAAAAAAAAAAAAAAAAAAAAAAAAGGAAGAAGAAGAAGAAGAAGAAGAAAAGAAAAAGAAAACAAGAAGAAAAGAGAGAAAGAAAAATGAGTATCTGGAGTTTTTTCATTCATCTTTAGTACATAAATTACTCATAAATTTTATTTGCTAAATTATCTGTGTGTATTCCCGTGTATATTCAGTCGGGGAAAGACATCCACAAGAGAGTAAAATGGCAGTCTTTTCCCGAAAAAAAAAGGCATCACTTTTTCGGCCTCGCTGATCAATCTATGTCTTATTACTATATCTATGAAATCGAATGATGACTGAAGCCGAAGGCGGGATTTCACTTTCTTCCGATAAGTTTCAAAGATACTACACCAGGCGGCGATCGAATCGCTTTCCTACTGAGGATTTCTATTTCCTACACTCGGCTGAATTAATGCGGAAAAAAAAAGCCATATTACCCCGCTTGGCCCTCTAATGCGTGGTAGAGGGTATACGTCATCAACATCAAAGTGCTTGTTTTAGGGAACAACGTTCCCTCACCACTAGTATTAGTATGTGAATCAGAAAAAATAATGACTATCCGCGTTTGTAATGATCGATAGATGGCGCTCTCTGAACACTGCAGTTGTTAGTAAATATAACAGCCACGTGTAATTATTATTCTTTCTCCGCCATTTCATCATGGAAAGTCGATTGCATAATATGAGGATATGCAGTGGTGTGATAATTTCACCTTAGCCCACCAGAGGGCGAGCATTTCATTACAATCGCGGATAGCAACAGACCAGCAAAAAAGAACACTGGTGACATAAAATGGAGGTGAAATAAAGTCCTCAAAATTTAGGAAATAATAACAATAATAATATAAAAGAAAAAGACACTGTACAAAGAATGATTAAATAAAGAATATAAATATGTAAAAGAACATAAATATGAATAATGAAAAAAAAGGTGATAATAATAAAATAATAGTAATATTTACATGATAGAAAGATAATGTCAAGAAAGGTGTTGAAGTTCTAGCAATAGAGAAATAGAAATAGATAAATAGAAATAGATAAATAGAAATAGGAGCTTTTAACCAGGGTTAAAATCTTCTGGAAGGTAGAGGGTGGCACGTGGTTGTCTATAATTCGCACGAGCATCATAATCAGTGATGATGAAAATCTCTTCGTTAGGAATACAGGGTAGATATTCAAAAAATTTAGTAGCCTGCATTTTGATTGTTGTACGGATAGTATCAATATGAAAATCCTGGTGGATAACTGAATTACGACAGTACCAGGGGACATGCCGAATGATGCGAAGAGTTTTGTTTTCTAAAATCTAGACTTTCTGCAGATTGGTATTCGCTGCTGACCCCTAAATCTGGACACAGTAGAGCAAAATAGGTCTCAGAACTGTTTTATAAAGCAGAAGTTTGTTACCCATGCTCATCTCATTACCATACAGAAGATAAGCAAGGTCATTCTTTGCTTTGTAAAAGTTTTGGACGGTATAATCGATATGCTTGCGCAGGTAAGCCTGCTATCGAGGTATAGACCAAAGTATTTGACTTCCCTTCCGAAGTCAACACAGGAACCATATAGGTGAAGTGGAGGAGCAGGTTTCATTTCCTTGAGAAAAATACTGCCTTGGATTTATTCGAATTTATTTTGATTCTCCATTAGTTAAAATAATTCTCAAACTGATAAATATGATTTTGTAAGTGCGTGTGCATTAAATTTACATCAGTACTACGGGCCATGATTGTAGTATCGTCCGCATATAAAGCCAATAATATGTGAGGTGATCTTGGAATATCGTTAATATAAATTTTATAAAGCCATGGGCTCAATTTGGAGCCTTGAGTAATCCCAGCATTAACAGGTTGTATAGTAGAGCATTTATTTGCATAGCAAACAGTGAAGGTTCGGTCGCAAAGATAAGATTGGATAAACCGAATGTAGGCAGTAGGAATTTTAAGTCTGAGAAGTTTATAAATAAGACCATTGTGCCAAACAGTGTCAAAAGCTTTTACCACATCAAGGAAAAGTGCTCCTGTGTGTTTAGAGTTTTCAAAACCATCATGGATAAATTCAACAACCCGAAGGAGCTGATGAGCAATAGAATGCTCGTGCCGAAAACCGAATTGTTCAGGAGGGTCACTGTAGAATTCCTGAATGCGAGTAATGAAGATATGTTCCGTAAGTTTCCCCAGAACGGGAAGCAAGCTAATGGGTCTATAGCTCTGAGCAATCGCAGGATTTTCACCAGGTTTTTTAATGGGGATGACAGTAGCCTGTTTCCAGGCATGGGGGAAATAATTAAGTTCGAAGATAGCATTAATTAGAGTTGCAAGGTAAGATGCATATTGAATGGGGAGATTTTTGATAGCTGAATAAGAAATGCCATCATAACCAGGAGCTTTCCTACTGGAGAGTTTTTTGACAGCAGATATTATTTCTTCCGGAGTGGTCGGTTCAATAGATCTGGTAGCTTGTCTGGCAGAATATTTGTTAAGAACATGATCAACATTTGCAATAGTGGAAGGGTAAAAAATATCTGGGTGTGGAGAAAATTGGGATTCATATTGATCGGCGATCACCTCCAGTTTATCTTCATCATCGCACTTAAAACCAGAATCAGATATAAGTGGGGGAATTGGACTGAAAGGTTTTCTTATTTTTTTAAGGTAATTCAATAAGGAGTTATCAGAAGGAGTAAGAGAAGTAATGAAATCGTTCCATTTCCTATCTTTATACTTTTAATCTCACGTTTTATAATAGCTGTTAGTCTATTCATCTCACTCCTGATGGTTGGACATCTGGTACTTTGCAAAAGTCTCCGTAATCTATTCCTGGAATTAATTTTTAATGTAATTTCGTGAGGGAGGGTTGGAAATGGTGGGAAGCATGGTGGAATTTAGAAGAATCTAGAGAGTTTTTGATTAGCCGTTGGAGATTGATTATAGCCTTATCAATATCAGTAGTCGAATTAGGCTCATTAAAAGGAGGGGGAGAATCATTCATCAATTTTGAAAAGGTATTCCAATCGGTAACGGAAAGAGTATCAAGAGAGGGAAGAGAAGGACTGCAATCAATTTGAAGTAAGACAGGGGGAGATGATCAGAAGTTAATTCTGAAATAGGAGTAATAGTGAAGGGATAAGGAATGTTGTTCAACAAAGCCAGATCAATAGTCATGCCAATTCTCTGGAAGCTATACCTGGTAGGAGAGGAGGGAGTAGCAATTTCAATACCATGGTTGATACAATACTGATGAAGGTTTTCCCCTAAGTTATCGGTACGGAGGGAAGTGCACCCATTGGTATGATAGGAATTAAAGACGCCAGCCAAAATAACTTTTTCATATAACTGGAACAGCTGATCAAGATCAGAGCTCAGAAAACTATGATGCTTGACTCTGAGATAAATGGAGGCGATTGTAATGGAATTCCTGTTGTCCAGTTTAATTTTGACGTTTGTATTTTCAAGTAGGTGAAGACGGAGGGTAGGTTCGAGAGAATGGGGTATTCTGCGATAAACGAAAATAGCCGTCCCGCCGTAAGGCGAAATTTCCTTGTTTTCCATGCGAGGAGTGAAATAAGTATTAAAATTCTGGAGTTTAAAATTCTGTGCGAATTTGCATTTGACTTCCTGTATAAGAATAAGATCAACAGGGTGATTAATAACAAAACTTCTAAGCTCGTCAAGCTTCGATCGGAGACCATTGGCGTTCCAAAAAAGAATTTTAAGGCAACCCATTATTTAGCTGAGTTGCTATTTGGGGGGCAAGAGGCGCCATCAGAACATATGATTTGCAGAAGCTGATTTTCTGTTTGGTTATTATTTAGCAGTTGGGCCAGTTTAAGAGAGGCGAGTGATAAGAGCATCAATTTTATTTATCATATCGTCTGTATTATTATTTTTATTTAACAGCATTGTCAAAATAGAGACAGCGTCAAGTGAGTTATTGTTAGGATTCTCGTGTTTAGATTTATTTTCCGTGGTTTTCCGTTCATTATGAGTAGTTAGAGCAGACTGGGCGAAGTTTTTACTAGTAGAGGGACCATTGGTATGTGTTATGGTATTAGTGTTTGAGTTAGAAGAATTTTCTTTCAGAATATTAGCAAAAGTATCATTAGTCGATGTTTTTTTGCTAGTGAAGGAATTCTGAGAATTTCTGATAGTAACAACCCTGGAAGATTTTAGGTTTTTTTGGATTCATTGGACATCCACTGAAATTGGCAGTGAGATTTTCACCACAGTTTGCACATTTAATGTATTTACCTCAGTGTTTGTATATTGATTATCTTTATGGTCACCAGAACATTTAACGCAAACTGGTTTGAAAGAACAATTTTCAGAGCTATGATTAAAACGTTTGCAGTTGTAGCACTGCCTCGTGCCTTTAAATTTATATGGAACAGGAGTAATCCTAAAACCTAAGAAAACACGAATATCATAGGTATGTTTAAACGGATCATCTGGGAAGATATCAGCTAAATATAGGGGCATTGGTAGCTTAGTTTTAAAGTTTTTAAGTTGTGATACTCTGTGAACTTTGAAATTAAGTTTCAGGAGTTCGCTTTTGACCTCATCGATAGAAGTATCGGAAGAGATTCCTTTAAGCAACACCTTTCTTGGCCGTTCTGTGCGGAGTTGCATTACAAAGAATTCGTGTTTATTTGAAGATAAATAATTTTGGCTGATCCTATATTCTTCAATGGTTTTAGGTCGAAACATAATAATATCACCTTTAAATTGTTTCTCAATGACAGTATTAGCTAGTTCATCCAGTGTTTTGGCGATTTCTCGCCAATTAGTCGTGGCTTTTAGATAAATAGACTTTGGTCTAGGGGTTTTTTAATGGCAGTTTGACTGTCAAATGTAGAATTAACCATTTCCTCATGTTTAAGAGGTTAAAATTTGTTTGAGATAGGAACTGATTGATTTAGATCAATTTGGGTAATCTTAACGAATTTAGACAGGAATTTAAATCCCTCTCTCACAGATAGGGGAATTTGGTCTGTTACGTTTTTTAGCAGTATTATGAGCATTATTTGAGTTACTTATATTAATATCATTAACATTAAGATCATTAAGTTTCATATCTTCATAAACAAAATCTAGGATATATTTGGTTGAGTTTGCAATAATTTGTATGTAGTGCTGGTCAAAATTTTCTGCCCACATACCTTTTAGGTGATTTTCAAGATGATCTCTATGACGAGAGGTGCAGGTACTTAGTAAGAATCCAGTCTCTTGCATAATGGTGACGAAATAATCTATCGCTGTTGAACGTTGTCCCGGGGGAACAGACGCATAAAATTGCAGAAATTCATCAATTCTTTTCAGTTCCGATGGAAAAATAGACTTGCTAGGCAAAGTCATATAATTTGATGAAGAAAGGCACTGCATTTCGTTTGCCATTGTAAGATGCAAAAAGTTCAAAAATGAATCGAAAATAAACTTCAAAGAGTCTGGCAACAGTGTTAAAACACGGTGATAAAGTCAAGTGGGTCACAAAACAGTCTTTGACCAATAGAAGAAGCAGTTTTCAAAAGTGGGCGGGGTTACACTCCGCTGTGAAACACGAGCGGGAACCACAGAAAACAAAAAGGCGGACGTGTGAGAAAACTACATCATCAGCCAGAAAAGAGAAAACGGAAGTTACATACAGCAGAAGAGATGATGGGCGGACGTGTGAGGAAGCTACATCATCGGCCAATCAGATGCCACGGAATGAAACCATGTTATGAAAGTAGGCGGGATGAAAAATATTTCCTATGTTAATCGTCCATTGGACTTTTTGTAAAAAATTATTAAAAATCGAGGGAAGTTATTTCCCGATTTCAATCCCCATATTTAGGTATAGATATGTGTTAGTTATCGTGTGCATGCGTTAGATTATATGTCGTACGTACGACATTAGCCAGTGTACGTCATCGTTGGCCAATACTGTTGTGCTACAGGGGATATCACTGCAGTAATTGCATAAAATCAGGGCCCGACTTAGACTACCTCGAGTCCTGGAGCAAGCTTATTCTGGGGGGGGGGGGCTTGCAGTGGCATAAGAGGTCTTTAAGTTGCAAAATCTCTGCTTATGCCTGTTGGGCCCCCCTTCCAGAAGGGAGGGGGGACAGGGCAACTACTCCGCATGCCCTGGCGTCAATCAGGGCCTGCATAAAATGCCATCTCTTCTTTCTGAAAACCTCTTAATTATTTTAAATAATTCTTTAGTTTTATAAAATAGAAATTCTTAAAGAACTTTTCAAATCTTAATTATTTCTCCTCTCAAACTATTACAGGATTATGTACATTGCTTTCCTTAATTCTTCAGCTTGTATAATATGGAAATTGTATCCAACATTGCACCGATACATTTATCTTAAGTGCTAATTTAATAAAGAAAGCTTAAGTTTCTTTCAAATTTTGATTTGGCTGCAGTTCTGAAAAATTGAAAATAAAATGATAAATTAATGTTATAAGCTTATCAGTATATCAAAGTCCTTAAAATTGCCATTTATATTAAGTAAACAACTTATCATATGCTTTAGAGATTTCTAATTGTTTTTTTCCCTGCAAAATTCCCAAAGTTCCCAGTTTTTCCCCCAAAATTCCCGGGTTTTTTGCATCTCTACTGGTCGCACAGACTAAGGAATCACTTAGACCCGGTCAGACGACTATCTGGAATGGGGAAAAGTGAAGTAACAGTAAGGCGCTTAGAGCGACCGGCGGCCATATTGGTACAAGCAAGAAACCAGTAACAACGTAACCTATACATGTGGAAACGAATGCAAGTTTGTCTGTTTGTCCTTTATGCATTACAACACCATTCCTCCGATCGCCATGAAACTTTGGGAAGTTGTTCAGTACATTCCCTCGAAGGTTTCCGGTATAATATTTTTTAAATATCGGCCCCCCTAAGGAGCAAAGAGGGGGGCAAGAACGGGATTACAACATATTTTTCACATTTGCTTTATTTCTCAAGGAAAAAAATAAATATTTAAAAGGTTCCAACTTCAAGATTTTAAAAACAAATATTACAAAATATATATATAAAAAAAATCGCCAACAAGGGGGGGGGAAGGGGGCAAAAAAAAATATAAGTAAAAATATAAGTAAATATGAGTAAACTCACTGATTCAACACAGCCGCGGGGATTCTATGAGAGATGCAGTCACAAATTTTAGGAAGCAGGTTGGTTTTAGGACCCTGACCCCAACTAAAACGGGATTTTGTGATATACCCCCCGTTCCTCCTCCTGGGGGGGCAGAAGGCAAAACACCTTTATTAGCATAACTCGGCTTCAAATTACTTCACGGTGAAAAAATTGCAGATCGGGAGACTAGAATCCAGTAGAAAGAAATCATTATCTGCAATTTTGGTATTTTAGATTTTTAAGGGGAGGGGGGGATGATTTTCGGAGGCAAATTTAGAAAAATGCGGATTTTGGAGAACTCTACCAATAATAACACAAATATATAAAATACTGCCAAGTGTCTTCTTGATGATAGTTTCAAAAACTCATTTTTGGTTTTTTGCAATTTGCGATTTTTTAGGGGGGGGGGGAGAGAGTTACGGGGGATAAATTCGAGCCTTCTTTTAGCGCTAAATTTGTCAGGGGGAATCTATAGAAGTTGAGGTCAGAAATTTTAGTGTGTGGCTTATTTACATGTTAAATATATTCAGATATCTTTCTATCTTATCCCTTTAATAATTCTATACACATAAGACGGAAGTATTGTTCTGAAGTTCGAAAACTTTTGACCGCCAGTTTTCGATTGATTTACACGTTTTGAGATGTCCCGATCATGGTTTGACCAGCTTTAGAAGATAAATGTCTGTCTGTATGCGACGAATTTTGTGAATGATGCATGTCACAAACCAGTGAACATAATTAGATATTTAGTTAGATTTTGACTTAAACTGCTGTTGATTACATTTGGGAAACAATTTCCTCAGCATGGTGGCATTGTCATCCCATTTTTCTCATAATTTTTAATATTTCACAATAGAACAATTAAATATATTTTCAAATTTAAATTAGTTATAATATTAATATATATATATATATATATATATATATTCAAATTATTAATTTATATAATAAAAATTGTAAATTTAATTTAATTTTTACTTTCTCTAACTCATACAATGATAGAGGAAATATTTTGGGGTCAAATTTTTGATTTTCAGTTTTTGCTATATTTACACATTTTGAGCTTCCCGGTGTTTATGTTAGCATTATAAGGCCAACTGACTGTGCTATGGTTTTGGGTTTAGAGAGGGTCCCTTTAAGAGAGGGTCTATCTAAGGGTTTCTAGCGTGCACTTATGCATATTTAGGAAAAAACCATGGAAAACCTTTTTTTTCACAAAGTGCTGTAATTATATTAATTTAATGTAATAATAATAATAAAAATTATGAAGTCAACTTTAACTCATTCAAAATTACATGCATAAATAACAGTAAATACCAAACTATAGAAATTTGCTCTTCTTGTTTAAATTCATATGATTTTTTTTTTTTTTTTTTAATGGAACCTTACAAGCATCAATATTAAAATATTCAGCTCCTTTAGTATTTTGTATAAAATTAAAATTTTTTTAAAGTTCAACATGTTACAGTGAAATTTTCATTAAATAAATTACACGAAACACAATAAAATCAGCAAGCTATTCATTTAATTTGACGTTCCAGAATAATTCGATAAATTTTGACTCTTTATGAAAATTCTTCATTCTTCATCATTTATAATCATCATCAATCTTAGCCCACCAGAGGGCGAGCATTTCATTACAATCGCGGATTGCAATCACTTCGTTTATCTATCTATATTAATATTATAAATACGAAAGTTTGGATAGATGGATGTTTGTCACTCAATCATGCCACTACGACTAAACGGATCAGGAGCCCTACAACGAACTAAGACTACTATATAAGTATATATAGTAGTCTTACAACGAACATGCCGAGAAGTTTCCGTGCAGGAAACTTCCCGGTACGGGTACCGAATTTCCAAGGTCCCGGCACTCACGTTTTCGAGACTCATACTTTGCCCTACAACCTACAACGAACGTATTGGAAGCCGGTAAACGGAAGCCCGTGCGGAGGTATAAAACTTTATCGGTACCGGATACTTTTGACCAATCACAGTGAGTAGGTGGTCAAAAGCGAATATATCCAACGTTGTCAGCCATTTTTAAATAAGAACTGATGAAACAAAAAAGCAAAATATATGCACCAAGTTATACTTTTAAAAAAGAACTTTCAAAACTATTAATTTTTTGTGTGAATACTACATTCATATAATCATTATTTTTAAAGATATTCGATTAGAAAGTTCACGAGTGACAAGAGGAATATCGCTTTGTCAACTGCATTTTTAAGCGAAAGAAACAGTCTAAAATTAAAGGCTAAAGAATAATTTTCTGAAAAATAATCAATTTTGGAGTATTCAGAGCTATAAATTCTAAGCTAAACCATGTAAAATTCATAGTTTATAATGAAAGAATTGTGAAGATTCTATTTAAGAGCTGTAAAATATAATTTAAGACTGATGGAAGAACCTCTTCAGGTAGCCAGTGGCGCTGTGGCAGAGTAACTTTCTGCTGTCTGAGAGTTCCTCTGTTCGATACTCGTTTAATCCACTTTTTTTTTCTTTTTTTTCTCCGTTTTAGAATATTTGCTTAAAATAAATAATTTGTCATCAAAATCCAAATGTTTATTACTTTTTATTTCACTGAAAAATAAATAAATAAATAAATAAAAGAAGTTGAGTTAAATTTAATGAATTATGAAACCGAAAATAATTACTAAATTAAATCAGGGATTACACAGATATTCAGTGCCAAGGAATAAAAAATAAATAATAAATAATTTATTTACATAGACGATAAATCTTTAAGGTTAAGTTTAATCTTTGATTAATAATGATTTTTTGTAAGGGGCGGAACTCATTTTTATTTAAAAGCAAAAGAATGATCAAGCATTTGTTAAATAATTTATTTCGACTGGAATTTTTATTTTTTGTAGGGGTGGGTAGTTAAATTTATTTCATAATTTACCATAAAATAATTTAGCATCAACTTGAAATATATATATATGTGTGCGTTTATAATATTTTCCTTATAATAATTTAGCAAAATATTATAAAGAAATTTAAGAAATTGTATTTTTGAAGTTAAAAAGTTGCAATTTATTTTTTGATTAATAATGACTGTAGAAGTAGAAATATTATTGAAGTGAAAGCATTTCATTTCTTAAATATTTTATAATAATAATAATAATAATAATAAATTCTTAGTTATTTTTTCTAATTATTAAATTAATTATTCATATTCTCCTTGTTAGTAATACTTAAAAAAAAATAAAAAATAAATAATTAAAATTAAAATTAAATAAAATAGAAAGAAAATCAGGAAGTGTTACACATATATTCAAAGGATATATTTTTAGGGCATACTATGTTTAAAAAATATATATATTAAGAAAAATAAAATTGTAATATGCTTTTGCGAGCTTTGACTTATTTTATTTCAACTGAAAATAACTTTTTTTTCTTTTTGTGTTTGTGTTGAATTTAATTAATAATTTACGAGAAAATAATTATTAAAACAAATTAAGATCTATGCACTCGTCAACAAAGAATAAAAATGGAAAATAATTTGTTTAATTAAAGTAATTTATTTATTTCTCATTAGTAATGATTACAATCAGAAATAAAATAAAATTATCAAACACTTTATTTTGAAATTGTTGTTTTGCAATTGAAATCTATATTTATATACATATTTATTTATTTTATAATTAATAAATTAAATATTCATACTTCCCTTCTTAGTAATATATATATATAAGAGAACCAAAACAGAGAGAATGTTGAAAGTGACTGTTGACGGTTAATGGTGTCCGGACACCTCTCACAATCACATTGGCCAATAAAAACAAACCGTCAATCTAGTAGCAACAAACATCTCCCTGAAAAAACTTTCCCTTTGTTGTTGGATTCTGGGAGTTCGCTAACAATTATTTCCTCAACACTAGTGAATAAATTAAAGTTAAAAAAGGTGCACATCTCAAAACCAATTTCTGCTAGACAAACACGAGGAGTTATTCAATTTAAGTACAAATGTAATGTTAATTTAAGAATAGGTAATATTACCAAAAATGTAGACATGTTTGTAGTTCATGGCGATTTACCCGATGCATTACTTGGACTACCTCACTGTCGCCTATTTAGGTTATATGTTAATGTAGTCGAGCTTACTATTTCACAAGATAATAAAAACATACCTTTAATTGATAATCATCAAATGGAATATGAATCCTTGCATATATCCAATCCTATTTTGAAAAAAGAAGTGCAGAAGCCCCCTGGGAACCCTGTATACAATTCTCAGGGCACTCCACAACACTTTTCAGTACCTACAACTGCGAGTTCAAATATTGTTATCGCTCCACAACACTTTTCCGTACCTACAACTGCGAGTTCAAATATTGTTATTGCTCCACAGCACATTTCAATACCTACAACTGCAAGTTCAAATACTGTTAGAACCCCACAACAATCTGCCATTCCTACAACTGCAAATACCAATACCCTTAGAATTCACCAAGAAGTACCAATACCCACTGGAATTAATTCAACTGTTGATAATCCATTACCTAAATTGTTAAGTAGATATGTTCAAATTTTTGCTAAAATCTATCTATGATGAATCTATTATATGATGTGGGTCGTATCAGAATGGAACCTCAAAAAATATATTTAAATTCTGACTTACCTGTTTCTTTAAGGGCATATCGCACCTCTCCTAAAGAGGAAGCTGAAATTCGAGAGCAGGTCCAAAATCTGTTGAATGCTAAACTCATAAAAGAAAGTCAGTCTCCGTACTCTGCACCTGTAACTTTAGTCTATAAAAGGGAAGAAGGAAAGAAAACACGACTCTGTGTCGACTTCCGGAAATTAAACGCTATTACAAAAACTGATGCTGAACCCTTACCTAGAATAGATACATTACTTGATAAATTAGCACAATCTAAAGTTTTCTCCACATTAGATCTCGCTAGTGGATATTGGCATATTCCTATCCACCCGAAAGACACAGAGAAATTAGCTTTTGCCACTACTTTTGGCTTGTATGAATGGCTTGTTTTACCTTTTGGCTTGAAAAATGCCCCTGCCATATTTAATCGTATCATAAGGAGAATCTTACAAAAATACAAAATCGACTTTGCTTGTAATTATTTCGATGATATTATTATATTTTCTGAAAATGAAGAGGAGCAGAATTTAGGAAGAATTAGAAAGGAGGATTTAGAAAGAATTTTTCAAATCTGTATAAATGAAAATCTGAAACTAAAATTATCTAAATGTAATTTTGTTAAGTCTAAAATAAATTTTCTTGGATATGAGGTTTCTAATGGTACAATTACACCTGACAATGCTAATATTGAAACAGTAAAAAAATTAGAACGCCCCAAAAATGTTAAAGAGTTACAGAGATTTTTAGGATCTGTGAATGTTTATAACAAATTCATTTCCAAGTATGCTAAAATTCGGTATCCTTTAAATAACTTGCTTAAGAAAAATGTTCCTTATGTATGGAGTGATAAATGTGAACAGTCATTTCAAAAATTAAAAAATGCTTTAATTGAAAAACCCATTTTGAAATTATATAACCCCAAGAAACCATGTCATTTGTTTGTTGATGCGTCAAGTCATGGAGTTGGATGTGTAGTGAAACAACCCGATGAAAATGAAAAATTACACCCTATAGCATATCGTTCCCGAAATTTGAAAGATTATGAAAAAAATTATGCCATCACAGAACTGGAATGCCTTGCAATTATAGATGCATTAGATAAATTTTATCATTATTTACATGGACACAAATTTATTATTCATACTGATCATGCCGCCCTTACTTGGCTTAAAAATGTAAAAAATCTCAGAGGACGTCTGTTCAGATGGTCATTAAAACTCAGTATGTTTGAGTATGAAATAAAATATCAAAAAGGATCTACCAACATTGAAGCCGATATGCTATCAAGACTACCTGAGTCCCAACATAATTCCCATCATCACGCGCATCCTGTCCACCTCCTTGACCTGAATGAAATTAAAAATATGCAACAACAGGAGAATGTAATTGTTAATAGTAAAAAATATATAGAAATTAATGATCTCATTGTAACGAAAAAGAAAAGCTTGTATAAGATTATAGTTCCAATGTCACTAAGATTAATTTTATTAAACAAGGCCCATACCCAATTCGGTCATCCTGGTATTCAAAAGATGATAAATTTAATTGCCCCTCAATATTATTGGCCCTCCATAAATAAGGACATTGAAAATTTTGTTAAACATTGTCATACGTGTCAAATTAACAAGAAGTGTAAACAGAAAAGATTTGGAATATTACAGCAGGTACCCCCAACAGACAGGCCCTTTGAATGTTTGTCTTTAGACACTGTTGGAGGATTTAATTATTATAATTCAACAAAAAAGTATTTGCATTTGGTCATCGACCATGCAACTCGTTACGTATGGGGATTTCCATCAAAAAGTGTGACAACTGAAACTTATACCAACTGTTTGAAACAAATTTTCCAAATACAAGTACCTGAAAAACTATTAACAGATAGGAATGCTGCATTTACTTCATCACGCTTTAAGAAATTTTTAAGAAATTATAGTGTTAAACATCTTCTAACTAGCAGTCATCACCCGGAGATAAATGGAACAGTAGAACGCGTTAATCAAACTATCGTAACTAGACTTAAATGCAAAGTAAATTCCATTTCATCTAAAGTACCTTGGACCAAAGTATTAGAGGAGGTTCTTAGCCAGTATAATGCCACCCCTCATTCAGTTACAAAATTCTCACCTAGTTATTTATTATTTGGAAACTTTCCTTATGATCCTTTAATTCCCAATAACAGTTATTATCCCAAGGTAGATGAAGCTAGAAAGTTAGCAAAGGAAAACACAATTGAATACCATAATAGAAATAAAGTAAGATATGATGCTCGATTTCTCCCTGCTAAATTTAAAGTTGGTGATGAAGTATTATATGAAGAATTCCATTATCCTAATACACGTAAACTAACCTTCCCATACTCAGGACCGTATACAATATTAAAACAATTATCAGATGTGAATTTTGAAATAGATAGACCAAATCCTCATTTCAGGAAACAGTCCGAAATTGTTCATTCATCTAAGTTAAGATACTATAATAATCCACAAAAATTCAAATTAAGCCATGAATAACAATGAGTTGGTTCTGCGCCAAACTAGTTTTTTTTATTTTTTGCTGTTCTATCTCCCTGCGACGCGTTGGATGAGGACCCACTGAGTTCGGAGAAATCGGCGGGATGTCGGGAGACATATCTGCCTTTCTTCGACTCAGTGGCACGACCATGCGGTTGCATGATTGTGCCTCCTTCTTTTATAGGTAAACCTTTGCTTAGAAAATACTCAATAATAAACAAAAAACTAAAGTGAATCGCGAGGCCCGGGTCCTCCACTCCTTTAAAACCCCCTTTTCTTTTAGCCAACTGTTTACTCATGGTCCTCTGAACTCACCTGAGTAAGAAATCCGAGGAGCATGGGGAAACATGCGTGCTTGTTCCCCTGATGAGATTTGCCAGAAATCCACCTTTTTGCGCTTTAGATTTTTTTTTGGTTGGCAGGCTCTCACAGGGTTTCAGGGATCAGGGCGCCCACACATTCATATAAATTCTTGAAAAAGAATTTTTTTTTTTGGTATGTTTATAGTTATATCATGAGAAAAGGTATGAAATGATAGGTCCTAATAGAAAGTGACTTATTGATTTAAAGTTCATGTGTAAATAGCAAATTTTATTAGCCGTGATTTGTAGTAATTGTTTTTCTATATATTATATAAGTTTATATAACAATTTTATATTTATGTGGTATAATAGTTGAAACCATATAATTTTATTATCAATATGAAAAAGTGAAAAAAAAAATTGTTATATAATTAATCTATTATCTAAGTGTGAAAGAGACAAAAGTGTTAATCAAATGGACAGTGGCAGTTGAGTGGACCATACATGAACTTGTTAAAGACTTATTAAAAACTGCCCTAAGAGACAAAAAGACAGTGAACAGTTATAATAAACTGAATTAAAATAAGTGAAACATGTTTCAAGAGACTCTTTTAAAAGAAATTTATCAACGACCGGTCAACGCTCTTTATATTGTGTGAATTTATTTTTTATATTATTGTGTGTTATATTTCATATTATATTTTAGTTGTAGTACCTATATTGTATTGTAAGCATTTAATCTAGATTTTCAAAATACAAATGTGCATTTGCTATATTATTACATTTATTATTTTGCATAATATTTTTATATGAACCACCAAAATGATGGTGAAGATTGTAACCCTCTGTACGAGTCCAGGGCAATGAAGAATATTCTGCAGGAATTGGGGAAATTTTTTTTTTCACTCACTCTTTTCATAAGCAAACTTATAGGACTTCGAAAATTTTGCTTACCTACCAGGTAAGATCCCACAGTCTTGGAAACAAGACTGGGGGACCTTTCTTGGACGGGGGGGATATGAAAGATATAAAATATAATAGATAGGACAGATAGAAAATTTAATAGATAGAAAGAGGTAAGAAATAAATTAATATTTTTATATTTTAAATTAGTGGATTTATGTCGACGATATTCTTTTTAGATAACAGAAAGCAATTGAAAGAAAGTTCATATGGGATAATAAATTAATCTAAAAGTATGGGAAAAATAGCGCGTGAGTGCGATCGCGATCATTATCTTTGAAATAAGCAAGCGGATGATTCATTTAAGTACTTTGATATCTGGAAATATCCTATAAATAATATTTAATGAGCAATTAAAAAAGATCTGGGCGCCGAAAGGATTCAATTTAAAAGAATAAAAGAGTTATGATTCTAAATTAAGGTTTGAGTATTTTATGTCAAAATAGCTTTATAATTGGTTTAGAAATAAATTTAAAGGGTTTGATGAGTCTTATTACGGTTTGATTATTTCATGTCAGATACAAGGCAATAAATAAGGGTTTAATGATGTTAATTGAATTGGCGAGTTGGCAATATAGGGTTTCCGACCGAAGTTGCGATGTCTGCAGAGTGCAAAGATATAACCAATGGAAAATAATGAAGGGGCAGGAAAAGACGTTAGTTTTGAATAACATAACCAATTAAATGAAATGGGTTGGGTTTTAGAAATACGCCAATTTACACCAAAAAATTAGGGTTTAAAAGATGGAACTCGCCAAAAATCGGGGTCTCTCTCTGGAGTTCTCTTTAATCTTTATAGCCAGAAAAGTTAGCAGTTAAGCGCCACCGGACCTGAACGTTCCATGCGTCGGGTCACCGGGAAAGCCCGTCCAAGAGACGCGGGATTTTACGACCCCATAGCAAACTTCATTGCTCTGAAAACGGCTCGGTTCCTTTGCCCGAAAATGGACTTTTAATAAAGAAGTTTCTAGTTAACATGCCTGGATTACTGTCTCTCGGATTCACGACGGCCTACACTAAAATCAAGAGGCCACGACATTACATATATATATATATATTAGAAAGATTTTAATATTTGCAGTATTCTTCTTTAAAAAAAAAAAAAGAAAAGAAAAGAAAAAATTATTTTAAATATTTGTTTGCCTTAAAAAAAAAAAAAAAAAAAAAAAAAAAAAAGAAGTCATAAAAAACGTAGAATATTTGCTTAAAATAAATAATTTTTCATCAAAATGTTTACTTTTAAAACATTTAATTTATTTTGTAAATAATTTTGATTTAACTAAAAAAAAAAAAAAAAAAAAGGAAAAAGTTAAATTTATTTAATTATGAAATAGAAAATAATTACTAAATTAAATCAGGAACTACACAAATATTCAGCAAGGAATAAAAAATAAATTATTAAATAATAAATTATTTATATAGAAGAAAAATTTTTAAGGTTTTTAAAAGTTTAATCTTTGATTAATAATGATATTTTATTTAAAAACAGAAGAATAATCAAGCATTTATAAAATAATTTATTTTGACTGGAATTTTTAATTTTAATTTTTTCTAGGGGAGGGTGGTTAAATTTAATTAATAATTTACCAGAAAATAATTTATCATCAACTCGAAATACATATGTGTGTGTGTATGTATTTATAATATTTTCTTTGTAATATTTTAACACATTACAAAGAAATTGTATTTTCAAAATTAAAACGCTACAATTTATTTTCTGATTAATAATGACTATAAAAGTAGAAATATTATCGAAGGGTAAGTATCTCGTATTTTAAATATTTTATTACAATAAATAAAAGGGGGGGGTATTTATTTTTTCTAATTATTAAATTAATTATAATCGCTGATTAATAATGACTATAAAAGTAGAAATATTATCGAAAGGAAAGTATCTCATATTGTAAATATTTTATTACAATTGAAAAAAAAAGAGGGGGTGTTTTTATTTATTTTTTCTAATTATTAAATTAATTATTCTTATCCTATTTGTTAGTAATACTAAAAAAAGGAGGGGGGGAGGAGAAAGAAAATTAGGAAGTGCTACATATATGTTCAATATTGTGTTTAAATATATATAAAAAATCTATGCCTTTGTAAGCTTTGACTATTTTATTTCAGATGAAAAGAAGCTCTTTTTTCTTTTTGTGTGTGTGTTAAATTTAATTAATAATTGATGAGAAAATAATTATTAAAACAAATTAGAATTATATGCACTCATCAGCAAAGAATAAAAACGAAAAATAATTTATTTATTTCTGATTAGTAATGATAACAATCAGCAGTAAAATAAAACGATCAAGCAGTTTATTTTTAAATTATTTTTTTGCAGTTGAAATATATATATACATATTTATTTATTTTATAATTAATAAATTAAGTATTCATACTTCCCTTGTTAGTAATATACATATATTAGGAAAATCCTAATATTTAAAGTAATCTTCTTATAAAAAATAAAAATAAATAAATAAAATAAAAGGAAAAGAAAAAAATATTTAAATTAATTGTTTGCCCCCCCCCCTTTTTTTTTTAAATTATTATTATTATTAAAAAAAAAAAAAAAAAAAAAAAACTGAACCGCCCGCGGATCGAACCCGAGCACTTTGGGTCAGCAATCAAATACGCTGCGATCGAGCTACTGACGGAATAGTGTCTCGCAACTAATTTATTATAATACACTATCATTAAATTAGCATCGCATTTCATTATGAATGATGAATTTACATAATTTAGCTTCCAATTCATAGCTTTGAGGACTTAAAAACTAATTAAATTTAGAAAGTTATTCTTTAGTCTTCAATATTCGATTGTTTCTGTTAATAGTGTACTTGACAAAAGGGATACATCTCTTGTCACTCGTGAACTTTCTAATCGAATATCTTTAAAAGTAATAATTATACGAATATAGTGTTCACACAAAAAATTAATAGTTTTGAAAGTTCTTTCTAAAAAATATAACATATATACACGTTTTTTACTTTTTAATTCATCATTTTTTATTTTTTTAAAATGGAGGACAGATTACATATATTTCGGTGCCGAAAACTCGTTCCCACAAGCTCTGCGTTTGGTGATATTTTTTCGATAAATCTCGGCAGGAGTTTCCGAGACCGAAAACCAAAAGAGAGCTTCCGTGAGCTTCGTTGTAGCTAAGACTACTATATAAGACTACTACTTATATAGTAGTCTTAGTTGTAGCACATTTTTTGACACTCTCGGAACATGACGTCACAGCCAAGAATTGCCGGGAGTGAGGCAGTCTCGGTAGGTTCGTTGTAGCACCCGGATGAGATTTGGTACAGAGATAGGGACACGGATTAAAAGAGACTCTTCAGGCTACTATTTATACCGGGAATTTGATTAGATTCCGTGGCATAGACTATAGGGCAGTTCCTTGTTTGTAAACAAACATCTCAACTTTTATGAGTGGTTGGCAAAAAGGCTTGGGAAAAGCATAGCGATGGCGGATTACCAACGGAAAATCAATGGTGGGCGGGGCGCGGGAAAGTCGAGCGCGCTTTTTTGCCAACCACCAGACGTCACGAGGAAATGCTCTATATTAGAGCCCCCTATAGAGCAGTTTCATATGACGTCATAGTGACGTAGATGGAGGGCTATCAACTCCACGTGAAAATAAATAGACGCCATTTTTAGAACAGTAAGCAAATGGCAGTTGAAAACAGCTCACAGCACCATGGCAACCGCGCATAGCAACCAATGATGGAGGGCGCGCTGTCCACGTTGCCATGCTGTGATCAGCTGTTTGCAACTGCCCTATTTAGGAGCCTTACTCTATATCACGGATTAAAAGAGAAGGATGTATTACTAATGTTACGGAAAGGTAGTAATTTTCATCTTACAGATAGAGGGCGACCCAATCTCGAAAATACACCAATCAGCGCGATTTTACATTTCTGGCTGTTCGTTCGTTGGATGACTGAAGCCGAAGGGCGGGCTTTCCTTTTCTTTCGATAAGTTTCAAAGATACTACACCAGGCGGCGATCGGGTCGTTTTCATCTATCGTCTGAATTAATGCGGAATGGGAAGCTTCAGATTTCCCGCTCGCTGGCCTATCTATGTTTCATCCTTATCTCCTAGTCCGTGCTCTATATCTATGCCATGAACCTATAAAGAGAAGGACGGCGATCGCGATGTTTCAAGAATAACCCCAATTTTCTCCCTTCTATTCTCCGCAGACGACATCTCGGGTCTTTGCAGCGCCATCACGCGGCGGTATCAGAAATTCCGTCTTTCGGATTATTGAAAGGTAAAAGAAAAGATAAAGAAGGATTGCGCAAAAAATCGCGGAATTTCATTTGGAAAAAGTTAATAAACTTTTATTAATTCCGCATTAACTAATAATGTTGTAGATTCCGAAAGTTCGATAATTTTAAAATCATTCTGCAAAAACTTTTTTGAGAAATCTAAAATAAATAATAATAATAATAATAATAAATTAGTCTTGTATTTCGTTTAAATAAATAAATAAATAATAATAATAGAATGGAACAATCAATTTGAAATGTTCCAAATAATAATAATAATAATAATAATAATAAGTGGGAAAAAATGAAAAGAAAAAAACCCACCAAGGAATCATATATAAGGAATATTTATCAATTGTTCTTGAAATCATTTTCACTATTTAATATTTAGCATTTGAAATAGTTTGTTTTTAAATATCTACATTTTGAACTCGCACTAAACATTTTTCATTTATAAAAATTAAAACTTTCTTTCAATTACACACACACATATATATATATATATATATATATTCCACACATGTGCAATACAATATTATAATAATTATTATATTTATATTTCTTGAAAATTATTAAATAAATACTCCCTGCTAACTAATTATTGTTATAATTTTCTTTCCTACAGCTCCACTAGTGATTGAGAGGTTCTGCCCTTAAAGTTGGACGATGGGAAGTGCTGGGTTCGGTCTCAGGTCACGCTTGTCGACCTAGCCATTCGGAGTTTTCCGTGTTTTTCTCCGAAACTCGCGAATGATATGGGCTAGTACCTCTTAGGTCCATGTCCCTAGTGTAGACAATTCACCTTAAACCGAATACCAACATTTTAGAGGTTTGGTTAAGTTAATAGGTCCCACTAGTAGCCGAGAGGTTCTGCATTCAAAGGTAGTAGCCGAGAAATGCAGGATTAGATCCCAGGAAGCACTTGTCGAACTAGCCGTTTAGAGTGTTACGTGGTTTTCTCCGAAACTCACGTGAATACAGCTTAGGATCACTTAGAAAGACCCCTACAGAGGGCATCCTCTTTAGGCTCAAGTCCCTAGTACCAAGTCCCCAATAACTTTAAGCCAATAGAGGAAAGTTGCATGGAGCATGGTTCAAGGCCACGTCATTTGTCTGCCTAGACGTTTCTTATCTTCTACAAAACTTGCATAAATATGGGCTAGGATCCCTTAGAAAGACCCAAGGAGGCAAACCACCCTGGCACAAGTTTCTAGAGCAGACAACTGGCCTTAATATAAATTTAATATAGATAGATATAGATATAGATATAGATATATAAAGTAATACTTGAATATACTGTTAAACTATAATAAGGTAGAATCAAGGTGAAAAATTAGAAATTAATGAGCAGTAATCATTTTAAATCTTTTCAAAAAAATCTGAAATTCTAAATTATCTATTTTTAAATAATTTTTGGGAAAAATTAATATACTTAATAATCTCATAATTTAATGCATATGTATGTGCATTTTCATAATTATAAAATAGTAATTTATAAAACGTTTTATAAAATTTACCACCCGCTTTCATAATAAATTTATCTAAAATTTTTCCAGTTACAGAGCGCAACTAATTTATATACAAAGATATTCAAAATAATTTCAATGTATTTCGTTCAATAAGAGATAATATTAAAAAAAAAAAAAATGTTTTAATACCTTTGTACTAAACAACACATAAGGAAATTGACCTTATTATTTTTATGGTTAAAAATGTTTTCTGTGGAACAGGGTACGAGTAGCAAAGATTTACTGTTAAAGGATACACAAAAATATTCAGATGCATTATGGGCTGTAGTTGAAAATTGCTAGAACTGCATTTTTAATTGTGTTAAGCATTTTTAATAATTTAAAACATTGTTAATGCATGATTATGACTTTAATTGGTGTGTCTGTTCTTTAATTTCTGGTGGTATTTATAAAATACCTTAAAATTAATATATGTTATTTAAGTGCCAAGTTCTCTACTGAAAATGGTACAATAATACTGTACAGGATGGCTAAATAAGTTTTAGACTATATATAGGCTATACAAATGCAATTTTTTCCTCAATTTTTTCTTTAGACATAAAGCTGTAAAGAAGCTTTTGTGAGATTTTTTCCTCTATTGCTAAAAACAAAATATATTTTTGCAGCCTTGTTTTTTGAAAATATAATAAAGGAGTACAGAAAAACAATATGTCTTTTAGTTTTTGTTTGAAATTAAAACCATAAAGATATTCTTTACTTTATTCTATATCCAATAGAAGAAAGTATTAGATTCGTAAAAATTTTCGATTTCCAGTTTTCGATAGATTTACATGTTTTTAGAGGTCCAGAACAAGATTTAATCAATTTTAGAATATGTCTGTATAACAAAAATTTTATTCCAACTGTATCTCAAGAGCTACTTCAGAGAGTTTCATACAAATTGATATGTAGTTGCACTTTAACATAAATTAGGGTCTATCAACTTTTGGTGAAAATCGTGCAGCAGGTATTGTTGCCCTCCCGTTTTCTCTTAACTTTTAACTTAGCGGTATAGGACAAAATTTCTTATAAATCTACACAATTGGAATTGTTTTAATTGAATCCTTATGAAATTAAAAATATTATTCATAATACAAATAGGGAGCTAGAAAAAAAAAAAAAATAAATAATAATAATGGACATGTAGGGGCAATGCAAATTTTTAATACTGATATCTTTCATCGATAAATTTAAACTGTATAATTGAACCCTTGACTTATGATAATTTAAAGCACAGTTTAATTATTATTTTCATTAAAAAAAAAAAAAAGCTCAATTTTTAAGATATCATTGTAGAACATAACATCAACTGTATTTGGGCTTTTAGTATTATACTTCTACCAAAAAAAAAAAAAAAAAAAAAAAAAAAAAACTACATTTATTGTGGAAAATAGATTTAATAAATTTGAACAAATTATTTGCACTGAGTGAATTTGTATAGAAAAATATAGAAGAAAGTTTTGTGATAGCTACAACATACTACTTTTTAACACGCTTTTTATTAGCTTCACCTGTATGTAGGTTTGTATGTTTGTAACCACTCTGGGAGCAAACAAAAAATCTATATTGTAAAAAAAGACTTTTCCTACGTGAACGCTGTGGCTGTGAGGTAAAGCTCCGCGCTACGAACCTAAAGGACTATCGTTCGAGCCCAATCAGGGGAGATTTTTTAAAAATGGTTTTTGTTTAATTTTAAATTATTTTAATTAAAGATTTAAATGTATGTAAATATCATGGTGTGTCACTCACACGATTTTCTCTTACCCTGCATTTTAATACTAAGATAGATATTTTGTACTTTTTAGTTTTCATTTCTATAAAAGCGTGTTCTTTAATTTTTTAAAACTATAATATTATTGAAAGTTTTCTTCCTCAGTAAGAAAATACAAATTATATTTTAAAGCCTCATTACAGAGAGAGACAATTTGTTTTAACACCATATACCACATCCTATTTCCATTGAATATTTTTAAGTTTAAATACTCAAAAATTATATTACATTTCACCATTCAGATATTAAAAAAAAAAATTATTTTACGATGAATCAACAAAGTAATACCTGACTATCGTTAAGGGTATGCTCTTAAACTATAATATTGTGAAATCCAGGGAGAAAAAATGAAAAACTAGTAATCATTTTAAGTATTTCCAAAAACTGACATTTAGAGTTTCAGTTTTTAAAATTTAAATAGTTTTTGAGAATATTTAATATACTTAATATTTTATATTTCAATGTGTATGTAAATTTTCCCAATCCTAAACCAGTAATTTACAAAAAGTTTTATAAAATTACTGTCTTCTTTCACTGTAATAAATTTACTTAAGAAATTTCCGATTTCAATGTTAAAACTTCTTTTTTTTTTTTCATCAATCTTTACAATTTTTACCATTATCTTGCATGGGTGGATTCTGGGCAAAGCAATTTTTTTTTAATTTCACAAAACTTTGAAATACTATTTCATACATATATATATTTTTTCATATACACATATACATACATAACGTATGGTTTGTCTTGATTTTATTACAAGCTAATCGTTATTAATTAAAATGGTTAATTAGACATTAAAAGCAAGTTATTTTTACTAAGAGATGAAAAACATTAAAGTTTCTCTCCTTTTTTTTAATTGTAAAAATCCTTTATTTATTTATTATTCTTTTTCATTTTTCTGAAATTTTTGAACAAACAACCCCCCCCCCCCCCCCCCCCACACTTACCTTGTTAAGAATTTCAGATTTTGTGCATGTATTATTGACCAATATATATAATTATAGTTCCCAATAACATGCAAATCTGATTATCTTATATATATATATATATTATTTTGTAGATAGTTATCATTAGATTTCAATAATTTTCTTTTATAAATACTTAATACATATAGTATTATCTGTTTATCTATCTAAATAAAGAAACGAAACCTGTAAGTCATTTAAAAAATTTTATTCATTAACAAATCAAATTTCATTTTTGAAATTGATTAAATAGCATAATATGTCACAAATAATAAAGTTATGCTTATTGTACATTTTTTTCATATTCACATTTCTTTAAGTCAAATATTCATAAAATGAGAATTTTTAAAGGCCTTCAAATACAAAAAAGAAACGACACTGGTCCATAAAAACGCAAATATGCATTTTATACTAAATGAGTAGCTACTTATAATACTAGAAATGAAAATTATTTGTTAAATATCAGTATTAAAGCTCTAAATTAAGTAGGAATAACAACCCTCAGGAGCAGAAAATTAACTTGCATTTTTCTTCCTTAAAGCTTTATTTTTTGCGATAGTTGATCGAAAGCCGCTTTTACATACATAAGCAAAGCAATTCTTCTCCATTATCACTTTGTGGGCAATTTTAATTAATTAATATCAATTAAAATCTCAAATTTCCCGCATACTTCTCGTGTAAACGATGAGTCTAGTATGTTCGGAGCGCCCCCTATCACCCACTTTCTTTTAGGTCCGTTTTTCAATGCTTATCGCCATTCCCGTTTCCTCTCCTCTAATTATGTAACTTCATGATCTATGCCACGGAATGGTCAGTGACGTCATTACTTCGCTTGCGTATGCGTCTTGCGCATATTTCACTTTTATTCGAGAATCGTTGCAACAATAACAGGCTTTAAGTTAATATGTTATTAGTTTTGCAATTTTATGTTTACAAATAAACCAAAAGAAATTTTCCGGCATTTTGCGAATTTCCTGTTTAGTTACAATAAGCATTTAAACTTATAGAATGATTTATGTGTTACTGTAATTTAATTTGGATTTTTAAAGATGTTGAAATCAAGAGTAATTTTTAAAAATTATATAAATTCTAGTAATGTTGCTGAACGTGGTCTTAATTTAATATTTCCTAAAGCGGATCATATGAAATCCAGAAATTTTTATTCTTTAAATATTTGCAATAAATATAAAAAAATTTCGTTGTCTAAGCATGCTCTTGCTAGAAAAACACATTGTGCTGGAAAATTTTCATCAGAGAGATGCAGTTCAACGCAAAGTGGTAGGTATTGAATTTTATTTAACATCAAATTGCAGTTTTTGTGAAGTCAATTTTTAAAATTAAATCTTTAATTATTTTCTCGAGAAACAGTTCCTTATGTATTTAAACAGTTTTGTTTCTATAAATTTCATATTATATACAATTTTTAATTTGGTGATTTTTTTTCTAATTGTAAGAAAATCGTTTTCTATTAGTTTTTCTGGTAATGGAATCGAATTCCATTGATTTGCCTGCCAATAAACATGTGTAATTTTCGTGCAGGAGGTTGTTGGTCGTTGATCATATATGACCATACTTCAAATATCATCATATGGACTCGTTTTTTTTGACAGCTTCTCTTCAGGTCTATACATTTTCTAGAAACGATGAATTTACTGACAGCTTGATGAACAGCTGTCTTGCTCACATGTACCATCTTATTTGTTTCATGTTCAAATAAACCAATTTCATGCATGAACAGTATTTCTGTCCTTTTTACACTGTATGCGTTGGTTTCTTATTCATAGTAATTACACAATAGTACTGTGTACAGCTAGATCCATGGAATAATTGGCGATAAGTGAGACTGTAACGTTTATTTATAGAAGTTGACTATATAGTTTTTTTACAGGGCCACAAAGAAATACAGTAGAGAGCCAGAAATCCACCAACCTAAAATCCGCCAAAAGTCCGAAATCCACACAGCTTGTCAAATATATAAACGATAAAATTCATTATTAATAAATTACAAACTGCAAATCAGAATTTTTAAAAATGATCTCGAATGCAGATTCTGTACTTGCATTTTATGATTATAAAAGAAAATTAATAACATAAAAGACTATCAGAACCAAGTTACTGATAATGAAATTATTGACAGTATATTAAATCCATCAATGAGTTATACAATAACAAAATAATTTTAAAAAATGTTATCTGATGAAGACATAACCATATGAAAGAACTAACTTAAATTCTTAAAACAATAAATTTGTGTTACAAAATAAGAATAAATGACAATTTACAATATACAGGGAAAGAAAATCTCAATGATGTATGTACAAGTGTAGTTTTGAAAACAAACTACATGTGAATAATTTTATTGAAATTTGACAAATTTCATTTTTATTTATTATTTTTGTTATGTACATTCTTTTAATGTTCAGTGCTATTCTTATGTACCTAATAATTTAATATTCAAGTGAAATTGTGCCATTATTCGTTAGTGTGTGTTTAGTTTGAATAATATTCTGCTTTTATTATTAAAAGTGATAATCATTTTTTAAGGGACCCGAAATCTGCCAAATCCTAAAATACGCACAACCTCTGGTCCCGAGCTGTGCGGATTTTTTTCTCTCTACTGTATTCTTTATCATTATGGCCTGTGGGCCGAAATTTTTAACCCTTAAATGCATTGAAATGTAGATCTGCATTGTATGTTTAAAGCCTGATATCTCTTTATGTAGCAACATTTGCATAGTGATTTTTTATTTATTTATTTATTTTTTTAATTTTAATTTTAACAAAACTTTTTTATTGTTTTTGAACACAATTAGAATTTTCGACACTTTATTTCTTTGTCTGTGACAATTTTCATTATTAGCTATCCAAGTACAATATCATTGCAGCATGTGTTACGAATTACAATTATTTATATAAAAAGTAATAAAAACTTACAAGACAAATTCTTTTTGGATAGACACACAAGGTAAGAAGCAACTAATAATATTTATATTTTTGCATATACTGATAAATTTATGCAAGAAAAATGTAGCTTTTTTTGTGATATAAAAAAATACATCAATATGCAAAATTGGTTCTACATAAGTTTGCTGATCCTAAAATGTTTTTTTTCCCCATTAATTTCACCCATTTCCCAGTTGATTTCAAATTTTATTTATTAAAGTTCATGCATTTAAAGGTTAAAGTGTGATATATAGTAACACTTTATCTGATTGAGCTGAAAATTTATATGCAAGGGCAGTTTGATAAGTCCATGACTTTATAAAAGGTGGTTCTCTGATCACACTCCTATTATTATGTTTTCAATTTATTATTATCTGCGGCAACATTCATGAAATTTGCAGACACTATTTTAAATAAATTGTGTTCTATTGGTTTTAAAAGCAAACGATCAGCGTGTTTGTTTCGATTATAGAGAAAAAAGAATTTCGTGTATTGATAAAATGTTGTTTTTTGCAAGAAAAAACAATTACTGAAACTGAAGAAAAGCTGAAAAAATATTATGGGGACTCTGCTCCATCACATGGTAGGATTCACAAGTGGTTTACAGAATTTCGTTGTGGCCGTACAAGCACAACAGATGTAGAGCATTCTGGACGTCCAATAAGATCACGATGAAGAAATGGTCAATACTTAATCGACAAACTATACCAGGGCGCAAGGCCGTAGCCAGGATTTTTTTTCGGGAGGGGCCCATCACATTTCTAATACAAGGTTATCGGATATAATATAATAATACGCATACCCAACGAAAAAAACCTACGCACACACAATCAAGGGCCTGATTAACACAGGGGCACATGGTGCCCCGGGCCCTGAGTAGCAAAGGTCCCTAAAACTGGCCCTGAAAATGCCCTTTTGCCTCTAAAAATGACAAAAGTGGTATCGTAAAATGCAAAATTTTGTTATTTTAGTTTCATATACAGGTATATATATATGTACTTTTGCTGATTCCTGCACAGTACGAATGGTGGGTGTGGAGCCCACAAAAGTGTGTTTACCCCGGGCCTCACACAAAGTTAATCAGATCCTACACAAAAAGACCCTGATTAACTTCATGCAAGACCCGGGGCACACATAGTTTCGTGAGCCCGCCTCCTCCTCGCATTCTGCACCAATAAACACAGGTACATATATATCTGATTATGGGAGTAATATGTCAGAATTTGCACTATATGATACCATTTTTATGGCATAAAAGGCTAAATGGCATTTTCAGAGCGAATTATATGGCCCGTGCTATTCAGGTCACTTACATGCCCCTGCTTTAATCAGGCCTTGCACACAAATCTTTCGTCTATATTTTTCTATACAAATTCACTCAATACCAATCATTTTATTAAAACTTTAATTTATTAAAATTAATTTCCATGATGAATGCAGATGATTTGTTTCTAATAGAAATGTAACACTTAATGTCCAAAGGAAGTCATTTTTATGTTCACTAACAATATCTTTAAAAATGTTTTTTGCCCTTTTTCGTTTTGTTAAAAATGAGGGGGAAAAAAAAAGGAAAACTTAGATTCAAATTATCATACATTAATAGTTCAACTGTTAGTCTTAAAAATACTGACGAGTTCTTTTAAAAGATACCCATATCGAATAACTGTCCTCCTCCGGGGGGGGGGGGGACTTCACCCTTCCTATGTGTCCAAAATATTTTGCCCACTTGATTATTACTATGATAAATAATTCTTATTGTGTACATTTATAAGAAATTTTGTACTATACCGCCAAGTTAAAAACTGAGAAAAATTCAGACGGCAATGCCACCTGTTGGACGATTTTCACCAAAAAGTGTTAGGCAATAATTTATGTCATGGTGCAGCTGCATATAAATGTATATGTAATTCTGTGCAGTGCAGTAATTCCTGAGATACAACTGGAACAAAATATTTGTCACACACAGACAGACATTTTCTAAAAAGGGTCAAATCGTGTTCTGTTCTGGATCTCTCAAAACATATAAATCCATCGAAAACCGGAAACCAAAATATTTTTCCGAATCCAATGCTTTCTTCTATTGAATACAGAAGAAAGTAAAAAAATTGAATTCATGACGTAGGACAGTCCATTATAGCTTTGACAAGAAGGTGGATGAAATTAAGCGAATAAATATAGCGAGATTAAGGATGAATGGGTTTTACGGCACTCTAGAGCTTAAATATAGAAAAGAAAGAACGTAATGGGAAATTTAATTAAATTAATAGGTTTTATTAAATTATTTTGAAATACTTTTTTTTTCAAGACAGCAATGTTTGCCTGATACATACTACATGAAATCAGTCTTTCATCATTTATTTCGGGGGGGGGGGGGGGGGGGGGGGGGGCTTGGGCCCGTCGGGCCCCCCCTTGCCTACGGCCTTGCCAGGGCGCGAAATTTCCGCTCGCCAGTTGAAATTTTACTGTGGCGAGTAAAATTTCGGTCTAAATATAGATAGAATTCTTACAGTATACAGTGCTACAAAAAAAAAATATATATATATATATATATATATATATATATATATATTGATTTAAAAACGTAAAATCATGCTAATCTTAGGTAATGTGACCAGACATTCTCTTTTTAAGAGGACAGTCTTCTTTTTCAACATTCTGCCCTCTTAAATGAAAAAAAAAAATTACAGGACAAAAATGTTCTCTTTTTTATATTTTTCGTCTTCTGTCCTCTTTTTCAAATGAAAAGGATTTAGTTTTTAATTTAAGCTCAATCGGCTGTTGGCTGTATCGAATGGTGAGCACTAACTTTTTTTTGCATTATGTTCGTAAAAGAACAACTTTATAATAAACTTGCTAAAACATATTATGGTTTATGTCTATTCAGATACTTCGAATCACGAAGAAATAAAAGTATTCCCTATATTTGTACGCTTCTTTGATCCAGAACACGGAATCACTATTGAAATTGTCATGAAATCATTAAGAAGGTGGTGCTCCGGTTGATACGCAGTGGATTGACGTGTGTTCTCCCTTTTGCATGAATAATATTCCTCATAAAAATAGGCCTACCAATGACAGAGAGGTTCTGTCCTCGAAGCTGGTATACGTGAGGCGCTGGATTCGATACACGGTCGCGCTCGTTGGCTTAGCTGCTATGAGTTCTACATGGTTTTCTCCGAAACTAGCTTAAATATGGGCTAGGACCTCTTGGGAAGACCGCACGGAGGACTCTCCTACTCAGGTCTAGAGCCCTACTGCAGAAAATTGGCCTTAATGATAACATACTACCACCTCCTCACAAAAATTTGCAAAAGTTAGTTGAATTCATTTTATGTCCTCCTGGCAAAAACGCTCCCACAAAGCGACTGTTTTCTTCAATGAACAAAATGTAGACATGTGAAAAAAATCCCCTTTATGTACCTACTTTAAAAACTTATTAACTATTAATACTAATTTAGGTTATACTTGCGAGAACTTTTATAAAATTTTCATAAAAAAATAACTGTTCATTAAAACAAATCATTTCATCAGCCATCAGCCGAATATTAATTTTATTTATTCTTTTATGATTTTAATAATAATAAAAAAAAAATGTCTACCAACTTTTTTTTATGTAACTGCATGAAAGTATCATAAAAAAAGGTTTTTGTCTATAGCGAAAATTAATAATAATAATAAAAAAATCTATATTGTTCAGTGACACCTGTAAAAATTAAGGATTTTTCCTCTCGTATCCGTATATTATTAATTTAAATTAAGGTGTACTGATCCAAATTCATCATTTGAGATAAAAATGTTTGCACCACTTGTGTAAAGTAGCTTTTGAATCGATTTTTATTATCATTTTCATTTAATTCTGTGTCCTCTAAAATAACCTCTTTTTCAAAATTGAATGTCTTCTATTTTCTTATAAAATAAAAGACATTTGCGTAATTTCTCTTATTTTTCAAATAAAAACTTCTGGTCACCTTATACGTACAAAATAGAGTAAGTTAATCATATTTTGTGGCGAGTAACTTTTTGTTTCAGCGAGTGTAATCTAAGTTGAAATTTCGGGCCCTGAACTATACCGTAAAAGAATAAAAAAACTTATTATAGAAAACTTTCAAAATTCAAAACAAAAATTCACTCCAGCCATCATGCACGACCGCAGAATTTCCCAAAAAATCAAAAATGCAGCCAACAAAATTAATATAAAAATCCCAATTAAACCAAATAAAAATATTTACCAAACAATTAGAAATGAAAAAGACAAAATAGATCCCCTAGAAACCTGCAGAATTTATCGTATTCCATTCTCCAAAACAAACAATGATACTGGTTACTACATAGGCATGACTAAACGCAAAATCAAAAACCGTATTAAAGAACATTCAGCAGATATCAAATTTGGGAAAATAACCACCGCATCTCCAAAGTAAATGCTACCGAACCCATCAATATAAATTTTAACGAAACTCGCAAATTAGCTGAATACAACAACGCAATATACGCCGCAAATCTCGAAACGGTCGAAATTTTATTTAATCCTCTTACCTGTGATAGAAACGACCCAGCGCAGGAAATCAACCGTAACTGGTGTAGAATAATGAAGACTGCAAAAGATCAAGTCAACACAACTAAGCAAGCCGCCACCGTGCTGCCTCTGACGATGGGAGGGGCCCCTTCCCGCAAGTACTAAAGCTTACCTCAAGAAGTATGTAAGGTTTCTTTACTTAATTGAGTTATTTTTTATTTCATTTGGAGAATTTCATGCTTGTTTAACTGTTTTCAAGTGTTAAACTGAAAATTGTACTGTTTTTGCATACAACTCTGTCAATAATTCAATTTTCATTTTTTTTTTTTTTTTTTTTAAATCCTTTGTTTAATACTAGTCAATTCTGTTTTAAAGAAGTGTGAAAAATTTAAATAAAATTAGTGCATTAGTTTTTCAGAAATCATGTCCAACATTTTTCTTTGGAAACCAGGACCCACCGGTTTAATATAATGACAATTACATAAAATATTGTTTAAATGTTGCTCTTTTACATGGTGAAAATTGTGAATAAAAAATTTTGCTTATTATGTTAATAAAAAAAATAATAAGAAGAAGAAAGAAAATATGCTTTTCTGGCCTTTGAGACTCGTGTAATTTCTTAAGACCAGTAGCTAATTTTCAGTTCTTAACACATTGCATCATTCGTGCAACTTATTGCATCATCTCACACATTAATTTCATCAGATATAGTGCTAGATTCACCCAAAATCAATAGGGTTTGAGCTACTGTGACCTTTGACCTTTAACATACATACCAACTTTTAGCTCATTCGAATAAAGCATGTAGACGCTGTGATGTTCCATCACATAGCAAATATGAAAATATGCAGAAATAGCAAAATATGAAATCGGGGGCATCTAAATGTGTAGCAACACCAAAATCTCAAAGTTGAATTTTTGACATGATGACAATACTTTCCTTATATATGTATATTTAGAAAGTAAAAATATTGGCATTCAAAAATCTGGTAAACTAGCAAATCTGTTCGTTATTTCTGAAAAAAGAAAAAAATTAAATTGTTATTTTTCTCCCCTATACTTCGTACTATTCATTTTTTATGAAAAATACGTCTGTAATGTAGCATAAAACAAAACTTTTTTCTTTCACTTTTCCAGTTGTACAATAATAAATTTTCTCTCTCACTTTTCACACAGCTGACAAGAATTAAGATTATACTTTGCTACTTTTGGTTAGATTTGATTTACAACTTCTAAAGTTGGAGTATAACTTTTATAAATTTGTCAGTACATTCACAAAATGAAAGACATGTATGAACATAAATTATGAGGAACATCAGCATTCCCTAAAATGTAAAAAAATTTACAACAGTTGTTTTGTATCAGAATGCACAATCCTTCATCAGGAGAACAATGTAGGCATAAGTACTGTAAAGAAAATTTTTGCAAGATTTTTACATTTTATGGCATTTTTTACTTGTTACTTTTAATGTTAGTCTTCTGGTGCATTTTTATTATCAACTTTCCCTGTCTGAATTTATATATATACATATTATTAATGCTGCAAATAATGTATTTAATTTAAATAAGATTCAGATTGTTAAATATATATTTAAATAGTGTACTTGTAGGACAGTGTGTGTTAATGTAAAAGGTGTTGGTTGTGTAACTTATTTTATTTTTCTTTTACAGCTGTAATTTCAGAAAAAGAAAATGAGATACCTATTAGATCTAGTTTTCAAGAAATGATGCATACTAGGAAAATGCAAGCACATAGATCTGTTTTGATTACAGTTGCAGATAAAGCAGATATCCCTTTTGCTGTAGCTTGCTTTGAAAAATATGGTAGCATTGCAAATATATATTCATATCCTGGCGAAAGTAAAAATGTAAGTAAATAATTTGTATATTTAAAAGAATAACGAAGATAGTAATTTTGTTATGTAGCTGAATATTAAAAAATCTTAAAATATTATGCTTGATGCAATAGCTAGTTTTCTTATGATTTCATGATCATGCAATTTTTATACATTCAGAATCATCTCATTTCAGAGTAAGATAATTTATAATATTGGTTGATTTTAAGACATTCTGTTTAAAAAACATAATGATTTAATTAATTGAAATTTCAGCTTAGTTTGAAAATTTTGTGTATTTACTTGGACTGCAGTATAATACTTAATGATTTTCATTTCCGTTACCCAACTACCATATTTTAATTTGCCATATTAAATATTTTATTTGACCAAAGATTTCAATATCGAATTTTTATCTAATTAACATGCCTTAAGGTCTCCCAAGTCCAAAAAAATTTTTGTCAATTGGTCAGTGTGTATGCGAGGAATCTTTTGACTATCATAACTCCAAAACAAATAAAGGTAAAACAGTAAAACTTCAAAATTAAGACTGGTCTAGTGTACAGATGAATTTGCCAATTTTTGGTGAAAATTGGGAAACCAGAAGTGGGACAGTATGTCTGTATCTCAAAATTACTGTGATTTCCTTCAAAGCTACTATATAATAAACATTACATCCTTTATAAAAACTCTTTAAAACAAAGCTTATTCATAATTAATTAAGTTAAATACTTTAGTTGTGCTTCATTATTCCATCGTAGAAAGCCTTTTCGCAGGAGGATCCTCCGCGTCATCTGTGCTGACTGCTTGTAGATTTAGATTACATAATTGTTAATTTGTTAAATATTAAGTAGACTTGGCAGACTTGATAATTGTAATTATTTAGTAATTTAAAGTTTGAATAAAATTATATTTTAGAGTAGAGATGAACAGTTCATAACGTCTGGTTTTAAGGCAGTAACATAATGTAGTATAGATCTTATTTACACAGTCAATGATTTACGCACATTCCTTATGTATTCCTTATTCATTTATACATATTCCTTATGAAATCAGGCTTTTCGCATATGCACCATCATCTTTTTTTCTTAATTAGTTGAATATGATTTTTTTTTTGCATTTACACTTGTGTTTGTTCTTTAAAGTAACTGGATTTTTACAGTTATTTGTAAGAATACTAAAATCAGTACTTGTACTTATTTTAGCATTGTATACATTACGGTACAACCTCCAAAATCCGGAGTCGTTTTGGTCGTGGCAATTCCGGATTTCGGAATTTTCCAGATTTTTAGAGGTTTTTAAATAATCTAAAGTATTAGGCTAAAATAAAAAAAAAAATACATGTATGGAAACAGCATATCAAATTGTTTAATTATTAAATAAACGTAAATGCATAATATATTTACATATATTTACCTTAAAATTTTAACATTTCATTTAATGTCTGTTGCCTTCATTTCGGCTTATTAGAAAGGACTTTTTCGCGAATCTGGTATACTTCCATAAGTTCATGTTCCAATATGAAATTCCGCTGTTCTAAGCCTGATATTACTTTATTTAATGACTCTATCAAATCTTCTAATGACGTTTTTTCACTTTCGGCACATTCTGGCTCACTTTCATCATCATCGCTATCATTATCTTTTTTATTTATGACACTGTCAATAATTTCGGAATCGGTCAGAGAACTCACGATCGGCACATTGTCATCAATTTCTAAGACCTCCTGTATGCCTAATTTATCGAGTTTAACATTTTTTTTTTTATTAGCAAATTCTAACAATTCTCGTGTTTCAGATTCTTTCCGAGACAGTTGAAAACCTTCAAAAATCGTTACTGCTATCATTGTCATCATCAGCAAAAATCATTATAGGCAACACGTTGTGCCAAGCATTTTTTAATATTTCCTTATTTACATTGGTCCAAGCGTTTGCAATGGACCACAGTGCATCCTTCACGTTTAATTTCTTAACAAAGTCTTTTACGTTTTTGCCGTCATTTACGTGGTTCAACATTTTTCTTAAAAAATCGTTTTTATATCTACATTTTACAGCATTTAATACTCCCATATCCATCGGTTGTATCAATGATGTAGAGTTCGGTGGCAAAAATATAACTTCAACATTTTTTTATTTAGAACTGCTGGATCAGGATGGGCAGAACAATTATCGAGAATTAACACAATTTTTGACTCATCAGGAAGTCCTTTTGAAACACAATGGGTTCGAGTTTGTGGTACGAAATAATTTTCAAACCATTCCTGGAAGAGATCTTTGGTGATCCATGCTCTTTTATTAGCTCAGTATATAATGGGATAAACGCTAATACCCTTCAAGCATCTAGGCTTCTTGCTTTTGCCAATCACCAATAACTTTAATTTGTGGCTTCCCGTGGCTTTAGCACAAGCTAAAACAGTCAGTCTTTCTTTTATATCCTTTATTCCAGTTGCACTTTTTTCTTCAGACGTAGCCAGTGTTTTTCTCGGAACATAAAACCAAAACAGCGATGTTTCATTAGCGTTGTATATCAATTCGTGGGAAATTTTTTCATTTATCATTTTTTCCGAAAATTCTTCAACAAATAATTCACTGGCTTCATTATCAGCACTTGCCTTTTCTCCGCATATACGAAGTTGACGAATGCCATGACGTTTTTTAAATTTGCCTAACCAGCCTGAAGAATAGTTACAATGAGAATCTATTTCCATCTGTTCATGAAAAAATTTTTGCCTGTTGTATAAAATCATATGCCCGGTAAGTGGTATATTTTCGCTTCGTTTTTGCTGAATCCACTTGATTAAAGCACTGTCCAAATCAGTATTATTTGGCATACGTAATGTTTTTCTCTTCTTCATTTCTATTTTTGAAATGCTTTCACTGAAAAACTGCAGAATTTTCTCTTTCTGTTTAATGAGGTCATATACTGTGGATTTTCCAGCATCATAATTCACACACAAATCATTTACAGGGGTTCCTTTTTCATACTCTTTCAGTAGCGCAATTTTTTTTTCAATCAGAAGAGAAATATGTTTTCTCTTTTTACTGGCTGCAGCTGACATAGCTACTGAAACAACAAAGCAGGAAAAGATAAAACCATGTGCAAAAAGTAGATCAACAATGTCATGATTCCAGCGAGCAAAAGAAAATGCTTACTCATTCAACACCCCACTCCTATCGATCACAGACAAATGATTCAAACTTCCAGTTAAGTGCTTTTCCCAGTTAATGCAATTAAACAGTTAACATTTCCCAGTTAACCCAGACTTCCAGTTAAACACAATAACAAAGGATAAAGCAACTTGCAGGAAAGGTAGTGTGTGCGTATGGCAAAAAGGGGAAAAAAAGTACATAACACTTAACTGATTTCTTTACGATGCTTGCAGTGAACAATTTCAACACCTGTTTGATCAGTTTTTCGACGAGTTTTATAGAATGCGGAGTGACATGACTGTATGAATTATTCCCGTACAGTCAATCCATTAGTGATCGGTAAAAAAAAAAAAAAAGGATTGTTCTGGATTTCAGAGGTTGTACTGTATTAAGTGAATCCTTTAACCCTTTTACAATATGTCTGTTATGTTATTAAAAAGAATTGAAATTTATCAAATAAATACCACTTTAAAATGATAGAATATATGATTGCATTAAAAATGTTTGACTTTAAAGTTTTAGTATATATATATATATATATATATACAGTTCCCGCCACTTATTCAAATCACATTTGCCCTAAGCCAAAATGATTTTATTAAGCGGCTGATCTTTATATTCAGCAAACATTCCTGCACTCAAGGAAAAAGTATTACTTCCCTGAATTTGGAAAGAAATTTCAAAAAAAGTAATGAATAATGGAACTAATAAACAATGTTGAGTAATTTTTTATAGATAATTAATTAATTGTTCCTTCAATATAAAAAAATTAAACGCATTCCATGTTCCTATGCTCTTTCCTATGAGAAAAATCATCATTACACCAAAAGTTCATGCTTTTCTCATACATTAAAAAAAATCTTTCCGTTTAAACCTCCTGATTTATAGTTATTTCAAAATAGGAATTAGAAACTGTCTTTTAATATTTAAAAAATATATATCATTTGCAAATCAAATCAAGTTTGTAACTTTTTACTATGCTTTGATAAATACGTTCCTTGAAATTGTTACGGAGATAAGTTATGGAGCATGTTTAATTTGTAACTATGTAGTAAGTGGAAAATTTTCGACAATTAGAGATAATGGAGGGATTGTTGTGCAATAATTTCTTTTTCAGAAATTAAAAGAAAAAAAATCATATTGTAAATAAAAAAAAAAATTTTAGCGTGCTGAATTGATATTTTTGCTGCTGAGGAGACTTTTTTGAGTTTATAACCGGCAATGCTGATTTTATTAAGCGGTGGTTTTAAAAGTAGTTTGTATTGATTTGATTCCAGTTCTAGCAATTTGATCAGATTAAGCAGCTGATTTTATTAACCAGTGAATTTATTAAGTAGTGGTTACTGTATATCTATATATATATAGATATATGTATGCATATAAAATATTTTGCAATTGTTTGACTCATATTTATCTGGCATGGTGGCAGCCATACCCCATGTTCTATGGGGAAATTCAATAAGAGAATTATTCTTCACTTTATACATTTTTAAAAATTCCATTTACACATTCTAAAAATTCACAACCACTAAATTTGTACTCATTTTCCCAAAAAATAATTAAAAAAAAATGTTGAAATTTCATTTTGATGTAAAAATACACTTATTATTTTTATGCTCATTTACAGCTTCAAAATGAATTATTAAAAATTAAATTATGTTTTTGGAAAACAGGAACTAATTTAATAGTAGTGTGTTTTTTAAATGTAAAAAATGAATTAATATATATATATATATATAAGGTAAGGAGTAATTCTTATGGTAAATTTTTTCACTGAATAACATTGAGTTTGGATTGCCAAGACCATGACTGGAATATCTTCTTAGAAATCACAGACTGTGTATGCATTTTTAAAATGTTTCTTATTATTTATCATTTATATTTTTAGTGTTTCTTGTTGGTTGAATTTTCATCTGAAGCCAGTGCACAGAATTTATTATTGAATTGTGGATTTCAAGGTATTGATGATATTTTCCCTGTATTGTCTCGAATAATCAGGTATGAGAAGAAAAAAGAAAGCATGCCTGCAAATGTAAATATGAATATAACAGAAGAAAAAAATTCTGAGTTATTATTCAAGAAAGGAGCTAATGTAGGCATAAATATTCATTCTTATTTTAAAAATGTAATTGTATGTGACTACTTTATTTTAAAAGAAATTTTGTATTTACAGAATCAACCTTTCTACTGATATATATTGAACTGTATATCATATAGATTGTGTATTATAAGTATACTGTAAATAAAGTTAAAACCAAATAGGTGACTAGATGGCAGTTGTCTCCAAAATTACATACTTAGACAATAAATTTGTCACATAAAATATTTTTATAACCATATTTCTTTTTTTTTCTTTTTCTTTCTTTTTTTTTTTTTTTATATATATTAAAAAACAAAACAAAGAAACTGAATCATACATGTTTTGGTAATGTTAATAACTCATTAATAGACTATTTCAAGTTATTGGTATTAGTCTGTGCAACAATATTATGTGGCAGCTACATTGCAATATTGCTTTTATCCTCCACTCTATTTCTTTTTTTACCTGATGATGGATACAGTACTGCTTATTTACAACTTGGATTGCAAAGAATGCATGTATTTGCAGTTTATGGTGTTTCCTTATTTTCTTCAACTTTGGGTACTAGTTTGCCAGCGTACTTCATTGCATGTTTATAGAAACCACACTTGAATACAAGTTTAAATTATTTACTGAAGTTAAACGTTTCTATTTTGGCAGATTTAGTATTAATAAAAAGAATCACATGCTCAATTTCTGTTTAAAATATCTTAAAATATGTATTCTGCGTATATGTATCGTTAGCGGCCTTGCTGCATTCTCGTACTTAAAAGATATAACACAAGTATTGATTCACGTTTTTTAACGTTTCTGCGGCCCATAATCTTAGAATTCTTGGCAACTCCTCATTATAGCGTAAAAATGTCTCAGCAAATACTCATCAGTCAATTTCGAAAAACGACCAAAAAATTAACACGGGAAAATAGCCACCACTCCTTTTAAAAGGACTGTCTGCAATATGGTATCACTCCCAAATTCTTAAGAATTAGAAATAAATACATTAATAATAACTTCCGGTACTTAGCGAAACAACTTGAAATGACCCTAATTAAGAAAATAATTAAACGTAAAGCGATCAACATTTTTAAAACCAAGCAAAACTGCAAAAAACTTGAAACTGAAATAAAAACCACCACTACAGATGAAGACTTTAAACGATTAAACGAAAAAATTAAAAAGTACAACGAAAAAGAAAACGAACTACTAACTAAACGGCATAACAAAAAACTCCAATCTTGGCTTAAAAACTAAAATCTTAGACAATTCCACCCCCATTACTGTCCCATACTTAAACATTTCCAACTATCAACCAAATAACCACGAAGACGCACTATTAAAGCTAGGCTCTAAATATATTATTAACGAAGTTAATAACATAAAAGACACAATTGCACATATTGAAACAGCAATAGAAAAAACTCCACCCGAAGCACAACAAAATATTAGAAACGTTGCTATTAATGCCATCTCTAAAACCAATAAACAATTCACTAACTCCGCCGATATCAAATGCCTTAAAGATTTAAAAAATAACCGCGATCTCACCATCCTAAAATCAGACAAAACCAACCTAATTACAATCCTAAATCGCGAACATTATAATGATCTTATGTATGATACGATTAAAAAACTCAACGCTGAAAAACTCAAAAATTCCCCACTAAATAAACTAAACGAAAAAATAAAGGACTTACTAAAAACCGGACAATGGCCCAACAATATCCCTCCAAAAAACAATAACTTTGCTCCTATTATCCCACGACTATTTGCCAAATATAAAAATCATAAAAATCCTGCCTCCCTTCGCCCTATAGTTAATAAAGCAGAAGGTCCAACATACTTCCTTGAAAAATATATGAAAAATATTTACCAAACCCTACTTCCCCCCTCTAATATCTCCATAAATTCCAACGAACTCTTCATGCAAAAACTCCAAAACGCAAAAATCAACTACGACGATACAATGGTAAGTTATGATGTAAAAGACCTATACCCCTCAATAGACACTACAGAAATTAGCAAAATAATTAACGAAAAAATAATTGAAACATTCGGAAATAACAAAATTAGCGACACGTTAATTAGGACTAGCAACCTGCTACTTAACGAATCATATTTCCAATTCAATAACCAAATTTATCGGCAAAAACAAGGCGTGCCTATGGGGTCACCTATATCAGGGACTCTTGCGGAATTTAAAATGAGGCTTCTTGAAAATTCAGCAACCAAAATTATGAAAAACAACAAAATCTGGACTAGATACGTGGATGACATATTTACAATTTTTCCAAATAACACCAACGTTACCGATATCTTAAATGAACTTAATAACCTTGACAAAAATATAAAATTTACAATAGAAGAAGAAAACAATAACATAATAAACTATCTCGATATAAAAATCATAAAAAACCCAAACAATTCCATCAACACAACCATATATAGAAAACCAACCTCTAATATTGAAATTATAAATAACCGCTGTAATACCCCCCTTCCATATAAATACGCCGCCATCCGTTCCTATATTAATCGCGCAATTCTAATATGCTCCAACAAAAAACTCCTAAATGAAGAACTCAAATATATAAAATCCATAGTTCATAAAGCAAACTACCCAAAAAATATTGTAAATAAATTGTACAATAAGCGTATAAAACAACTAAATAAAATCGATAGCGCCCAAAAAGAAAGAAAAAAATTTACTACATCCATCCCATTCTGTAACGGCAATAGTATAAAAATCCAAAACGAAGCTAAAAAACATAATATCAATATCCCAATAAAACCAAACCGCAATATTTTCCAACACATACGCAACGAAAAAGACATAATCGATAGCCGATCAACCGCAGGAATTTACAAAATAGACTTTAAACACATTAATAATTCACAAGCATGTTATATCGGAGTTACAAAACGGAAAATCTACGAACGAGAAAAAGAACATAAAGCCGACCTAAAACATAACCGCCACTCAACAGCTCTTGCTTCTACCCACTCCTCTAACCCCATAGATATTAACACCATAACAACTAAAAAAATCGCTAACTATAATAATCATAGCTACGCCCTAAAAAGAGAATCCCTCGAAATCCTTACTAACACGACAGCAATCAATGAACGCGAACATGCTACTATCCCCAATAACTGGAACCATCTAATCTTTAAAACCCAAGAAAAACGAAGTGAAACGAAGAGAGGAACCCAAGAAGAAAGCAACAAAAACACAGACAGCGATGACAGTCATGAAACATCTGATGAAGGATGTGGTTTGCATCCGAAATGCATAATGTGAATATAAAACGGACAAAGTATAAGGTACAAATTAATTAATTAATTATGTTAATGTCCTATAATAATAAAACGAATTATGTATTCTGTTTTTACATAAAAATTTTGACATATGCAGTAATTATACAGGTAAAAAGTATGCACTTGTAAATGTTTGTCTATCATTTTATACTTTTTGGACCATTAAATGAAAAGCTTAGTGGTCATATATTATAATAAATGTTAAATTTATTCAATATTATGAACTTAAGAAATTATATATATTCACCTACCATAAAATACCACAAAAGTGTTTCCTATTGATTTTGCCCCCTTCTGTTTTTCCCATTGATTGCATTTGTTCTGAAAATACCAAATAAATGCCCCCTTACCCTAAGCGGTAGATTCTGTTGAAAATAGGAGACTTACTTATAATAAACCTATTGCCTACTTCACTCAATGGAAAGTTTTTAGTGTTACAAAAAATTAAAAATGCATTATTTCTCAATTATTCAAATCTGGTGTTTTTAAAAAAATCTGTACTTCGTAACTCAATCAAATCACTACAGGATGACTTTGTGATAACTCATGTTGACAAATCACCTAATAATTATGCTATTATATGTAAATCCTACTATCTCTCTATTTTAAATTCTTCAGTAAATAATAGTAGCATCTTCAGTTTAACTAATAATAACCTTAATATTAATAACCGAAAAATACATAATTACTATAAACTACTTCAACTTCTCTTCAATAACTTTAATTGTCCTTATATAGTTCTCATACCTAAGTTTCACAAATCTCCAATTAAATTTCACACTGTCACTATTGGGTGTAACACTTATAACAACAATGCTAATAAAGCTCTACTGGACATGGACATTCTAAAACAAATTTACAATTGTACTTGCAAAGTTGATAATTTACACTGTCTTAAAAATAGCTTTCAATTAATTCAATACATCAAATCGCTCGATTCAATAGTCAATATTATGACTTTTGACTTTCAAGATTTTTTCAATAATATTGAGTTATCAGATCTTAGTAATATCATTTACAGTCTTTTTCAAGAATAACTCAAATTAATTTTCCTCACAATTTTAAAGCAGAAAAATTTAAAACACTTCTTAACTTTGTTATCCATAATAATTATATCTTCCGCAACAACAATATCTATTTGTAACAAATAGGAATCCCATAAGGATGTAGTAGTACCAGTATTTTGGCAGATCTCTATCTTTATTATTATGAAAAGCAATTTTGCCATGATGATGTTCGATTTTATCGTTACATAGATGATGATATTTTATCCCAACAAGCACTCACAAAATGACTTTTCCTTAAATTATCCACCTAATTTAAAGCTAACTCAAAATACTCTCACTAATCAATCAATCAACTTTTTAGATCTCAAAATAATCATTGATGGTAATAAAATTTACACAGATATCTATGACAAACGTCAAGATTTTAGTTTTAAAGTAAACTTATTTACACATTTTAATTCCTGTCTGTATCCTTTGGTATTTAGAAACATCATCATTAACCATTTATTTCAAATTAATAATTTATGCTCTGCGAAGTTTAAAAAGAAGAATATTAATAAACTGATCACAGCCACTGCTAAAATGGGTTTTCCTAAAAACTTTGTGTTTTCTATTTTATATCCGTAACCATGTCTCTGTCAGTACATTAAAAAAAAAAACTGTGTATACTTTAGTGTATATTAACAGAAAAATTATATTAAAAGACAATAAAAAAGGTGGCGGTTGGGTGGGCAGATGTTTGATTACGGAGGTTGGTGGGGGGGTTGTAAGGCTGGATGGTTGGATGAGATTGTGAAATTAAAAAAAAAAAAAAAAAAGCAGAAGGCTTGTTGCATTTACTTTGTATTACTATGCAAACTTTCTTTTTCCATTAAAATTTCAGTTTCTTCTTTTTTGAGTTGTCAACTATTCTTAAAATTCTAATCATACTATTAAACACATTGTAATCAATCAGTGAATTTCATTGTTGCTTCGTGGTTTCATTGTTATTCATCTGCTTTGAAATTTTGCTTTTTTAAATCCATATGACTCCTATTCTGGTCTTGGCAGGCTGGGGGAGTGTTGCCGGCATGAAACTAGTTTAACCCCACAGGCAAGTCACAAGTCTTGCCGCCTGCCTCCCTTTCTTAAGTTTCTTAAATTATTTGTTCATAAACTTTGATATTGTTTATGGTTTTAAGTTAAGATTTGTTGTGTTAGTTTATTGATTTGTTTGTTTTGCAGGCTGTTAATTAATAAATCTGGATTCTTTAAATTTGTGTATTTCATCCCCTGAATTTTTTTTTCATTTTTTTGAACTTCTCAAAGAAATTTTTAATCTTATTTGATCATTGGTGTTTCAGTGATCTTGTATCTGTTGCTTGGCTTCTACTATGCTTAATAGATCATCATTATTATATATATATATATATATATATATGTTTTGTTTTAAAATAAATTTATGCCACTTAATTTTAGGAGGAAAATATATCTCAATTTTTATATTTTTGCCATTTTTTACTGTTTATCTGCCCTTTCCCAAATATATCCTAATTTTCCTTGAAAAAGGAGAGGGTGCGATCATCATCAGTGCTCACGTTGTTGTTATTTGCTTGTTCCCTGGCTTTACAATGCCTGATATATCATTAATAAGTATCCTCTCGCCTTTCATTCTGGATGCATGTAGAAGTTTTCAGAATTTTTGCATGTAAAATTGTTGCACCCCCTTGGTTAGTCTGTGTAGATAATATCTTAAAAATGAGTGATCATGTCAGATCAGATTTAAAATATCACTTATGCCACTATCACTTATAACACTACTTTCAGCATTCTAACACGTTGAGTGCCATGTCAGCCATCGGTGGCTGACACTGAACTTTCCGTTTAGACTGCGGTGGGTGACAGTGTAAAATATGATATAAAGCCATGTCGACCACCGGTGGCTGACAAGTGTAAAATATGGTATAAAACTAAAAAATTTACATTGTTTTAAGTAATTACTGAAAATTTATTTAATTTTTATTTATTACAAAATATTATTAAGGCATTTTAATGGATTTTATTGAAACACTGTAAACATAGTGTGCTTCTAAGTAGCACACGTGCACAGATGGGAATTTCCTCAGGAATTCGCGTGGCGCTCAACGTGTTAAATTTTGTAAATTTTCAAAATTTATAGTCTTCTTAAAGAAGAAGAATAGATCAAAATTTTGCATAAATGCGCATTATGAGGAATATTTTTATTGTTATAATATTAGACCAGTTTTAATATAGCATTTATGATACTGGCTTGAACATCATTGACTATGGATTTTTCTGATTTGACAACTTCATATGTTATTTAAAATTTAAGATTTTCATAACATGTGAAAATAAGTAAAAATTTTGCATAAATATGTATTATGACGATTATTTCATCTTATGCGTATGAATAATAATTTCTCATCTTATGCATATAAATAAAAATTGCACAAAAATATTTTGTTTTTCTGAAGAATTGTTTTGAAAATTAAAACCTGAATTATTTCCCTGTATAATGATTTAAATTTTTGATTTGTAAAATTTGATTATGCTATGATTCTCAATGCAAAGTGATTTAATAATAAAAAATAAAAATAAATATTTTATAATTTTTTTTTTCAGATATCTGAAGTTATTGAAAAAATGTATATAAATGAAAAATTAACAGAATTAGATATCAGACTGAGGTTTTTCTTATGTTCTTTAATGAAAGATTCTATATCTGGCTTATTTCCTCTTTCTGATGTATTACCATTTGGTTCTTCTGTAAATGGTGTTGGTAAACGTGGTTGTGATCTTGACATTGTGATAAGGCTTTATCCTGATAAGGTAGGCTTTAGGAATTTTTCATCTATTTCAATAAATATATCTGTGATTTTAATGTATCCTTTTATATATGTGCAAATTAAAATAAAAAAATACCCCAAAATTTCATTTAAAAAAAAATGGAAAATAACATTTATTATTTTATCTTTTAAGGTTACAACTATTTTCACTATATTTAACTAAAATAAATTTCTTCTCTATGAGTCATTAAAAGTAAGTATTTTTAGCAATTATTTAAAAAAAAGTAATCTTTTCAGTAAAAATTTTTCTTTTGTTCCTAAATCATCATTTCATAAACTATGGGTTGAGACAATATTTAGTAGGTCATGATAAAATTTTGTATATGTACCCAGGGTTGTAAAAGTTGATCCAAAGATTGTTCAAAAAACAGGTTTTTGGGTGTTTAATGTATGCCAAGGCACACCTATTTATTGCTCTTTTCCAAGGCCTACATTAAGTCTTCGTGTAGAATCAGGGTTGGGTTTTTGGCATTAAAAAGTGGCTTTTGACATGACAAGGGTTTAAACCGTCAAAAACCTGCCAGGAACCTCAACCGTCAAAAAACCTATATCGTCAACATTCAAAATCTATAAATGAGCTTGAATCTGGTTAAAATAGGAATTAGTAATATTTGCCATATATAAGTTAACATCTAAGTATTATGCTGCTTATAAATTAAAAAATCTTAAAACAATTTGTTAATGATAATTAATAAAAATTTAAGTAAATATACTGGTTTCAAACATAAGAAATATATACAAATCATGCATAGACACGTTTGGTATGTTTATTTTTATTGATATTTATGAAATTCTAAAATTGCAAAGTTACTTAGGAATTTTAACATAAGCCAAGTGAAACACAGGAACCCTTTTTTTTTATTTTTAAGTAAAACATAATATATGTGGGCAGAAAGTTAATATGAAATTATAATTTGATTACATTGAATAAATTATAATTGTAGTACATATACTAAAGCAATATATTATTTTAATATAACCAATTTAAATATCTCATATTACAACTGTAAAAAGTCTTTATAAAGTCTAAAAAGTTTCACAAAAACATTCTCAATTTATACAGTAAAACATTTCAATTAGTTATTATTTCTTCTTAGCTTTCAACTCTTTATCGTTGAGTCTTCATCAGAGTTATAGGTATAATAAAAATTTTCATTAAAATATGTAAGTTCAAACATATATAATCAAAATAAGTCATCGATATAAAATCCATTAGAGTCAATACGCTATAAAAGAATAAAATTAACATACTATGTTTTACTATTTTAAAAAGCCACATCCACAATTTAATACTTTTCTGTAATGACAATTTCATTGAATTTTTCGCTAAACATTTGGACAAATTCATAAAAACTACTTGTGCAAACCCAATATTCATCAAACAATTACAAACATACAATTGTTATACAAATGTTATTAACACACTGTTCATTTTACAAGTTATAATTTATAGTTTTGAAAACCATAAATTATAACTTATAAAATGAACGGCATGTTAATAGAGTTAAAATAGTGTTTTGCAATTGTACATTTGTAATTGTTTGATGAATATTGGGTTTGCACAAGTAGTTTTCATGAATTCATCCAAGTGTTTAGCGAAAAATTCAATGAAATTGTCATTACAGAGAAGTAATAAATTGTGAATGCGGCTTTTTAAAATAGTAAAACATAGTATGTGAATCTTATCCTTTTATTGCATATCGACTCTAACGGATTTTATATTAATGACTTACTTTTGATTATATATCCTTGAACTTATATATTTTAATGAAAAATTTTATTATACCTGTAACTCTGATGAAGACTCGATGATAAAGAGTTGAAAGCTAAGAAGAAATATATAACTATTTGAAATGTTTTAACCCGTTAGTGCCCAGTGTCCTCATTTGAGGACAGGTAATAAAATGGCACTTATATTTTTTGTGGTTTCTTCGAATGATTTCTGCTTTTTAGTGACAGTTTATAGCATCACTTTAAATGATCCCTGAAAGTTTTATGTGCCTACTATTAATTATTTCATAATTTGGATAGTCATTTTATGATTTTTCATTCGTCGCACATATATTTGCTTTTTGCGCAGGTATACTAACTTAAATCAAGTTCTATCTCGAAGTTTTTTTCACTAGAACACTAAACGTCAATAAATGAGGATAGGCTTTAAATTTAAAACTATCAGAAGAATTGTTTAAGTTAATATCAGGGGTCTGTGTAGAGGTAAAACTGGATCGTTCAAACTTTTATATCCTAAAAAAGGACTCTTCACAAAATCCTAAAACAGGACCCTTCGCAAAATTTTTTATCCTAAAAAGGACCCTTCACAAAAATTTTCCTCTTAAAAAGAGACCTTTGATAAATCTCTTTCGTTTCGAAAACTAATTTTTCAAGCGATTAATGTGTAGCAAAAGGCTACATGAGTAATCTGACGTACTTTGCTATATTTTCTTCAAAAAGTTGCTATTCAGTTATTAATTTATAAAAGGTTTCTGTGCATGTGCATATGTCTGAGTGTTGTTTTATAAAAGTGAACTATCATCGTCTAAAATAAAACCTTACTTTAATTGTAATTTTATTTTGTAAAATTACTTTTTTTTTTTTTTTTTTTTTTTTAAAGAGGACAGTAGCCGAAAAGTTCAGTAGGACTTGAGTTTCATACTAATATTTAATTCACAAAATTACGGTAGATTTTTCACAATTTCTCAAAAACAGGACCCTGTCTGAAAAGTCTGGACAGACCCCCTGCTTATAATATTTTTAAAGTATCACAAAACTAAGTTTAACATATACTACATAAAGCATAGTTTTAAAAAGTAAATTCCGTAGTAATATATGAATGTATAACAGCATATTTTAAATGAATATAACAATAATTCATAATGAAATTTTAAAAGCCTAAAGTTGTTTTTTTATTTTTAAGTAAATTGGAGTGTAAAGGTTGATATTTTTTAATTTGCCAACCATGTGAAAAATACCAGAGCCGGGAATCGAACCTGGGCACCTCCGCTTAACGCACGGATTCTCTACCACTGAGCTACCCTGGCTGACAACCAGCTAGGCATTTCTCACATAATATTCGTTGGCCAAGTCACCGATTCTGCAAACGCAGCTGTATCAAGTGACAACATTAATCGCAGCACAACTCCATAGACCACGAAATTTCAATTATGGAGTTGTGCTGCGATTAATATTGTCACTTGATACAGCTGCGTTTGCAGACTCGGTGACTTGGCCAACGAATATTATGTGAGAAATGCCTAGCTGGTTGTCAGCCAGGGTAGCTCAGTGGTAGAGAATCCGTGCGTTAAGCGGAGGTGCCCAGGTTCGATTCCCGGCTCTGGTATTTTTCACATGGTTGGCAAATTAAAAAATATCAACCTTTACACTCCAATTTACTTAAAAATGAATATTCACGGTTGATGAATTCATGAATAAATATTTCTAAGTTGTTTTTTTATTTTAATCAAAATGTTATAACAATGTGTTTTTCAAAGAACATCAGTCTATTTAGTTTTCAAAAAATCTTTATAAACTATATTTTGTTAGATTAAGTTTTTATATAACAATTAAGTTTTAAATATAGGTTTTTGACATTTTTGACATGACAGTTTTAACTATGGTTTAAATCGTCAAAAACCTGCCAACCGTGGTGTAGAATGAAGAGAACAATGAATGTCTTCACACCGCCAGTTCCATCTTTTCTCTGCAGATAACGAGCTATCATCTCATTGGTTTATCATCAAAGGAGAAATTACATGTACAAACTACTTTTTATGACTAGCCAGAAAAAATTGTTTGTACTAGCAGCTCCTATTACACTAGGTATTGAGGTGATAATAGCCAACAAAATTGGCTCAAATTAACAATCACCTCAAAAGTTAATGCGGAAAATCGCCATGTGTAATAGAAGCATTACTTTCTTCTATCAAGGTGGCCACTGGTCAGGGAATCATGGGAAAAATCAAGGAATTTCATTTAAAGTCTGGGAATTCTGACAAATTTTCTGGAAATAAGCCATATTTAAAAGCTTATTATTGTAAATTGCTAAATCGTTCATTAACATTGTGAGATTTTTCTGTGAAATAAACATTATAAGTCAGGGAAAATAGCAAAAAATGGTCAGGGTAAAGTCAGGGAATTTGAAAAAGTTCTAATAATAGTCACCCTGTCTATGTATATAAGAAGAAAGTATTAAATTCGTGAAAATTTCTACTTTTAGTTTTCGACTAATTTACATGCTTTGGAGGTCCTGAACATGTTTTGACTATTTCTAGAAAACGTCTGTCTGTTTCTGTGTCGTGTATCAAAATTTTGTGAATGCTGCATCTCACAAATCAGTGGACGATATTCAACCAAACTTGATATTAGGTTAGACCTTGACTTAAATTGGTGCTGATTTTATTTGGGGATCAATCACTCAACACATGGCACCGTCATCCATCTTTTTGTAATTTTTAATGTAGCAATATAGTACAAAATTTTGTATAAATGTACATAATGAGAATTACTTTTAACTTTTCAATGTGAAATGAATATCCTCTTTTGAAAACTGTGTTAAGTTATTAGAAATGCAAGATTTTTCTTAACATGGAGAATAGGGTGAAATTTCACCTAAATGTGCATTGTGAGAATTATTTTCATTATAAATATGTATCAGTTATAGAATATCCTTTATGATGCTAATATGAATGTTATTGAATATATCACCATTCTACTTTAAAAGCTTCTTTAGTGATTCAGAATTTAAAATTTTCCTAACATGGTTAAATATATGTGCATATTAAATATTAATTTTATGATTTCTTTAATGGTTCTTTTATTTATCTATTTTTTTAGCTGAATGGTGATGGAGAATTTTATTTTTTGAGTAAAACATGTGATGGAAAACAAAAGAATTTGCAACAAAGGTCATTGTATCGTTTAGGAGAATATTTTCTTTTTTCTCCAGGGATATCTATAGTGGAAAAAATCATGTTTGCTAGAGTACCAATTCTGAAAATGCAGCATAAAATTCTAAACATGGATTTTGATTTATCTGTAAATAACATGTAAGTATACTTGAAGTATTGAGAGGGAAGGGGAATGTTTTTGGAAAACTCAAAATTAATAAATAAAATAAGTGAAATCGCTAGTTATGATTTTCTTCACTGAAATAGTATGTTATGTTTCATATTCACTCTCTTTTTGGAAGAAGCAGTAAGATGACCAGTTTTTTTTTTTTTTTTTTTAAATAATACATTTAATTGTGATAATCTTTAGAATGACAAAAGTATAGTTTCTTAAATAATGAAAAAAGAAATTTTTTTTTTTTCTTCCTGTTATCATGATTTGATTCCTATATCATCAAAGTGTCAGCATGTGACAAAAATTCGAAACATAAATGTGATTTCTAAAATGTTTACTATACTAGTACCCATGCAAATTTTTCACAATTTTTTTTTTTTTTTTTTTTTTTCCTTTAAAAATTGCAATTTATTATACCAATTTCACCACCCAGTTTAAACTTTAATTCATCAGAAGCCAAATTATTATTAGTTTTTATGTGATAAAATGCTAATGATAGTTAAACCGAACCATTCAAAGAAAAGTTTTTATAAAATTCATGTTTCATGAACCAGAATTACTTATTCATAGTTCATTTTGGCATAATTTTTTATTCAAAATATTTTGATTATGCTTTTTATTACTGCATTTTTAGTCAATTTAAGATAAAAGTTCATAATTTGTTTATAACTTTAAAGTATTGCTAGGTTTAAAATGACTCTTGCAAAGATGGTAAAGATGCAACTTTTGAAAATAGATTTTTCTATAAAATGATCTCATCAGACAAATGTTGCCATTTTTTTTAATCATTGAACTGAGTCTGTGTGCTTAATTATTACTTATGTATTATTTTGTATCCTTGTGTAAGTCACTATTGTATTGTTTCTATAAAGTTTAATCATAACTTGTCCACGTTAGAGAAATTACTATGTAGATGATTAAATTGAAGAAAATTTAAGGAAAAAAAAAATATTTGAAAGGTTAAAACTTTTTAATGGAAACTAAATTATTTGTCAAAGAAATGAGGAAAATAAAATAATGACATAATAAACAAATTAATATTATTAATAATTTTTTTTTTAATTTTGTGTTATAATAAATTTAGCAGAACATTAATAAATTTAACAAAATGTTTGGCGATGCGTCTGTTAAACTAGTATTGCTGTTTTCTTAAAGAAAAATTGAAATCCTATGCATGGTTGTTATTAAGCATTGATATAGAGCTGCTACGCTACTAGGATTTGTAACATAACTTCTACCCAGGTAGTTGTTATACTACACAAGTACCAAATACGTTGTTATTCAGTATATATTTTTTAGCCCTTTCAGCGTTAGCTGTTTTTCGGAATATCTGTTTAATGATTCATAAAATTAATACTATGCACACTATAAATATGAGAATTTAATACTGTATACTACACATGTTTATTAATCTTATTTTCTTGAAAAAAGCAACATATATTTCAAAGTTTAGCTACATCAGCCTTTTATTTTGATTATGCATGCCGGAAAAAGACGGGCTTAACGCTTATAGGGTTTGTTCATGATTTAACACTAGAATTACGGCGATCTTCGTATACCTAGAAATACGGCAGGGGTCATTTTGACCCCTGCAAATAAAATCTGTATATTTCCCTATATAATATTATATATTTTTGAAAATCTAATAAAAATTAACTAAATTACAATGATTAAAGTATATTTTAAAGGGTATGGACAAATAGCTGGCTGAATATCGTTGAATTTCTTATTATTCCCTTTTGAGCATATAGTACTAGTTCCTGCTTTGGCATTCTTAGTTATGTCAGAATTTGAATTACTGGGAACTTATTCATTTTCACTTTCACATAAGCTAGAAGATGATATCACATGATCTCTCATTATAACAAATTCTGAATCACTAGAGGTTCCATTTTCATCTCTATTTGAAGAATTGTTATCCATTTCAGAACCAGAATCGCCATCAGATAGTTCTTGCATCAATTTAACTGCTTCTTCTTGCATTAGTCCTCTTCTACGTGCCATTAGTATATAATAAACTCACATAAATATAACAAAATAATTTATCAAAAATTCTTATTGTATGTAACAAACAAAATGCCTAACAAAATCTACAAACGTTTTCTCGAGCATAAGCTCTTTTATCTGTTCTCATTTCACACGTGAATGCATTCTGAAAATTCAAATCACGTGACAAGCAGGTGAGAGATTACACAAAAACATCATTTTCATCTCTTTTATTTGTTTTTTGTTTAGCAGGTGAAAACAAAAATAGTTTACCGCAGAAAAAATATTCAGATACCTTTCTTTCTCACAGGGGTCAAAATGACACCTGCCCGTATTTCTAGGTATAAACCTTTGTTAAGACTAAAAGTTAAATAAGGTTTTCTTCGAAACTTTATTTTTTTGAAAAGCACAATGATTTAGGAAAAGTCAAGAAAGGATTAAAATATTTGTGAAAACGTAGAATAAACATTGAAGAAAAAAGTTTGCTTGGGGTCAAAATGACACCTTCCGTAATTCTAGTGTTAAAACTTTTTTAAATATTTCTATATACTTAGATAAACAGGGTTGTTTGTGTTTAGGGACTCCTCCTGATTTAAAGTTTTTAATCTTATAAATTCATATTTTCATTGCAAAGTTATGTTTTTTTTTCATTGGTTGTTCATTTGTCATCCATGTGATATGTGAACGAATTATGTATTTTTATTGATTGGCTGATACACGATACAAAAAGATTGAAGGCTTCTGCTCTAAATAATTTGAGTATCATTTAACTTTCTAGGTTTTTTATTTTCTGAACATATGTATGTAAGGAAAGTATTGTAATCATAAAAAAAATTCGACATTGAGATTTTGGTGAATCTACACATTTTGGGGTTACCTAAGTTCATTTTTGCTATTTTTACAGCAGTGTATGTGTGGGAGTAGGTAAGTGTATTTTTGAATGCATGTGAGTGAGCACAATAATGTCTAAATGCTTTTTTCAAATGAGCTGAAAGTTGGTACATATGTTATAGATCACTGCAGCATAAACCCTATTGACTTTGGTGAATCTAGCATTTATAGTTTTTTACAGGGACACAAAGAAAAATTCTTTATCATTATGGTCTAAGGGCTCAAATTATTTGAAGTTTGAGAGCGTTAAATTAAATAATGTGCTGTATGGGGAAAAATACTCAAATACCCTATTATAATTTTCTTTTTTATTTATTTAAGGATTTTTCTAAATTTAATTTATTTAAAAAACACTTAATTACTTAATGTATGAAAAGTCGAACAGAATCACTCCAGTTTTTTTCTTTTGTTTGGGACTCTTAATTTTCAGAGTTTTTACTTTAAGTCGCAATGACCACTGAAAAGTATCACAATGTATGTACTACCCTTTTTCTTTCTTTTTTTTTGAATGCTTGGCCATTTATATAAAAATTTTAATCTAAATTTTTAATGCCTTATTTATTGTTTGTCAGATAATTGTTTTGATTCATTTGTCCTTATTCTAATTAATATATGTAGCAGTGGCTATACTTTTGAGGATGAAGCTTACAGTGAATTATCAATAGCTTAGAATATGTACATTGTATAATTGTTATTTTTTTCATTCTGATGTATTGTATTTCAGACAGGGAGAGTTTATGAAATTTATTTTAATACTTTTAGGTCTGCTGTTCTAATGTCTGACATGCTGTATTTTTGTGGAGAAATTGACTCTCGTGTTCGACCTTTAATACATATTGCTAAAAAGTGGGCAAGTGAATCGAACATAACCCAAGAAAGACCTGGCTATCAGATATCAAATTTCGGACTAACAAATTTAGTTCTATTCTTTTTGCAAACTATAAGGCCAAATCCAATTTTACCTCCTTTAAATGATGCTTTCCTGATTATTGGTTTGTATATTATTATTTGTTATTAAAAACAAAAATCTTAATATGGAAAATTTAGTAATTTAGTATTGGGTTGTATCAAAAGTATTTTTGCTTTTAGAATCAAATTGAATTTTTATTCCAGTAATACAACGTAAGATAAACATATCAAAAGTGAAAATATAAACCTTTGTTAGATTCATGCTATTTTTTTGCTAGTTGTTACACCATTTCGATACAATTCTATGCATTTGGAAGCAAAACTGTCTTAACCCCATTTTAGCTCATTAACATTAGATAAGCATTTGTCTTTTGAAAAGTGAGGCCATGGATTGAAACATGTAAAAATCAGAAAAAGCAAATTCTGGACTATATGTGCGATGAAGTAAAAGTTTGATTTCTACAAGTTCTTCTATATTTTCCCAAGTGATTTCTGATTTGTGTGTGGTCTTACATTGTTTTATTAGAGAAAAGCTGTCCTTCAGTTGACCAAGCAGTTATTGGCTCTTCAAAGAAGCATATATCCTGTCCAACTGTATACAGTAAAATTCAGAGTTAGTAAATAACAAAAAAAAGTATGTAAACATCTTGAATTGCAAAAAAATCCCCTCTTTCTTTTTGGTAATTTCTGTCATACCAGATTTTATATTAAGTTTCAGTTTTATTTATTCAATCTCGTCATTTATTTATTTTTTTGCATTACCACTTTGTTGTTGTACTTGTGCCTCCTTTGCTTATCTGATAAAAGATCATGCTATTATTTTAACTTGAGACAATTGTTAAGTTTTAACAGGTGTTTTGCAATTTACAGTGTTTACATACAAAGTTTTTATTAATTCAGTGTTTAATCTAAGTTTTTTAAAATGGTACTCCATTTGTGAATTTATAAAATAACTAGCAGGCTACGCCAGCTTCGCTGGTCCCTATTTTTAAATGAATCACTATAATTAATGAATTCTCAAAATTGCATTAATTTTTATCATGTGAAAAAAAAAGAGAAAAACAAATCTGATCAAGAAAAATGTTGCATCGGGTTCCCACTGCCTATGGCAGCGCAGGCCATTTGTGCACTGCAAGCGCTCATTTATATTCGACATTCTTAATGAATTACTATATTATCAAAAGAGAAAAAATATAAAATATGAAAAAATTCTTCTCTCATCGGTGGGATAATCGGTCCAGAACCCCATTGCCTGTGGCAGTGTATACCTGCGCGCACAGCACGATTTTTCCTGCGCCCGCCGTTTCCACCCTTTCTTAATAATTCTATGCTTTTGAAACTATCCTCAATCTATTTATCCGGCCTTAAAACTTAATAATACTAATTTTCAACGCTGTAACTCTTATTTCTATTATTTTGTCTCTTTGCCGTCCCTCCCGTTTATCCTACAAAAATACGTTTGATACAACCTAATATTTATTTTTTATGATAATTTCAATTTGATTGATTTTTAAAAAATACTTTTCATATTTATTAAAAGCATAAATTGCGATATAAATAAAGAGGAATATGAGGAAAAATTCTGAAAGTAAGCAAATTTGTTTTCAAATTTTGTTGGTTGAATAATTCTTGGTTTTGTGTTACAATTTTTCTTAAATCTGAATAAAACAAACCATATAATAATTAATTTTTAAGCATTAAAATTTTAAACTATAAGTGCAGAAAACTTTGTGTGACATTTCAATTATTATTAATAAAAAAATTATAGAAAACAAATTATTTGGAATGCGTATAAAGGAAATTTTGAAAATTTGCTATTGACTCTTGAAGAAAAGGGCTGTAAAGTAAAACTCAGTAAAGTGAACAGCTTGTTTTCAAAATAGACATTGTTTGCCTGTCTTCCTTTCACATGTGTCCCCCCCCCCCCCCTTTTTTTTTTTTTTGTAATATCTTTTTATTCTTTTATGCTGTGATTTTTATGTAAGTTATTCTGTAGTTTAACTTTTTCTTATAGTTCTATAATTATTGTTCAACGTGATTTACAAAATACTGAATATATATATTTTTTAAATGAAAATTCCATTCTATTATCTGTACATGCTATATGCCATGACATAGGAAAACTGATCTGTTGTGAGCATCACAATTTATTTTTTATTTTTTTTCTGTATCATTCTGTATAACAGCACCACATTCCGAATAACATGCTTTTTGCATGTTATGCTTCTCACAATAAAGATTTTACATGTGTAGTTTCGTACAATATTGACCAATAGATGTTGAGGTATCACCATGATTTGCCCTGAATTTAAGCCAGCATTCTTTTTCATAATGGTCCTCTCACATATCTAGTTTGGTGCATTCATACACTATAAAAGCTGAGATATAATATTCCAATTTACCCCCCCCCCCCCAAAAAAAAAAAAAAAAAAAAAAAAAAAAATGTAGCATAGTAGCACCACTTTTTAAGTAATATGCACATAAATTCAGTCAGTCTAATATTTCAAGTTTGGTAAAATTGTATACTAAAACTTTTTTAAATGTAGGCTAGAACATTATAGAAAGACCCTTCAGGCATTTCTTCTAGACCTAGATCTTTTTAGTAAGCATGAGACCTTCATCCACATACTAACACAGACTTTTTTGTTCAATTCGGCTATTTCTTACTAATTTGTGTTGGTATTATTAAGTGTTATGATATAATTGTTAATTTTTATGAATTAAGTTTTATTTTTATATGTAGATTTATTTTGAGTTTATATTCACCATTTTTAAAGAATATTATTTTATATACATAGTGTGTTAAATTTCCAGTATGTTTATATGATCTAGCTTTTATTTACAGGTTCAGATAATGATTACGGCTTTAGACTGCAATATTTGAAATCCCTTGATGAGTGGAAAAAGTGTGCAGCATTAAATAAAACTAATTTAGGTAATAAGATTTAATTTTAATTTTATGAAGTATGTATATGCCAGGAGAGTTTTTTCAGCTTTTCAATTGAATTCACCTTTTATCTAGATTTAATTCTCTTTTTGTAATAATAAGCAGTTAACAAAGTTGGTGCTTTGTAAATTAAAATTGGAATTTTCTAATGTTTATTTCTTTTCCACCATCTAATTAAAAGAGGTTTATACTCGTATGTCCATGTTAGTGAAAACAGTCAGTTGGTCTCTTTTCACAGGTTAAAAGTAAAATAGTTAAATTATTTATTTTTGTGATATAATGTTTTTTACATCTGAATTCAGGTATTTTGTTTTAATGCCCAACTTTCACAAAAACTTTTTTTTTTTTTTAAACCCTTTGGACAATTAATTTGATAAGCCATATTATTTATATATTATTGAGATTATATATTTCTGTTTAATTGTGTGTTATATGAGGAGAAAAATTTTGTTATTATTTCTTCTTCAATTTTACAAATGATGTATCTATGTGAAGCTGCTTGATATTGATTCCTCTTTGCATTTAGACATAATATATGAATTATTTTCAAAATTGTTACTATTTATTTATTTATTTTTGTGTACAGTTTGTGGGAAAATCAATATAGTTAATTAGTCAGGGGTGAAGACTTTTTAAGTCCTTTTTCAAAATTAAAAAATTCTGAGATCAGTAGAAATTTTTACAAAAGGGTAAAAATTTAATAAAAAATTATGTATATTATCAGCACTCATTAGATAATATGAATAGTGCTACAAAAAATATTTTCATGTAAACTTGAAGATAAAAATAAACATGTAAAAGTCTGATAAAATTAAAGTTTTTCTCTATCCAAGGAAATATTCCAATAGTAGCGGAAAAGAAATTTCAGGCACATTGTTTTGCCATCATTAGCTCTATTAAAGCATTGTCACTCACCACAAAAGTAAATTGTTAGTTTATTTTTTAAAGAAATGTATTGCAATACCAGAATGGTAGAAGAAATTCTGTTTCCTCATCAGACGTGTCTATTTATTAATTTTCTTACTTGTTGTGTGAATATGTTATTATTATTATTATTATTTTGCCCCAATATTCTATTTATATTTCACATCTAGATGCCACCTAGACATTTTAAAAAGATTTTCACATTCAAACAGCTGATCAGTCATATATTGGGTTGGCCAAAAAGTAATTGCATTTTTTTCTGCATAAATAGAAGGGGAATTTTTCATGGGAAACGAAATTTTTTTAAATGATATGTTATCCATTTTGTTGATCACCTTTTGCCACCTTTCAGGCAATTTCATGATTCCAGACGTAAAAAAGTTTTTATCTTTTTCAGCAAAAAACTGTTCCAAGAACAATTTGGTATCCTCATCAGCAGTGAAGGTTCTACCATTCTGAACGTTTTGCAAATAACGAAAGAAATGGTAGTCTGATGAATATGGTGGATGTGGTAACACATCCCATCCAAGCTGTAACAATTTTTGATGAGTGACCAAACTTGTATGTGGTCTAGCGTTATCTTGATGAAACACAACACCTTTGTGATTTGCTAATTCTGGATGCTTCTGCTTGATTGCATTATTTAATTTATTCATTTGATGATATGACAGTACACGTCAGAAGGAATGATTTGGTTCCTTGAAAGCAATTCAAAATACACATGATGTAGTTATTGACAATTCATTTTTCATTGTCTGTTATCATACATTTCAAAAAAGGGTCATTTTTCTTCACGTTTCAAGAGTGAATCACAGATATTAACATGCTTAGTGAGATGGATTTCTTTGAACTCATGTGGTACCGAAATATCGAGCTTTGTAACATATCCAAGTTGTTTTAAATGGTATTCAACACTCGATTTTAATATTTTAAGATTCTCGGCAATCTCTTGTGTCATTAAATGTCAATTGAATTGAATCAAGGCCTTTATTTTGTCATCATAAACTTTGATTGGCCTTCCTGAGCGTGCTGCATCTTTAACATCAAAATCACCAGACTGAAATTTAGCAAACCATTTCTGACACTGCCATATTTTTAAGGCATATTCCCCATATACATCCTATAACTTTCTTGAACTTACAACGTTCTTCCCTTTTTGGAAGTAATTCAACAAAATATGGTGAAAATGTTCCTTTTGATTTTTCATTTTGAAATTGACACCAAACAAACAATTGCTAACGACATTGTGCACTTTTTTTTCCTAAATCAAGTTTGAAGTGCCTGCTTTGAAGTTACATAATGACATTGGAGTTTTAAAGGAAGTTAGTTCTATTTCAAAACAGTTATCGGCATCTATTAGAAAAAACACAATGACTTTTTGGCTAACCCAATAGAATCCCAAAAGCCTTCAATTTTTTCCTTAAATTCTATTGAATGTGTGTTACAATATTATACATTATTGGCAATAGGACTGGGCTTTATATCTATGTAAAATAAAATATCGATTTAACGCTAATATCGTTTATCCGATTTAAAAATTTTATCTTCCGTAAAATATTGATGCAGAAACATCAAAGCACGGGGAAATCTGATTCCAGACTAAACCAATTCTATGCTGGAATAATGCCAGATTAAACCGATTCTATGCTGGAATAATGCCAGATAGCTATTCATATTCATTCAACGGGATAACGATTTAGTCAAGCATGCACACTCATAGACAATTAAATCATAAAAATCTTGACTGAATGAAACTGCAAAAAATCAAGCGAAGAATATTCATTCGAAATGCCGTTTCGATTTAGTGTTATGCAGGCGCACTGGGAAAAAGAGAATATCGGTTTAAAAGATGCATTCTTTCGATGAGCCATGATTGCGGTTATAATGCATGTGCAGAAGCAAAATGAAAACCAACTCTGATTTCTGATACAAGCATTCCGGTTAAGTTTGGGTAGATGAAATGGGATTATTCATTCATTCAAAATTGGTTTGATTACAAGAGATTTATTTTGTCAATATTAGTATTTTCTTCTGCTATTTTTTGTTATATTTTTTGCCAGTTCCTATAATTTATAAATAAGAAATCCCAGTTTATGTCTATTAGATAAGTGAATTAACTATTCTTTATTAATATTTTATGTAATTAATAATATTTCTTCATTAAATTCATTAATATTAGTACAGAATACGACATTGTCATAGTGTAAAAAATAAATTAAGTCAAACAACGGCGTTATTTTAATATCTAATTTTTATTTATTTGGAAGTTATTGTTATCATGTAGACTAGATTAACTGTCTTAACATGTTAAAAAATATAGTTAGCAGATAGCAGTGGAATATTTGGCTCTTCTTTGTGTAACAAGATGTAGTGTGCAGCTTTTAAATAAAAACAGAGTTTAACATCCATAACAATATTTATTTAAAACTTAATAAGAAATTTAAACTTAACAGGAATATAAACTTTGCTAGTGATATTTAGAAAAACGATCTCTAAACTTGCCATGAGGGAAAACTATTTACCAAAAACTAACTGCTTATAAATAGAATTAATGTTTCCATTGCTCAGCATTAGCACTAAAAAAGATGTTGGCCTTCAAACAACATTAATACATACTGCAACTTAAATAAACAGAAAATGCCCTCATACTTTGAGGCAAACTAAAAATACTTAAAACGTATTTAAACTTCAACAAAACATCGTAAATACAAATGAAAATTATAAGCAAGAGAAAGTAAAGTTGTTCAATACATCCTTATATACTTCTATCATCGGATTCCAGAACAACCAATCACCAGGCTACACATTTCTCCCTTCCAGGCGATCCAAAACTACACGCCCATCGTACGTAATCCATTACTGTGACAACAGACGACGCTGAATACGTACGCCATCTATTGGCCGCAAACGTAAGTATCGCCATATTGGAATTCAACTGGCATGAACGATGTGTTCAAAGAATGTAAACAAAAATTACAATTTTATCCTACATGAATTAAATAAAGAAGTATAATTTCAAAAGTATTTAAAAATAGGAAAAGATAAGTTATTTACTTGAATAAAGGATAAAGGTAAGTTATATCTTTAAATAAAGTTGTTTTAATAAAAATTATCCTTAAATATTATACTAAACCAATACATTGTATTGTTTATATTTTCAAGTTAAACTTAACTTCTACATAGCACTAAACGCTATTCATTTAAACAAAAAAAAAAAAAAAAAAAGCTCTCCTCATAATTAATAGGCAATATAAATGTTTTAAACTTTGAAAAATGATATGAGAAAGATTTTTAGGACAACAGGCATGCATATTTAAAGGGTATGCGTACTCGAAGGTATGAGTATTTCGAACAGTATGAGTATTTAAAAATAATTTTAAATGCTGTGAAAATTGATTTTTCCCCCCCTCTTCAATTGCACCAAATTGTTCTTTCTATCAAATTTATTTCCCTATACTGAGTTAGCTATTTAAGTCTTTTTGTCTTTTGTAATATTTCATGTAATTTAATCTAAAATAAGTAAAAATTTTAAAATTTTAAAATTTCAATAAAAAAAAAGTAAATCTCGTAAACTTTTTAAAAAGAATAATATTTTAGAAAATTTTAATTAAGAATTATATTTATTAGGAGATTCAAGGCACTAGAAATTTATTAACATGTGTGAAGCACTTCTCTTAATTAGCAATTTTCTGCTGATACTTGCAATTTTGCAATTTATTTGCTTGTAAGTGGGGCATATAAATATTTTAGTGCATTACAAAGTAGTACGAAATAGTAAAATTCTGAATTTATCAATTAGTTAAAATAATAATAATAAATTTGGGTGTTTTAAATGTTCTGAATGTTACTCATGAAATGTCACGTCACGAGTCCATATAATATAATTTGTGATAAAACAAAACTGCGCTATATTAATTATACTGGTGTATAAGTTTTGAACTGTGGAAAATAATGAATAATTTTATAATAATTAGTATTAAAGCATTATATCTTTATCAGAAGGCTATTTCTTAGACGGACTATAAACATGATTTGACAAGAATTTATTTTACAGAGCAGTATTAAGTGCACTTTTTTTATATAGAGAAAATATTGCTAGAGCTTGAATAATTTTATATCCGACTATATATGGAGTAATGTTATAAGCAATATCATTATATGGCTCAACCACATTTTTAAGTTTTCTACTTCCTGAGATTGAATTTAAGTTGCACCAAAATTGGAGCTACCATACATCCACTCACAAGGGAAGTATAAATCAGTAAAATTCCTAATGAAACCAAACCAAGATTAAATTAAAAGAGAGGTCGACAACATAGGGTAAATGGCAAATTTTGAGCAACAATTCATGTATGGGTTAAGATAAGAACCTAGAAAATTTAATCCCTTTTATGAAAATCAACGAAATATAATAAGTGGGAAAAAAAGTGTGGCACAGTGTCAGAGTGTTTCACTTGAGACAAGAAGATCTTCAGTTCAATTCCCGTCTCGGCAAATTTTGATTTTTCTTTCTTTTTTTTCATAATACTACTGTTTGGTTTATCTAAAATTAAAAACTGATGGTAAAAAGTTAAACCATGAGGTGGTTGCAGCTACTTCAGTACGAAGTTTTGGTTTAAACTAACACCAAACTTTTTATATTGTAACGCTGTACTACTGAGACATTAAACCCAACAAACTAACTATAAACCGTCTCTACATTCTAAAGAAAACTGCTAAAAGTCCTTATGTGTAGGGATTATACCCTACAATTGGTAATGCTGCATTAAATCGATATATCCTTATATCGGTATTTTAGATGAACGATATATCAATTTAAGAAATGTCAACATCGCCCAGCACTAATTGGCAATCAGTCAAACCAATTAAAAAATAAAATGTGATGCCCATTTACTGCAAACGTTTCATGACTGAAATTCTGAGTAAAGTAAGAACAGTTTTGCAGTCTATATTTTATATTTTACATCAATTTACAACTGTTTTATTTTGGTGTAAAATTTTTATTATATTCTTTTTGTTAAAAGGAATCAGTAAAAATGAACCAATATATATTTTTATCTTTTTTCTCTTTCACAAGTTTAATGGTCCTTTTTTATTATCCTTCAGGTCGGCGTAAGTATTTTAAGTTAATATGGTAACTCATTGGTTCCTTATCTATATCGCAACTTTTTGTGTCATTCTTTCCTCTATGTTAAATTCAGTTCTATATTTTAGTGTGCTGTTATTGTTTTAGTTCTATTAATTGCTAAATTTTAAGATTCAATTTTATTACGTTATCTATTATTTATATATATATATATATAGAAATACATTAATATAATCAGTGCAAAAATGTTTTTATGAAATGTAAAGATGACTCAACTTCAGTATCAAAACAATTCCTCGGATCACAAGCTGAGACTACCCATATCAAATCAAAGAATAATTAAAGAAAAATCGAAATAAATATTGGAAATTGGAATGAGAAAAAAAAAGCATTATTTGCATTCTAACGTTGTCAAGGGCCTGGTAGAATGCAAATATGCTAAAATATGGATGTTTTTCTGTAACAAAGAAAGCAAAAGCTAAGAATTTCTTTGTTCGCAGGCCCGAAACACCCATAGAAAATCCATTAAAGAAGAAGATAAAATTAAACTATAACCTAATATGACAAACCAAAACCATAAAATTAAGATTAAATTAAAAATACAAAAATTCAACTTACTGAATAAAATATTTGATATGAACACAACTCAAAAAAGAAATAGTCATAGTCAATACAGAAAAACGAAGATCATAATAAAACGATAATAAAACGATAATCATAATAAAACCTTTACCTAAATATAAAAAACCATAACCATTTAAATGTAAGATTAAAATAAAACCCATAAAATTGTAGATGAATAAGATTACTTTAACCTTTCTAAATGAAATTGAAGCAATAAACGACGCACATGTAAAAATGTAACAATCAGTTAGCAGTTAGATCCACAGTTAATTAGTTCAAAATAGCATTGACCATAGAGTAATTTTTAGGATTCACAGTGGAATTCATGTAGGGTAAGGACTCAAATCCTTGAAATAATCAGATGATGATTCCTAATATTGAATCATGAATAGTGCTGCCATCTGGATTAATGAGATGAAAATAATGGAAAAATACAATCAAATAAATTTAGGATTCAAATAATCAATGTATTTGATTGAAAACCAAAAAAAATACCTAATATTTAGACGTAAATTTAAATTTGAATAAAATGTATGAGGAGAGAAAAAAAAAAAAAAAATAAATAAATAAAAAAAAATAAAAAAAAAATAATAATAATAAAAAAATAATAATAATAATTAAATAAATAATTAAAAGAATTTTTTTATTAAGTGTTTGGGATAGCCATTAATTAATGCTAAATTTTTAAAGAATCGAAATTGTAATTTTTGATGTTTATCAGACACTAAATATTTGATCCTTAGATTAAAATTAAGAAGAATATTGACAAATACAGATTTATGTAAGCATGTTTTAAAGTTAGTGAAAAAATTTACCTTAAAGGGGAAATCTTTCTTTTTATCGTATAAGTCAAATTCTAATTGGCCATTACTACTAAGAATAATTTTTAAATCTAAGAAATTAATGACACTAAAATCCAAATCAGTACTACTTAGAGACAGATTTTCAGGATATTTGACAGGTAAGTCTAGTTTGGTGTGATTTTTATTCCAATATAATATAATTATATCATCTATGTATCGTAGTAATTTAAAGTTAGTACACTCAATGTCACGCTCATAATAATATAAGTATAGATCAGCTAATATGCTAGAAGCAATTCCACCTTGTGGCAAGCCTAAACGTTGTTTATATAAATAATTATTGAATAAAATATAGTTATGGAAAAGGATAAACCTAGTCAGAGTTTTAAAGGCTGACGGAGTTATGCTTACATTTAGATTTAAATACTGCAAATTTTCTACAAAAAGTTTATTTATAATATCAAACATATCTTTAATATCAATATTATTAAAAAGATCATTGAAATCAAAAGTTTTTATACCAGTAATATCAGTAAGATTTTTAATTTTATTTTTGAGTTGAAAACTATTTTTTAGAAAAAAATTACACTTGTTAGAAACAATATAACTATGTAATTTTTTAAGGATATTCAATAACATAATATTAGCATTAGAAGTATAGGCATTGCAGGCAACAGTAACAGTACGAAATTTAATAGGATCTTTGTGAAATTTTGGAATTACAACTAAATAAGGATAATTGTAGTTATTACATTTAGTTTTTATCAACTTATAATAATTAAATATATGCCTATTTTTAATTTCGATACTGTCATTAATCTTAAGAAAAATATTACTAGTATCCATAGTATAAAAAAGAAGTTGTTTATAATACTTTTTGCAAATAATTGCATAGTTATTAGCCGCCTTGTCAACATAAGTAATAATAAATTTAGATTGTAAGTCTAGAATTGCTGAATGAATTTCTTTGAAATCATAGTACTTGATATTAGAAAGATGGTGCATATTATAAACTAAATCAAGTTTAAATTTCTCCAATAACTTAAATTTCCACTCATTAAAAAATTCCACTGGTTTATTATAATCAATAGCAATTTTGTATATAAAGAGATCCAAGTCTAAATTAAATTGAGTAATGATATCAATAAATTTGAATTTTGAGGGCATCCGAAATTTAGTACCATACTTCATCAAAGATCTAAGAGTAAGATTTTCCACAATATTGATATCACCAGTAATAATATGACCATGAGATGTATTGAAAAAAGATTTATATTTGGAATCAGAACAATAGCATGGAGGCTGATCATTAGAAGTAAGAAATTTAGCAAATTTATTGTAGTTAAATATTTTTCTGCCTAAAGTAATATTGTATTTAAAAGTTTTTTGAATGATGAAGTTTTTGATGGGAAAAGGATTGGATGGATCATTAAGTAAATTGTGAATATGAAGTTTATTAAAAACCAGATGAGAAAAATTTATCACCAAGAGAGAGTTATTTATTTTTTGACCAGACTTTAAATCAAGTTTAATATTAAAACACTCAGCCCTATAGTGTAAAATATCAAAGAATACATCACTGAAGTGTGAATCAAAAGAATGAGAATGGAATACTTTAAAATATTTAAGAAGATACTTCTTTTTTATTCCAAAAATAAAATTACGTATAACTTTCCAATTATAAGACTGAAGAAAAATACTTTCTAAGGATTTGAGATTTTGTAATATATATGAAATGTCCAGATGTTGGGAAGACGACCTAGAAGATCCCCTAGAAGTTCTAGTAGTCTTTTTATATAAAGAGTGATTTAGAGTTTTATAAATATTACTGTAAAATTCAATTTTTGAAACCTTGGAATAAACAATATGTTGTTTATTATAAACATTAGAATTTAAACCAAAAGGATAGATAGTATTCAGTGATTTAATATATTGTGATTCAAGTAAGAGTCGTTCATTCAAATTCTTCTTAAAATTAAGAATTTTCACAGTAATATTATTAAAGTCATGTTGATGGAAGTGCATATATTCAAAATTAGTGGTAAATTGACGTGATTTTTTAATATCAGAGCGATGTAAGTTAATCCGCTTGTGTAATGGATTACTAGTTTGTCCAATATATACCATATTGCATAAATTGCACTTGAGAGAGTAAATAATATTAAAGGCCTTACAAAATGTAACATGAGAAGAGCTATCTCTAAAATGAGAAGCATCAGCAAGAGGGCATGTAAGACATCTAGTAGAATTACATTTTTTGAAAAATAAATTGCGAAGAGGAGGATGATATAGGTAGCAGGATGACGATCCAGAGTAATCCCTATACATTACTCTGTACCGAGCACAAGACAAACCATAAGATTTGCCTTTTTTGCCAGGCGCTAGGAATTTACTAAGAACAACCATTTAATGAATAAAGAAGATAAATATTGGATATATAATAAATTGAGACAATAATTATAAGAAATATTGGAATTTAACTAAGCTTGCAAAATTATAATAGAAGCTTGATAAATTCGTAAAAATAGATAAATATGTTTTCCTATAAAAAAACTAAAACTTTAGAGAATCTTGAGTAAAATAAATATTTTTTGAGCAAAATAATGCTTTTGAAATTCTGGATTAAAATAAATGGAGCACAAAATTGTATAAATACATAAACAACCTTTAGTATAAAAGTATGAAAAATGTATTAATATTTACAAAAAGTAGTCATAGTCATGATGAAAATTCATCAATGATATATACAACAATATATACAATAATAAGTTATTTAAAATAGACCCCTCCCAAAAAATAAATAAATAAATAAATAAAAAAAAAAAAAAAGGATGACTAACAAATAATAATGTAGTAAAACACACAATATTACCAGTAAAGAACCTTGCTAAATGATTGATGAAAATAGTTCAAAATGATCATTAAATTGTAAAACACTGAATGAGAATTGTAATACACTGAACAAGAATTGATATAAGAATTGATATAAGAATTGAAATAGTATTATATATATATATATATATGCTTCACTCACCGCCGCCGGAAGCCGAAGCTAATAATGTTATTCTATGGGAAATTTTTCTTTACAAATAACTTATTAACTAATATATATTTTTTAATTCTGTTTTCACATTCTGAAAATTCCCAGCTGTTAAATTGACGGACCTTTTTTAAAAAAAATAATTTTTTAATTTTTTATATTTTATTTTGAAGCAGCAAAATACGAATTTTCAATATGTGAAATTTTTTCATTTTGCAATTTCAAAATAAAATATTAAAAATAAAAAAATGCATTTTTAAAAAAGGTTCATCAATTTAACAGTTGGGAATTTTCTGAATGTGAAAACAGAATTTAAAAATATGTATTAGTTAACAAGTTATTTGTAAAGTACATTTCGGATTTCCCCATAGAATAACATTGGCTTGGGCTTCCGGCGACGGTAAGTGAAGAGGGCCATTAATCAATCATCATTATTATGTGTATATATTCATGGCTCTACATATAATACAGATTGGTTAATATTAAATTGACAGCATTCACAAGCTTATAGCTCTGGTTTTGTTGATAATATTCAATGAAGCTTGAAATGTGTGTTTTATAAACAGATCATGGCTTAGGATTATGTGGGGGAAAAAAAAAAGTTTTACATTTCATCGACAAATAGGCCCTTTACCACTGCCATCGGACAATCTGATTAATGATGTTTGATTCAAAAATTTCTGTACAATGAAGTACAAATGAATTGTTATTATAAATAACTGTTGAATTTTTTTTTTTTTTTTTTTTTAAGTTAAATGACTGTGACTTGAAATCTCAGCATCATACACTTTCTCTTCCTGATAGAGAAAAAGTTAAAAATATTTTCTGGAAAGTGGAAATCTCTCTCTCTCTTAGTACTTTGAGATATCAAAATCTGACTGTCATTGCTTTAAAACATTTCATTTATTGGTAAAACATTCACTGTTGGTTTCTCCCAGCAAAAATTTTACATTTCAAATGCGTAGCTGCAATAATTTAGCAATTAATGGATGCTTTTTATAGACATTATTAAAAGTATAATTTTAATAAAATAATAATTGCAGTTTTATATTTTATGTTGACATAATTAAAAATGTTGCATTTTAATCAACAAACCTTAAATAGGGTTTTTATTTTGTTCTTGATACTTTAATTTCTTAAGGGGATGTTGTTGTTATTATTTAGCATATTAAAATTTCTCAAAAATTATTTAAATTTAAAATTTCTGAAAATTATTTAATTTTTTAAAATGAAATTCAAAATTTTAAATCTTTAATTTCTTTTTTTTTTTTTTTTTTTTTTTTTTTTTTTTATCTTTAAAATGTTTTTTACTAACTAATTTTTAATCCCTCCTCTGCTTCCCTCTACCCCTTATTTTTCATTATTATAGTTTAACAATATATTCTAAACATATTTGGTGGATTCAGAAATATATATTTTTTAAATGTTTTTATATTTAATACTAAATTGTTATTTTTTAAAATTTTAGTGTTCAAACATAAAAATATTTACAAAAGAATAAACTTGTCAATGAATGCACAAAGTAATACCCAAATACATTTAAAATATGTTGCTAAATTATAATAATGGGAAAAAAAAAAAAAATGAAAAATTAGTTAGCAAGGAGCATTTTAAAAAATTTCAAAAGATTTAAAATTTTATTTTATTAAATTAAAAAAGTTTTCAAGAAATTTTAATGTATTTGATGTTGTTACGTTTCAATGTGTATGTATGGAAATTTTTATAATTCTAATATAATAATTTACAGAAACAATTTTTAACATACACCGTTTTCTGAATGTTGATGGAAAATGGACAGAAAAGTGTTGATGTAAGAATTATCAATGTATATTAGAAAACAGTATTAGATGAAATAATTTTTAATATATTTACTATTATATTTAGTTAAAGGTAAAGGATTATAATTAACCAACCTTTGAAAAAAAATTATCTTACATTTTAATCTTTTTTATTTAACAGCATGATAAATATATTTTGGCATACTTCGTAGCCATCCTCAGAAACATGCTGTTCACTGACCTCTGTCTTGTAAGCAACAACAGCAAGCAATAGCAAGACACAGGTCAGTGAGCAGCATGTTTCTGAGTATGGCTACGAATGTATGCCGAAATATATTTATCATGCTGCTAAATAAAAAGCATTAAAATGTAAGGTAATTTTTTCAAAAGTTGATTTACTGTTATTAAGTCCCCTAAAAATAACTGCAAAAGAGATGCCTAAAATATTTATTCATCTCTGATAATTTTATGAATTTTATCTGGAGTTAAACCAAAACTTTTATTGCTAAGTGTAATTTATTTTCTAAAGACCAAAGCTGTTGAGTGCAGGCTAATTGTAGAGAAGTATTGTTTTGCATAAACATTATATTCTAGTTATTTTATTTTTTTAACTCATTAACTACTAGTCATATGAGGTTGTAATGTGATAATCAATACTCTACGTCACCTGCAGGTGTAAGTTTGGTAGTCAACATGTTAAGTACTATTTAGGATAGTCTTTTATAATTTTCTAAAAATTAACTTCTGTTTATATATATAAAATAGCACCCCGCTTTCTGTGATATAATAAGCGTATTTAAGGGAAGCTTTGTGTAGCATTTTATAACTCATTTTCAAAATTTTTAAAACGAATTGTATGTTACAATTTAAATGAACATATGTTATTACTGTTTTCTTATTTTTTGGAATATATATATGTAAAATTAACGGGGTCTTGTAATATTAAGAGAATCGGTATTCCAGGGATGTGAGCATCTTAGAAAGGATGAGGAGTCCATCAGATTAACTAATAATCCTTTATTAAATTCAAGATACTGTCTCAGCCTGAAAGTTAGACATCCTGAGCATCATATGTCCTGTAACCATGCTGAAGGTCGGCACTTCTCCGAGCGGCGCCCCTCCAGGCCCGCAGGTAGATAGCTGTTACATGATGAGAGTAATAGTTAACGTAGATTTATTAAGCAAATCAATATCAGAAAAGACCACGTTTTCTCATGTGTTCCAGCTTAAATACCTTATGTTTGGGCGCGAATATTTAGTCCTCCCCTGCTTAATCATTGGCTATTAATTTAATGATTGACAGTTTATCCTAAGCCCAGATTTCCGGGATTAATTAATATGCATCACTTAACCACAAGAAAGGGAAGATTGCACTTACTCAGCACTTTATTATTCTAACATTTGTTCAATTTTCTGACTTTAGCATTATGATCGTGCATTGTAATAAAACTTACTTTACAGGGGAAACTTCAGAATTACTTTACAAGTTAAGAATTTTAATGGGATTTTCTCCAAGCTATCAGTCAATATTAATTTAAAATAATAAAATAATAATTTAAAATCTATATATTTGTATAAATTTTATATTGTTTAATTTAAATTTTTAATACTATTTAGTTTTTCTAATATACTTAAAATCCTCTTCTTTTTCTTTAAGCTATGCTGTTGAAGGAATTTCTTATATTTTTATCTTCATATCCTTTTCATCAAAAGATTATATCTTTACTAAGTGGAGAAACAAGGACTCGTGATGAAGATTCAATGCCGTTCTATGTAGAATATCCTCTTGATGAAGCTTTGAACATTACAAAAAATGTATCTAAAGCTGAATATGATGTTATGTGTGAAAAAGCGAAAATTTCAGCTAAATATCTTGAAAATAATTTTACTCAAACTGTAAAGAGTGAGAAAGACTTTTCTGCTCTATTAGGCATCCCTTCAGTTTCACGTATAGGTATGAAATCGAATAAATTTAATGTCAGTTCAGTACTTGAAAATGGAAAGAATTATCGAAATAGAAATGTGAAGCATAAAATAACATAGCAAGAATTGTAAATAAATAATTTTTTTAATTTAGTACCTTGTTTGATTATTTCTTTATCTTTGGCAATTTGTTTAAATTTGTGTTTGAAATATTAGTTGCTTAACACTAGAATGACTGGAGTGTTTCATTTTGAATGCGTAATGTAAATTTGAGGCCAAAATGACCTTGCAGTCATTCTAGTGTTAACTAAATATCTATTTTTGTTTATGAATTTTATATAAATAAAATCCTTAGACATTGAGATTATGTTGTTTTTAATTTATAGATTAAAGATAGAGAAATTATGCTTGCAGTTTCTGAATAAAATAATAGTTGTAAAAATGAAACTTTAGTCCTATTTATGTGTGATTATCAATAGTTAAAATTCTGTATACATAAAGAAACTGTAGTTATTCAATTTTTTTTATATCTTTGTGTAAAAAGGAAAGAAAGGAACTTTATGTAACCATATTTGAAAAGCCTATTTGTTACCTATGTATGGTAAAGAAAGTATTGTTTTTGGGTGAAATTTTTGATATTAAGTTTTGTTATGTTTATACATTTTAATCATATTTTTAGCACTTGGTCTGTGTGTCTGTTATCAGTATATCTCAAGAACAAAGCAGCTGTAGGTTCAAGCTCAGTATTTTAAATGTGTATCATATAAGGATGCTACAACAAACTTTTCGTTGAGATACAGCAAATGGTTCATGAACAGGGACGTCCTAGAGAATTCAAATACATTACATCTATAGGCAAAATTTCTGGTAGGTAGCGTTTAAGTAAAATGAAATGAGTATATATTCTTTATATGCATAAAAGCAAGTTTTGTGTAGAATAAAGTATGGAAATCATTGATCATTCGTTTACAGGGCTATCCGAAAGAATTTAAATATATTAGGAAATTGTTACTTGGAAATTGTTTAAAATGTTTTTTAGATTATGTTACGTGTTTTCATATAAGACTAAATTTAAATACACACTGTGTTGTATATGAAACTTATAGATAATATACAAGGGTACTTAAAAACATTCTCTTCTATTAAATGTAATTGATAGAAGTGCTTTATTACATTTTACCATGTTGACGAAAACTGCTTAGGAATTTAAATTAATTTCTGATACCCATAAGATGCACAAAGTATTTTTCGTAATTCAATTTTCAGTTCTGTTTTTTTTTTCCCCCGCTTATAATATCCCGTTTTGAGATTCCTGAATATGAAAGAAAAGTTTTTAGCAGTTGATCTGTATGTATATGTGTTATCAGGATAACTTAAAAACAAATAATTGCAGAAATTCAAATTTGTATTTTGATGTTCATATGAGTTTGCCACTTGAACAGTTTGATCAAGATTGCTAAGTTTCAAAGAGTATTGCAGATGAAAGTTAACTAAATAATTTGAAGTAAACTGTAAAATTTAATAACATCCTTGAATTCTTTATAAATGTAGGTACTATACAGGGTGGCAAGAAATAACTGGGAAGTTTCAAACCAAATATCTGTAACTACCACTATCGCAAACTCATTTTGGAAGATGTTGTCTTACCTTGGTCGCAAAAGTTCTTTGGAAACAAAAGATGGACCTTCCAACAGGATTCCGCACCTGCACTCAGAGCTAAAGGCACTCAAGATTGGTGCAAAACAAATTTTCCTGACTTCATTGGAGCTCAAGATAGGGCCCCATATTCCCCAGATTTGAACCCAATGGATTATTCTGTTTGGTCCATCTTGGAGACAAGGATGTGTGCTAAACCTCATAAAACTTTGGCATCCCTAAAGGAATTCTTATACAACGAAAGGGATGAAATATCAGTAAGTGAGTTGCGGGCCCATAGCCGAAAATTTTGTGACACGTTTAAGGCTCTGTATTAAGGCTAAAAGTAGCCACTTTGAAAATTTGTAAATATAATAGACAAAATAATGTATTCATATTTATTGAAGTTTGGTCGTAATATTTTCATTAGCATTAAAGTTACAATGTATCATGTGTGTCCAAGTTATTTCTTGTCACCCTGTATTTAAACAGTGGGTTCGTGAGAGAGGTTTGCCTTTCCTCACATAAAATTATATTTCAAATAACTGTTTCTAAACTTATTTTCAATTGTTTTTCAATTGGGTTTATATACATTATTGGTTATCTTTTCCCCTAATCTACAAGCTGTCTTTATCTTATTGAAATGCAGGGTAAGAGAAAGTTGCGTGAGTGACATGCAAGATTACTGAGTTTTAAGTTACTTTTATATATATATGTTACTGCTAAATAGCAGAAATCAGTAAATCTGCAGATTAGCTAGGTAATCTGCACATTAACTAGGGTGATCCGTTAAAGTGAGGAAAATTGTTTCTTTTCTCAAATTACTTAGGTAATCTGTGAATTACTTAGATAATCTGCACATTACCTACTAGGCACTCGTTAAAGTGAAAATAAGATCTATGGTGGTGTAATTTTACATCACGCTGTGTTGTATTTGTTATTTTCATTTGGGGAAAAAAATATATTAGTTTTCTTTTCTTTCTTTCTTTACTTATTTTAATCTGTATGTGTTTAAATTTTTATGTCTTTTTAAAGTTATATTTGTTTGTAATATTTTTATTTATTTCCTCTTTTTTATTCTGTCAGTATAAGTTTGAAGATGTTATTGCATTTTTAATATGAAATATAATGACTTTAATAGCTTTCAATAAATTCTATTTTATAAATGAATGTTAGAATTGTAATACAGTAACGATTTCTTTTCAAAATAAAAATATTTAACCATTTAAATAAAAAAAAAAGATGTTTTATTAGTAACTTACATTGCTATTACTATTTTTTTTAAAAAGTCATGCACCAATTTTTAATTCGCTAAAGAAATATTAAATAGACAAATCAGAAGCATAATTTAAGAAGTACTTCAAATAATTAAAACTGCTTTAATATTTTTTAGAATGCATGAAAATTAAAATGGCAGTTTTCCAATGCTTTATTAAACTATATTTTGCAGCATACATATATTTGTACATTTGTGCAATGTTAGCAAATATATTAATTTTGCAAAAAAAAAAAAAAAAAAAAACTTTATTAACACATTTTATGTGATAAGCTACAACGAAATTATCTGAAAAAGCGAACAAAATTAAAAAATAAAATAAAAATATAATCATGATATATAAAATATATAAATGAAACTTGAAATTGAAAGAAAAAAAAAAGAAAAATGTAATGAAATGCTAAAAAATGCATAAAAATTTCATATTAAGTATTTATTAAATAATGTCATAATATTGAATGCCATATTTTTCAGAGTTAAAAATTAATTATTTTTTTTTCAGTAAGTAATAGTAATTTAAATCAATTTTAAAATAAATTAGTTTTAAAAAGTTGTGGTTTAATAGTTTTATTTCGGGAGGAAATAATTACTGTGTTGTAAATTTGATATTCATAATTCAAAATGAAGTTTCACGATAAAGAGCTTTTAATTAAGATTACCTACATTTCATTAATAATATGCAGTCCCTTATCAAACTTATATTAACAGAATTAAATAATAGAAGACATAAAATCAAAACTAAAACAATTATAACTTACTTGTTCTACTTTAAATTTTGTGTTGGTCATAATAAGAAACCTAATGATGCTCCACATTTTGTGTTTACCGTTCGTTTATCACAGCGAAGCGGAAAGGATAAAAGTTTTAGTTTGTGTTTGAAGTTTAAGGTCATTCGCGTATCTGTATCACATGACTGTTTTTGATGTCATAGTGAATGTAAAAAAACTAAGGCTCGAAACAAACATTTGAACTTTAATGAGGCAGAAGCCGCTAATGTGCAGATTACCTAGATAAAATGCGGAAAACTCTTGATTCCGCACTTTAACGGGTCATTTTAGTTAATCTGCAAATCAGCTAGGTAATCTGCACATTAACGGCTTTCGAGCTTTAACATTAACCTATATATATATAATAATGACGATCTATTAAGCATAATAGAAGCCAAGCAACAGATACAAGAGCACTGAAACACCAATGACCAATAAGATTAAAAATTTCTTTGAGAAGTTCAGAAAAATGAAAAAAAAAAAAAAAAAAAAAAATTATCAGGGGATGAAATACTCAAATTTAAAGAAACCAAATTTATTAATTAACAGCCTGCAAAACAAACGAATCAATAAAGTAACACAACAAATCTTAACTTAAAATCAATATATTAGGACAGAAAGAGAGAGAGGACTTTATTATTATTTTATAGTCATTTTATAATTTTTTGAAATATTTGATATAATTTCATTTAGTATTTGAATGACAATCAGCTTCCTTCAGAAATTTTTAAAAATTCAGTTAGTTAACTGGATTTTCTGTATTATATTTCTTTACTCTACAGTGTAAAACAATATCATGTATTGTAAAATTTAACAGGGAAAGAAGTAAGCAATGGAGATTATAATATCCATGTTGTAGGTAGTTGATGATAAAAATGATAATGCACATATTTATGAGCAATTGTGTTTTAGCAATTAAAAGAAATGATAAAATACAGTGTAATAATTTTTATTACTAGTTCTTACTTGCTGCTAAATTCATAAAAAATTATATTTGTCCCATTTCATTTACAGAAGAATTCATTGTTAGATTTAGCTTTACAATTTTCTTTATTTTAAAATAGTTTTCAGGAATTTGATTTTCTATCTATTTCATTTTCTAACCAATAAGTTTTCATTGTTCCTTTACCCTAGAGAGAGAGAGAGAGAGAGAGAGAGAGAGAGAAATATATATATATATACACATATATATACGTATTGATATGAAATAAAATTACATAAATTACTACACAATGAGTTATACTTCACAATAACACAGTTGGAAATAGTGTGAAACAAAAATAAATAAATAAGAAAATAAAAAAATACATGAAAATGTAAATATTACTATTACTACAAATGCAAAAGTGTTGGACAGTTTCATTTTTAGCTTTGCACATTATTATATTTACAATGTAGTATTATTATAAAATGATTTGCAATAGTATATTCTGTCTATGGCCTTAACTTTTAATTATTATTTTATTATTTACCATATCACATTCAAATTAGGATACGAGATATTTTTCTAAGATCAAGTATAAAAATAAATAAATGAAATACAGTCGAAGCTCTTTAATGTGAATCTCAAGGGGGATAAAAAATTTGTTCATGTTATCAGTAGTTCATGCTATCAGTAACTAATCATCATATAACTGAACTAATCTTCATTTTGTGGAAGCAGTTCATGTTAAAAGTAATTCACGTTAACAGTGTTCACATTAACGAGGTTCGACTGTATTAATAAAAGTGATATTTTAAGATATATTTGCTGTTTTAAAATTTTATGATATACAATCGAATTTTGTTAAATTCGTAGGAATTGTAAAAAATATTTGAATTAATTGAAAGTATAAGGATAAAACAAATTTAAAAGGGAATCATAAGGGAATTAAATTATTTTTTACTTGTTTTTGCTGTTATTATTAAAATATAAAATAACTGCATTTTAAAATTTTATTAAATATTAAATTTGTATCTGAAATTAGATGAACATTTATGAAATTGTTTTCATAGCAACACTATGAAAAAAAAAAAAAAAAAAAAAAACTGACCAAGTATTGTTTGCTTAGCCTTGTTTATGTTATATGTATTTTTCAATCATATATCTTGAGACCATGGAGGCCTCTGCACCAGTGCTGACTCAACGAGTCCAGTGTTAAAATAGAGGTGATAGTCATCTGATTTAGAGAAAATAAGTGATAAAAGAATGCCGAATGACTGGATATTTTCCAAAAACCTCAACCTATCAGTCAATTTGGCACATCTCAAAACCTTTGGATTCATCCCACTGCTAGTCTTGGGAAACTGGTTAGTTACACTATATGGCTGAATATCACATAAGTGTGCATTTTGGATTTTTTTAAACTTTTTTTTCAAACTTTGTATTTTAATTTGAATTTTTGAAAATAAGTCCGTAAGTGCATCTTAAATAAATTCTGAGTTTGACAGAGATCGAACATAATTTTTTAAAATTTTATTGAAATTTTTCAATAAAAATTTATAATTTTAATTATCTTATAAAATCAAAATTACCATTTAAATTTTTTTTTTTTTGTGGTTCAGATTCATTAAAAAATACAAGACTTAGGCTTTTCTAAAAAGTTCTTCCCATTTTAAAAAATAAAATAAAATAAAAAACCCAAAAATTTTAAATTTAAAAAAATAAATAAATAAATAAATAAATTTAAATTTATTTTTTTATAAACATAAATTATATCAATGGGAAATATCATAGACTGCATACCTCTTGACTATAAACTGGAAATAATTAGTTTACTTGCATTAAATTTTTAATTATAGCATTTAAAGATGTCAAAAAATGATGTCACTGAAATGACTGGTTTGTCACTGAAATGACAATATTTGTCAAAATGACTATTTTTCACTGAAATAACATTGTTTGTCAATGCAATAGGACCATATAATATTAAAAATGGAACATATTAGAACAATAGAGAAAAGATTGTGAAGGGAAAAGAAAGAGCAATAATGAGAATATCAAGCAATTTTATTGTATTAAAATCCTTATAGTTACAAGTTTAATGATTAACTGAATTAAATTCAGAAAAAGCATTTTGAACATTATTAAAATCTTCATCCTGAAGTTTAAAATATTTATTTGAAGCAGGTTCAGGAGAATTCCTAATTTTGCACAGAATATGTGGCACTTGAATTTCATGGACATCCTCTTTGTCAAGCCATGCAAATTATTTTTTCTGCATCTTGCCATAAATAACACAAGTAAAATATTTTGAGTAACATTCTCAATGACACCTTAAAGGGGGCAAAAAAAAAAAAAAAATAAATAAATAAAATTAAATAAATAAATAAAAGTTTGCTTTTTTAATTGTATCTTAATATTAATGTCGTATGTAATTTTTTTATATTTACCTGGATACCGGAAAGTACTTTAAATATTTAAATATAAAGCTTATCCTACACCAACAAATCTTTTAATTCAAAATAAAAAATTATTTAAATCCAGGGCTTACAAAATAGTAAATCTCCAACAAATGTCATTTTCGTGACGTCACAAAAATGACCGTCACGAAAATGACAAATCGTCAATAATTCGTTCTGTACTGAAAAACATGCTTTCACTAAGCCGATATCGTCACATTTTCTTCTTCTGGTCGTCATTCTATATTAAAATAAAACTTTGTTCTAAATTTTATAATAATATTTTTTTATTTTTTATGCATCTCGAAAATGACAAGCAATAAAAGTATGCACAGCATGTAAACAATAAAAATAATGTTAACTCTTACCTGTTTTCAATTTTCTTGAGATTTTTTTTCCCCACATATCGTCAATGTTGATTTCTGATCTTAAACTTTAAAAAAAGTGAATGGTGGCACCATCCCTTGATGATATATGAAGTTATTTTCATGTGTCACGAAAATGACGTGAAGACTTGCATACAAGCATTTTAATTACACATGCATGAAAATTAACGTAATTAAAAAGAAAAAAAAAATTTCCTTTGAAAACAAATAGTTTTTTTTACAAGAATTAACAATTATTATAATTATCATTTTATTTTTTTTAGTAAAAAACATACTTTGTATGTAAACATTTGGTCTTGGAGACAGTCACGAAAATGACGGTTATAAGGTTTAAAATTTTCTAAAAAATACTGAAATTGCTATAAACTCACATTTTATGATTTGATGCTTTTTTAAAAAGGTACTTCTAAATAATAATAATAAAATTTTACAATTTATTTGCTTAAAATTAATAATAAAGACCTGAAACACTAAAATGCACATTTATGTGATATTCAGCCATATATATAATTTGTAAACAGCAATTCTTTATTTGATGATGGTTATATAAGAATGAATGCCTGCAAATATTCAATTAACATTTCTGCTGGTAATTAATTTGACACATAGAAGCTGAACTGTCAAAATCTGGTTTCTTGCCCTAATTGAATTTCTCATGAATTGTGTTGATGATTTCTTTCTTAATTAAGTGTCCAGGTACCTCTAAATTATTGTCACATGCTATATATTCTATAAATGTCTTATTACACTGAAAATTTTCAGAAAAATTTGGAAATTATGTTTCTTTAAGTGGTCTTTTTACTCATTTGTATAATTTACTCCCTGTGTATTTTTTTTGGAATATCATTAGGTCTTCTAGAGTGTCAAATGTATATATATCTACAAAACAATTTTCGAACAATAAGAAATAAAAAATAAATGGTTTTTCAAGAAATCATTTTAAAAGAACGAAATTTTTTGGAAAGTGACTAGGAACAAGCATTCTGGAAGAAGAGTACATATTGATTTACAGAAGAATAACTTAGAAAGCAGATTTCAGACTACATTATTTAAATATAAATGGTTCAGAATTTTCATGATAAAAAGATAGCATATTTTAAGAATTTAAAATTTCTGAGTAAGTATGGTAAAAGGAAAAGTCTTATTAGTTCAAATTAACTCCTTTGAGCCAGGCGTATATATACTCTTCTCTGATGTACAATCTTTTGTACTGTGCTACTACCTGTGAAACTACTCACACTGCTTAAGAATGAAATAAAATAACCTGGGAAGTGATCTTGACGGTGTTTTCAAAGGATTTGCTCATTTTAGAGTTGAGGGAGATCACTATCACTGTGAATAAAATATATTTACATTTTTACACCTTGAGAAAAAAGAAGAAGAAACACTTGAAAAATTTGTGCTTTTGTTCAGAGTTTGATGTTTTGTAGTTTGCATCAAAGTGAACCCAACTTTTTTTTAAAAAATGTTGTAATATTTATTAAAATATGTAAACAGCAGCTGATCTAATACATTTTTATTTTTATTATCTGTAAATTAAAAAGATAAAACTGTTTCAAAAGAAACACTCTTAGAGTATTTATTTCACTTACTTTAACTTCAATTTCTCCTCTAGGTATTATGGTAAATGTTCTGAAGAAGTCTAGAATGGTTTTTGTTTGATGACTGATATGAATTTTTAAAGCTGAAATAATGAAATAATTTATCAGCCTACAATGAAACTACTAGTAATAACTACTAACATAAATTGCTTATTGTAACGAAAATAAATCGGTACCTTCACTTGTAGATTCCATTCTTGAAGCAGTATTAACTGTATCTCCAAAAAGGCAATATCTTGGCATTTTAAGACCTACTACACCAGCTACACAAGGCCCTATTAATAAAATTTAAATATATAAGATATATTTTATTTCAAAATAAACTTTTGCTTAAGATTATGTTATTTTAAAGTTGTAATATAGTCTAAATTTAATTTTAAGAAATGTAATTTTTTATAGATTTTAAATCTTACCCAAAGATACTAAATATTTTTTGTAATTTTTTACTCATAATCACTGCTCAGAGTTTTTACAACATTGTAAATTCAGAATATGTAACCTTATATAAAGCACTATTTGTCTACTGTTTTAATCAAAAATTGTCAATGCATCATTTACTTGTGTTATAATGTGGTATATACAATATATATCACTATAGTGTATAGCTTATAACATCTTAAAAGAAATTTATGTATTTCATATTTTACAATAAACTTAATATCCAATATACTTTCTTCCACTGTTTGAAATTTTATCCAAATTTTTGATCAAGAACTTTACAATGCAAACTGTACAAATGTTCCATTCTTTTGAAAGCTAACATGGTGATTTGTTGACTCCACAAATTTCCAGGATGATAAGAAGAGTCATTTGTATAAAAAGTAAGAACTGGCTTCAATATTGATAGCATTTCTGATAGACAGAAATGCTGTACAAAAAGTAGTTTCAAGATAGCAAAGAATTAAAATCCTAAAACATTAGTGTTTTTTCATTCAATTCATTTCTCCATAGGAGTCTTAAATCTTATATATACATCTGAAAAAAGGAAATGATTACTACCCTTTTTATTAAAAATGATTTTAAATATTTTAAATAACAGCTACCAAAATAAACTTTTTGAACTAACTAAGATTCTGAACTAACTTGGAGAGAAAGTTTTGAAAAAATTCCAGAGTTTAGACTAAGAGTTGCACTAAAATATTCAGATATATTAATTAAGCACAGCAATTATAATCTAAGGGCTGCATTTTCTTTTGCGTTAATCATTTTTAACACTTTCCAACGATGTTTAAGAGTGATTATGAATTCAATTAGTCTATCTGTATGTCTTTCAGTCCTCCTGTCTATACGTTGTGTGATAACGTAGGCAAAGAACATTTAAAGCTGCAAGTACACACAATTGGAAAGTGTTAATAATCAATGTGCATTACATGATTTTTTGTTCTTGTTTATTTTATTCTGCCAAATACTATATATTGGACTTCATCATTGTTACACATCTGTATTAAATAATCAATTGTTATTCCTTTGTACTGCTAATCAGTCTAGTAATGATTTAGAAAGCAAAATAAAGATACATGTAATGCAGTTTTGTTTAATATAGTTCATCTCAGCTACAGAACTCGATAAAATACTATTTATTTTGTGTGAATTTAGAGGGTTTGGAAGTTGTGAAATATTATCTGTTCATTACAAATTCTGAGGATATATGTAGGAAACTTGTACCCTTATGGGGCATTCTGGAAACTTCTGTCATATTGGTGATTATCTTTGTTTTCTGTATGTCTGTGTTACAGATAACTACTATTTTAGATCTTTCCTCCTTAATATTGAAGAAAATAAACATCTTAAAAGTACAAACCTGAATGTATTCCAATTCTTAATTTCAGTTTCCTATTAGGTTTGTGCTTGATTTTGAAATCAGCTAATTCTGCTAGCAACTTGAGTGCAAGTCTAGCTATTTCTCTGGCATGTTCATTTCCATTTCTAACAGGCAATCCAGATGCCACCATGTAAGCATCTCCAATTGTTTCAACCTAAAAAATGAGCAGATAGGAATTAGTTGATGGCAAATATGACATAGGTTTAATAGATTGTATCTGAACCACTAGAAATCATTTTAGCTATATTCTTCAATACAATATGGACAACTAAAATGCTTATATGAAAATTATTTTTAAGATATATTTAAGAGACATACTCTTGAAGCACCATTATGAGGTCAAAGATTTTACTGTAAAGAAAAAGATGTATAAAGCTGCCAAAGCTAGGATTTGAACCTGAGCACTCTGCTTACCATGTGGATGCTCTGCCACTGAGCCACTTTAAGTATGTAAAGGTTTAAAAAAATCTTATGCAATAACAAACATATAAATAAATCTGATGTTGACCAAAATAAGTTTAATATCAATATTTAATTCTTTACACATTAGATACTTCATTTTTTAAACTAAAATAATACTAAGATTATTAAGAAAGCTATAAGACTGAGCTAAGAAGAGAAATATATTCAGTGATAGACATACTGTCTCTGATTGAACACATAGAAAATGACTTTACATCATAAGGCGAGGCTAATGTACATACATGCTGAATTGTGCCTTAAAAGTGAAAATATCAGAAGGCATTTTTTGATACACTGCTTCATGGGAAAAAAAAAAAAAAAAAATTGCAAATCACCTGTTGGACCATTTTTTTTTTTTTTTTTTTTGTCTTAAAAGAGAATGCTATCTCTCAATAAAAGATACAGTCATTTACAAAAGTTTAAGACCAGTAACCAATTTTCAGTATTTTAACACATTGCATCATTTGCGCAGATTATTGCATCAGACGCATTCTACTGCTATAAATAAAGGTGGCCAACACATTTGACGCCAGTTGTTTATTGGATTTTTGTCGTAGACAGTGCTGTTGTGTAATTATTGTAATGGGTATAAAACCTTCACTTATTGTTACAAAAAGGCCAGAAATACTGACCCTACATGAAATTGGATTTTCTGAATGTCAAATAAGTTCGAAGATAAATGTGAGTAAGACAGCTGTGCATCAAGCTATTAGTGAATTTAAAATTTCGGAAAAATTTGTGGACCTTAAGAGAAGCGGTCGCTCTAGAAAAACGAGTGCAAGCGATGGTAATGTGATAAGAAGGATGGTCGTACTACCGTACGAGATCCAAACAATAGGATTAGACATTCTCTGGCTGTACAAGGCGCCAATGTCAGTTTGAGTACTATTTCAAGACGTTTGGCCCAAGTCAAAGATTTTAGTTTATCAACCCATAAACCTGCAAGGAAACCCCGACTTACTCCAAGTATGAAAAAGAAATGACTGACTTTCGCCAGACAATATCAGAATTAGACAGTACAGCAGTGGAGTAGTGTCTTTTTTTTTTTGGATGAGTCAGATGTGCAGCAATTTTCTGCATGTGCAACAAGTGTTCGCCATCCAAGGGGGAAAAGATATGATGAGAGATATACGATTGAAACTATGAAACATCCTCCAAGCCAAATGATATGGGGGGCAATGTCTGTGTCCGGTACTGCTAGTCTGCATTTTGTGCCACCTAAAACCACTATGAACGGAAAGAGGTACCTTAATTTGTTATGTGAGATATTAAAGCTTCACATGCGTGTTCATAAATGTTAAATTTTCATGCATGATTGTGGCTCTGAGTCACAGGGTGAAGATTGTCAAGAAATATCAGAGGGCACAGAAAAGTGCTTGACTGGCCAGGTAACAACCCAGATTTGAATCCAATAAATAATCTTTGGTGTATTATGAAAAATAAAATCATCGGAAGGCAAACGTCCACTGCTACGACACTTGTTGAAGTAATAAAGTATGTCTGATGTACAGACATTTCTAAAAACTTACTGGAAGTCTCTTATTTATAGCATGCCTAAGAGGATTGCACAAGTTACTGATTTTTCTATGGGTGGTCTTAAATTTTTGCAAATGACTGTAGATCACAGGCAATATTTAGATAATAGATCTCTTATAGGAAATATCTTCCAGTTGTCTTCTAATGTAATCTATTATCAAATTCATTCAAAATTTTTACAGAAGCAGAAGTTTTAAAATAAATTGTGTTAAAATCTCTGTATTCCATGAATGAGTGAGTTGCATTAAAAAATAATTACAAAAAAAAAAAAAAAAAAAAAAAAAAAGAGATTTTAAATAATTTTTTTTTAAAAACTAAAACTGTCTTCTCTTTAAAATGTTGGGTTCAAATATTCTTCTAAAATATACAGAAACCTAATGCTAAAGCATCATATGTAAAACTTCTAAAATTCTACAAAACATTTAAAAACAAAAGATTGATTAAAATTAAATTAAGTATTTCACGTTGCACCCCCTAGTTTCCATTGTTAATGATCGCCAGCTTTTGTTTTGTGATGCGTGGTCGCTTAGACACATATTCAAAGACATATTCTTTTATTTGCATAAACTAGCAGGCTTTTCCCGCTTCGCTGGACACTATACTTAAATGAGTTGTCGAAATCCTATATCATTATTAATAACCTAAGTTCCCGCTGTGTTCGGTAGAGGTTTTTCTCGCTTGCAACGTGAGGAATCTAGGTCCTCACTGGCTTCGATAGCAACTTACCCTCATCTTACTTCTTCTTCTCGAGCGGGTAAGCTCCAAGTTTTGCGAAATCCCACCAAAGTACATAATGCGTACATTTAATCAACATACACACACCAAAATTCGCCATTCTAAGATAATTTAAGGCGAATTCAAACGGAAAAACGTATTTTTACACGTGTTTATTGCTCCTCTACCCCAAAGGGGAATTTCGATAAATTTTCGTTACAATAAGTATCAAATGAATATAAACAATTCAAGCACCAAATTTCGTGACTGCAGACCCTATAGATTTACGAAAACAAATTTAGCGCTAAAAGGGGGGGGGTCTCAATATGCCCCTTCGTAACTCCTCCCCCCCCCTCGAAAAAAAGGAAACAAACAAACAAACCGAAAATGTGTTTTTGGAAATATCCTAAAGAAGACACATGGCTGTTTTCAATACCTTAAGAAACGATTTCCCCCCTCCTTCATTAAGAATCAAGAATTCCAAAATCGTACCTACATAATGTTATATTTATACTCAAGTCTAGTCTCCTCATCTGCAATTTCTTCACCGGGAAGTAATTTGGGGCCGAGTCAGGCTTACAAACTTTTTTGCTTCTTGCCTTCTGTACTCATGTGTAGTCTCCCCATGTGCAATTTCTTCACTGTGAAGTAATTTGGAGCCGAGTTATGCTTACAAAGGTGTTTTTGCCTTCTGTTCCCCCTAGGGGGTAATGGGCGTAATTTCCATAAATCACGTTACTTTAGGTGTCGGATACATATAAACAATCCAGGCACCAAAATTCGTGACCGCAGATCCCATAGATTTCTCAGGACAAATTTAGCTGAAAGGGGTGTCTCGATTTTGCCCCCTCGTAACCCCACCTCCCCCCCCGAAAAAAAAATCGAAAATCACAAAAAAGACAATGCGTTTTTGGAAATATCCTAAGGAAGTCACATAGCTTTTTTCAATATCTTTGTTCAATTTTTGGTAGAGTTCTACTCAAAAATACGGAATTTGCGAAATTTCCTGCCAAAAGTCGATTTCCCCCTCCCTCCCCTTAAAAATCGAAAATTCCTAAATCGCAGATAATGTTTTATTTGTACTCATGTCTAGTCTTCCGATGTGCAGTTTCTTTACTGTGAAGAATTTAGAACCGTGTTAGGCTTACAAATGTGTTTTTGACTTCCCCCCCCCCTCCCCTCCCCGGGAAATTTTGAAAAAGTTAATAGGTATTATTTTAAATTGGGTAAAGTAATTTTAAGTTGTTTCCGGCTATCTCTAAATGGGTAGCTAGATACAGTCTGTTAACATGTAAAGCTTGTTCATTTGATTGACTGTTGAAACGTTGCAATAACTATGTTGTTTCTTAAATAAGCTAATCAACCAAAAGAGATGACTATGTCTAATATGAGGAATTGTATTAAAATGTATTGTTTTCAGCCAGCCTCATGGAGATAGCCCAAAATGTCATTTACGAGGTGCCACTGGTATTTATATACCTATATCATTTAGTTTTCAGCGTTTTTATGCGTTCTTAGACTTTTTAAGGTGCAACCAGAAAACGTTCGCCCTCTGTGGCTGTGCAGTTAGGTACATAATTGCTTATAGTTCTTGAAAGGAAGCATGAAGAAATTTATACATATTACCTCCTATTAAGGTTGATTATCTAAAATGCAGTAAATTATTTAAAAGCGAATGAAACGTATATTTTAAAATTTAGTTTGGCATTGCTGCACTAGAATTATCACACTTACTATTTACCAGGATGAACAGAAGATTTCAAATACGTTACGAAACATGCAGTCATAGGAAAAAAATAGTCTGATACTCTATTATGATTTTGTCTTTTGCTTATTTACTGGAATATTCTGCTATTACGATGGTCCAATTGACAGTGAACTGTTTTTTAGAACAAAATGGTTCGGGTTCAAATCTTGGGTAAAGCATCGATGTTTGTGAAGTCTTCTTATGTATATCAGAAATTGCTCATTGTTATTGTGAATTTATGTAACCCGGGTAATTAAGACAAAAGTCACTGCAATTGTAGTTTTCAAAGATGTGGAGAAAAACAAATTACTGATTTATTCTGAAAACCCCCATTAATTACAAAGTTTTTGAAAAGTTGAGTGGAATCATTCCAGATTTTTAGTGCTGTTCATTTGTTTATTTATGTTAGTTAACATAATATTTTCACATACAGATTCGCATTAATACAAGTATCCAACTTTAGCAGCTAGAGCATGGTGGTGTCGTCAGAAAGTTTTCCAGGAGATGGCAAACTTAAAGTTGCAAAATTTTGGTATGTGTTAGACATTCAGTTAGACTCATATAATTGTTAGAGATGATATTTATTTACAAAAATTACATAACTTGCTCTAAAACCATCCATATCTGTAAAATCTACCGTCAAGTCGACTTGAACTCTACTCACACACTGTTAAAAATTTCTGTAAATTTAATGTAAATATTTATCCAGAGTCTCTGTAAATTTACAGTAATTCTTAGTTAAAAGTGAATAACCGAGATTCTCAATCTTTATTCTGTATTTTTACGTAATATTATTATTTAAATTTTTAATTAAAATAAAAAGTTACTGTTTCTACTTTAGAAAAAACATTCCAAGTCAGAAATATATTCTCACCAGTAATTAATTAAATTAATATTAGTTATTAAAATGAATGTATAAAATAAGTGTTTTTAACATCTCCGTTTATTTTTCTCTGTAATTTTATGTAAAACTTAAGATAATAGATTACACAGAGTTTTCTGTTGAAATTTTTAACAGTGCAGGGAATTTTAGAGCCAACCTAATTCGTGAGACAAGTCAGTTTGGTTTTAATTGGCTTTGTGTTACAAATTTTATTTAGATAATCATCAAAATTCTAATGACTCAGGTTTTCTTCCACTAAGTATTAGAATTGTGATAATATCTCTCCGGACCACCCCTAGTGGGGAATTACAGACCGTCGCTATGAGCCCGTTGCATAGATTTAACACGTTTAGCGCCTTGTCAGCCATACTAGATTCTAGACATTTTGTCATATAAAAGCTTGTCTCTAAAAGTACTGAAGGAATCATCTTGAAACTTTAGGAGTGTGCAGAACATGTTATACTTCAAACATTTCAGGGAAAGTTTTACCCCGAAAGTAAATAATATTTTTTATTGTGACTTTGATTTTAATGATTAATGATTTTATAAAATTAAAAGATAATTTACCTTGTATACATCAAAATTTTCTATGATCGAATCAAAGATTGAGTAGAGATCATTCAGAAAGTCAACAACCTATTAAAAATAAAATAAAAAAGCTGTTATACAAAAATTCATTTAAATTTTTACTTAATGGTTATTGCTTTTTTTGTACATTCGTTAAAATATTAATAGAAATAACATTTGAATATGGTAGTAAAGCAAACATTTACTTGTAGTGGAGTGCTTTCTGCTGATAGTTGAGTGAATCCTACAATATCGCTGAAGAAAATGGTGACAGAATCAAAATATTCTGGTTTCACATGACAACCTTTTTTTAGTTCGTCAGCTACATATCTACATAAAATATTAATAAGAAATAAGTAAATGAATAAAATATTATAATGACTACCAAAGTTTTATGCATTAACTATTTAAAAATGTATTGCTTATAATGTATATCCATTTATAATGATTATAAATAAGTGTGATATATAGGGAAACAATATTTTATTTCGAATTCTTGGATATCACTCATTATTATTTCGTGAATTGAAAGTTTTTGTTTTTATTCATGTGGGGGCGTTAGTCAGTATTTTCTTTTAGAGCATTGCTAACAAGAAAAGTCTCCATACCCAGAAAATGTTGAAAAAATATATACAATGTTCAAAAAAGAAAAAATACTCTTCTCATGAAGTTATGTACAGTCGGTAACAAAAGTGTCCGAACACTAGCTAAAATTCCTATGTAAAAAAAGTACACTACATACGGTTTTGTTAAATAAATCCTTGTCGAATCATGTTCTTAGACTGACTGAGAACAGGATTCGACAAGGATTTATTTAACAAAACCGTATGAAGTGTACTTTTTTTACATAGGAATTTTTTCTAGTGTTCGGACCCTTTTGTTACCGACTGTATGTTTATAAAAAATAATTTCGGGGAATCTGAATAGATTGATTGTAAAAAAAATAATGAAAATATCATTTTCTCTCTCTCTCTTTAGCTGTTTATCGCTCCTTAGCGACACGTGGAAAGTTGAAACAAAATTTTTTTTTATCTCCCCCCCCCCCCCTCCATAAATTTCAAGGAAAACAGTTTTCTATATTCGTCACATTAAAATAATTTAAGTAAGATTACTTCAAATAAACACTTTTATAGCTACAACTTTGTCATAATTTTTTTTTTTTTTTTTTAATGTGTAAATTGAAATCTAATGATCGTATAATAACAACCTTTATTAATTGCGAAACGCTTAAGTTAAAATATATTTGAGATTTGCGTGTACAATTTGAGATCTGCGCAACCTTAAAATAAAACATAATACACATTTTTATTGCATAAAAATTAAAAAGCATTAACAATTTTCATATGAATAAATATCAAACAGTTATCAGAACGCTTTTTTAGTTCCCCATCATACTATAGGTATGGGGAACTTAGGTAATCGCGAAAATTGTAGACATCGGTTTTTTGACTTTTTTACCCGTTTTCAGGTGTGAGGAATGCGAAAATGACAAAATTTGTATGATGTCTGTCTGTAGGGTGTCTGTTAGTGTGTTAGTCTGTTAGTGGGTTAGTGTGTTAGTCCGTTAGTTTGTTAGTCTGTGTACACGAAATCTCGCGAACAAATTGTCGCAGAGAGGTCTGATCAGTTTTAAAATATTACTTTCGACACTGGCAAGAACGCTATTCATTTGCAACATTCGAATTACAAAACTTCGTAAGTTATTAGAAGCTTACGATTTTCTTAACATGGGAGAACAGGACAAAAATTCATTTAAACGTGCATTAAATGGAAACTTTTTTACTGTAAAAATATCAGAACAGTTTTAAAATATCAGTTTTGATGCCGGAATGAACATCGGTAACTATAAATATGCTACTTTGAAAATTTCGCAAGTTACTGGAAATTTACGAATTTCTTAACATGGCAGTATAGGGAGAAATTTCACATGAACGTCAATTTTTAGAGATATTTTCATCGTAATGATGTCAGACTACTTTTGAAATGTTATTTAGGACACTGGCATGAATATTTATGACTATGAATTTTCCAATATAAAAATTTCTTAAGTTGTTGGAAATTTACGAATTTCTTAACATGGCAGCATAGAGCAAAATTTCACATAAACGTCAATCTTGAGGGATGTTTTCATCGTAAAGTTGTCAAACCACTTTCGAAATATTATTTAGGATACTGGCATGAATATCATAGACTATGATTTTTTTTGAATTTAAAAAATTCGTAAGTTATTTGGAGTTTACGATTTACTTAATATGTCAGAATAAGGAAAATTGAGCATAAACTTCCATTTTGAGGATCATAAATACATTAGACAAATTCAAAATTACATTAATGATATTTGTTTGAACATGATTGAATACAAATATTTTAATAGGAAAATTTTGTAAATTATTCGTAATTTACGATTTTATCAACATAGCGAAATTGTAAATTTTTCATATAAATATGAATTTTGAGGATTATTGCATTGGAAATAGTAGCATGAAAACTAAACAACGGAATTGACCCCGATCAAATAAATTAATAGGTTAGAATAAGATAAATATATCGAAGTGAACGGTGGATAGCCTATTATTCGGGGATTTCATTCTGTCACTGTATTAAGCTTTGGTCAAATTCATTTCTTTTAACATGATTGTAATATGTCTCGCACTAGAAATTTACGAGAACATAAATATGATGGGGAACTGAGCAGAGTCCACCTATGCCAACTAGTTTTTCATGGAAAACCGGTTAAGACAAACTGTTTTAGAAAAATAATTAAACGGATTAAAATGATTAACTCAACATTAAAGCCATATTTTTAGAACAGTATGCACATGAATATTTAAAATATAAAGTTTTCTAGTCATTAACATCTCATTACACGGGTTGTTTAAAATTTACCAAAAAACTTTTTTAATTCTACCGCCTAAATTAGTGTTAATAAATTTAACTTAAGTAGATACATTTTTATGACCTTAATTTTGTAAAATATGTAAATGTACACTGCTGATTAAATCGAATTTTAAGCCAATTTTTATTGGAAAATTATGAACAGTCAAAAGTTTTAAGCACACACTGATTTTAATTTATAGTGTGAGGGAGAGTATCGAAAATCCTTTGACTAGCCAAAAATCCACAAAAACGAATTTGTTTATAATAGAATACTGGTTGATATTGAAATATGCTTAATTTAAAGATTTGATCCTATTCAACATTCATTCCATCAAAAGAAAGAATATATGTATGGTTGAGGCTTTCTTTGAGGGATCGGGGTATGGGGAGGGATGTTAAAAGAAAACCACAATTTTTGCGAAAAAAAAAAAAAAAAATTCCTTGCCTCTCTGATCGTCTTTATTCATTAAAGTTATTTTTTAGGAAAATATTCATTATTTTACGACATATACTAACTTTATAAGTGGGAATCAGTAAAAAATGCTAGAAACGATAAGATAATTTACACCAGAAAAAAGAAAATGAAAGTTCCGTTTAAATAGTTACAACTGTTCCCAATATCAGTTCAAAATGCAAAATGAATACAATTTCCGAATTATATCTTGCCCACTAGCAGCTGAGCGGTTCTGCGCTCAAAGCTGGTAGACGTTAGGGGAGCCGTTCGAAGTTTTCCGTGGTTTTCTCCGAAACTTGCGCAAATACGGACTAGAACCCCTTAGAAAGACCCCCCTCCCATGTAGGGCACTCCACCTCAGGCCTAGGACCCTAGAGTAGTCATTCGGCCTTACTCCCAAAACACCGAATTATACCTTCATTTCTAAAATCTTTATTTTCATCTAAAAATGAAAATACTTTTTTTTTTTCAGATTTTAAAATAAGATCTTAAAAGTTAACTAGAATCATAAATTAATAATAAATTAATCATAAATTATAAAAGATTTCTCAAATAAAATAAAGACGGTACTAAATATATGCATAACTTAAGCGTATGTGACTTAAGCGTATGCGTAATCATGCGATAAAGAACATTTTTTAAGAAGTGAAATTAAATACTTTCAACCACAAGTCACTTCTGCAAATTATAGAAGGTTATATATAAAGAAATCAACTATTTTATCTGATAATTTTAAAGTTATTCAATAACGATTCCGCGAACATTTGTTTAGAAAGCTATTTTAAAATTTATTAAAATTACTTGACAAGAAAGTATTTTGTTCGCCAAATCGTATGTTGTCTTTGAGTTTTACGCGCCAAATACTCGAAATTATTTAATTTTTTTACGGATTTTCTACTGGGGGTTCCGTCGATAAATTTGACAGATTTTACATTACGAAAGTAAGTAGTATCAGTGGAATTTTTAAAAGAATATTTCGAGTATGCGCTTTAAGGAGACTTTCCGAGTAAGTATTACTCGAAAGCAATTTTATATTCTATTATCTTATAAATAAAATTCTAAGAAAAGGTCCTGGATATGTCAGAATAAGATAATTTCAAATAGCATTTTGTTTGTGAGAAAAGTCATGAAGTAAATGAAGATTAATTTTGTAAATTGATAAAAATCTTATTTTAATTGTTGAATTCTAAGTAATATAGTGTAATTTGTTTTCTCTTATTATTTAGGTTTATTTACTAACTAATCGTTATTTCTAAAACAGATTTTCAAGTATATCATAAAAAGCAGTTTTATAATTCTTAAAAAATCAAAGTAATTTTTATGTTAATATTATATTATGACAGTAATTTTTTAATGTTACAAAATAAAACTAAAATCTTATAAAAATAAATAAACGAATAAACCTTGCTTCTAAAGCAGTGAAACAAAATCTATATCAAGAATATTTTGATTATTATATATATATATATATATATATATGTATATATGTTGGCAGAACTATATCCTCGATACAAATACATAATAATAAAAATTATACGATAAAAAACTTTTTATATACCATGTTTTTACATTTTCTGTCAAATCATAGCTATAGAACTACATTAGCTGTTTATAAATGCGCATAAAATTTTTAAAGTTATAATGGCGTCAATTTTTGTGAGATGCATAATTTAACTTTTTACAATTTTTTAACATTCACGTTTAATTAAATGTATTTATTTATTAAATGTATTTATTTTTATGTCGAAAGAAAATGAACCCGTAATTTTTTTTTTTTTGGCAACAATTAAATTATAGCTAATATTTCAATGGCTATTTTTAAAGCTGTTACGAGATTATTATTTTCATATTTTAATTAATTAAAAGAAAACTAATCAAAAATTCGAAAATCGGGCTTCGAAGCATTGTGCTGTCAGCATTGTTCTGAGCTATTCTGAAAGTTTCAAATGTGTAGCTAGTAGGGAAGTTAGTGAAAAATCAATTGCAAGATTTGCACCGGACAAACAAACAAACAAACAAGAATCGAAGTTATTAAAAACATGGTAAAAAAGGCAAATACAGTAAAAAACTAGTTGGCATAGGTGGATTCTGCTCAGTTCCCCACTATATTTATGTTATCATAAATTTCTAGTGCGAGACATATTATAATCATGTTAAGAGAAATGAACTTGACCAAAGCTTGACACAGTGACAGAGTGAAATCCCTGCCTAATAGGCTATCCACCGTTCACTTTGATATATTTATCTTATTCTAATCTATTAATTTATTTTATCAGAGTCAATTCTAATGTTTAGTTTTTATGCTACTATTTCCAATGCAATAATCCTCAAAATTCCTATTTATATGAAAAATTTTAATTTTCGCTATGTTGATAAAATCTTAAATTACGAGTAACTTACGAAGTTTTCCTATTAGAATATTTGTAGTCAATCATGTTCAAACAAGTATATCATAATTGTTATTTTGATAGATTTATGATCCTCAAAACGGACGTTTATGCTCAATTTTGTCCTATTCTGCCATGTTAAGTAAATCGTAAATTGTAAATAACTTACGAATTTTTTAAATTGGAAAAATCATAGTCTATGATATTCATGCCAGTATCCTAAATAATGTTTCAAAAGTGATTCGACATCTTTACGATGAAAATATCCTTCAAAATTGACGTTTATGTGAAATTTTGCCCTATTCTGCCATGTTAAGAAATTCGTAAATTTCCAATAACTTGCGAATTTTTTATATTGGAAAACTCATAGTCAATAATATTCATGCCAGTGTCCTAAATATTTCAAAAGTGGTTTGACATCTTTACGATGAAAATATCACTCAGAATTGACGTTTATGTGAAATTTTGCCCTATTCTGCCATGTTAAGAAATTTGTAAATTCCAAATAACTTGCGAAACTTTCAAAGTAGCATGTTTATAGTTAATGATGTTCATTCCGAATTCAAAACTGATATTTTAAAATTGTCCTGACATCTTTACAGTAAAAATTTTCTATTTAATGGACGTTTAAGTGAAATTTTGCCCTGTTTTCCCACGTTAAGAAAATCGTAAATTTATAATAATTTACGAAGTTTTTTTAATTTAAATGTTGAAAATAATTGGATTCTTACCAGTGCCGAAAGTAATATTTTAAAACTGATCTGACGTGACTTCGCTGCGACTATTTGTTCTTGAGATATCCTGTACACAGACTAACAAACTAACTAACGGACTAACAAACACCCTACAGACGGACACCATACAAATTTTGTCATTTTCGGATTCCTCACACCTGAAAACGTGTAAAAAAGTCAAAAAACCGAGGTCTAAAATTTTCACGATTACCTATGTTCCTCATAACTATAGTATGATGGGGAACTAAAAAACAAAAAAACAAAAAAAAAAAAGAAACAAGAAAAGAAATTGTATCGATCTTTTTAAAAACTAAAAATTACAAAGAATCCCAAGAACCACAAACGTTTTCATTGCAGGATAATTTCAAAGTTTTAAATTATTTAAGACCTATATTAGCCATGCACAATTAAGTAAATTTTTAAAACAGTTTTAAAATATGGGTAATTTTTCCAGTTTTTAAGACTTTGAAAACTTCTTGTGGCTCTCCAGGGGATCATGACTCCCTCTTTAAGAAGTTTTCTTTTAGAGGATAGGTATGAGGGGGAGTAAAAAAATTAAACATTTCGTTTGACAACCGTACAATGAGATTGAAAATCACGTTCTCTTTAGTCTAAATTTTTCATTTTTGCCTATAAAATTATCTTCATCTTATTCTTTAAGTTACACGGTTTACCATTTTTTATTTGTTGGCCAGTATATAATATATGTAAAATATAAACCCCCTTAATTAGGTCTTTTTATATTATTAAGTTATAATTTAATAAATATATTCTTTAATAATATTTCCAATCTGTTCTTTCAAATAGAAAATGTCATTTCCGTTTTCTTAAATCCAAACCGTTAGCAATTTTTTTTTTTTTTTTTTTTTAATTGTTCCAACGTAGTTTTATTTCAAATTGCTTCTTTTCCCTACAGAAAGAAATAATCCCGATAGACAAAAGGCCAACCCTGTCTCAAAATGAAAGACCAATTAAATAAATAAAAATTACATTGCTACGCCATCTTTTTTCTTATTGTCGTTGCTAAGTGAACTATATGTTAACCTATTAAATAAAGTTCACGGTGTCATACTTAAAATATTGTACTGGCCTCTATACTACGCTGGAAAACCCTGTAGTATTGTAATAAATATGACTAGTTAAATTGAGTCTGAATTATTGAGTCTATTTAAATACGAACCATGACTGCTTTATAGCAAAATGGCGGTCAAGACTGCCCTTATATATATATATATATGTAAATATACAGGATTTTTTCTTTTTTTATTTAACGAAATTTTGCCGAGATATCTAGTGGTTAAACTGTTCTGAGTTCAAAGCTGGTAGACGGGAAGTACACGACTTGGATCTATCCCAGGTCGTGCTCGACCTAGGAACCGAAGGGCTAGATCAAATTAGCCCTTCGGAGCTCCAGAATTTGACGTATATACGGCTAGGAAAAAAGAAAGATCCACATGGAAGGGGCCCACGCTAGGCCCGGGTTTTTAAAGCAGATAATTGGTCTTAACCTGAACACCAACACTATCGAGTGATCTAGATAAAAGTTGGGGTTTAGAATAATAGAAAGATAAAAATTACACGAAATTATAGAATAATGAATAAATAAGAATAGATAAAATTACTTTAATTTGATTAAATGAATTGAATTGAGATAAATTTACGATTGGTTTTAAGTAAATAGTATGTGATGTTTTCAACATCACAGAACGAGGAGGGGAGGGGCTGCACTTAAAACAAAAATTTTAATCTATCATAACTTTATGAAAAAGCACAGTAGGATAAAACTTATTTTATTTTATTTATTTATTTATCTATTTATTTTTACAAATATTTGTCTCGAAAAGATCTTTTCACCGATTTACAAAAGACTTCCCTTCTCATTTGAAATTTTAAGCTCGGCTTGCTAGCCATTTCCCTATATGCCAGACCCCCTCTTAAAAAAAAAATAAAAAAATAAACAAAATCCCTTTCAAATTGATTGAAAACATGCTTTTAGAAATTCCAACGAGTTCCCACGATGCTAGGGGTAGGGTGTGATTTATGTTAAACCCTGTATACATATATTATTTTTTTGGAAAGAGTTATTAACATTCAAAGTTCTTTAGATCTCTAGATCTCATAAAACACAATCCTTAAGGCTCTTGATATATTGTGTCAATCACCATTTCTTGATAAAATTATATATAATATTAGTCTGAATGAAAGCGTCGTAAAGTAAGATTTCGACAAAATAAATAAATTTACCTTGGAATCATCTGATAAAGCAGCTCGTCAGTTTTTTTCTTTTCATCTACTAAAGACTGAGTTTTTTCTTCAACCAAGCTCTCTAGATCGTTTGCATATTGTTCCATCCTGTTTAAGAGGTTGTCCAAGAAATTTTTGCTTGACATGCCTCTGGTAAAAAAAAAAAAAAAAAAAAAAAAAAAAAAACAGTTCGTTATTTGAAAATTATTGTAATATTTATGCTATTTTTATAAAAAAATCCAATACTACAAAACATAATTGCCGAAACGTCAGTGGTCGAAATGTCTGCCAGTCTGTCTGTATGTCTCGCAATAGCGGTCGCAAAAATCACTCTATTGCATGACTTGCAGTTCGGTACACATGTTCAATAACCATACAGAAATAGCTGTACAGTTTTGGGTCTGTATTCTATTTGTAGTTCGTGTACAGGGACACACCAAAGTTTTTCTTATCATCACGGCCTTTGAACAGAATTTGTATGTTTTGCGATAGCAGCCGCAAAAACCACTCTATTGATTTGCAATTTGGTACATATGTTCATTGACCACACAGAAATAGCTGTATAGTTTTAGGTGTGTATTCTATTTGTAGTTCGTGTACAGGGGTACAACAAAGTTTTTCTTATCATTGCTGCATGTGTTGCAATAAAAGCTGCATGTGTTGCAATAGCAAGCGCAAAAACTCTTTGATTGACTTGAAAATTGGTACACGTGTTCAAGCGCTATACAGAAATAGTTGTAAAGATTTTGGGGCCTACATTGTTTATGGATCGTGTACAGGGACACAGCAAAGGTTTTCTTACCATTACGGCCTATAAGAAGGGTTTCTTTTAAAGTCATTTTAACATAGTTACACTGCATTCAGCAAAATGAAATTAACATGCATTATTGAGATGCTTAAAAGCATATTTCCTGTAGAAAATGTTGCTTAGACTTAAAAGTAATGTACAGGACCTCACAAAAGTGTTTCGACAATGTCACATAATCATCCATATTATGTCTAATTTCGGATAATCATTCATGAGCTACATAGAATAAGTTCATAATTCGTATCCATAATATCTAGAATAAGTTATCATCATAGGAGCTGTTGCTTCCACTGACAATGTTAAGTTGCAGCAAGAATGCTAGCTACAATTACTTGAAAGCAGAAGGAAACTCCAAGTTATCAATTTTACCAACAAGATCAGAAGTCGTGATAAAGATCACATTAGCAATCAAGCCTTCCAAACGTGGAGCAAAAGTACCAGGCTCTAACGATCCTCAATATTGCAATTTGATGAAACAATTAGACAACAGATTGAAATCGAGCACAATAAGTATGTGATCCTGCAGGAACCAATGCAAAACTCATCACTTCTCAAAAACACAGAAATTAAAACTTATCTTCTTGAACCCTACTCCAAAAATGAACCAGCAGTTAACATCAGAGCCAAAGGAATCAAAACAATCGACTCGTATTTAAATGAAGACTGCATATTCGCCTTCACTGATGGATCTTCAGACGAGACTTTGGAAAAGGGAGGGGCTGGCGTAAATTTCATCTTTCCACAAGGTAAAAGAACAGAACAATTCAAAGTTGACGCAGGTAAAATATCCCCAAACAACTTCACCTGCGTGCTTATTGCTATTTAAAATACTTTGAACGAATATTTTAATCTTCAAGAAACAGAGAAGGCAAAGGACGTCATCTTCACCGACTCAAAAGCTGCCCTTCAGGCAATTCAGAAAGGAGACTCAGAAATCTTTGGACAACCCCTGCCTTCCTGGACTCGGCCAATCTTAACGGGTTGGATGCTGTCCGCCGGAGCGAATAAATCGACAGATCACCGCATGGAAGCTGCCTATAACCAGACAGTAATCTAGTCGCTACATAGAATGAGCTACGTCCGATGATTCTTCGTTCAGACTTCATCCATCATCATCAAGAACTAGATGGAACTGCTATGTCATTTCTGGGCAGCAATGTGACTGGAACACCAGAGCTCAGGAATTGCAGGGTAGCGACTTCTGCTTCTTGGACACATAGCTCGACTTGCACACCACACCCTCCAAGATAGCCACGGTGGAAACGCACAGACACGCTCCTGGATGCTATGGAATTTGGAATAAGTGCACTTACTAGCTGAGAGTCGAAATAACAGGAAAACAACAGAAAATTAAAAACAATTTTGAATTTAGGCAATGAGGGAAAATCGCTGGGGGACGGGGCGCAAAAGATAGTAGTGCACACAATAATTAAACCGAAAGTGGAGGCCAATATGAGAAGGGGGAAGGGGACACATTTAAGATTTAAGAATGAGGGGCTGAACGAGAGGTGAACAATGAGATTGAGAAAAAAAAAAAAAAGAATTTTGAATGCGTTAAGCCACAGCGGGAGGAAAAAATGATTTGGGCGCATAGTAAGATTTAGTAGATTTTGAAGTGGCAAGGCCTAAAGACGCCTAAAAGGGAGAGTATTTGCTATGTGCAGGGAGGCCTAATAGGAGAGAGATAGAGGGACCATCGCAATTTTGATCCCCACGGGTGTATGGTGCCCCACGTTGGTAGCCCAATGACTGCTAAACGACCCCATCGAGCACTTGACGGTGCAGCACAGATTAACGAGGACCAGACACCGCCACACTCTCATAAAAGAAAAATAAAAAAAATTATTTTCAAGTTATTAATTTAGAGAATTATTGCTCGGTAGTAGGAGCTTGAGGCTTGCTGATATTAAGTCATTGTTAAAGGCAATTACATGGATGGTAGCTTAAGTTGCTGTAGGTTCTTGTTGTACTGTCCTGGTTACTATCACAACGACATAAGAATAATGGAAATATTTAATTTGAGTTTAACCTAAAGGTGAAGTTAACTGTAGTTAAGAGAATTCCACTTGCTACTGAAGATACTTGATTTTAAAAAGTTAAGTTTTGATTCAATGTTGAGTATTACTGGAAAGTTAAGCGAGACAGAGGTTAGCTTATTCTTGCAATTGGTAGTACTGTCTTCATTACTGACGCGTCGAATTAAGATTGACTAAATAGATTACTTTATTAGAATTTTTAACTTATGAAATTAACTTGGTAGTGTAAAATTACCTTTGATAAGAGAGTTGCAAATGGCAACTGAGGAGACGAAAGGATACATGGTTAAGCTAGACTGATACAGGTGTGATTAAGTAACTAGTTAGTAATAATAAATAATAACAAGTAAATAATAAATGGTTATTAAATTATAATAATAAGCAAGAAAATAATTAGAAAAAAAAAATTTGGTGCGGGTCAAAACTTGATGAGTACCAAAAAGAAAAGTGTCAAGAAATAGTTCTAGGCTTAACAAGGAAAGTATTACCCTTTGAAAACATATGTGCGTGTCAAAACTAGTAGAGTACCAAAAAGACTAAGATTCCGGGGATTGTATACTGTGCGTTCTGCTATGTCCTGCACTCTGAAAAATATAATTGTACAAACCCGGAAAAGGTAATTAACATTATGGTTGCTTTTTGACACTCATTCAAACCTGTTACATTGAGAGAAGGTATTGATTGTGATCAGAATTAGGTGGGTACCAAAAAGAATAGGTTAGCAAGGAAATATTCTTTGTGATTAAATCACTACAAATGGACTAACAGTTGTCAGCTCCATCGGACCTGGACATTTTAAGAATAATCCTGCTGAAGGAATTGTCATTGTGGTTGCTTTCTGATCACCGACTGCGACAAGGTTCTTGTTAGCCATCCTACAATTGATAAAAAAGAACTATTCTGCAAAGGTAAAAGTCAACATGTTTGCTTTTTGACCACGCCATTCATACTCTAAAGGAAAAAAAATAACGCATTCATGCACAGTCATGAGCGTGGCGCGGACTTACGGACTTATAAGCCAAGGACCGTTTACAATTGTTCTTTTTTTAATTTTTTATACATTTTAATTTTTACAAATTTTTTATACATTTTAATTTTTTACAAATTTTTTATACATTTACTTTTTATATTAGTGTTTTTTTACATTATTATACATTTTAAAACTTTTTATTTCAAACTTTTCTATTTTTCTATTTTTATTTTTACCGGAGCTCAGACTATATAAGTACCTGCCGCTTTAACTTCGTCGAGCACGATCGTGACCAAAAATAAACAAAAAGTCATTCATTTCAGATAATGGGCTTTGGTAGCGTTCAGGTCCTCTTGATTTTTTCGGTTACCATCTTCTGTATACAGGTTTTCTTCTTGTAGCTCTTTGATGTCCGTCTTCGGTTTGTTCCGTTTGGTTGTAGAATATTAGTGGTCTTCCGTCTACTGTAGAGTATGAGATTGAAGTGTTTCCTGAGAAGACGTCGTATGCAGGAGTGAGCTCTGTCTTACCTCTCTCCACCTCCGCCTTGCGTATCGCCAGAATCTGGCGGTACACATAGCAGTGGCCGGAGTTAGAGGTGTGCTCAGTTGCTAATTTAGGCATGTTCTTGAAGACATTTTCGTTGTTGAAAAGAGTACAAGGGTAGCAACAGGTCCTTTCAGATGTACAATCCGCAGTTTTATGTCTCCCGGCGCAACCCGCACAGCGGGCATCCCATCTGCACGATTGCGCCGTGTGATCATATCACTGCAGTTGTAACATCTGATTACAATTACCTTGGATTTTATCTGGCAATGTCTGAGGCCTAGGCATATAGTTCTTTTCTCCAGTAGGGCTTCCGGGAGTGAGATTGGCAGCTGCACTGTGTAGTTTCGTAGCTGTAGGTCTTTCTTGTGGAGACTGTCAATGAGCTTTAGAGCGTGGTCATCTGACTCGTCCGTTTTCAAGTTGAGTGTTTGAAGAATCTTTTGTCTTACTGTTTCAGCTTCTACCCTTTCTGGTACATCTTTAATAACTATATTCTTTTTCCCAAGACTTGCAGTTTCCATGCTCGTGTTACTAGTAATTTCTGAGGAGGCCCTGCGGTCCGACTTTATGTCTTCGGCATCTTTCGCACTATGGCAAACTATTTTAATTCCATTTCGGACTCTTCTTACATCTTTGATTTTTTCCTCTGTGCTAATCACCTGTTGAACTTGCTTAGTAATCTCAGTAGTATTTCTGCTGTCATTGGCCTTAATTATTATTGAAGATCAGAAAGGAGACTCGGAACTTGTGCTGAACAAACACAACATAATGCAAAGAATCTTCAGCTTAAATAAAACAATGCATCATGCAATGGGTGCCAGCACATGTTGGAATTGATGAAAATGAGACCGCGGATGCCTTAGCGAAAGAAGCAAGAAAGCTCAACAAAGATAAACTATCCTATGTTGTAACACTTAATTATATTAATGCAGTGGCAAAGTTAAGATTAATGGATAAGGGAGTGAAACTTAAACATCAAATCTGTGAAATAGGCACAAGCAGGACCCTGGCGAACACCCTTATCAGAGTCAGAACACGCCACCCGAGAGGGATGAAAATCCAAAGAGATGGAACTACAAAGTACCTGCACTGCAGAAACTGTGGTCCTGACACAGAACTGTCACCTGAACATCTCTTCTCCTGTCATGCCATCTTGGCCACTTTGCAACAGATAAGTGACTGTTCACAAGAAGATCTCTACTTGAACATTTGCTTTGACATAGTTGAAGCCGTGTTTAAAACCTTCGATCCTATATAGTGTCCTTTTTTTTTTTCTCCGTGTCCATAACACGACAACCAACCAACCATAGAATAAGTTGTATGTTAAGAGCACCAGTAGTGGACACTTTAAGGGTATTTTCCGGCTATATTTTGTGTAATTTTCTAAATTTTAGAGACTCAAAAAATAATTAATGTTTCTCACCTTTATTAACTCTTTCTTCACATGACTGTATTACGAAAATTGCTAATTGTAACATTTATATATGTAAAAAAACAAAAATCCGAAGAGCTTAAAATGAGCCAGTAGTGGACACATTAAAATCCAGTAGTAGACCCTTTTTTGTTCTAGTTGTGAACCCATTTGAATTTTGGCTTTAAAATTAAGGCGATTAAAAGTCCCCATTTTGTGGGGGGCAGTTCCTACTTTTTGTAGTTTTTTTCTTTTCCCCTCATAAACTTTTTTCCTAAGTAAAGCTTTTGTCGTAATTTATAATTTAAAATTGATAAGAGCACACATTTTTAAGTACTGCTTTTATCACCATTTCTTATTTTGAAATTGCAGACACCGTGTTAATTTGTCCCCACTTTTCTCTTCAGAAAATTTGGTCGCCTTAGTATTCGCACATTTATTATTCAAGATCGTGAAGGGATCATAATTATTGAATTTGTCCTCACTTTTCTGTTTAGAAAATTTGGTCACCTTAGTATTCGCACATTTATTATTCGAAATCGTGATGGGATCGTAATTGCTGAATCGATGGGTGAAAATATCTTAGAGTACTCATAATTCCAGTCTCAGCAATTTAGAGATGTTCAGATTGAGATTGAGGTTGAGTGGGTTTGACGTTGCACTAAAGGTACGCATTTGTATTTGGCTATTGACGATGATTTGGGAGTCATCCCTAAATATTCTCGGTTGACAAACCGTCACATTCTGATCTTATACGGAAGGATTGGCTCATACTTTTGTACCACGACGTCTTTCACGCGAAACTGATAACTTGATGGAGTATAACTAATTAACGTGAACATGGCCACGCCAATCTCTCGGACCCTACGTAAAACAATCATGAGAGATGCAATTCTCTAAATATCAATGTCCTCCATGTTCCCATTCAAATTAAACTTCTGGGGGTCACCAAATATCTCCAGACTATCCTTAAGGGTGAGTTCCAGACCATCGCCAATTGCCCATAGTGTAGTACTAGTGCGACGTAAAATCCACCCATCCTCAACCATCTAAATACTGACCGCAGTTATTCTACTTCAGTGTCAATGTTTCAGTGGGAGCCGAGCTTAATCATCTACTCAAATATGGAACCCAGAAAAAAATTCGCAAATTAAAAATTTCAAAATGTCTCGAGATTATCTCATGATTCAAATGAATTCCCATTTTGTTCCATCTTCTAAATTTGGGAAAGAATAGGAGCCATACTCTCTACCGAGATCAAAATTGTGGTGGCATGTCACCTTACCACTCCTAGGAGTAAGTCCCAGACCGTCATAAATTGCTTAATACATAGCTTTAGTGCAACGTTAAAAACACTCAACTGAACTCTAAATTTAGGCGATTACACAGCTGTGTCCACTATTCGATCTGACCTTAAAAATCAAAAGAGCCAGTAGTGGACGGAGCTTTCCACAACTGGTCATAATGATATTTTTTGGAACCAGTAAGGGACACTCATAAAAATACTATATGTTAATACAAGATTTAAAAAATAGCGCAGTAACTGAATTCTGCACACTTCTTTTAGTCATATGAAAGCAAAAGGTAGTAGAAATCAGTTAAAAATAAGCTGAGGCAAAGCAAACAAAATTTTATTTCCTTATTCAAAACGATAAGAAAAAACGGTTAAATCACAAAAAGTGCATATTTTTTTAGTTTTAAACTAATGCTATTCTAAAACTGATGGCCAGAATTATTTGTAGTTATAAACGTTAATAATAGAGGACTATAACTTCCTGCCTGTGCGTTGTTCAAACCTTCATAAAGATTAGAAAGCTTATTTTCCCAGTTAAAATTTAAAAGTGTCCACTACTGATACAGGGTCCACTACTGGTGGTTTTACCATATATTTTTTATTGGTTAATACAGTGTTTATGGTTCGTTGGCAAGGACACAGAAAAGAATTTCGTGACATTAGAGCCTATGGCCAGATTTACATCCAGCTCATTTTAACGTATTTATGCTTCCTTATAAAAATAGAATTAACATACATCATTAAGTTGCTTGAAAGCCTGTTTTCTCTAGAAAAAAGTATGTATATTCTAAATAATTTATTTAGAGAACCACACAAAAGAATTCCGATGACATTCCGTAATTATCCATTGATGTCAAATTTGGTTAATTATTAATGAGTTCCAATGAATTAGTTTATGCTTTTATTAGTGTGTATAACTAAGTGTTTTTGAGAGTGGCTGGTGTACAAGGACACTCAAAAGAATTTTCTATCATTACGGTCTATACACGGTATTTCTTATACGTGCATTTTAACATCATTACACTCCATTAAACTTTATTAAATAAACAAACATTAATAGAATGTTAAAGTGCAAGGTATCTTTGAAAAATGGTCGGCATAGAATAGGTAATTAGTTCACAGGGCTACACAAAATAATTCCGATAACTTATAAGCAATCATTCTGAATGAAATTCGGTACAAGTGTTTATGAGTTAAAAGGAATTAACACAAGGCTATGAGTTACAAGGAAATATATTTATATATATATATATATATATACAGAAATATATAAACAGACGGATACAACGGGAGTTGAGTTGAGGGGAACGGTAGCCCCTCTCATAATCATATTTATTTATGTAGTGAGATAATCATATGTACAATTATTTTAAATACTATATAATAAGTAAAAATAATTTCGTGAGTGATGAATGATACAAATAGGTCGTTGAGGCTCCTGATCTGTAGATCCACTAGTTATTATAAAGTGGATCAATGAAACAAAAATTTGCATGTATTGTAATTATGAAAATTGAAATGTATTGTAATTTATTTTCGTTTCTTAAAGATATGTTTTCTAACATTGCAAAAATATTCATTTGGTACGTCAAATTTAATTTACATACTTTTGTGCAAAATAATCAATAAAAATATTACCTGGAAGTTATTGTTTGACCAAGTTAAAGTTTTAACAATATATAATAATTTCAATAATAATATGGAAAATCATTCCAAATCTTTCTTACAGTACGTTTTTTGAAAAGAAACATCTTGGAAACACCTCGCAAAATTGGTGTAAACGTCACAGCCCGGAAAGTAAAAATTAAATTCCTTTTTAATTTCAACATATTTTATGGCTTTACCCAATTTTAACATCGTAGAAGGCAAAGAAACCTCTTCTTTATTGACTTAATAGAAGGGGCTTGTCTAGAAAGGTAAAGCCCAGTTAGTAGTAGTAGTAGTAATAATAATAATAATTTAATAAAGAAGCATCACAAAACTGGCGTTGTAAAAATTATTACTTACAAACTTTGAATAAACACCATAAAATGCAATAAACTCGCAACAATTGTTTCGGGTCGAAAATTACACAACCCTTCATCAGGCGAACAAAGTAAGCACGAGTGCTGCAGTCAAAGCGGCAACGCTGCAGCACTCGTGCTTACTTTGTTCGCCTGATGAAGGGTTGTGTGTTTTTCGACCCGAAACAATTGTTGCGAGTTTATTGTATTTTATGGTGTTTATTCAAAGTTTGTAAGTAATAATAATTATTATTATTATAATGGAGCATATTGTCTGCTCTCGAAGGGACATAACTAGAGACATTATCTGTGGGGAGGAGAAGTTGAGATTGATTTGCTAGTTTGTTTTAATTATCAAAAATTAAAATTCATTTAATTCGAAAGTATCTGGGATGGGGGCACTCGAGCCTCAATAGAACCCCTCTCAAATTTTCACGTTTTTGCTGCCCTGGTTAAGTTGACCTAGAATTAAAATAGGTTATTACCATAGAATTATTTTGATATTAATATTACTTCGTAATCCGTTTCAATTTGTGTTTAATTTCCGGAAAAGTAGGTCTTATATCCGGTTCCTCTTCCCAGCACATTCGAATGAGTTCAAGCATATCCGGTGGGCATTCGTCGTCTGCAATATCTGGGCGATATGGTGGAACTGTCGCTGTTTGAAGACGTTCAATAATATCTAAAATAAATAATTAAAAATAATTAGAAAGGCAAGAAAAAGTTAAATAGAAGAGATGTTTGAAGGCTGTAAAATACTACGGAATTCCATCAGTATGAAATCTTTGAAATTTCTACTATAAGCGATCCCTATATTAAAATTTTATTCTATTGTAATTATTTATTTATTTTTTTTTTTCCGAGAACTGATTCGGCAGAAATGTCTTCTACATTCCTACTCAAAAGTTTAGCAGATTTACAAAAGATTTATTTATTTATTTATTTATTTTTATTTTATAAATTGTTCATTTGTTCAAAATTCTGACAGAAATTTTCTCATATTTTTCAGTGACTATTTGGTTGCGACAAAAGTTAGTGGGACAGCAATAACTTGAGAGAAAATCATAGTATAGTAGAGCCTCGGATAATCGAAAACTTGGAAAACACGGACTCTATCGTAAATCGGTGGGGAAACATACGGCAAAGTTTAAAATAGACGAAAACGTAGTCAATGAAGTAAAATAATACACGTATTACATATTTAAATGTAGTCCCATTAAAAATGCAATGCAATACATACATATATAAATTATAAAATACAGTGATTTATAGTAAAGTTTGTCAAAGTTACCTACGCCATTTGTCAAAAGCCACGCCTCCTCCGGGGAGTGGCCTTTTAGAGACTACCTCGATTAACTCGGAACTCGGTTAGACGGGGCTCGGATAACCGTAGCTCTACTGCATTTGCGATCACCTTCTATCATTAAAAGAGTAATTATACCAGATATTGATAATGATCCCTGCAATTTTCTAATGCATTTGTGTAAGGGTAGAAAGCCAAATTAATAAGCTATAAAGACACACACAGACATATATATATAAACCCTCAGCAGGTTCAGGCCCTGATTACCCAATAGGCACGAGAAGCGTGTGCTTCCCCTGGAAATTTTTGGAAAGCCCCAAGTAAAAAATAGGCCCCGAATTTTAAGCTTGTTGTCTGAAAGCATTGTCTGATTATAAAAAGTCACAGTACACCTGACTGCACAACTATCATTTCTAGATTATATAGGAAATATGCTAATGAAGCTTTTACGCATTCATTTATAATGGAATAATTTCATATATTGTGGTGAACATAGATAGGCTTTCACCAGTTTATATTTTGGTACAAAAATTAAGTGAATTTACTTGTCTACATTTTAAGTAAATTTACTTGTCTTCGATTCCAGGTAACTACAAAATTTAATGAAAAATTTATAAATTTTTCGAGATGTTTGTATGAGTCTTTAGATCAAGCAGTCAGTAGGGGGCCCTCAAATGGATTTATGCTTCCCCTCAGTTGTAAGGCTAATCGGGTCCTGAGCAGGTTTTATTTATTTGTAATATGTAGAATTTTCAACAAAATTTATTGCCACCTTCGGATGATTTGATAAAATACTTTACAAATAACGCACTGCAACTAAATTATAAATATATTACATATATCATGAAATGTTAATATTTGTATATAAAGTGTTTTAACTTCACATGTGTTAACGATAAATTATATGTATAAACGCAGTTAAATATAACTATTTATTTTTAAGAATTTTTAAACCGTTTTAGCACTGAGAATAATACCTAAATTGAAACATTAAAATCACTTTTAATCCTCTATCTACCGTATTATGAAACAGACAAAAACTGTATTTGAAACATATATTTTTAGTTATTTAAGAGTATTATTTAAAGACTAGTATATAACTCCGTCAAAAATGACGGAATGTGAAATCAGTTAAGGTAATGAATCAACGAATGCTTTGCCAGCTTCGCTGGACACTATATTTAAAGGGGACTAATGTGCAAGTTGCACCGAACGAATAAACTATTTCTTTTAACGAAAATACCTACTAACCCTGGACGATAGGTGTAATATAATGTATCATATTATATATCGTAGTTATCGTAATATAACTCAGTACTTATTTTTCGCTTCCTTCTTCGACTCGTTTTAATAAGTATTTTTTATATGCATGGGCAAATTTGATATTTTTTAATTTTAAATTTTTCGCGTGAAAACATTATTTCATCTTGTGTCCCCTCCCCCCCTCCCTTGAAATTATTTTCACATTTTAATTAATTCTAAAATATCTAATCAAAACTTCGTTACAAATAAGGTGCCAAATGAAAGGTACCATATTTGTAACGAAGTAACCTTAGGTACCTTATTTGTAACCTTATTTATTTTAACTAATTTGATAAATGTGACGTCACAATCAACTGTTTGTTTATATCAGATAAGTACATTATCATGATTGCAAGAAAATGATGTAATAACTATAAGCCCATAATTTTTATGATTGAATTTTTACATTTTAATTTTATCCTCCATGGGTATTTTAGAATTGCAATGATAGTTATAAAATTTCGTTGAAATCTTTTTACATATTGAGATTAAGGGAAAAGTGTAAGTACAAAAAATGTTCAGTTTTGAAAGATCTTTCTAACGATGCAACATTTATGCAGATTAATTAAAAAAATAAAAATACATAGCATTTCTAAGAAAGAAAAAAAAAAGGGCTACCAAAAGTCTCTGTTTTGTCTAACCGGAATTGTTCCTGACAGAAGATGGTCATTATTATTATTAACTAGTATATAACCCCGTCAAAAATGACGGAATGTGAACGATAAATCTTGAAAACAATGTTTAGATCATGAAGATTACCACGTGATCATTCAAATGTATTTTCAGTTTTTGTTTATAAATCAAATGTGTTTCGATATTTTCTAATTTTCGTTCTGAAATTAAAAAAAATTCTATCCGATCAATAAATATGAATGACAATAAAAAAACTGCTGGTTGACAAAAAATATAGGCCCGAAAACACAACAGCAACAACACATCCCAGTGTTCCGTTAAGTGCTCTATTTAAAGTCCTCATAATAAGAATAATCTAGTGTGTCACTCACACGACTTTCTCTTACCCTGAAATTTAATGCTATAAGTACAGGTTGGAGATTAAGAGTGACCCATTCTTGCCGTCAGGAGGCGGGCTGTTCTTCCACTGGAGATCGTCTGCCTATTTTTATGTTTTATTGATTGGCAACATGGTTTTTTCTGATGATAAAAAGTTTTTTGTTTTTCTGTTGTAAAAAGAAGGAATGTGAATCCGTAAGGATATGGAAGAGCGTTCTGACGCTCGACAGCTAATACTAAATATTGTGATAGCTGCAGATATTAATGAAACAATTATGTATTATAAATGTAAATAGTGCGTCTAATTAAACGTTTGTGTCGTGAAACTTGAGCTGTGTTTATTTCGACTACTTTGTGATTACTTAGAATAAGCCGGCGAAAAAGAACAAGACCTGTCAGGTAAGAAATATTTTATCCTCTTTCTTATGAAATTTATAAAACCTGACGGGACATTTAATGGCGCCCGTTCACAGGGACGCCGGTAGAAAAATTTGTTCTAAGTAATAAATTCTAATTTGTTCTAATGAATAAAGTATAGAAATAGAATATAATTTATTCTAATTGAAATATGATCTCATTTTATGAGAAGATAACATTAAAAATTTGAAATACTTTTTGTAAGTATTATTAAGAATAATTTTGAAAACATAAAATGTATGTTTATTTTTGAACTGCTCATTTGATATTTGGAACAATATGAAGAATTTGTTTATGTTGAAGAAAATGTTAATACATATTCTATGAATGCATATTTTGATTTTACATTGATTTTGCATATTTTGATTTAATAAAGAAAATTATTATTTTATATGAAAATTGTTATTTTGAATCAAAGTGTTTCGAAAATTGAATGTTTTTGTTCTCAAAACATTATTTAGAATTCTAAAATTTCTTCCCAGAATTACTTTCGATTTCGGAATATTTTTTGTTCTCGTTTTATGAAGCTTTGATTTGAAGTGTTTGTTTATTATTTTATCAGTCTTTATTTGAATTATGGAAGCCGCAACTAAATTACGCGGTTCTTATCGAGGTACCTTTACAAAATTTACTGAAAAGGTAAAAAACCTTTTAGAAACTGAAACTTGTGACATCGATTCTTGTGCTGGGTTCTTAGCACAGTTACAAGAAAAATATTCCAAAGTTGAATCGCTTGATAAAGAAATTCTTCAAATGTTACAAGGTGATGAAAAATGTACTCAGACCATGTTGGATAGCGAAATCGAAAGTGCTGATAATTATAGTAGTACTTATATTGATTTAAAAACAAAACTTGAACGTAGAATAAATTTACCTTCGGATTTAAATTCAAGTGTACTTGAAAACGAAAGTAATTCTAAAAGAAGTTTTAAGTTACCAAAAATTGAATTACAAAAGTTTGATGGTAATTTAAAGGACTGGTTATCATTTTGGGGATTATTTAAGAAAATTCATGAAGATCCAAATATTTCGGAGGTAGATAAATTTCAGTATCTACTTCAATCTACTCAAAAGGGGTCTAGAGCCAGAGAAGTCGTAGAATCTTTTCCCGTAACAGCTGAGAACTATTCACAAGCGGCTGATTGTTTACATACAAGATTTGGCAGGAAAGATGTACTAATTGAAGTTTATGTTAGGGAATTATTAAGCCTTGTGCTAAGTAATACTGTAAATCAGGAACATAAATTACCAATTGTGAAGCTTTATGATAAATTAGAAACACAGTTACGATCTTTAAAAATGCTTGGTGTAACAAGCGATAAATATGCCTCAATGTGCCCGTTAGTTGAATCTTGTTTACCAATAGATCTTTTGCGTATTTGGGAAAGACACTTGAATTCTGTTTCTCTTAGTTCGGAAGATAAATCTTTTAATAAATTAGAAACTTTAATGCAGTTTTTACGTAATGAAATTCAAGGTGAAGAAAAAATTAATTTAGCGACAAGTGGATTTGGTTTTGAAAACAAACCCAAGAAATTTAACACAATGAAATCTAAAAATTTTCTAACACACAATAAAATTATTCCAACAGGTATGGAACTTTTAACCTCGTCCCAAAGTAAACAAAACCGAGAGCAAGAGTGCGTGTTCTGCGATAAGCCACATCTAAGTGCGGAATGTAGAAAAGTAGCAAACTTGACTTATGATCAAAGAAAACAAAATGTTATGAAACGGGGAGGCTGCTTTAAATGTTTAAAATTGAACCACATTTCTAGTTCGTGTAGAAGTAGATGTAACTGTGCGATTTGTGGGAAACCCCACCATACTCTTCTCTGTAAGAATGATCCGAAATCAGCTGCGCACGCGCAAAGGGTTAAAAATGACAAGAATACTTCCGATCAAGATACAACATTATCAAATGTTTCATCAGCTCCCAGTGTTTTGCTACAGACACTCGTGATTGATTTAAGAGGTGAAAACAGAATTTTAAAAATTCGGGCGATTATTGATTCCGCTTCCCAAAGGTCTTAGATCTTAGAAAACACTGCAAAAAAGATTGGATACAAGCCAATAAGAAAAGAAAAACTGAAGCATTCCTTATTTGGTGGTTCGAACACGAATACTTTGACACACAATGTTTACAAAGCTTACCTTTCTGATGTCAGCGAAACTTATCGTTGCAATTTTGAAGTTTTGAGTCAGCCTACAATTTGTTTTACTATGCCACCGGTCACTCAAGAACTGTGTGAAGATGATTTATCAGGTACGGGGATATATTTAGAAGATTGCCTTAACCCCATAGAGCTCCTTATAGGTGCAGATGTAGCTGGCAAATTAATGACAGGAAAGCTGAAGAATCTGAAATCCGGCCTGACCGCTATTGAAACAAGGCTAGGTTGGACTGTTATGGGACGCACTAAGAAGTTTACTGAAGATACTGAAAACCTTGTAGTCACTTCGATGTTACCTAGAGAAGTAAAAATTTCTGATCTGTGGGAACTAGATGTCCTAGGAATTAAGGATCCTGCAGAGAAACAGTCAAAGGAAGAACTTGAAGAAGCATCCAAAAATCATAGAGATGATGTAAAAAGTAGAGATGATGACGGACGCTATGTTGTAAAATTACCATGGATAGAAGGACACCAAGAACTCCCAGATAACAAAACAATTGCTGAACGAAGGCTAAAATCAACTGTGAGGACTCTGAAGAATAAGGGTCTTATTGAAGATTATGAAGAAGTTTTTTGTCAATGGCTTGGTGAAGAAATAATTGAAGAAGTAAATACTGATGAATTCGAGAAGATAGATTGCCATTATCTGCCTCATAGAGCAGTTATAAAAGAGCATTCAACGACAACAATTCGTCCTGTTTTCGATGCTTCTGCAAAAGAAAAGAACAGTTACTCTTTGAACGATTGCCTAGCTAAAGGTCCAAACTACATGGAGTTGATTCCTAACATTTTGAATAAATTTCGTTTGAACAAGTATGGGGTAGTATCAGACATTCGCAAAGCATTTCTACAAATAAGAATAGATGAAGAAGATTGTGATTTTCTAAGATTTCTGTGGTGGGAGGGCGGTGATCCTAATAAAGTGAAGATTTACAGACATCGTCGAGTAGTATTTGGGGTAAACTGCAGCCCATTTCTTTTAGGAGCTACTCTAAATTTCCACCTAAGTAATGTTCCAGATTATTTGCAAGAGACTGCTTCTAAACTTAAAAACTCTATGTATGTCGACAACTGTGTTACAAGTTGCAGTTCCGAAGAAAAAATAGTTAATTTTATGGCACAATCTAAAGAAATCATGTCAGCGGGATGTTTTGATCTTAGAGGATGGATAGGTAATGGTCTACCACCAAGTGTGTACGGAATTCCTGAAGAAGATTTTCCAGAGACTGTCTCAGTTTTGGGCTTAAATTGGAATATTTTGGAAGATACTCTATACTGTAGTTTAAAGTTTGATGAGTGCGAAAATGCAAATCTAAGTAAGCGATTTATCCTGTCCTTAGCAAGTAAGATTTTTGACCCCATTGGATTTCTCTGTCCTGTCACTTTAATTGCAAAGATCATAATGCAAGAATGTTGGCGTAGGAAACTGCCCTGGGATGCCAAGCTACCAGATGACATCGAGAAAAAATTTCTGAAATGGGAAAATGCATTAAAATGCTTGGAAGGCATTAGAATCCCTAGAAGGATATTAGAAAATCATGCTCGAAATACAAATGTGTCATTCCATGTGTTTTGTGATGCATCAAGCCACGTTTATGCAACTTGTATATATATCAGAGAAGAAAATAATTTTCATGTGAGATGTCAATTGGTTCAAGCTCGTGCTCGAGTAGCACCCTTGAAATCAGTCTCCATTCCGAGACTAGAATTATTAGCATGTTGTTTAGGTGTTAGATTAATGAATTCTATAAAAGGAGACTTCTGTGACAGCCAAGTTCAAACTTTCTATTGGTCTGACTCCATGAACGCATTGTTCTGGATAAAAAGTCAAGAACCATGGGGAGTATTTGTGCTGAATCGTACCAGAGAAATACGATCTTTGAGTCATCCCAACGACTGGAGATACGTCCCGGGTAACTTAAATCCAGCTGACCTTCCATCAAGAGGTTGCAATGCTGATGCTTTACTCAAATCCCTTTGGTGGGAGGGTCCGGAATTTTTGAAGACACCAACGAGTCAATGGCCGAGACAAGAAATCTCACCCGAAATACAGATTGTCAATTCAGAAAAAAAAAGGTCGATCATTTCTGCTCTAAGTACTGAAACTACTGAGAAGTTTTATGAGAGATACTCGTCTTACGTGAAATTATTAAGAGTTACGGCATGGATATACAGATTCATCTCGAATCTTCGAAATCATTCTAAACGAAATTCTGGGGATCTTACAAATAAAGAACTTAAACATGCTGAATTAATCCTGGTAAAGATGGTTCAAAGGGAAGACTTTCCTAAAGGAATAGATGATCGTTTACGAAAACTTCATCCCACCGTTGACAAAGATGGTCTCTTATACTTAGAAGTAAAGATAATACAGACTTTCGTTTGCCTATCATTTTACCAGGAAATCATTACATCGTGCAGAAATTGATAGAATGGAAACATAACGAATTAAGCCACGCAGGAGTACAAATATTAATGAACCATCTCCGAGAAAAATATTGGATTCTCAGGTGCAGAAAGTCCATACGGCAAGTTACCTTACGTTGTATAAGATGCAAACGCTTCACCGTAAATTCTGTTCAGCCTGAAATCACCGCCTTGCCGGAAGACAGGATCAGAGATGCTGCTATCTTTGAAATTACCGGGGTTGATTTAGCCGGACCTTTGTACTTGAAAAATGGTAAAAAATGTTGAATTGTGCTGTACACCTGCGCTGTTTACAGAGCGGTACATCTTGAATTATTAACATCATTATCCTCTGAAGCATTTTTGCAAACCCTGCGAAGATTTGTTGCGAGAAGGGGTCGACCTTCTGTAATGTACAGCGATCGAGGCACAAATTTTTCAGGAGCTTCGAAGCTATTTACTGATCCTATACTTGCAAAAATACGGAAGGAAGCCCTAGTACAGAACATAATATGGAAGTTTATCCCCCCAGCTTCACCATGGTGGGGTGGCTGGTGGGAACGCTTAATAGGCTGTACAAAGCAAATTTTGAGAAGAGTATTAGGACGAGCAGCTCTAGATTTTGAAGAACTTTACACAATTATATGTGATATCGAATGCTTGATGAATTCCAGACCATTAACTACTATTTCTGAGGATCCCGATGATTTAATTCCCTTGACTCCGAGCATGTTTTTGCAAGGAATTAAAGAAACTGGTCTTCCTGACCTAGATAACTTCGAAAATGTGAATTTAAAAAGAAGACTTCGATATTTGCTAAATTGAAGAAAGATTTACGGAAAAGATTCAGAATTGAATATCTAGGACAATTAAAAAATTCAAGGGGTATCGCTAAGACTGACAAAAAAATTGCTGTAGGAGACATAGTTCTCGTCGGTCATGATAATCAAAAAAGAATCAACTGGCCATTAGCCAGAGTTGTGGAAACTTATCCTGGAAAAGACGGAATAGTTCGAGTGGCAAAAATCAAGACAGAAAATGGGTTTTTGATACGCTCAGTTCAAAGACTTTATACGTTAGAGATCTCTTCTGATGAATCTAGTGATTTTCGTGCACAGTATGCTGCAAATGGAACTTTGATACCTACTCGTTTTACACCGAAAAGATGCTCTGATCCCTCTGAACTGTCTAGAACTGTTTTAAAGAATGTCAAGAAATCTGTTGAGATACCTGACGAAAAACAACGATTTACCAGGAGAGGTAGATCCATTAGAGCTCCAGATAGACTGAATTTATAATTGACTGATAGAACTTTTATTTATTTTTTTTTCTCTCTGTTCCTTTTCATTTTTGCTTGATGTAATGTTTATTAATATGTCTTTTTTCTCTTTTTTAGTTTGATTTTGTACAAGATTGCCAGAATCAAAGGTGGGAGGATGACCCATTCTTGCCGTCAGGAGGCGGGCTGTTCTTCCACTGGAGATCGTCTGCCTATTTTTATGTTTTATTGATTGGCAACATGGTTTTTTCTGATGATAAAAAGTTTTTTGTTTTTCTGTTGTAAAAAGAAGGAATGTGAATCCGTAAGGATATGAAAGAGCGTTCTGACGCTCGACAGCTAATACTAAATATTGTGATAGCTGCAGATATTAATGAAACAATTATGTATTATAAATGTAAATAGTGCGTCTAATTAAACGTTTGTGTCGTGAAACTTGAGCTGTGTTTATTTCGACTACTTTGTGATTACTTAGAATAAGCCGGCGAAAAAGAACAAGACCTGTCAGGTAAGAAATATTTTATCCTCTTTCTTATGAAATTTATAAAACCTGACGGGACAAAGAGGTAAGATAACGTGTACTGTTATGTAAACCTATGTTAAACAATTCAAATTAGGGTTCGGAAGAGTTTTATATGATAATTAGTTCTGGCCCCCCTCAACCCCCCGTTTCATTAATGCACCTACATTTATATAGAATTTAATTCGGTTATTAAAAAATAATTCAGTTTAAAAAAAATAATTTATTAAAATTATTATTTTAAAAAGTTATCTTGTATGATAATACAGACGATTTCCATATTAGAGAAATAGTATAACACTAAATATCCAAAAAAAAGTTGAATTTATTCTCAATATTAAAGTAAAAAAAAAAAAAAAAAAAAAATTGTTAAAAATGAAAGAAATCAATAACTTTATTGTAAATTATTGTAGATCGATGGTTCAACCATTTGTTTTAAAGGTATTGGCGAGATCTTTTGAAAGATACCCATCATGAAAATTTACTCCACTCGAGGGAGGACATCTACCCCAGGGGGGAGGCGAGGCTCCTACATACACAAAAAATTTTTTCCCAGTTGACTATCTCTATTACAAAAAATATATATTCGTTTCATTTGGTTTAGTGCAGTTTATAGATGTTAAATTCTACTTACCTGCAATTTCCCCCATAGACGTGATGTATTTGAATACTTTTGAATGTCCCTGTACACGAACCATTTGCTTCATCTTAACGAAAAGCTTACTGTAGCATCCCTATATGATACACATTTAGAATACCGAGTTTGGAATTTCTGCTACTATTTGTTCTTGAGATATGCTGATAACAGACACACAGACAGACACAGAGACCATTCGCTAAAAACGTGATTTTCGTATTCAGGGGACCTCAGAACATGTAAGTATAACAAAAACTCACGTTCAAAAATTTGACCCTAAAACAATACTTTCTCGACCCTATGGGTAAGAGGAAGTAAATAACGATTCACTTCATTTTACCAAAATACTTTTTTTGAAGACTATCGAAGATCCTGTTTCCAAATACGTAAGCGAAGTGTGACGCCACTGACCGTCCGTGGATGCAAGAAATGATTCCCTATGTTAATCGTCCATTGTATTTTTTGTAAAAAAAAATTAAAAATCGAGGAAAATTATTTTCCGATTTTAATACCCATATTTGGGTATAGGTATGATATCGTATCCATGTGTTAGATTGAGTTATTTTGCTGTCAAATTGACAAAATTTTAAATTTCAAAACTGTGTCATCTTTGGCGTTTTTTGTATTTGGCGATTAGAAACATACTACGAAAATATACATGCCAGATGTTTATTTTCGTAATATGTATTGTACAATATATTGTTTCATATAATTCAGTTAAAATAACCATGATTTTTGAAAGGAATGAAATATGTTCGCCAAATAATTTGGCGATATATTTTTTCCGCCAAGGATGACAGATATATTAAATCTATTCCGCTGCAACATATGAGTATCTTATATCAGACACTTTATTTAAACATTTGAAAACAAATTTGACTTCAAATTATGATAGAATATTTATCATTTTCCTTTTAATTAGTATATTAGTTGGATATTTATTGTGTAAATATCATCCTTTGAAATGAAATGTTTATGTTTTCAATCAAATATGGAAGTTTGCTATTTTATTTTTCTAAAGTTTTGAAATTTAAAATTTAAATTTTATCAATTTTACAGCAAAAACAACTTAATCTAACGCATGCTCACGATAACTAATACATATCTATACCGAAATATGGGAATTAAAATCGAGAAATAATTTTCCTCAATTTTTAATAATTTTTTACAAAAAATCCAATGGGCGATTAACATAGGAAATCTTTTTCTTGCATCCACTGACGCCCAGTGACGTCATCACTTTGCTTGCGTATTTTCTAACTAACTATCTAATAATTACAGACACTCCATGCTAACCCAAATTCACCTCTACTCTATACTCGCCCATACTCTACTCTATACTCGCCTAACATCGCCAAAATATCCAGGATCCAGCTAGGGACTTTCTCATTCTCAACCGAACATTTTATCTTGACTCGACATTATCACCTTAGACTACCCTACTTTCAATACTCATTTCAACTGGTGACCTTTACTTGCCCAACCAAACATTCTATCCCAACTATAACTTTACATTAATTTCAAAACTAAAATCAACTGGCGACATTTACGTACTGAACTCGACGCCAATCATACCATACAATGTAAACAAATAATGAAGCTTGATAAAAATATTTAAAGACTTTAATATATTTTTACAAATATATTTTAAGATTTTTAAGGCTTTAATATGTTTTAGAAATATTTTAAGCGTTTTTTTTTTTAATGAAACAGTCAAAGAGTCGTTCATTCGCAATTTAAGAGTTGTCCATTTGGAATTTGTATTTTCTGAATGGCAACAAATTATGTTTGTTTTTATTTGGCATTGCGATGTTTATAATCATGAAGTTACATAATTCTATTTAAAGGCTCATGTTTATAATAGCCAGTGATCCGTTATATTTAATTAAACATTTAAACATTACAATTGAATAGTTTTTCAAGGTTTTAGAGGGAATAAATAACAATATGTGCGATACAAAACAGGTATGAAAATGATATGTATGTTTTCGTAAGTTGAATTGAACAAATGGGGGAAAAAATATGGCTGCCAAAAGTCTCTGTTTTGAAGCGGTGTAAACCGGAATCGTGAATGACAGATGAGGGTCATTATATATATTAATGTGTGCAATAAAAATAATGCATATCACCTCATTATACTAACTGATTAGGATTTCTTGAAGTGGTACTTTTTTGACTGATACGTATAGTTCAAAAGAGACATTTCGACCTTAAAAAAGCGTAAAAAACTATTTACTTTCATGTTTCTTATATTTTTTCTAAGATTGGTGGGAGATTCTTAAAGTAATATAGGAATTCATCATTACACACTCGAAGATCTTGAAAAATATCAAACAGAAACAGGCTGAACACTGGATAATATCCTTTCTGGAACAAAAAAGGCTACATGTATCATCTAGTACCTAGTAGTGAAATTAAAGTGATGTACATACGCTCTATTCTCATAAATATCTCTTTGAAATTTCTTCCATAAATTCGATTTTATAAGATTTTTAATCTAATGATGCTTTAAAGTATCGTCAGTAGCTAAAGAATTAAAAAAGTAGTCGTAGAATTAACAACTTTTCTATTTTTCCATTTGTTATAAAATCATAAAACAAGCTTTTTGGCACGATGTTACCTTCTGAAGTCAAATAAATTGGCTGTGATCCTTCTCGTCCCGGAGCTTCGAAAGGGGGTCGTCTTGTCACGATCTCTTGCAATATAATAGCAAAGGAATAGACATCGCCTTTCTTAGAGCCTTGTAAACGAGGATTTTTAGATCGTAAATGTTCCGGCGCTGTCCACAGCAGAGAACCTGTAATAAGTTTTAGAAGTTGTAAAATTAGCCTTTTTAATACGTAGGGGTTTCAAAAAACAAGGTAACAAGAGCTCAGACGCGTGTGCAAATTATTTGAAAGAATAAAAATATGTACATCTGAAGATAACGAAGACGATCACCGGAATCAAACGGTGTTGGTAGATGGAGCTGGTTGTCCAGTAACATGACTAAATCTCAGTTAGAAGATGGCTGCGTTGACGGAAACATGATCCGCAATTGAAATAAGAAATGTCATGAGGTTTTTGTGTTTAAAGAAAAATTCTCCAGCTGAAATTCATCAGCAATTGGTAGAAGTGTACGGTACAAGTGTTATGTAACGAAAACAGGTGTGATTTTGGTGCAAGAAATTCGGCAAAGGCGGAAGAGATTTGCGAGATGAAGAAAGAGCAGGGTGGCCAAGCACGTCTACCACATATGACAATATTTGCCGTTCCGAAGCTTTGATTCAAGGGGATCGTCGCATTACTCTGAGTAAAATTGCCCAAGAACTCAATATCTCCATTGACAGCGCACACAGTATTGTGCATGAACAATTGGGCTATCAGAAGACATGTGTTATTTGTTGTAGCGTTTTTGGTGGAAAGTATTGGCCAACCCTCCTTACAGTCCTGACCTCGCACCAAGTGATTTCCATCTCTTCAGACTTTTAAAGAAACACTTGAGAGGTCAGCATTTCAGAACCGATGCTGAGGTTCAGCAAATCGTTTTGACGTAGTTTCACAACCTTGAGACTGATTTCTTCGATGCCGGTTTTGATGGTTTAGTGTACCGATGGAACAAATACCTCGATAAGTATGGTGATTATGTAGAGAAGTAATATATACCTGTGCCTTCCTACGTTGTATATGTATTTTTTTATTTCCTGAATATAGATTTACTCTGAATGGATTTGTTATCTTTTTTTTTGAAATCCCCTAGTATAAAGCATAAAATTAATGTATAACATAACTAACGTGTGAAATGAAAAAAAGGAACAAAATATGTATATTGTCCTCTCCAAATATTCAACAATACAGGGTGTCTATAGAAGGTTTGACACATTTTAATGCTTGATAATTTATAAGATAATGAATATATAAACAAAACTTTGGTATTTATGTATAAAATAATTCGTATATTTAATATATTATTATATCATGCATAGAATAATTCATAAAACATTTTTTACGTGAATTTTCCATAAAAAATTACTGAACAAAAACATTATAAATACGCAATACGTTTGTATCAACAATGTTTTTACTTTCCGAACATACGTATGTAAGGAAAATATTGTAATCATGTCAAAAACCCGAATTCGAGATCTTGGTGTTTCTATATGTTTTAAGGTCCCCTGAGTCCGTTTTCACTATTTTTACGATGATGTATGTATGTGTGTGTGTATGTATGTGTGTGTGAGTGAACACGCTAGCGTCTAAACGCTTTGCTCGTATGAGCTGTAAGTTGGTACGCATGTTGCAAGTCACCGTAGCACGAGCCCTATTGATTTTGATGAATCTAGCACTTACAGCTAGTTACAGGGACACAAAGAAAAATTCTTTATAATTATGTCCTATGGGACCAAAATCTTAAAAGTGCGCTAGCATCTAAACGCCTTATTCAATTGAGGAAAAAATTTATACTCATATTATAGGTCACAGATACTCAATCTGTATAGATTTTGGAGAAACTAGCACTTATAGGTTTTTACAAGGACACAAAGAAAAATTCTTTATCATTATTGCCTATGGGACCAAATTTTAAAAAGTGCGATAGCGTCTAAATGCCTTATTAAACTGAGCAAACAATTTATGCACATATTATAGGTAATAGTTGCATGAACTGCATAGATTTTGGTGAATCTAGCACTTCTAGTGTTTTTACAGGGGCACAACAAATAATTCTGTATCATTATGGCCTATGGGGTAAAATTAGTACGATAAGGTGCGGGTAAAGTGCGACAGCATCTAAATGCCTTATCCGTTGGAGTGGAAAATTTATATACGAGTTATAGGCCACCATCACACAAACTATATAGATTTTGGTGACCCTAGCACTTAACGAGTTTTACAGGAACACAAATAAAATTTGTTCATCATTAATACCAATAGGCTCAAATTATTTAAAATGCGACAGCGACTAAACGCCTTATTCAAATGAACTGAAAATTTATATACATATTGTATTTCACCGTCACACGAACTTTATGAACTTTAGAGAATCTAGCACTTATTGTTCTTTTTCAGGGACAAAATGCAAATTTCTTTATAATTGTGGCATATGGGCTCAAACCTTAAAGTACGATAGCGTCAAAATGCATTATCCGTTGGAGCTGAAAATTTATATAAGTATTATAAGTCACTGTTACACTAACTATAAATATTTTGGTGAATCTAGAATTTGTAGGTTTTTACAGGGACACAACAAAATCTTCTTTATTATTATGATCTGAGTGTTCGGTAAACTAGCGTTAAATTAAACATCTTGTACTATATAAAGAAAAATACTCAAACTTCCTGTTATAGTTTTCTCTCTTTTGTTTATTTAATGACTCTTCTTACTTGACTTTATCTACAGAACCATTAATTACTCAATGTTCGGAATGTCGAGTGGAGTCACTCCAGCTTTTTAACAATAACGCTTAAATCAACAATGAATGTAATTTTTTCACGAACAATCATAGAAAAAAAAAGAATAAATAAGGAAACTACTAACAAATAAAACTATTTGGTAATATATTATATATTTTTATGAAACTTTTAATTTTTCGCTGTGAAAAGTTGCTAATGAAAAAATACTATAGTCAAAAAATGAATGATAATAAACAATTTCTCGACTATGACTTATATTTAAATAGGAATGAAGGATTAGATGACATTAAAAATATTTTCGTCGTTTTAAAAAACAAAAGCTTGACATTGGTAAAGGATTATTGAGATTTGTCTATGAATTGAAATAACACACACACACACACACACACACACACACACACACACACACACACACAAAAAAAAAAAAAAAAAAAAAGAAGCAAACTTTGTACCAAAAAATGTGTTAGTATAAATTGAAACGAATGAACATTTAATTTTGTTGGTGCATTTGTTTTACATTCAACCATTCATCACAAAAAATTAAAAGTAAAATTTCAAAAGGTGCAAGTAGAATTTCAAAGAGTGAATAAGAAGGTGATATAAACATTTGGATAAGATTAGAGATTTATTGAACACTTAGTCGTTTTCTTTTATTTTTGTTTTATTTTAAAAGCATAAGCATTAATATTTTTACAATGAAAAAATATGAAAACAACTTTAATATATGTCATTTCGAAAACATGCAAAAGCATTCAAATGAAGAATAGCATGCCTAAAAAAGGGAGTAATTTACATACACAATTTATAATTCACATACATAAAAATGGGTTAATTTACATACACAATTTGGGAATTTGTCATGGGGATTTCAAAATGAAAAATATATTCATTGATTAATTAGTAATGCTTTGAGATGCTATTTCATATTTATATTGCACCTGTAAAATACTGCACTCTATAAATTAAGTAACAAACTCAAGAACGATCACTTGTGAGTAATTTCAAACTACATTAATAATCTGGGAATATTTGCTTTGGTAATGTTTATGCAGCGTTCCTTAAAAAATGAAGACAAAAAAAAAAAAAAAAAAAAAAAAAAAAAAAAAGAAAGAAAGAAACTTTTGAAATTTTAATGATTATCCAATGTATTTCCAGTTTTGTATGACACCTTGAAGCAAAAATGCAGAAATATTTTGAAGATGAAATTCGGATAAAAATAGCTGAAACTGAAGAATTAAAAAAGAGGATTGATTTATTTGCTCTAAATTCTTTGTTGAAGATTTGATAAATCAAAGAAAATGATGCATGATTTCTAACGCTTCTGTGAAGAATACGTATAAAGAAAATAATTAAGTTGCAGCAATTAAATAACCGTAAAGAATACGAGCAAGGCAAGTTGTTTGAAGTTGATGCTGTTGAAGTTGAAACAAAAGGTGAAGAAATTCAGTCGAGTTCTGTTTGAAGTATGATTAGAAGGTGATTATTATATGATTGGATTAAGAAAATATCATCGTGGATGATAAACTTGTTTGGAATTTGTATGAGGAAAGAAGAAGAAGAAAGGAAATGAATTTTTAATGCTTGTTTCATTTGACCTGTTTAAAAATATTTTTTTTAAATAGAATATTCTTGCATAACGATTGGATTTAATAGTATTGCAGCAATTCATAACCCGTTTGTATGAAATAGCCTATGGTTTGAACTCTTCCCCCGCTTTTTTTGATAATTTATTCATTTTTTTATTACATACCATCCATGCACTTACATTTATTAATTATTATATAATAAAATGTTTTGGTTTTGGGTTACCAGCATTTTCAGTTTCCGATGGCGGAATTTGCCTCCATAGCTCTCTGAGTCCATAATTACTTAACTTAACTACGAAACGTCCATCAATCAAACAATTTTCTGATTTCAGATGACCATGATATTCTAATTTACTTCCATGAATGAAGTTCATTCCCTTAAAAAGATAAGAATACATCATTAATGATTTTTAAGAATATAGAAGCATTCATAACATACACATATGCATATTCATACTTAGTAAAATGAGTAAAGAAAGAACAATTAAAGTCTATCCCTAGATATAATAAAAGATGTGTGTGTGTGTATCTCCGTCTCTTTGTAGGCAAACGTCTGATTGCTGAGCTACAGTATTTTGCATGAAAGTCCATTTTAACCACTGCGATGCACCTCGAAGTCAGATTTTTGAATTTTAGATTAGTTTTTAAATTAATTAGTTTTTAAATTAATTAAAGTTTTTGCAGTTGGGGAGAATGTCTGGTGCTGCCATCTGTTGTCATAGAGTGAAGATGATAAACTGCCCGAGAAATGTCTGTTCGAAAAACGTAGTTTTTGAATAACGTCAGCGCTACATATTGTCAAGTTGATGCCTAAATAGGAATGTCCGGTTAAGGCGCTAATGCAAGCAATGGGGACTTAAGAGAAGTTTTGAGCGATTTCAATAATTTAATTTAATTTAATTTTATATATTTTTTTATAAAGTGATTTAAAATATAGTGATTAATGGTTTTTGAAAATTACGCTAAATATAGTGTCTGGCGAAGCCGACAAAGCCTGCTAATAAGTAAATAAAGCACATTACATGTATACATTTAATTTATAATGTATTTAGATAATTCATTATTTAATAACTGATAATTAAGTATTTAATAATTTCGGAATAAATTAGATATATTTAAATACTAAGTGAGTAACTTGCTCATTAAATGTTATTATTTAAAAGGTTATTTATTTTAACTGATAATTAGTTTTTTAATGATTTTGAAATAAATTGCATATATTTAAATAATATATGAGTAACTTGTTCATAAGCTGTCGCAAAATTATTTCCAACTGAAACAGTTTTTGCTTGTTTTTACAATTTATAGTGTTTGCTTGAAAAGTTCTTATACTTGATAATATAATATTCTTTTAATGTATAATTTTCCCGAGTAATTTGTAGTACTATATAATCTTCTCACGGCATACTAGTGTCTGGGTTCAGGTTAGTTGATCTAGAGTATAAAACACATTTAATAGAAATATTTTAATGTTATTTGATTATATGAATTCGAAATCAAAATAAAATCTTGAAAAAAGAAATTTAGTAAAATATTCATGTTGTTTTAGTGTCCTAGTGCAATTTTAGTTAAAATATCAGTTTAGTACCAATACTTAAAGTTACCATTTTATAATAATCAACACTAAAAATGTTATTTAATTTATACTTACTTCTGTAATGTCTGTTATTATAGAACAGCTGAATATCCAATCAATGTTTATTGCTTCGTTAGACAGCATATCCTGAAAGAAAAAATGTCAATATTACTATAACACAGTTAACAACATCTTTAATACACCTGATAGTTTGATGCTTCCCGTGTTTATACAATTTTTTTCAAACTTAAATTTCTTTGATATAATTCATTAAAAAAGTGTTATCCATAAGCCCTAGTGATAAGAAATACTTTGACGCATCCCTGTACACAAGCCGTAAACAATATACACACCAAAGAATACACAATTAATTTTGTGTGGCCCATGAATATTTGTACAAAATTGTAAATCAATCGTGGGATTTGTTAAGGCCGCTACCGCGGTGCATACATATTTTGTCTGCAGGCCGTAGTTATAATACTTTAGTGTGTACCTGTAAAAAAAAAAAAAAAAGCACAAACAGAATAGAGAATTTCCACGTTTTCTGATGTTATTCTTATACGATAGAAAATGAAAAGGTAAGAAAATCACTACATACATTTTTTTTATTTGAAATCTAATTACGGATTTATAACAATTTTAACATCGCATTATTTACTCTATGGAGAAAACGCAGTATAATATATCGCGACGTCACTCTTTATGACAATAAACGGGAGTAATAATTGTTTACATTCGATTTCGTACTTTGCTTAGCTCTTTGAATCAGTGAAATAGGTTTTGTATTTTATAATAATGCCGGATATTAAAAAGTCGCAGTATAAATATTGTATTTTACCACTCTGCACTAACGGACAATTTTTCTCAAAAGCTATTCTTTAGCGTTCCACAGGATCCTATTAAACGAAAACATTGGACAACCACCATGAAAAGAAAACAATTGAAAATAATGATAATGGAAAATGGTGATAATGATATTAAATGATTGTAAGATGAAAAAGAAATGCTCAGAAATCACATAAACGATCGATAATTACGTAAGTTAAAACGAATTGCTACTTGCTAACTAGGCTAACAAAATGTAAACATTGAAGCATCATAAAGTGTGACGTCAGACAGCGTTTTGAAGTCACATGATTTTTGATTAATTTTAAAGTTATTTTTAAAATTGATACGAACTTTTTTTGCACTTTTAATAAACTTTTTGAAATTTATGGGCCTATAATTACCAGAAAAATAGGATTTTGTTCAAATCCCCCATGTGTGCAAATTCCTCATTTTCCCTAAAAATATAGAGCTACTTTTGTGTGGCTCATGAATATTTGTACCAGTTTGCAAGTCAATCGGGTGTTGCTTGTGGCCGCTTGTGTTGCTTGTGCTACAGACACACCAGAACACAAAAACTTTTTGAGTTGCCACATTGAGGCTCCACTGACATGACATTTCAGCAAAAATTGCTTTCTCTCACTGAATTCCCATTTTCTCTGCAGCACACCTTTTCTGATAGAAAGTAAAAAAAAAAAAAAAAAAAGAATATCGTTTTACAATTTTGCTTAAAAAAGCATGTAGAAATATAGTTTCAGTTTATCTATCTGGTGCATTACAAACTCGTTTGATTACTATCATTGAGTCTTTAGTTTAAACTATATTGAAGTGGTTGAAGTTCATGTAAATGCAACGGTATGAATTCAAAGGTTATAAAAGGTATGTTCAGGAGAGCACACACATAGTTTTAACTGCATTTTTGAAATAAAAAATAAAATGTTATCTTAAACTGATCAAAGCATCAACCTGATGCTTTATACTTATAGCAGTACAAATAACTCAAAAATGCAAAAGTATATTGCAAGACAACAGAAGATACATTAATAAATATATGATTAATATTTCACCAGAAAAAAAAAATGCATATTCAACATTCAATTTCAAGTAAAAATAAAAGAAGTAACTCGGCAGAAAAGTGACACATACAAAAAAAGCTGGTCATTGAGAAAAATAAACTTAAAGATTACTATAGGACATTAACTAGCCTACAATAAAACTGAACATATGCCTTTTTCAGGTGAATAAATTAGCAAAATAGAGGTATGATGCTTTTCGTGTACATTGGAAACTTCATACACATTTTTAATGGCATATATTCAAAATTGCCAAATTTTGATTTGTGTCATTTTTCTTGCCGGAGTGAGATATGTTCAATAAAATAAATAGATTTTTTTTTACAATATTGCATGCCAATTTAATTTTACAGTTAATTAATTCCTTCTATGTAATTTTACATTAATTTAATTTTAATTTTATGATAATTTATGATTATTTTCTTGCGCAAAATGACCAATCCTAATTATCCTTATCGATATTAAAAAAGGTAACAATAATGTTATCTGTTTGGCCTGATAAAAATGGCTTTAAAAATAAACAGGGTATTTAAAAAAAAAGGAGGACAAACTTTAAGAGTAATATAAATCAAAACAAACATTTTTTTCTCATAGAAAATTAGAGTTGCAACTCATTTATTTAATTAGAAAAACAAGGCATTTCATTTTAAGCCATACCAGGTTTTTTCATTAATAACTTTTACAATAAAGTCCAAACTGTATGATATTCTCAACATATTTTATTTTGATGCATTTATTGGGATGATACAGGGTGTTTCAGGAAGGACTCCCCAACTTTAAAATGACATAATTGCGAGAAACAAAAAGGTGGAACAAGTGTTATGTTTCATGGGCAGGTCTGGAACTTTTTATACAACGGTTTGCATAAATAGTTCCAAGACTAGCTAATAGGTGCCGCTACAAACACACGAAGCTTAGGGACCCTATATATAGAGAGACTGGACATTGACCAAAAGTCGGCCATCTTAGTGCCAATTCGGAGCGATCCCCGTAGAACGTAATGCTTTTTTCTTCGCGATTGACGCTTTACTATACAACATAAATGAAAGGAAATTGTGCTAAATTTGTGAAGAAAGTAATGCAGAATATAAATATGTAATTCTTTTCGTCTTAGAGAAATAGAATTTGAAAAAAAAACGAATTTTGCTTTAACCTTCGACATGGTTACTTTTTCAATTCCTATCGAAAAACAGAGGAATTTTTTGTTGTACATTTCTATATTAAGCAAAATACGTTGATTGTGAAAGCAATTCTACATTAGTGAAAGTAATTCTACCTTATTTTTTCTGAGGACATACATTCTATATATAAAAAGTTAGAAATTTTTTAACAAAAATATGGTAATCTTAGTTTTTGTCAAGTAATTCATGAATAAATGTAAAACTACGGCAGAAGAACAGAAATTATTTTTTTATTATTTTATAAAAATATTTACGTAATATTTTTACAAGCTAAAAATACATATTTTATTTATTTCATTTACGCATTATTAATAATAATGACTTAGTTAAATATTAAAAATAAAAATTTGATTAATAATAATTTTAATAATTAGTAAAAATATTAACTAATATTTTTAGAAATTACAGAATGTTTTTATTTATTTTATTTACATTTGCTTATTTCTTTTCTTTTCTTTTTAGTTTTTTACTTTCTTCTATATGTAATATAGAGAAAGTATTGGATTCGTAAAAATTTTCGACCTCGGGTTTTTGATGGATTTACACGTTTTGAGAGCTGTAGAACACGATTTGACCATTTTTAGAAAATGTCTGTCTGTCTGTCTGTCTGTCTGTCTGTGTGTGTGTGTGTGTGTGACAAAATTTTGTGGCAACTGTATCTCAGGAACTGCTATACAGAATTTCATACAAATTGGTGTGTAGTTGCACCTTGACATAAATTAGTGCCTATCAACTTTTGGTAAAAATTGTCTTACAGGTTGCGTTGCCATCCCGCTTTTTCTAAATTTTTAACATGGTGATATAGGGCAAAAATTTGTATAAATGTGCATAAAGAGAATTATTTTTTAGTAATCATTATGAAATTTACAAGAATTATTTATAACAGAGATAGTCAACTGGGAAAAAAATTTTGCATGTGTAGGAGCCTCGTGAACCCCCCTGGGGGTGAAGTCCCCCCTCGAAGGGAGTAAATTTTCAAGATGGGTATCTTTCGAAAGGTCTCGTCAGTACCTTTAAATCGAATGGTTGAACTATAAATCTGTGATAATTTAAAACAAAGTTATCGATTTTTTTTACTTTTTACGAAAAAAAAACTTAGAAAAAAAAATCTTAATTTTTTTTTTTTTTTTTTTAACGAAATTTAACAAAACTTGGTATTTAGTTGGCTCCTGACATGAACTGGTGCTGATTAGATTTGGGGATCAATCGCACAACAGGAGGCGCTGTGATCGTATTTTTTCTAAATTTTTAACATGGACAAAAGTAGTACAAAATTTCATATAAATGTACATAATGAGAGTTATTCTTAACCTGTGATTGTGAAATTAATATGAATTATTGATAATAGTAGTAGTTAATTAGGAAAAAAATTTGGGGCATCGCTTCCCCCCCTAGGGGGAAGTACCCCCCGGGAGGGGGGGTAAATTTTCAAGATCGGTATCTTTCGAAAGGTCTCGTCAATACCTTTAAAACGAATGGTTGAACTATAAATATGTGATAATTTAAAACAATGTTATCGATTTTTTTTACTTTTAGCGAAAAAAAACTTTGGAAAAAAATCATATATATATATTTTTTAAATATTGTTACTGCGTGAATTTGTATAAGAAAATATAGAAGAAAGTCTTGTGGTGGCCACAACATACTAGTTTTTAAATGTTATGTAAATAAAAATAATTACTTATTTAAATATTATTTATAAAATTTATTATGGCAATTATTATTTAAAAGAAATTTATACTTCATATGTTAGCAAATAATATACACCTTATTTTCTTTATTTTTATTAATTTATTTTAAGAAATCTGATACATTTTGCGTACTAGCAAAAAATCAAAAAATGTATTTTTATATAGTTATTTTAAATATGTATTTTAAAATATATCAGAAAAATACATTGAGATCTACTATATTAAATACATTGCGCAACAGAACTTAAAAACTAATAGTTAGCAAATAAATAATGTAATTATCTCATATGTTAGGAATACGTAAAACAGCATGCAATAAGAGATTTCAAAGTATTTAAAGCATGATATAAAATAAAGAATTATGCATTTTTAGCTTTTAAAAGTATTCCAAAATTAAAGCAATTTATCTCCAAACAAAATAAAAATGTAATAAATAAGTTATTTTTCGATTATGACGTAAAATAATCAAAATTTCTTGTCAGCGTAATGATAAGCAATGGAGCAACAGGCACTAAAATGGAGAATTTCGTCAAAAAGCCGGCGCGCCAATGTCCAGTCTCTCTCTATATAGGGTCCCTAACGAAGCTTTAAATAGTATTGAGAAGTTAGGATGACCAGACGTCCTCGGATCCCGTGGACTGTCCTCGAAAACTACTTTCGTCCCCAAAAAATTAGAACACATTTGAGAAAGCCGCTTACAAAGTTATTAATGTTTTATTATAGTAATTTATTATATGTATAATAAATAAGTTGAAATAGGGTCTTCCAGATACAACATACATAAAAAGTACTAAAATTTTACAATTTAAAGTGATTTATTTATTTTGTCCTCGAAACTCGGAGTCACCGCCATATTTATCCTTAAATTCAATAAAAACAAATTGATTGCCATATCAAAAGTACCAGAAAGTTCATTCACCAGTCAGTTTCATTACTAAGGGTGCTGTATCGAATTATCTATTATAAGGAATTGAAGAACATCATGTATTCCTTTGAATAACAACATGTTTGTATTGTACTGGAATACCACCGATTAGGAGAAAACCCGACGGTGACAAGGCGGAGATTTCAACAAAAATTTAATGATATAAAAGGAAGAACAATTCGTAATTAATTCATATAAAACATTCCACACTTGTCTGTCTAATATACCACTTGTTTCAAATTTCTGTCTCTCATTATTTCGCAGTTATGTCATTTCAGACTTGTTGAGTCCTTTCTGAAATACACTGTATCATAATCAATGCTCGAAAAGCATAGTCATTTGGTCACTGGCACCACCGAATGCACCATTAGCGTATATCGAAATATTATTTCAGCAATATGGAATGCAAATGGTGTTCATTTGCTTCATTTCTTGTAATGTCATATCATTTCATAAAAAATATGGTAGTTTGTTGTTTTTTTTTTTAATATCTTGTTTATTGTTAAAGTAATGTGCAAAAATATTATTTAAGCTTAAAGTGAGACATCCTTTTTGCATTGCAATAAAGTACTGCAAATACTGGTATTTAGTAATGAATACAAAGTTTGTAAGCAAACATCATAAAATGCAAAAAACTCACAATAATTACTTCGAGTTGAAATAAATGAGCACGATCCTTCATCAGGTGTACAAAAGATCTGAGTTTTGTACTCACGGCTATTGTTTTTGTTTGGTGAAGGGTTGTGTTCATTTATTCCGATCTTAAACAATTGTTGCGAGCTTTTGAACAAATGATTTATTCATTATCTTACATATCTGACTGAATATTTGTTTTGGGTTTAATCTTTAGAAGTTTGTCCCATGTTTTATATAGTGCGACCACGTTTCCTACGACTAGCAGTGAGGACGAGTCCAAAAGTTTAGAGGGATGCAAAATTGGCCGAGAGATAGTTATTTGGCAAACATCCAGTTATTCGGTGTTCCCTTATCGCTTGTTTTCTCTCAGTCACCCCTATTTTAACACTGGACTCGTTCAATCCGCACTTGCGCAGAAGCTTCCATGGTCGCAAGAAATGTGGTCAAAGAATAAAATACTATGTCCTTAGATTAAGAATACTAACAAAGATATTTACATTTTATATTTCAAACAAATACTCTTCATAATTATTAACTATAAAATTTTATTGTTGAATTATTAGACATTACCGATAATCGCCCTCTGGTACAGAAGTCTGTAATTATTGCGAAGTGTGGGTCTGTAACACATACTCCAACAAATCGGAGTAAATTTTCATGGGTCATATCTCGCATCTGAAAATAAAAATATTTTTAAAAGCTAAAAATTTCAATTTTGAATTTCATCAAATAGTTCTATAGACCAGTGTTTTCCAAATTATGGTACGCATATTTTGTCTGGTGTACAGAGCTTTTACTGTAACACGAAATAAAATACGGTGAGATTCGAAAACAATAAGATTTCCATTTTTATTTTATAACGCTATTTTGGATATAAGCTTACAACTGTATGGTCGACTCATAGAATAATAATAAAGGAAGAAGGAGCGTACGTGTTTTGTTTTCGGTTTGTAAAATCCAGGAATGCCGGGTATAGGGTTGTAACAGTGCTTCCATCTGATTGGTTGGCGACTTGTTGGCGAGATTTTTGAATCGTCTCGTCTCCCTGTCAATCAGTCTGCGAGGCAGCACCCACAACAAACAGCGATAAATGCGCTGAGGATGGGTGCCCTACTTCAAGGTTGAGAGGAGCAAAAGTAGCTTTCGCTGGCATTTCACTAGAAGGGGTTTGTAAGCATTAGAGTATTAGAGTGCTCCTTCTTCCTTTATTATTATTCTATGGGTCGACTAATGTTTTTCATATTTTTTGTTTTGAATAACTAAAATAACTTTCCCAGAAACTTTGTAAAGAGTTTTTATCACGTGGCAAAAAAAGTTAAAAAATGTAAACGTCGTTATAATAATAAAATTTCCACTGCACGGAAATTAAAAATTTATTAACAATATCATAAAAATATCTCTTAAAGTATGATTGTTACAATGTAAAAAATAACAGTGGCTGTTACATGTTATTCACCGTGAAATGTGGTGGCAAGTAACAGTAAAACAGAATGCATTTTAATTGGCCGTAGAATGCACGCTTTACCGTAAAATATACGGCAAATAAAGAATAAAAATTATATATGTATGGCAAACAAACGATAAAAATGTACGGCTCCCTATAAAATTTACAGTTATAGGTTATCAACGAGTTTCCCAATTGTTTGGCTTTAACCCATTCATGGTCACGCCATTTTTAATTTTTTCGTTTCGAAGCCATTTTAGTGGAATGTGTTTATATATTTTTAAGTCATTAAGTACTAATAATATTACAAATTTATCAAGAATTCTGAGAAACTGATTGTTCTCTATTTAGCAAATGCGTAGCAATGAATAAATGATTCAGAAGTAAAAAACTCTGACCGCGTATACGCGTTCATGACCATGAAAGGGTTAAATTGTTCCTTTTTTTTTTTTTTACAGTGTACACATTAATAACATGTTGGCATAAAAGTAGATCAGAAAAATATTTCTTTTCAGGAAATTGAACACGAAACTTTGAGGTTAGAAATTCTTCTTTTACTGAAAAAGACCGCTATAATATCGCCCATCATTATTGACGAGGGAGAGACAAACTTATTCTACAATCATGAAATGGAATTCTTTAAAACAATTTCTGGCATCAGTTAAAAAAAAGTTTTGTTAATGACTAGAATAAAATTAACTCAAACTTACACATAAAGCTGTAAAATTTATACTTATATTTAACACCATGTTATCATAATCTACGTCAGAATGCATTTTTTTGGGTACTTTTTTACTTGAAGAATAAATTTAAGATTTAAATGTGTATTAAATGAAGTTTTAGCTAAAATTAACAACATTTATCACTGGCAGGAAAAGTCTTAAAGATAAATTCCGATCTTTAGATCATGGATGGATGTCAATTATATATACACACATATATATAAAGTGAAGAATATAAGAACATTATAAAATATATATAAGTCAGTAGACGAGGAACAACTTAAAAATACATAAACAAGATGTTCTTCTGTATATCAGTATCAATCAATAACGATATTTTAAAAGTATCACTTTTGTAATATTACCATGCAACTATAAACGTTAAAAATAGTTTTTCTTATTTAGTAGCACAGCTGTTTAAAAGTTTGGGAATCCCTAGGATTGATAATAAACATATTAGAATTTATTATTTACATAGATATATTTTACGAATTAGTAGCATTTAACTGACTGAATAAGATATTTACAATATTTTTTACAATTCTCTTGAAACATTTTAATATTGAATGTTATAAATGAATTACTAATATTAAATCTTCATCAAAAAGAGGATTCCAGTTGGCTTTAAAACAGCTGATTTGTATGCCATTTCGAATTGACGAAGTTAATAAGTATTTTATAATATATAAATTGAAGTCTTATTCTTGTACATAATTTTTTTTTTTAAATTGTATATGAATGACTATTAATAATTTTTTTAATGATAGAAAATCAATTAAATTAGTTGTGAAAAACTTTTAAAATATTAAATGAATAATAAAAATATATTAAATTAAATTAAACAAATAAATAATCAGTTTATTTAAGACTTACAGGGATGAGATCTCAGCTTATTTTGTTATCAAGATTTTCTAATAATGACTATTACCCCATTTAATTACACACACACACACACACACACGCAAAAAAAAAAAAAAAAACCTTTAAAGATACGATAAAGATTTTTGTATAGTAATAGTGGTAGAAAAGATGAAACTTGAAATATCATCTCTAGGTACACCTAACCTAATTATTTTATTGTATGATAGCGATTTACAAACATGAAAAAAAAAAAAAAAAAAAAAAAAATGGAGTTTTGTAAATATTTTGGTCGGAAGAATATTATACCTTAATTAACGTTAGGATTACTCATCCAGCAATGTTTAGCAATAGCGGATTTGTTGATTTCCTGTTTCTGAATGTAATACTTTTCTTTGGAACTCGAGTTTGTATTTAATTTGATCAATGTAACATATCCTGTATTCAAGAAATACTATGGCTATCGCAAATGTTATCTATATCGATAGAATATTTTAAAATAGTAAGGACTAATTTGTTCCCGGATGAGAAAATTATTTTGAAATCATATTGTTTGAGAACTTTAGGGATGATGAAAATATATTTACGGGGAAACAGTCAGTACTGATATTGGAAGAGCAAATAGATCTATAAAAATGCATGTGAAGGACAGGGAAGCTGTAATTCAGAAAGAGCCTTATCAATTATGGAAGAATTGTAACCTTTGTCAACAGCGATGACTTCCAAATATTAGATAATATTAGATTTTACAGTTGAGAGAATGAGAATGGGGACATATTTTGAAGGAATGATTAAATATATATAAAAAATTCTCCATTTTCTTGGTAGGTGGATAGCATAAACCAACAGAAGAGGTAAAGAAACTGAAATATCTTCACGATAAACCGTAGCCGTGAAACCTTTTTCCGTACGACATACAAAGGTATCAGGGAAAGGGAGTGAATCGTTGTTTTCATTTTTACATGTAAATTAGTTGTTATTGTCAAGGAGTTTATATTCTGTAATATATTATCAATGTTGTGTAGAGAAGTGTCAGTTAAAGTGAAGATATTATCCTTACAGAGAGTTCAAAAGGGAGAAGAGATTTTTTTTCAATCAGCGAATTTTCGAAATAATTCATAGCCTCACCAGTGGCCGATAGGTTCCGTTCTCGAAACTGGTAAATGACAGATGCCGGGATTGGTCCCAGGAGCGCTTCTTGTCCATCCGTTTAGAGTTTTACGTAATTTGCTTACAAACTCGTGGGAATACAAGTTAGGACACTTCAGAAATACCTACCTGGAGGGCATCCTATTCAGTCCTAAGTCTCTAGTGCACCCTAAACCATCGAAATAATGGATATATTTGTCAGCGAGGAATGATGAGAGAGGAGAACCCATGGATAAGTTTTTCAATTGTTAGTAAAGTTTTTCTTGAAAAGTGAAATGAAAAAATGCAGGTAAAAGAAAGTAATTCCTGGTTTTGAAAAATATAAAATGAAATTCTTTTAGTCGCTTTTCTAAATGTCCTATCAAGCCTGCTGACAAAAAAAAAAAAAAAAAAAAAAAAAACTGAAATAATGATTGAATTATTTGTAATGTTTGTAGTAGAATTACTATAGAACATTTTAGTGAAAAAAGAATATGTTTGACTTCGAAAAATGGAAAATATTAGCTTTGATTATGAAAGTAGATTTCAAGAAAAATCATTACAATAAAAGATTTTGTTGAACTCCATCCTAATCTAATCTAGTAGATGTTGTAAAATATAATATTTTTATGCTTTATAAATCTTTTAAAATTAGTTATATCATCTAAATTCAATAAATTTTGTAATTAAACTTTAACAATTACTATAAGTATACTAACATAGAAGTATATATAAATATACCATAAATTTTGATTGCAAAATATATACTATAAAAAAATGCCTATTTTGTTTTCTAAGTAATATACGTATATTCCTTTACAAAACAGAATTGAATTTAGCAGAGCAGGGCATTTGTTTAATATGTTCTTTCATAAAAAGGCATTCGGTAATCGTGTTTTGTAGAGTTTTTCGTTTTGTTTTGTTTATAGAACGTTATTAGCGTATTTTAAATATTTGTTATTATTTTGGGGATGGTGTAGTAGATTTCGTAATAAAGATTCTACACTGAAAGATCAGTAAAGACCTGGAGTTCTTCCAATGTTGATAAAGTTGTTGCGAGTGCTTTAGTGAAAAAAAAATAAAAAATAAAAATAAATCCTAGAATAAGAACAGAGGAAACTTACGGAGAAGCTGAACATAGATAATTTGACAGTGTTTTGACATTTAAAAGTTTAGATATGTTTTAAAGCTTGATATCTGGCCCTCCTTACTGAATAGAAGAAGCTGAATCACATGAATGATATCATTTTCTTCTTAACCTTTACAATAAAAACCATTTTTCGGCTCATGTGATAATGCGATGGGAAATAAATCAAAAGACCCTGAAAAACAGCAGATGAAAGGCCGGAAACTGTCGCAAAGTCTGAGATGCACTCTTTAAAACTGTTGTTGTTTGTTTGGTGTCCACCGTAGGATACATCGGAATTACCTACTTCGAGCTACTCTACTGTGGAGAAACGATAGCATCGGATAAGTACTATTAATAATTCAAATAGACTCGATACAGCTATTCGAGAAAAATATCCTCCAGCCCTGGGAAACAAAAAATGTGTAACCTCCCTGCGCGACAATGTTGAACAACATGTTCCATATCGAACACTGAGAAAACTGCTAGAGTTGAAATGGAAAATTCTTCAACATCCAGATTTTCTCCCGATCTTTACACATATTACCCAGTCATATTTCTTCTTATTACTTGTTTGGGACTTTGCACACTAGTTGACAAAATTTTTAAATTCAGAGGAGGAAATGCAAAAGCACATTCCGACCATTTCTCCAGTTAGCCAAGATCATTCTTTAAAAATGGTATAGGGTAATTTACAAATCGATAAAAAACTGTGATGAGACGGAATAATAGTGGTTATATTCTCGATTCATAAAGTTATATTGTTTAAATATCGTTAGTTCGAAATTTATCAATAGATCGAGCACGGACATATACAATGATCTAATATTTGGATGTATCTGAAAATCTCTATGGAGTTTGACTTTGTTCTCAGAACAGAGTTAGAGATAGAACTCATTGGATTAAGAGTTATTGCCTTATGAAAATTGATAAAAAGCATTGTAGTAATTGTATGAAGTTATATATTAGTTGTAATAACTATTAAAGATATATTTTACAAAGCTTATATTCACATATGCTTTACCATAGTAATTTTTTTTTTTTTTTTTTAAAGTAGGTTTATTTTGAAATTATCTTAAAAAAGAGAATACATATTCATCAAATGATAACATTTTATATACTATATTAATACAAAATTTAATTTTTATCGTAAAAGAACATTTTGAAAATTCTATTTTCTTTTTAGTGTCAAGTAATAATATTTTCGGACATTACTGCATGAATTAAAAAATTAATTTTTAACACAAACAGATATAGTACAGGATTTGAAACTAATACTTACTAATTTCAGTTCCAAGAGTAAAGTTCTTGAGATCTGAATCTTGTTCACTCCTCTCAAATATTTTATTGCAACTTTTATTCCCTAAAAGAAAAAAAAAAAACGAATGAGTTCATGCTTCTAAAACTTATTCTTACATTGAAAGAAAACAATTAATATATGGCAGTAAGTTGTAATTACAAAATTGTGGTCTAATTAAATAGGGTGTTTCAGTTCTTAGTATTACGTTTCAGAACTTCTAGGAGAGGTAGAGTGCATCCTGACGATTCAGAATAATATAAAAACTAGAACTCCTACATAGATAGGCTGACGCATCCGCCATTTTCTATCCCACAAGACCGGCTGACGATTTATTATTGGTGGTTTTTCGGCAATAAATAGCACGAATAACTCCAAAAAAGGGCACCACCTGTTTATATTTTCTTCTAATCCAGAAAGAAGGAAAAAGTGGATTATAAATTGCAGTTGTAACTCGTGGATACCCGGAGCAGGAGCACAGCTTTGTAGCGTAAGATTTCCCTTAATTTCAAATTATTTCATTTTATTTTCAAAGTTTTTTGACAAATTTAATATGAATGTACTGTTTTATTAAGTTATTACTTTAAATTCTTTTAAAATTAACTTTAATATTACATTTCTTTTAACGTGAAGGGTTGCAGTTTTGAGAATGTTGGCGATGTTCTTAAAATTGCCAACTTGTTTGTTTCGTGATAAGAAGTTCTAGCTCACTTCATCTGTATAGAAGTTTAAAGGCGATAACAAGCTAATCAGGTAACCTAGCTCTTTCTACCGCCAACACTTTCCCAGACGGGATAGAAAATGGCGGACACTTCGCCAGCTCTTATCATATAGGAGTCTTAATAAAAACGCAGGGTTGTAAATGCTTTCCTGACGTGGTGGTATGCACAGATACATCACACACCACGTAAGGGTTTATTCGTTTTAATAATGAATGTGCATTATTTTTTTTAATAAGAAATGAGTACCACATTAAGGTCGATGTTTAAAATTTCGAACACCATCTTTGACCCATGTTCCATTTATTCACATAAATTCATCATTAAAACGAATAATCACTTACAGTGCACTGTTAAAAAGTTCTGTAAATTTAATGTAAATATTTATCCAGAGTCTCTGTAAATCTACAGTAATTCTTAATTAAAAGTGAATAATCGAGATTCTCAATATTTATTCTGTATTTTTACGTAATTTTATTATTTAATTTTTTTATTAAAATTAAAAATGACTGTTTCTACTTTAGAAAAAGCATTCAGAGTCCGAAATATATTCTCAGCAATAATTAATTAAATTAATATTAGTTATTAAAATGAATGTATAAAATAAGGTTTTTAACTTCTCCGTTTATTGTTCTCTGTAATTTTACATAAGACTTAAGATAATAGATTACACAGAGTTTTCTGTTGAAATTTTTAACAGTGTGGGTTTCCGAATTAATGTGGACACTTGACATTTTTTACATTTTTATGCTTTTATGTCAATTATAATTCCTAAATATCGTTCTTATATTACTGGAACGCATTTTTATTAAATTTTATTATGCCACATATTATTTTAAGGGATTTAAGCAAAAAATATTGAGATTAGGGAAATTGTTCTGACAATCGCTTCAATATATGCTGTAGAGTGCTCTCAACCTGTAATATTGAATGCGCACTTTATATCCTAAGAACTGAGATTTAGTGTGCATTCTGACGCATATTTAATAAACGTAAGTAAAGTTTGATTATTGAGTTACAATTATATTCATTTTTACTACATTTTTATGACTCAATTATTTTTTTAAAATTTCAGTATGGTCATAGGAAATTAATTTCTCCGAGAAAAAAAACCTGAAATTAAAACTCTCCTCCAGCATACATAACATTCCCAGAGGAAAGTCGCAGATATTTTTGGATTTTCTAAATCTGTTGTAAATAAAATTAAAATGAATTTTGACAAAAACCTGTTCTTTTCGCTGAAAAGAACAGGGCAGTGTGACAGAAAACGTATAATGCGTCCAGAACACACATAAACATTAGGGACATTTGCTTGCGAAACAGGATAAAAAATACTGTTACACTGACTCAGATTGTTCAGGAATCAGGTATTGATATTTTTAAGAGAATTGTGCAGACAAGATTGGCAGAGGAGGGCCTAAAAGTCCATCGCCTAGTTCACAAACCCAAGCACACAGAGGCTATGAAAAAGAAATGACTTGCCTGAGCTCGAGACTATCGCCACATGACTATGGAAGATTGGAGTAAGGTAATAAATGATAGTTATTAATGGTTTTTATGATTTACAAGTCTTTTTTTGCAATTAAAGTATCATTTATTTCAATTTCAGATATGATACCCTGATGAGTCAACTTTTGAAATTTTAGCCGATAAAAGCAGTTTCGTGTAGCGGTTTTCTGGAGATCAGTTCCAACTTGAAGGCATAATAGAAATGGCTAAACGTCCGCTGAAGATTATGATTTGGTCTATTATAAATAGCAAGGCTGTAGGAAGTTTACACATTGTTCAAGGAACCATGAAACAGGACCAATATAAGGAAGTTCTACGAACTCGCCTTTCTCCACAGTTGGAAGAATAGTTCCTGGAAAATTATTGTCTTACATAATGTTACATTTTCCCCCCCTTTCCATTATATTTTTTATTATATAGCTATTAAATATGTATATTGACATTAAATAAAGTAAAAAATGCCAATTGTAGCACATAACTTATTATTATTAATATTATTATTTTTTTTTTAAGGGGAAAAAAAATAACACAATAAATTGATTTTTACGAGTGTCCACGTTAATTTGGCAACCCACTGTACATGGCGTCTTTTTATTTTGGATGTTTCTGTATACATTTCTGCTTGAAGAAAGCATTTTCGACCCTGTATTACTATATTATTCTAAATCGTGAGGATACCTTTTACTTCTTATAAAAATTCTATAATTGGTACTGAAACATCCTGTATAAAAATTATGTAACAATGTCATTATATTATAAATTTTTATTTGAAGAAAAATGTTTTCTTATATATTTTTATTTAGTAAATAAAGAAGAAATTTTAAACTAATGTTGGGTTTTAAAGAAATGTGAAGTGCCATTAAATGAAACAAAGAAGTGAAAATAAATTTATGTAATTTGAGGCAAAAATATCGATATTTATCCATCAGACGAAATAATCAATTGTGACGTCAATAACATTCCATATAATTACCGATGAAACGAGATCTAGATAACTTCTGATACTCATTACTGTGTTTTCATCGGGATTATTGACGTTTAATGATAATAATAATAATAACAAGAAAGAAAGAAAATAAAACAAATATTTTTCTCTTCTCTTTTTTTAAAAAGAATTTATATGATTTTTGAAGGCTATTTATTGAATGTAATAGTTAAACAAAATACTTCTATGTAACATTTTTATTTTTTAGACAATATGCATGGCTAAACTAAAATAATGCATTGTATAATTTTCTGTAGAAGTAAAGATATAAAGGTGTAAGTTTTAATATTTTTCTTAATAAAAAATATTTTTAGGTATCATCGCGAAGGTAAAATAATTAAAAAATTAACGGCGTAACAGTTAAGTGCAGTTGGAAAATTTTAAGGAAAGTTTTAATAACCTGTGCCGGTAGCATGATTTTCTTTTTTGTATAGATTTGATTTTTCAATATAAAAATAAGAAGGAGTAACAAAATTTATAGTTTTGTAAAATAACACAAAGAGAAGTAATTTGTAAATGATTTTTTTTTTTTTTTTTCGTGCAGTGTTTATATAATAGTTTATCATCAATTTAATTGAGGATTTATGGATTACATATTTTGTTATACATAATTCTAATTCATTTGAATACGGAGAAGTTTTTGAAAAATATAATATAATAACGAAAATCATGCTATATTTTTATAAGTGATGCAGGAATTTATAATCATTGATCTCTGTTTCTTTCTGTTTGAAATATAATATATGTTTTATGTTTATCTTTCTCATATCTAATAGTAACATTTGTCAAATATCATATCTTACCTTTAAAGATCCAACTTGCACGCCTGTCGAAGAGGGAAAAACACTTTCTGCGAGAGAGGACTTCTTCTATTTACAAAATAAATAAATGTAGTTTTTTCTGTTTTATATTACAATCGAATATTCTACAGCACTCAAAAAAAAAAAAAAAAAAAAAAAAAAAAGAAGGAAGAATACAATAATAATTCTTTAACAATTATGAATCTTCCAGTACAGTATCGCGAATCTGAAAAAGTCGAAATTATATAACAATGATATGCGTATTAACTTTAATAAATGAGATTAAACTATTCCATCAGCGAACCGTTGGGTATAAAAAAAGTAAAACAAATGCGCTTGGTGAAGTTTCAGATATTTTTATTCCAAATGTCTAATTACTAACTTATGACATGGATATTTCTCGATAAATTATAATCTTAAAAATGAGCTGTTTTGCATTAATAATAGTATGAAAATGGTAGTTATAATATAACTGTAGTTTATTGTTCATAGTATATTATTCATCAATAATAATATAAAAAATCATAATTTGCATTAATAATAATATAACAATGTTTTGTAATGATTGTTTAGACTTTTGAGCTAAAAAATGTCAATTGGTGATGCTTTAATTTTACTTGTTTCTATAATTGACACAGAATGTATAAATGTATATAATATGTATGATTTTCACAGTTCGAAGTTTTATTTATTTATTTATTTATTTTTATTTCCAATGGCACATTAAAAGACAATTGAATCAGAAGAGATAACAATAAATCTATAAATGAAAGCAAGCTATCCAGTAGCGTTCCCAGATTGATGTCCGAGGAAGAGCAGGACATCTATACAGGTGAGACAAGTCGGGGCCGACGGAGAAGTCTTCGTTCTCTACCGGGCCTAATACTAGCATCTGTGACGTCAGAAAAGGGATCCATCAATTTCGCTCTCTCAATGAAGCGTTAGCGATGCTGTGCGTTTCTTTCTTATATTTTTTTAGAATGGATTTTAAAAATAATGGATTAAAAAAGAAAAGAATTGAAATGTGGACTATTAGCCCTTTTAAAACTACAATCGAATTATCGTTATCCTTAAGTAAAATAAATTTACATGGTTGTGTCCGCATTATATTTACATTAACGCATATTGCACTGCATTTACGTTTTAAAATATCTCATGGCATTAAAAAAAAAAAAAAAAAAACTTTGATGTACGTAAAAAAATAAAAATAAAAATAAAAATAAAATAAATAAATAAATAAATAAAAATAAATAAAATAAAATAGTATCATATTTTTAGGGAAATTTTATAAAATATAAGTTATTAGTAATTAATATTCTAATTAGAATGAAACACATATCTAAAATGAAATTTATATTATGTAGAGAAAGTCTAAAATTGGGAACAATTGATATGTATATTCTTTTTAAAAAATAATGCACAAAAATTATATTTAGATGTATTTTTTAAATATTTTATCCTGGAATTTTATATATAATTTTAATTATTTCAAGCCACTAATGTTTCAGTAATTTTTAAATGCTTATGAAAAAGACTGCCTGAGTTTTAATTCAGAAGACGGACTTTGAAATTATGATATTTGTTTTACCAAGGTGGTTTCAAAAACTATTTATTAGAAATTCTGAAAATATTTTTTAGCTTTTATATGGTTTGAGTAATTTCATTTTAAATTATCCATTAATTTTAAAATTAAAATAATTGTGTTTCATGATTTTGTTTTCCATAACTAAAAATAATCTCTATATATATTGTATTGTATTTTAAAAGTAAAATTTCAAACAAAATTATTTAAATTATGATTAAATTTGTAATTAATGATAAAGTTTTTATTATTCTATTTATTTTTATAATTCTAATATGCAATAATTACATTTAAAATGTTAAATGTGTATAAGTATATGAAGTCATAATATTTTTTTATCAACTTAAAAAAAAAAAAAAAAAAAAAAAAAAAAAAAGATAAAATAGACTGTCTGAAAAGAGCACTTATAAATAGTACATTTTTAAATTGTCAATGTATTTTACCTCCGTGAAGACATTGAAAAGTATTTATATTTATATTTTTTTATTTTTCGTTGTAAAGAAAAATTCCCACAAGTTTCACACTTTTTTTTTTAATAATAAAAAGCACAGATAAAAAATTGCTTTTGTGCAGCCTTCTTGTGCAGCCCAAATATCAGGGCTAGAGTTACACGGAAATCATGTATTTTACTGTGGAATAAGAAATACCCCCTTACAGAACCACTATGTAATAAGCATTCATTTCAATAACAATATTAAGTAAAAATTAAACATCATTTACTCGCTAAGAAAATGTTTATATTGAAACTGTATTTATATGCAATGTGTATCTACATACAAAATAATAATAAATTATTTATAAATTTCGAAAATTTTTAGGTGATGAGTAGTGATACTGAATAAAGTCACATAAGCTTCAGTCTAATTTCTTTTCTTTTCTTTTTTTAAGAATAGCAATGGCACTTTGAAAAATGTACTAAATAGTTTGAAATATGTTTTGCTATTTTTCCTGGCATGGCAATTTATTTTAATTTATTTTAATTCAATTAACTGTAATAGTTTTTTAATATAGCAATTATGATTTAAGAAGCTTTGGAGCTTAATTTCTAAATCTAATATTACTAGTCAAATAAAACAAGCGTAAACAATAATGACAGTTTCGTGGATCTTAACATGAATATAAAAAAAAAAAAAAAAAAAAAAAAAATGTATAAATGCCAAAACAAATGTTTTATAAAACATTTATCAAGGAGTGACATACGCGTTATCCTTCTTATTCTGTAAAAATTTGTATGAATAATGTCTCAATCAATTAAAAATTTGAAATCAAATTTGAAAATTCAACTTATTTTGAACCTTCTTTAATTTTAAAGCAATAAACAATGATTTATAATATTTTTTATTTCCCATATGATAAACAATAAAATATATCATCGTTTTTGTTTTTTCAGTTTATTTTTGAAAGACTAGATAAAATCATATCTGTACATATATATATTTTCATACTAAAATTTATTTTTCAACAAATAAATTTTGTTAAGAAGAAATCTGACAAAAATTAACTTTATTGTTTTACTTGTATTAAAGAAGCACTGACGTAGAAATAATATCTCTAAAAAAAAAAAAAAAAAAAATCATGATTCAAAATTCAAATTATTTTTTGGCATCTTTAATTTTAAAACACAAACAGTGTTTTTCTTTTTTTAAATCTATTTCTGAGTGACTAGATGAAATTAAAGGTGGAAAATACTTTTCTGAAGAAGTAGTAGATGTAAAAGTTTGAGAAATCGGTACTTTTAAGCTTTTAATTAAGAATATTTGAGATATAACAGGCGCGATAGAGTACGAGAGAAAGAATTGGATGGATCCCTTTTGTGACGTCACAGGTGATTCGACTGTCCTTGTATCAGGCCCGGTGAGAACGAAGACTTCGCCGTCGGCCCCGGACAAGTCCATTTCTTCGTGGAGATCACAAAGGGTGTAAAAACTGTCAGGAACCACATACGGCATAGATGTTTACGCAGACAATCGGGGCAAATTTCAGACGAAATAAGGAAAGGGCATGTTTACAAACAAACGAGCCATCAGCCAGAGTTTGACACTCACGAGTGGCAAAAGGACAACCTCTATTGGTGGAAATACCAATGTTTTGCCCTGAGCGTGACGTCAGCTGCGCTTTCCTTATAGGGCGACAAATCTTAATCTAGGCCTTTGAGGGCATTAAGAACCTGATTAAGCCATGGTTTATTAAGGTTGGAACTTTTGAGTTCTTCGCGGAAGGAATCCCTGTAGAGGTTCTTCATTAGACATTTGATATTGTTAAAAGAAAGCTTGGGATTAATTATCTGAAGGACAGAGGTCCCCTTTTTGGCCAAGAAATCGGTCGCTTCGTTTCCTTGAATTTCACAGTGGACTAGAATCCACTGGAGAACTGTCTTATTATTACTGTCTTGTTATTACTGGCAAGCCAGTTGAGGAGATTTAAGCAGTTATCAATGGTTAGCGTTCGGGAGTGTCTGGGTGAGTCAATTGCTTGAAGTGCGGCCTTTGAATCTCATAAAAATACCATATTTCGAAGTTATATCATTATAGTGTCCGTTATATATAACATTATATAGTTCAAAGTTATAACATCGATTAAAAAAAAATACTTTTACAATTACGAATTTCCGTGGTTTAGCATTTATTATAACTTGAAATTATGCATTAGAAAGTAATGGCATCCATTAACGTTTTCCATGTAAATTTCTGGTGATGATAAAACCATTATTGAATTTTATTAGACTTGTATCTATTTTGAAAATATGCATATTATTTTTATTGTTTTGGAAACCGTGAAACAGTCTAATATTTCGGTTTTGTTTATTTATTTATTTAATTATATTTTTTTGGAGTTAAAGTACTTTTATTATGTATAATCTTAAAATCAAAAGTAAAGTATTTAACTTCTATCAAAATCAAATGCATATCACTGTAAAGTACAACATAATTGTTAAAAAGGGGTTATTACTTGTGAAAAAATGACTTTTGTGTAGAAAAATTGTTATTATCTATTGAATATTTTTGTTTATTGTAGGAGATATATGTTATTCGATATACAGTTTGTTTTAAGGATTTTTTCACTTGATACAAAAGAAAAAAAATCTAAATGCTCAGAACAAAGCTAAAGAACATCTCTTAATGTAGATAAATAAAACTTTTATAAACAAATACGACATTTTCCAAAAATACACAGCTATCATTTCAGATCAAAATAGTTAAGCACAACTCTTCATCATGTGAAAAGATGTTGGCTCCTGCAAACAATGATGACAACTCTTATGTTGAATAATAACAGGAGACTTGGCGTTGGAATATTAAAACCCGAATAAACTACTACGTCAGAAACGTCAAAGAAAAATATTGGAAATGCATACAGCTGTTTCGGTAGCCTACAGCGTACCGTCTTCAGTGAAAAAAGGATGATCCTTTTATGTTGCTCTTATGTTGCTCTTATCCTTTTACTCTTATGTTGCTTTATTATGTTAACACGAAACAATTGTTGATTAATTTTACAGTTTTTTCTTGATTATCACTTGAAATCAGTAATTCGGTGAGTTGTATCACAATTATTTCAATCATTCGGACAATCAGCTTACAGCATGATATTCCGCTATAAAAGGCATTATATAACCAAAATGAGTGTACGTATATCCATTAAAATTGGTGTATACATGTTTTAGTAAATGCGCTCAAGATATTAATTTTTCATTCTAAAAAATATCCACAAGATGACGTTTTGTACAAAAAGTGGTAATTTTAACAAAGATACACGAAGGATAAAAAATCTAATCCGTAAATGTTCATAATGTTTATTCATTGCGTGCGAGTCCTTTGTTAAAATTTCAAATTTTCCTTTGCAAAGCGTCACCTAGTGGACATTTTTGAACTTTATTTTTTCTTTTAAATTCTTTGAATGTTTACTTTGTTTGGCGCAGTATGTTCTTTCTTGGACCTTGCGCCATAAAAAACCACCCAATCAACCTTTGAAGATATCTCCTGAAATATAGATATCGATAATGGTGTCAATCCGATATTGACAACAAAAGGTCGTTTATAGCGAAATTTTAATTATGACCACCTTGCATATTGTCAAAACTTTTTTCAGAAAAGAAGTAAAGAAATAATCTGTGGTTTTGCAACGTAATTTTACCCTTAAAGAATATTGATGTTTTGTAATATGCAATTTTAGCAAGTAAACTTATTCGTAATTATCATTGGCCACTTAAAAATATAAGCGCATAATTTTTCACATTAGAGCACATCTGAAATGAATAGCGTGAATTATACTATTTCCATTAATATCACAAATGGTAAAAAAATTAGGCTATTGAGAAGTAGACTATCACAAGTGACTTACAGTACTCATCTCTTTGGGAGTTAACAACTCAAAATGATAAATGCGTTTTAACTATATACATATGTACAAAAATTATTAAAAGTTCGGCGGGAAAGAGTGAAAAATAAAATCGCGAATGATACATTTTTTATGCAAAAGAGGCTTTCCGGAAGAAAGCTTCAATATGATTTTTACAAGTAAGCTTTATTACAAAAGCTTCATACAGCGTAACATAAAAAAGCATAACAAAATACTACATCCAAGTACTTTTGCCTATTTTTTCTTATAATCGAAGCACAGTAATATATTTGCCGTACGATAAAATCAATTTCAAGAAACAACCCCAGCAAAAATCGGTATCCAACAACTTAAGGAAGTCTTCACAGCCTACTGCACCTTTCTATTGCTCGAAGTGACCCCAGTCAGCCAAAATAATGCGAAAGCATCACATTTCATTTGTAACGAAAAGGTTCCATGTATTGCAAGCTGCAGGAAGGTTTATATATGTTCTGGGACACGAATGTTGTCATTATAATTGGTTTATTCACTTCAGGAACGTACTGTTGCCATAACTTTAACCAAACTGAAGTCCACCATTTGACGCAAAAGACAAGGGGTCTTGAGTCTAGAAGATTTTCTAGAATGAAAATGCAATATTCTCACACAGCAATAGACTCAAATGAACACATTCACCCTCTGAAATGATAGGGGTTGGATCATCAGCACTACATCTTCAATCTTGTTCCCTCATATTTCCTACTTTTTCTAGCATTTAAACCCTAGGCATCGATTTTTACAAGGACAGTTTCTTGAAATTGATTTCAAGGTAAAACAAATGCATTAATGTCGCAAGCGTATATGTGAAAAAATAGACAAATTTTTGTATTTTGTTATACCGTTGTATGTTTCTATTTGAAATAAAGCTTTCTTCTAAAAAAGCATGGAAAATTACTTTCGGAATGTTCTTCGAATATAAAAAAAAAAAAAAAAAAAAAAAAAAAAATGGTGAATGTTAGGGATTACTGCTTTATTTTATACAATATTATAAACAATGCGTTTATTACCGTTGGCGTTGATCGACTCTGCTGGCTATGTTGGCTTCTGGCAAAACTAAGAGATGAACCTAAATGATTGATATCAAGAAGTTCAATATCAGACCAGTCAATCCGCCACCAAAAATCAGCCAGTTGAGTTTCCAGAAGTACTTTTCTGAAGAAGTAAAGATCAGCTAGTTGAGTTTTATGAAGTAGTTTTCTGAAGAGGTAAGTAAAAGAAATATATCTGAAAAACCACATAATTCTGAAAATTGGGTCACACAGCCAGGCTTTCTTGCTAAAAATAGCGATTTTGCCAAAGCATATTTTTCTAACAAATGGGATATTACATTATCTGGGAACATATTTTTTTCTCTTTTCTTTTAGAAATACTACCAGAAAATATAAAATTTTTAAAATAGAATCGAGAAGACTTTGAGAAGAATAATCGAAACTATTTTTCTTAACTAATAAACTTTTATATAAAAAACGATTAAGACATTAAAATTGAATATATTATATACTAATAATATTTTTTTGCGTGAGATACATATTCTCGACTATTATCGTATATACATTCTCAGATATTACCGGATACACATCGTCGGATAATGTTTGTGCCAATTTAGGTTTACTAACCCACTCCTCAACCATCTATCCCCGTAAAATTATATGTCTATGTAATTGTCTCATTTTTCTTTTTTATTTAAAATTTTATTCAAGCAAGTTTCATTCATAAATTCAAAGATGTTTCATCTTGTTTAGTTTAATTTTCAATTATGATTCAAAATCATATTCAATCTAATTGAATAACAATATTTCATTTAATAAAGAAGCACCACAAATCTGGCGTTGTAAAAATTATTACTTACAAACTTTGAATAAACACCATAAAATGCAATAAACTCGAGTTTATTGCATTTTATGGTGTTTATTCAAAGTTTGTAAGTAATAACAATATTTCATTATTAAGTTTTTACTGCTTTTTCTTGTAATTCTATAAGGTTGAGATTGTGCGATTTTTACATCGAATACGCTACTCAATAGTTTTACGCTATTCTTTGGGCTATTCACAATGGTCTGGGATTTACTCCTAGGGGCGTCCGGAGACATGCTATCACAGTTTTGTTCTTCATACAAAAATATGGCTCAGCCACATCGGTAACTCCCAGAGGTATTATTTTACGGAACAAGGAGAACATTGCAGCCATGACAGATTTTACGTGCGCTAACCAATATTAGCGTACACGAAGGATTTTTTTTGGCTGTTTCGAACATCGAACCCGAACTCCTTCATTTACGAGCTCCACGTTCTACCAACCAGACTATGGTATTTGTATAAACCCAACATTGTACAAAATATTGACTAATTTTGATAAGAAGTTTTCGGAAGCATTCTAAAATTAATCATCAAAAATAGAAATAATTAGAATATAATAAAATAAAAAATGCATATTACCATAAAATATATATGATATTAGTAGAAAATTTAAACATCCCAGTTTATAAGAATTTGTGAGGTTGCAAGGTGTTTTCGTAGGAAGTTCACAAAGCGAGAGTTGCAAAATAGTCGAGTCGGGTCAATAGTTTTTACTGTTTATTTCTCTACGAAAGTTAGTTAGCAGTTACGTGCTTAAAAGGAAAGCTTCGGAGTGCCAGATTTAATAAGTATATTAGTTTTGAATAGGGCTTGAATATAAATGCAAATTATTTAGCGTATGAAAAGGATGTTAAAATCGTGATCGGGATTCATTTTTGGTACTGATATGGTCTGACTGGATTCAGCTTTGGTTCTGCCTTAGTTCTGATTGTGAACAGTTCAATACGAGGACTGCAGACGGAAGGATTTTCAGTTCTTGATAGTTCTTGGAGTATCTGGAATACAGTATTGCGGAAAATAATAGTTGGACTCCAGCTACATTTTTTCCAAATTATGGTTAATATAAATTTATTTATACAATAGTTTTATAGTTAAGTGAAATTTTGGAGCAGTGACTTTTATCAATCTGTATGAGAATGAGATTATTTATCGTTATATTTAAGTAAAGAATATACGATTACGAGTAGTCGAATTTATAGATTACGAGTCGACGAAGTAAGTAGTCCCATTTATCCACTCAGTGAAGAGTATCAATTAAATCATTTCTGTTAAGTTTTAATACTGTCTTTGTAATTTATTTATTTATCATACAGCAAGTATGGAGGAAAGCGCATATGCCGTAACCGCACATCAACACCTATCCCTTCAAGTTGTATGAAACAATAACAATAAATGAAATGAAAAAAGATGTAACTTCGACTATGCTACATTAACAGAGTTTGACTGGAGTTTCTTTTTTAGTAAGTATAAGTGTTCTATTGATTGAAATATTATTCATTATAATGAGATTTTGATTAGTTTAAAATAGATATTAATAAAAAAAGATAAAACTGAACAAGAGGAAAAATATAATTTTTGGGGTGGTCAAGACAAATTCTGCTTCATGTCTGTTAATGCCTACTGATTTTACGTAACAAAGTTTTAGATTTTTTTTTTAAATTATTATAAGAAAAATATATTATATTATTATTTGGAAAGGTAATCGACAAATATTATATCGAAATATCTATATAATCGAAATAAACAAATTTGCGATATAAAAGTAAAGGCACTTGGCAGAGGAGACTGAACACATAAATATATCTGGAAAAAAAATTAATCATACAGAACGGATCTAATATAGGTACGTATATGTATTATCTGATTTATTTAGATATTGTCAACGCTAAATTTATTTAAATCTTTCTTCAGTGTAATAAGATTTTATATTTGAAACATAAAAATATCTTTAAAAATTCTGATGTGGGCACCACATGACTTCCTTATACACCTTTAAAAATATATACATAATGTTAAAAAGCATTGTCATTGGACCTAAGGCAGATGGCTAAAAATATTTTAAAAATGCATTATCACCGTGTTCTGGGCTTTTCTGAAAGTTTCAAATGTCTAGCTAGTCGGAAAGTTAGTTAGAAATCGATTGCAAGATTTGTACAGGTAACGCTGCAGAAGACAGCAGGGATCCGAAGCAGTTGGCTAGAAGTATTTAAAAAATGCATTTTCACCGTGTTCTGAACTATGCTGAAAGTTTTAAATGTCTAGCTAGTCGGGAAGTTAGTTATATAAATTTTCTGTCGAACCACACAAACGCTGCCGAAGGCATCATGTATCCGAAACAGTTGGCTAAAAATAACTTATAAATGAATCCACGAATTGATACTCATATAGGTATAGAATATATTACTAAATTATAATAATATACAAAATCTAAGGAAGAAACGAGAATTAAGATAGCAGGAAACATCTACAAAACTTAAAAAACATCGAAATTTTGAATTTTATTTTATTAAATTAAATTGTTTCCAAGAAATGTTAATATACTTAATATTGTTACATTTCAGTGCATATGGATGGAAATTTTCACACCTCTAAGGTCTTAATTAACAAAAAAATTAATAACGCCCATTATCCTTTTAGCCAGTACAATAGAGCGCCAACTATCCGGATCGGTCGGGACCGAGGCCGATTCGGTTAACGAAAAATCCGGATAATTGCGCAACTTACAAAACGGCCGATTCAATGTTTTTTAAGTAACTTCACACCTTTTCCAGGCTTAGGGCTGGCAATTGTAGTAGTACCTATTTAGCATATTATTATACAAATGGCGTGTGCTTTCTTAACCTACAAAACTTATTAGAAAATTAGCGTGTAACTAAATAGGGTTGTAATAGCGTGTAACTAAATAACTTTGCACTCGACTTTGGAGACGATTTCATTCCCGGATCGACAGTTCGATTGTCCTCTTTCGCCAAATGGATGGAGTTTCCGGGAAGAACATTCCCCGTCCCCTCATTCCATTCACGCGGCCAGATACAATTAATACTGCATTTTTTATCCCCGATGCACTAAATCGCCGATTGTGCATTGTGGAGTCCCTGCTCTAATTCAGTGAAGAAGCCAGTCAAAAGAAAAGGAATCAGTAAAAGCATCTGCTCGATGATTCCTACCTTCTCTAATTCTTGGAAAAAGAAAAATCCTAATCCTTTCATTCAGCCCTTTTCACTCTCTTCCCTCACTGAAACTGGGCGGAAGAAAGCAAGTGGAGGGGGCGGAGGACAAAAGGAGCGATTTCGACCGTCTTCAAATAATCTAAAGATAAAAACTGATTCTCGTGGTATTTTTTTATTTATTTATTTATTTATTTTTTTTTTTTTGGGGGGGGGGGAGAAGATTAGAAAAAATGCTTCTTGATCGATCCGGTTAATTGGACATTCCAGTTAATCGGTGTCCGGATAATCGGTGCTCTACTGTATTTGCTACAAAGGAGTCATCCCAATATTTAAAAGAAAATTAAGCCTACAGATCCCTGCCTCAATAGTCAAAGAGACGAGATTTTTAGGCAGTAGAAAGTATAATAACCATTTTTTGATTCCTGAGTGGGGCAGTGTTACACGGGAAATTGCAGCAGTCTCTTGTTTGCAAAACAAAGACGAATAAGGAAAAGAAAACAACTTAGTGGAAGTTTAATTGAAACATTGACATTTGAAATGAATTACCAAACTTTGGTCCTATGTAGTACAATTTCATAATTCATACAAAGTATCAAATCGTGAAATATATATTTTTAATCTAATATTTTATGCTCGGTAAAAAACAGGGTTTATTTTAATCATACAATCGGTACCTTTTTCAAGCATAGAGTTTAGTTTCATGTTACAAAAAATGGCGATAAATGAGACATACAAGTTTTAAAAAAGATAGGTTTTTTTTTTTTTTTTTTTTTTTTTTTTTTAAGTGAAAACATTTTTGTGATATCCTGAATAATATATGGCTATTTATTAACTATGTATTCAAAAGATATTGCTCACTTATTTCTAAACATTATTTTAAGAAATTAAAAGCTTGTTATATAAATATTTATACAATGTTGAAAACGCCAATATAAAAAATATTAAAAGCAAACTGCAGTTTTGGTAGCGTTAATCGTTATCAGTGCAGAAATTTCTACACTGATAACGGTATTCATAACACTAACAAAATTGCATTTTGCTTTTAATATTTTTTACATTGGTGTTTTTAATGTTGTGTGAATATTTATATTTCTGTTCAAAATCAAGTCTAGTTATATAACAGTTTATTAGTTCAGCTGTAGCAAATACTGAATAACGTTAAAATCCAATGAAAAGTTTTAGTCGCAATATATAGATCTAAAAAACTATGTATGAACTTACTTATAAATATAGAAACCAATTGCTGAACCAAAAAGCGCAATCGCTGCCAGCGATATGAGAATTATTCCTTCAAGTGGAAGCACATCTGTAAATAGAATAAAATATTCAATTTAACAAAAAAAAAAAAAAAAAAAAAAAAAAAAAATCATATCATGTAAATATTTATTCGTTAAAGGAATTAAATTTTTGGCCCACTCACAAGGAGTTTGACAGTCTAGCTTATTCCCATCGAATCCACAGACTGGTACATCAAGTGGAGGTCCGCGATTCTCGGGCCAGTAAATTTCTCTCCCTTTGATTTTATCGTAAACTTTTCTCCCTCCAAAATATGCTGCAACTGGCTGAAAAAGGGAAAAATAAATAGAATACGATTTTGTTTTACAATTTAGAGGATTGAAATTAAAAATACAAGAAAAAAGTCAGTTGTTTGAAGTGTAATAGTACAGATTTAAAACCTAGAGTATATATTTGATTAGAGAGCGCATCATTCATCGACGGTTGTAACCAACATAAAAAAACACATGACGAGTGCTTTTTATATTTTTACCAATCATGGTCACTTGTCATTCTCCTAAACCTACTTTCGGATAAGGGGTGTCAAAGATTTTTCGCTGTGTCACCCAACATCACGTAACCAATGAAAGTCACTCTCAGTTTTGGTTAGCCTTTAGTATTGAATGTCTCTTTAGTCATATACACTAAGGGGGGGGGGGTGAAGCCACATTGCAGAAAATTTGACTTATACCTTTTTTATTTGAAATAACCTCAAAACTAATGATTGAAACAAATAAAACTGTAATGTTTGCATAATACCAAAGAGATGAAAATGATACCTGTGTATATTTTTGATTTAGTAATTCGTTTTATTACACTTTACGAAGGGCGTAATAAAAATCTACACGAAACTTTAATTTTCAACGTAATTTAACAAACATGTACTTTGTATTCCATATGATTTATTATATGAAATAAATATGTTATATTTTGATATATGAAATAAAACTATTTATTTGTTAGATCTAAACAATTTCTTAATAAAAATATGTACCTTTTATTGGGTAATTCCCCATTTATATGGAATTACTGCTTTAATGTACAATGGCATATAATTATACAGTTTTGTAATATAAACCTCTGAAATTTCACTGTGTCAAACATCATAAATAACTTTTTCAAGTTATTGCGAAGTTGTAGGTTAAAAATTTTGAATCCCTTTCTCCTTTTATTGACTTAACATTATCGAGCGAATTGAGATTAGGACTATTTTCAGGTCTCGTAAAAAGGAAATTCTACGATATTCTTTGTAGGATTTAAGTTAAAGTGAAAAAAGTTATGATTACTTCAGAATTATAGGTGTTCAGGGGAGTGGATAAGTAAATTTAACAATTTTGAATCAAATAAACGTACCACAGACGCCGTGTAGCAAGGGGCATTATCATCTTGAAATGCTGATTGTGGAAAAGATTGAGAAACCTCCAAAATAGTCGGTCAGGCACTACTTTTATAAGGTCTGTGTTTTATTTCCAGTTAATTGATCTTTGAGCATGAAAATTTGCTCGATTTCTTGAAAAGTTATGCACCACTGTACCGTAATGCATGGAGAATATGTCACTCCTTTTTAAGTGCAATCTTCATCAAGTCACTCACCATTTTGCCGTCTTATTAGCTTGTTTCTGTCAGCATGAAATAAATTAAACTTGACTCATCAGAGAAAAACAGTTCATCCTAATAATTAACTGATAATAGTTTTAATTTTTTGGTCAATTGAAGTCTTTTTTTTTTAAATTATTTTTCTTAATAATGGCTTTTTTTTTTTTCAGATTTTGAGGTTTTTAACCTGCTTTGTTTAATTATTGCTGCACTGTTTTTTAAGAAATTATTTTGCTAAACACCTTTTTTAATCTTTTCTAAGTTCTGAACATGATACAAACAGATTTTATAATTATTTGCTTTTTAACTTGCGATCATCTCGCTCAGATGAGCAACGTGACCGCCTAAAGCCGAATTTTCAGTTCAAACAGTCAAAAAATTTTATATTTTGCTAAAAACCTTCGCAATTTTTTTAAACGATAAAATTGGCGGTTGCAGAAAGAGAAAAGGAAAATATCCAAGTGTGCCAAGGAAAATATCCAAGTTTTTTTTGTCCTTTAGTATATATGCTCTAAGGTTGTCTTTTAACACAAGAAAAGAAAGAATATTTACTTTTATCAAATAGTCGAGAATGAAGAATCATTTAATATGAGTTTGATTTCAGGGAATGTATAACAATAATTTAATTCAATGCATCATTTTGGTTTTCAGTGTTTTTTTTAAAACGATAATAATAGTCTAACCATGTAATGTAATTCAAAAGTTGTTTTACATTGCATCATTAAAAATTACATTTGGAACTAACATTCCATTTATGAATTTTGTATTTTCCGTATTTACGATCAGAAGTGACTTAAAGCATCGAATTTAAACATCTAAGTGCAATTTCCCAAATGTGTTCTATTTTTCTTAATTATTTTAAATAAAATTTTTATAAAAATATTTCAGATTTCAAACATAATTGTCAATTGTACATGAAAGAGAGAGAGCAACTCCGTATAACATGGGAGGGGCCATCTCCTCTGCGTAAGATCAGAATTTGTTATGGCATGTCTCCGAACCGCCTTTAGGGTGTCCAGACCATCGCCAACATTCCGTAACTCTAGTGCGACATTTTGAGTTAACTCCACTAAACCATCCAAAAAACCAACCGTATAACACAGTATGATATAATAATGCGGCAGTAATTATATTCTCTATAGGAAACGACCATAATTTATATCCCCCACGAAATATTATTTGTATCTGTTTTATAGATTACTTTTAGTATAATGCGATTAATTAAATATTTAATGATATATATATTGCAACGGGGTTTTCTTTATTAAATTCTTGAAAACCAATTATTTCAATTTATAATTTTTTTTTTCGTAACATATGATACTAAATAAAATATAAAACTGGCTTTAAAATCTGATTTTAACGATTGTTGATAGGTTTGTGCTTAACAGATCTAAATAATTAAACTTGTCACATTACGCATTCACTCGACTATATATATATATATATATATATATATATATATAAATAATACAAACTCAAGTTTCCTGGGATAACACTGGAAACTAACGCAAAAGCAATTTGTATAAAAGAAATGATATATATATATATATATATATATATATATGCATATATATAATCCTATTATATAATATATTACCTCTAAAGAAGTTAAAGTACCAATAAGAAATTAAAATAATTACAAAATAAAAATAACTTTTTATATACCATGTTTATAAATTTTCTGTTGAATCATATAAACGCTACCGAAGGCAGTGGGAACACGGAACAATTGGCTAAAAGTATTAAAAAAAAATCCTTGTTATCATGTTTTGAGCTATTATAAAAGTTTCAAATGGCTAGCTAGCTAGCCGGGACGTTAGTTAAAAATCGATTGCAAGCTTTGTACTGGTAACGCTGCCGAAGGCAGCAGGGACCAGAAACGTTAAAAGTATTTGAAAATATATTTTCAGCGTATTCTGAACTATTCTGAAAGTATCAAATGTCTAGCTAGTCGAGAAGTTAGCTAAATAAATTTTCTGTTGAATCATATAAACGCTGCCGAAGGCAGTAGAGACTTGAAACAATTTCCTAAAAGTATTAAAAAAAATGTATTGTCACAGTGTTCTGAACTATCCTGAAAGTTTCAAAAGCCTAGCTAGTCGGGAAGTTAGTTAAAAATCGATTGCAAGCTTTGTACTGGTAACGCTGACGAAGGCATCAGGAACCCCAAATAGTTGGCTAAAAGTATTAAAAAATGCATTTTCACTGTGTTTTGAACTATTCTGAAAGTTTCAAATGTCTAGCTAGTCGGAAAGTTAGTTAAATAAATTTTCTGTCGAATCATATAAACGCTGCCGAAGACAGTAGGAACCTGAAACGGTTGACTAAAAGTGATAAAAAATGTAATGTCACCGTGTTCTGAGCTATCCTGAAAGTTTCAAATGTCTAGCTAGTCGGAAAGTCAGCTAAAAGTCGATTGCAAGATTTGTACTGGACAAACAAACAAACAAACAAGAATCGAAGTTAATAAAAACAGGGTAAAAAATAGACACAATCAAAAAATATCTGAAAGCATGGTAAGAGAGAGCGAGAGAAAAAAATATGGAATCTAAAACTTAGTCAAAGGTATTGTATTTATATGTTGAAAAAAGTAAATTACTATGATATAAGGAAATATCAACAATTATACAAAATCGTAGATATAAAAAGTAAACAATGATTAATACAATAAAGAATGCGCCAAATAAAGACATAAAATAGCCTAGTATAGACAAAGATATTCAAACACATTCGAATACTACAGTTTTATCGAATATTTAAAGAAACATTTGAGGGATTATCTTGGAATTTCAGAGGTGTAAGCATATTAAACCACACATGTTTTTCGTTGAAGGATTTATCCCGAAGGCAGTGAGGGTACCAGCAACAAACTGAAGAAAAACAATAATGTTTGGAAAACCCCTGTAAAAAAAAAAAGCTTGGAAAGTGCTGTAGGTGTAGTACGTTTACACAATTTTTACCACTCTTACCACTAATTACTAAAGTAATTCTTAACTGCAACTGCACTAGAGCTAACAGGATGCGTTTTGAATAATTTATTACCCAAATGTAGAACTACTTATTTAAAACCCCCAAGCAAATATCATGAAGAGAAAAAAATCATAGACACAATGAACATAAATGCAGTGTCACCCCCCCCCCCCCCCGAAAAAAAAAAAAAAAAAAAAAAAAAAGTTTAGGGGTTTGTTTACCAAAATTTTTATTTTTATTTAATTAATGATAATATAGTGTATGCTAATTGAAAAAATATATAAAACCCTTAATGTTTTGCATTTTTGAGAGAAACTGAAATTTCATTCTATCGACGATAACTTTTTAAATTTTCATTATATTCGCTCGGGGATTTCACGTAAGCAGCTCAATACATTTGGATAATGAATTGAGCAAAATAAATCTTGTTAATTCTTGCTCATGCATAGTTAAAATTATTTAGTATATATGCTCATACTTTATGAGAAATTTAATATTTTTATATTCTGATAGAAGTATGCTGTATCTAATGTATTTCAAGTTTTCTGAAAATGACAATGGATTCGGTGTAATACCTTGCATGTTGTTATATATATATATATAAGGCTCAAATGTTTGAAAAATTTTAAAGAAACTTTTATAATTCCATGAATTTTCGTGCTATTCAGATAAAAATGGTTTAAGATAATAATAATAATAAAAAAATTCTCATGATCATCTGCAACAACTACAACATAACTTCAAGCATTATTATTTACTTGGCGAACTCCCAACTTTACTCCCAAACATTTTTTCTTTAATTTGTTATTGACTCCATTATCGCCTTCTGGATAAAACCCTTGCTAAATTATATGGGTATGTTAACAAAACTTCAAAATTCGAAAATGTTTAGATACTTTGTCCATACATTGTAAATATAAAAGGAAAAATAAAAATATTAAATAAGTATATGCTTTTTAGTGTATTTTTTCTAGAATTTCTTATTATTTAGTGAATAGAATTAGAAAATTACTGTCATATTTCCTGTTTCAGGATCTAAATCATTAAGGGTGTAATCAGCTTCTCTGTCACCGTTTTCATTAATTGTAATGTCCCCTGTTAATCCTATAAATATAGAAAACAATTTTAGGAAGTCTAATTATTGTTTTTGATAAATGTATATGATAATAACCAACATAAAGCAAATAATCAATGACTTATGTAGACATTTACTAGCTTTAGAAAAAAAGAAAAAAATATTCTTTATTGTAGATAAAAAAAAAAAAAAAAAACTTATAGTAAATTATATGTTGTATGTATTTGCTTCTTTTGCTTCTTTTTTGATTCAAAATATAAATATTTTTTACCACTTAATAATACATAATTTCTTTATGTTGGTTACTTTAAGTTGTCTTTAAATCACGTGCTCTTTAGAGCAAATACACATATCTAATATCAATAATATTATTTTCTTGAATTTAATGACAGAAAAATATGAGACACAATTAGAAAAAAAAAAAAAAAATCACATAGTCTTATTTACTTTAAATGCGAATATTATTCAGTTTGTTACAAATAGTATTATAGATAATATTATTACATACAATTGTTACATTAGAATAAAGCCTATAAACCGCCTAGATAAGATTTTTATTTCTCAAAATTTCTTTTGCGCGTTTTCTCTCAGTTTTATATTTAATAGATAGTTTTTTTTTTTTTTTTTTTTTTTTTTTTTTTTTAAACTTGTTATATTTCTCTTATCATATGTATGGTAGAAAAAGTATTGTTTTTGGGTCAAATTTTCGAAATTTAGTTTTTGTTATATTTACACATTTTGATGTCCTCTGAATCCAAAAAACAAGTTTTTAGCAGTAGGTCTCTGTGTGTGTGTGTGTGTGTGTGTTATCAACATATCTCAAGAACAAATAGCAGCAAGAAGTCCGAAATCGGTATCATAAATCTGTATCATAAATCTGTATCATACAGAGATACTACACTAAACTTTTCGTTGAGATCAAGCAAATTCTTCGTTTTTTGATACCATAAAACTTTTGGAACAGAACTGTTTTAAATGTTTTAATGCCGAATTTAACAAAAAAAAAAAAAAAAAAAAAAAAATAAAATAAAATAAAAAAATAAAAAAAATACCATCTAAAATAATTAAGCGACATATCAATGGTTTGTTTTAGTATGCTTTATATGAAATAATTTTTTTCGTAGAAGTCAAGAAGTTAAAAAAGACGCGATTTATTTAAAAACGGAGGCAGTAGTAACTTCTTGTTTTTACAAAATATGTATATATTATTATAGTTATTAACATATTTTGATTATAAAACGCATTAACCTTCACAAACTTGACTATATACAGTATAAAAAATAGTAAAATATTAAAACAAATTGCTATGTGTAAATCACGATGCTTGCAAAATAATACTGATAATAACGAGATAATATGCATAATTTAATTACTACAATAAAATAAATCATAGATCTAGTAATACTTGCATTACTACAGCCTACTAATAGCAGCCATAAGGAGTGCTTTGAGGTGCATTTAAATAGAATGATATTTACTTAAGGATTTACCCCCAAAGAAGGTTTCATTCCAAATCTGCCTTGCTATGATGAATCCATTAGAAGGATCCTCTCCTTCAAAAAGGGTCTTGTTCAACGAATAGGCATATAAAAGTACACAATCATAAAATGAACTAACCATAGGATTAACCTAAGTAGAAATGACAGAATAAAGAATAGATTAGTAATAAAGAGTCAATGGTACAATGCAAAAAAGTGAAACATGTCTCAGTGCATGAGTCCTTTTAAAAGTGCGTGGGTGATGACAATTTAATACAAGTTTCAATAAATGACTAAGAAATTATTACTGTGATAATAAAAATAAAAATAAAATGTTGATTATATATAGTTATATAATGCTACCATCTAGTTTGGAGATAATTTGTTTGTGAAACTAAAAATGAGAGATGTCAGGTTATACATAATTATAACAACCCCTGGTGCTCGAGATCAGATTTTTTTTTTTTTTTTTTTTTTTTCCCTGGTTCACAACGAGCATTAATCGAAAAGAAATAACTAAATATTAACTAATTATTTTATGGTGTGCACTGAAGATTGGTTGGTTGTAGGATTTAAGGCCGATTGACTCCTGATGTGTCCTAGGCCTACAGGAGGAATGCCCTCCGTGGGGGACTTTCTAAGGGATCCTAGCCCGTATTTACGCGAGTGTGCACTGAAGAATAACGTAAAAAGCAATAGAACAGCTCTCACAAATACGCTTGCAATTATCAAATTTTGAAAATTTCAAATATTCCCATAGACAAATTTTGATTAAAGTAAATCAGTGAATTATGTTGACAACAAAAAATAAAAAATAATGAGAAAAAAAATTCTGCTACCAAAATGTTACGAAATATTCGGCAGGAAGTTCCGTTCAATGAAAAAGCATCAACTTGCACCAATATGACATCAGAGTATTTCGCTTCAAAAATTCGAGAATGATTTTATTGGCTAACGCTGTTTTAAAGTGAACACTGGTTGACGTACATTTTGCGATAATCTCTTCAAAGTAGTAAAAACCGAGTTTCTGTAACTTGCATTGGAATTACTTTTATTACACGTAAAAGAAGTGAGATAATATTACGGTGAATTTGGCTGTCTAGAATAAGCAGCTCTTCGAATGAACATTATTAATATATATAAATAAAGAGAAGTGTGTGTCTGCGCTCAGGTGCTCACACTACTGATCACAGAGCTACAAAACTTGGCAGATGTGTACCTGAGACTCTGCAGGTGTACATCGAGATTTTTTCGAATTTCGAATTTTAATTTTTTTTTTAAATTTTTTTTTCGATTTTAAATAATCGCTTTTATGTTTCATTTTTCTAAATTTTATTCTTTCGTTTCAATCATCTTAGCAACGGCTATTACGCTATTTATTTTTCATTTATTTAACTCATTTATTTGAAGGCGATTTCTTTAAAAATTATTATTATATTTATTGAAAATCAAATGGTAATACAGTAAAAAAGAATTAAGTATACTAAATTTTAAATTAAAAAATTTATTTATAACAGCTTATGTATAATTTTTAAAGTATAACAACTTTGTATTTTTCCTTTTTCTAATTAATTCCTTTAAAAGAAAAATCTTAATATATATATATATATATATATATATATATATATATATATAGTATTTATAAAAAAAAAAAAAAAAAAAAAAAAAAAAAAAAAAGAAGGTAGTTTATAGTTGAAAGGATTAAACTGTTTAAATTTTAAGTTTAATTAAAATTTATTTATTTATTTATTTATTTATTTAATTCTTTTTAAAAAATCTACTTTTTATTTTATTTATTATATCGTTCGGAATCATACGGTAATATACTGTAAAGAGCAAGGGCATGCATGGTTCAAAAACTAAAATATTTAATAGACGCTGAAATACAGTAATCTTTAAAATCGTAGTTCTTAAATAAAGATCCATTTGTCATCAATAAATGCTCATATTGAAGTGCTCGCGAAAGACCTTTCTGCAGGCAGTGGGAACTTCGACTAGATGTAGTGCAGGCGGGAAAAGTGTTGCCGTAGGCAGCGGGCACTCGAAGCGAGGCTTAAAGCGATTTCAATGGAGGCTTTTTTTTTTTTTTTTTTTTTTTTTGATAATGTGATATTGCAAATCAAATGGTAATACAGTAAAAAAGAATTAAGTATACTAAATTTTAAATTAAAAAATTTATTTATAACAGCTTATGTATAATTTTTAAAGTATAACAACTTTGTATTTTTCCTTTTTCTAATTAATTCCTTTAAAAGAAAAATCTTAATATATATATATATATATATATATATATAGTATTTATCAAAAAAAAAAAAAAAAGAAGGTAGTTTATAGTTGAAAGGATTAAACTGTTTAAATTTTAAGTTTAATTAAAATTTATTTATTTATTTATTTATTTATTTAATACCTTTTTAAAAAATCTACTTTTTATTTTATTTATTATATCGTTCGGAATCATATGGTAATATGCTGTAAAGAGCGAGGGCATGGTTCAAAAACTAAAATATTTAATAGACGCTGAAATACAGTAATCTTTAAAATCGTAGTTCTTAAATAAAGATCCATTTGTCATCAATAAATGCTCATATTGAAGTGCTCGCGAAAGACCTTTCTGCAGGCAGTGGGAACTTCGACTAGATGTAGTGCAGTCGGGAAAAGTGTTGCCGTAGGCAGCGGGCACTCGAAGCGAGGCTTAAAGCGATTTCAATGGAGGCATTTTTTTTTTTTTTTTTTTTTTTTTTTTTGATAATGTGATATTGCAAATCAAATGGTAATACAGTAAAAAAGAATTAAGTATACTAAATTTTAAATTAAAAAATTTATTTATAACAGCTTATGTATAATTTTTAAAGTATAACAACTTTGTATTTTTCCTTTTTCTAATTAATTCCTTTAAAAGAAAAATCTTAATATATATATATATATATATATATATATATATATATATATATATATATATATATATATATATATATATATATATATATAGTATTTATCAAAAAAAAAAAAAGAAGGTAGTTTATAGTTGAAAGGATTAAACTGTTTAAATTTTAAGTTTAATTAAAATTTATTTATTTATTTATTTATTTATTTAATACCTTTTTAAAAAATCTACTTTTTATTTTATTTATTATATCGTTCGGAATCATATGGTAATATGCTGTAAAGAGCGAGAGCATGGTTCAAAAACTAAAATATTTAATAGACGCTGAAATACAGTAATCTTTAAAATCGTAGTTCTTAAATAAAGATCCATTTGTCATCAATAAATGCTCATATTGAAGTGCTCGCGAAAGACCTTTCTGCAGGCAGTGGGAACTTCGACTAGATGTAGTGCAGTCGGGAAAAGTGTTGCCGTAGGCAGCGGGCACTCGAAGCGAGGCTTAAAGCGATTTCAATGGAGGCATTTTTTTTTTTTTTTTTTTTTTTTTGATAATGTGATATTGCAAATCAAATGGTAATACAGTAAAAAAGAATTAAGTATACTAAATTTTAAATTAAAAAATTTATTTATAACAGCTTATGTATAATTTTTAAAGTATAACAACTTTGTATTTTTCCTTTTTCTAATTAATTCCTTTAAAAGAAAAATCTTAATATATATATATATATATATATATATATATATATATATATATATATAGTATTTATCAAAAAAAAAAAAAGAAGGTAGTTTATAGTTGAAAGGATTAAACTGTTTAAATTTTAAGTTTAATTAAAATTTATTTATTTATTTATTTATTTATTTAATACCTTTTTAAAAAATCTACTTTTTATTTTATTTATTATATCGTTCGGAATCATATGGTAATATGCTGTAAAGAGCGAGGGCATGGTTCAAAAACTAAAATATTTAATAGACGCTGAAATACAGTAATCTTTAAAATCGTAGTTCTTAAATAAAGATCCATTTGTCATCAATAAATGCTCATATTGAAGTGCTCGCGAAAGACCTTTCTGCAGGCAGTGGGAACTTCGACTAGATGTAGTGCAGGCGGGAAAAGTGTTGCCGTAGGCAGCGGGCACTCGAAGCGAGGCTTAAAGCGATTTCAATGGAGGAATTTTTTTTTTTTTTTTTTTTTGGATAATGTGATATAAAAAGTAAATAGTGATTCATTTCTTTTGAAAATTCATTTAATAATAGCGACCAGCGAAGCGGGCGTAGCCTGCTAGTCAATAATAAATGAAACTCATCCGCGTAAAAAATGTCTAAAGTATTGTGTATTGTTATTAAAAGAGAGGAATTCATTAATAAAATTTAACCACCATTCGTTATCTCATGATTTTTAGTTCTAGAAATGCTAGACCTGTTTAGTAACTGTACTGAAATATACACACTATATAATTTGACAAATTCAGTATGTGTGAAACACTGAATGTACTTGGAAGATGATATTTGATTTCGTCTTTTGCACTTCTGCGAGACTAAAATTGATCGTAGATATCCCATATTTTTCGAATTTGCGTATTATTTCTCATACAACTTTTATGAAAAGGGTTTTGTTGTAGCTGATAATTTGTGCAACAAATCTTTGATGCTTTTAAAATATATTGCCTATTCAGATAGAAAACGTTATGATTTCACCACATTGTGTCGTGTACTTTAATGGTGTCTGGTGCATGTGACATTCGTCGTGGCTCGTTGCCGCACGCATTGTCCTCCGTTTTCGAAAAGTAATACCTCTAAAGGTTACCGAAGCGGAGAAGGCATCAAAGGATCAGAGGATCCACAGAGAACAACCACAGAGCATCAAAACTATGATAGAATGTCTGCGAACTACCCCTAGGGGGTGAGTTCCAGATCGTCAGCAATTGCCAACTGCTTAGTTACAGTGCAGTGATAAACCATTTCAACTCAACTCACCACACTTTTTCGTTATAAGCATCATGCTATCCAAACATACAATTGTGTTATATTATAAGCAAATCTCATTACATTTTCATGTAGTCACCCCTGCAGTACAAATGCTTATTTTAGAATGAGATCAAATCAGACCTGTTACATGGTGTATTGGTTAAGCATTCTTGACTTCTACATGGTAGTGCCTTGGTTCGAATCCCAGACAAGGCATGGATGTTACACCCTGCATTGTCCTCGCTAGGGGTAGCGAGGACAACTTCCAATGATTTTATCCCATTAAGAGATAAACTAATAGATAAAAATTTACTTTTGTTAAAAGATAATACATTAATTAGCTCACAAATTAGCTTCAACCATATTTTGACTATCTGAAATACTATCAGTTCTATGCAGTTTCTGATCAAAAGTACAGACTCGAACCGAATAGAGAACATGTGAAGGATAATTATATACTAGGTTTATGGAAATGGAAGATAATATTGTACTGTTTCGGAGCTCAGATCTGTTATTTCAATAGCGTGGAGTGAAATATCAATTCTGACATGCAGGACCTTAGCAAAATCCTTTCCAAAACGTCTGTTAAAATTAATTCATGAGAAGGATGACCCACAAAGCACTAAATAAGACTATAACAATGTAAGTTGGTACATAATTTTGTGTGCGCAAAGTTATTTCCACGCTTTTATGTTATTAAAAAAACCATTCGAATATTACTTATAATTACAAATGTTCAGTTATAAAAGCATATCAAAATTTACAATGATTATATGTATTGTTATTATTATACATTTATTTTTTTTATAATAAAATTATGGCAGTTTTACATGTGATCTCTAAGTTTTTTTCACGATTGTATTGCTTTACATTCTGGAATAAATACAATATTTGTCTTACTTTGTGCTTCTCTTTCATACCAAATTCAAATAAACTGGTGCCATTTCTTATGTCGAAGATGTCGGAGTGAGAGGAATGCCTCCCTTCTCTTTTTTTGCCATAATTGATAATTAAGTGTAATCACTCACGAACATCACTTAACATAGTAGTGCTCTTAACTATTCGAAGACGCTTATAATACAATACTTACAGAATATGGGTTGATATCTATGGAAAATTCCTTCTTTGCGACTGCGGTTACTTCTGAGATGAAAACTTGGTATTCTGGTCTTACTGGTACTCTCACACTTATTACCATCAAAGATTCATACATTTTTCTAGCTTCCTATTAAAGAATGGGAATATTTTTTCGTATATGTACAGTCGGTAAGAAAAGTATCCGAACACTTGCAAAAATTCCTATATAAAAAAAGTAGAGTTAATACTGTTTTGTTAAATAAATCCTTGTCGAATCATGTTCTTAGACTGACTAAGAACAGGATTCGACAAGGATTTATTTAACAAAACAGTATTAACTCTACTTTTTTTACAGAGGAATTTTTGCTAGTTTTCGGATACTTTTGTTACCGATTGTATATCGAAAATAAAATACAATAGTAGTAAATTCAGCTATTCAAAATATTTTTGATTACAAAAACATTGATTACAGTATTTAATTTTTACTTAGATAAGATTCTTACTGATTAAAAAATTCAAATGTGATATGTATATAAAAATTACAATAAAACAAAAATGATAAGTATAGAATAATACTTAATATTTTATTTATGAGTGAATAAAGTTAACATAAAAGGTTCGAATGGTAAATGTTTAAATTTTTTGCTAAGAGTTATCTCTCTATATTTGCAACAGTCAAACAATATAGATAAATTGTAAGAGTTTAGTTAAAATACATAATAATATAGATTCTTTGGACCACTATGATCTAGTTTTCAAAACAGTAGCGGTTTAAATAAACTTGTTGGTTAAAAGTAAAGAATATATAAAGAATTACATATAATTTATATACCAATGAAAGCGGCTTTTAAATGTGCTTGACTAATATCGCTAGAATGTGAGTCAGAAGCATTTCATTAACTAATACGGCTCTGTTTAACACTTTCATGCATATGAACCTATTAAGATTTTGGACAATCAATGAAAATGTATGTTTTATCTAAACGTTATTTCCACTTGCATGCAACTTCAATATGACGGTATTTTAACAAAGAGAAAAGTCTTAGTAATTTGTTTGAAAACTTATAAATGATAATGCGCACATTCCAATGTAAGGTACTTGCAAAAGTGCTTGGCGACTAGCAGAATTCATCAGATCAAAGCTTTTATTATATATATATATATATATATATATATATATATATATATTTATTTATTTATTTATTTAACACACTTAAAAATTAGTAACAGTTTAGCGATCTTTATGATAGTTATCGATCTTAGTCAGAATTTTAGATTTCATTTGGGAGACATAAATTAAAATAAAAACTATTTAAAAGTTATGATATTGTAAAAATTGATCTATAGTTAAAATAAAGCGTAAGAAAATTTCTTACCTTATTTCGATTATCATTCTCTTTAAACCATGAAAATTGTTTAGATGAATCTTCACTTTTCAGTAATTCAACAGAAAGAAAAACGTATTCACCACTTCCCATTCCTAGATCATATGCAGTCAACATCATATCTCTAACTACTTCACTACAGGCCAGCAGAAGGAACACTGAAATTTAATGAGATTCACACTAGAATAAAACTAAACAAAAATTAATTAAATAAGACAGAATTTAGAATGAAACAATAAAAGTTTTCAATTTTAAAATGTTTTCGAACAAAAACTTCCAATAACAAAAATCTTGCTGTCACGTTTTATTAAAAAGAACAGATATTCAGATATTTTTACAATATATAGATTATGAATATAGTTAAAATAATTTATTTTAAGATATTTTTAGAATATTCAATGTTATATAATTGAGAGTTATAAAAAGAGTTTAAATTGATGAAAATTTTGCTATAGCAAAAATTTTGCTATCATCTGTTACCATGCTTTGTCATTGTTATTGTTAAATTTATAGTTAAATATACAGGATGATTCCGCGATTATGGAACAAAGTTTGAGTGGGGGGTTAAGCTTTCTAAAGCATACATTTTTAGTACAGAATGTATGACAAGAAGTGACGTGTTAATCCACAAACACAAAAAATTAGACAGAAAAAAAAATGGTTTTTTGTAAAATTATCTTAAATTGTTTCATTGCAGCAATATTTATAAAGCTTACAATTGAACCGCCAATAGTAATACAAACTAGGCAGCTGTGATCGGCTAGTAATGCTATGGATAGAGGTCAGAAGTGTACTGAATCCTCTGTGATTTGATGCATCTGCGGAAAAACTTTATTTGAAATCGTTTTTGGCTGTAAAAAAATATTTTACGAATAGTGAAAACTCAGGTATGCATCTAATATATGGTGCTGCTAATTGGAAAGAAAGAGTAATGCTATGGCTACATTAAAGACATTTGCCAAATATGCGCATTCCAAACTACAAAAATTTTGAGCAGTTGCATCGCCAGCTCTCTGAAAATGGTCCATTAATTGCTAACTCTGACGGAAGGAATAGAACAAAAGCTGTACGACATACAAACATGAAAGAAATCATCTTGAACAATGTGTACAAAACACATCACATAAGCAGAAGAGCTATTGCTTACATGTGAGTAAACCCGCCGTTTAGGTCTTAAAAAACGTTTACATCCATTTAGTATTCAGAGAATGCAAGCTGTTTTCAAGCGATTATCCTTTGAGCATAGAATTTAGCCAATGGTTCTTGCAAAAGTGTGTGTTACAGTCAGATTTCCAAGCTTATGTGTTATTCACAGACGATATTTTCCATGTGCAGATAACATAAAATCTACATGCTACACACCCACATGCATTTCAAAAACTTTTTACTGTTAAAGTTTGGGAGGGTATTGTGAAAGATTGTGTAACAGACGCATTTTCTGGAACAAGTTTACCAGAAATGTTGTGGGATGTTGTCACTATCATTTGTAATTAAATCTGGTTTCACTATGATATTGATCCTGCCCAAAAAGTATGATGCTTGAATTTGTCCACAATTATTTGGATGCTGATTTTGTGGGATATTAGATTGGGTTAGTTGTGCCCGTCCCACGGCCGCCCTGATTTATTTAGCACCGATTACTTCCTATTTGACGTCAAATCCAAAAGCCACAATTTACGTGACTCTAATTAATTCAATTGTGGACCTTGTTTCTTAATTATCCATTGCGGTTGAAAGTGTATGCAAAATTCCCAACATCTCTGAAACTGTTCGTCAATCACCCCTTCGACGCTACTAAGCATGTAGTGTAATGTGTTTGTAAATGAACAATGCTTTTATTTTTGTGTTAGTGTCTTAAGGTGTCACTTCCGACAATATTTTCCTTTATACAATTTTGTATGTTTTAGTAAGCTGTGCCAGTCCTCAAAGTTTGTCCCATGATCATAAAAGCATCCTGTATGTTATAATTATATAATATTTTGTGATTATGTTATAAATGATGTGTTATAATTTTACATAACATACTAGTGATTATGCTATTGCATGCAGAATGATTTAGCATAAGATATTGCTAAAGATAAAGTTATGAATATAATTAAAATTATTTATTTTTAGATATTTAATGAATTAAAAAAAAAACAAATTTTTAAAATTTTATTCTTATTTTCTTTTTGTCACATTAAAAATATTTCGTTAAATGCAATAAAAAAGAATTACCTCGTCCATCTTTGCTACCAGCTGTCAAAACCTTTTTGTAGGAAATATCTATGTTTGAGTTAAATTCTTTGTAAGTCAGGTACAATTTATAATCTTTTTCTCGCATCACCATGGCAAAACTATTTTTAAGAAGCACCTCTGAAGGCTCAGCTTCGTCTACAATGATGACAATATGGTGCCAGTCGAATTCCATAAATATCTAAATTGAAATTAATATACATGTTTTTGAAACATTATATTCTGAGAACCAGAAATAAATAATTTGCTATTAAAATTCAATTATACAAAATATTCTACAAGTTTATTCCAGTTGTTAGCCAAACCAAAAACATCATCTCGCTTTGTATATTTTTTAAATAGCCTCTAATACCTATAGTACAAACGAGAAAAAAAATTGAAAATTTAGTTCACATTAAAGCAGTAAAAATCTTATTTAAAGGGGAAAAAAGTACTGCCATTATTGTAAGAGAAATTTATTCATAATGGTTCTATAAGTTTATATCTTGATTTTAAAATTAAATAAATTATATTAATTGAAAAGTTCATTTTGCTTGAAAGACTTATTCAAAATCGAACTTTACAATAGGAGAAACGAACTATAATTGGTATTTTGAATAATATTCGTCAATCAAATATTATTGAAGATTACAGACTCATCTATTTTTCAAAATGTACTTTTCTGCTTTTTCATTTTTCTAGATATTATACAAATTATCTTCTCAGGTGTTCAATTATATTTTTAGTAAAATATCCGGAAATACTAGTTTTGAATGATAATAATAATAAAAAAAACTTTGCTAGAAAAGTACTTTAAATAACAAATACGTGTTTTTGCAGTTCAGTGTATCTATTTTCTTTACCTTTTCCTAACTGTTTAAATATTATATACAACATTGTACTTTTCCGTTTATGATCATCTTTATGTATAATTTATGATTTAAACATCATTAAATCTTTTAATAAATCTTTAAATTTTATAGTAAAAATGTTAATTAAGTTAGAATCCCTATTATTAGCAACGGTCTGCGTATTCTGATCATTTTATTTCAATTTTAAATGTAGAATTTATTTGTTGAGGTGTTTTTAATTTACGAAATTATGAATTGAACTGATTTTAATATGATTTTACACATAACTTTGAGACCTACAGTTAGACAATTCTGAAAATGTGGGACCATTAACTCGGTGCAATGCGCACACTAGCCTTGCCAATGCTAGACCGCATTGGCTGAAGTGACTCCGTTACCGAACGCGGTTTCTACCGGTTTAAACATGACTACGAGCAAATTTGAAAAATTTCAAATTTATAGCCATTTTTATAGTACAATATATCAGCTTTGGAATTAACACACAATGATTAATAGACAGGAGCTGTTCTGGAAGATCAATAACTAAAGCATTTATTTAGTTGATTTGTAAGTTACAGATTTCGGGTATTGCTAATCAGTAGATTAAAGATTTTGAACAATAAGCTATTAAATAAAATTACATTATCTGTATTACATATGCTTTATTTATACAAATCACAGTATTATATAAAAGAAAACGTAATGAATGTCTTTTCATACGGTTTAGGACATCAGATCATCCTTATTGGGTGGAGTGAGGTAAGTGTATTCGACTTTGACCTCATTTTGCTCAATTGCTGTTATACTTACACTTCTGAAAAACTTTTGGCATCATATACAACTATTTGGCTTTTTAAAAATATAAGCTTTTTATAATTAAAAAATGCTCCACTTAATGAAAAAAAAAAAAAAAAATTCATGTTTTGTTGTTTCACTTGCTCCATGGTTCGTAGCAAATGTAACCTCGAACTAAATTAAGAGGTATATTACCTGAGTTTAAAGATAGTGAAAATTTTAATGACTACCAGACGTTTTGAATTTTTAGAATATCTAAACTTGAAGACTTGCAAACTTTTCCGTGCGCTTTTAACTAGCACATCACATCTTAAACTTTTTAACGCTCAAAGAAAGAAAAAAAAAACTTTAGAAAACATCTAGGTATTAAGTTTCGTTAAAAATTAAAAGACAAAGTGAAAAAGAAAAGTAAAAAAAAAAAAAAAAAAAAAAAAAGGAATTTAGTTGAGTTGCATGAGACAACCGTAAACATCCTGGTTATACATCCTCGACGTACAAAATTTATGGGGTAAGTGTAACCACATGTGCAAACCAAAAAGGTTAAGAAATAGAACAAATATGAAAATACATTGAAAATCTACATACAAAACTTAGTTTCCTGACCAAATATGTAAATAGTTTATTTCACGTGCACAGGAAAGACAGAGCTCCAAATTCTGACAGGGGCTGTCTGCCAGACAGTGAAAATGTATGCAGTACTTCAAACTTTTAAAATTATCACGTTTTGCATTTGATTTAGTTTCATAAGGCTAAACATAATAAAGAAAGATTGAAACAAACAGATACAATGATTTTATTAAATCCAAATTCAGCTTATCAGTTGAGTTACTCGTATAAGTCGAAATTACCTTTACCCTATAGTTATACATACCCCACTTCACCTTATTTACTGGAAAAAAAAAAAAAAAAAAAAAGTGCTTCGAGCGTTTGGGATAGGAACTTTGAGGTTTCTTAATTAAGAAAAATGTATTCATTAAAAAAAAAATAAAATAAAAAATAAAAATAAAATAAAATAAATAAATAAATAAAAAATAAATAAATGAAAATGTTTGCAAATGATTTTAGAGATAAATAAAAGTGTTTAAACTACTTGCTTAATGTATCTTGCATTCAAACAATAGCGTTTTTTTGATATTTGTATTGGTCATAACAAAATGGAAAACATTTATTACATAGAAATGTTAATTTTTAAAATGCTATTTTTTTTTTCAATAGAAGCGTTCTTTTTAAATATCATGGAATCCAATGTTAAATTATATGTACTGATATGAGAGCTAAACACACAATGAATAACAAATTTGAAAATACATTCATTTGTAAATATCCACAGCCAGATTATTCAAGTCCAACTAATAATATTATAAGAAATATAATTTTGTCGTGTATAAACACATGAAAATAATTATGCACTTACCTGAAATAGGAATCGACATACTTGATCCAGAGAGAACGAGAGTCGAGTTAAAGTTGAAAATATATTCTTTCTTGAAAAAAGGGTGTCTACACCTCCAGCTGTATAAATAGGAATGCCCCAGTATGACGCCATCCTGCTCACAGGATCGAGAGCCTTGCTGCATGCAGGTCCAACAAATGCCGTTACCTTTCCTCTGTAGTATTCTTCAGCTGCCAAGACTCCTGCATAATTCTCAAAGCAGCTTCTCGAATCATTTTTTAATTTTAAGTTAAATTTTATATTTGGGTGACGTTTATTGGCTTGTTTTACACCAAGAGAAACTGCCGCCTTGACAGCTTCTGTATTTAGCTGCAATTCGGATTCTGAAGCAAATATTGCAACAATATTTGCTTCGAATTCTTGAAGTAAAACTAATTGAAAATGCAATGTGACGAAAAGAAATGTAGAAGAAATGCACTGCGTGCAAGATGTCATGTTCTTTTATGTTATTAAACACTTGTTAAAACCTTAAGTAGTGTTATTCTGATAAAATTAGTAGGATATACATAATTTTGTTTTTATTACGGTAATTTATTTTTTTTTAGGATGTTAAGAAAAAAGTCTGATTGATAGCATAATACTTAAAAAAAAATATATATTTAATTCAGATGTAACAGATGTTTGAATATAAATATTTTCTAAAAAATATAATAACAATGATTTTTTTTTTTTTTTTTTTTTTTTTTTTTTTTTTTAATTTATTGATTTTAATCTTTTCGAAATTTCTTAATTTTGACAATAAACAAATTTCTGTTGTAACATAGCTTTATTTTAATGAATGACTATTTAGAATAAAAAATTATATTTGCAGGTTTATATACATAACATGAATTTTAAGATAAACCATGAAAATTTTTTGATTAGTTTGGCTGTTACTAAAAATTTATTTTGGTCACTTTATTGAGGCATTTAAAAATGAAAAAATAAGTATATATATACAATCTTGATAATTAAAATATGTTCGTTGCTCTTGTTGTTTTTATGATAAATTTAAGTTGGAAATTTTTTTTTTACATTATTTGTTATTTATCTAAAACAATAATTTCTTATAAAAAACAAAATGATAAACCAAAAACGCATTTTTTAATTACATGAAAGGTTTAGTAATTACATAAAGTTTTTTATTTATCTTTAAAATAGAGTATTTAACACTTAGTTTCTATGAAGGCAAATTTTGATTTTCCTAATAATAAAAGTAGTATAATAATTTAATTAGCACTATAGTATAAATACTATAAATCAATTTTTAAAGTTGATTTTATTATCAATATTTTATAAATTGTGGATTATAAATATGTAAAATTATGTATTTCAAAAATAGCATATCTTCTAATGGGATCAAAATAACAACATCAAAAGGCGGACTTTTTAAAATTACTTTATAGTCTTTTTTTAATGTCTATGTTAGTCAAATAAAATAAAAGTAATTAACAAAAATGTTTAAAGTTTTACTTTTCAAAATTGAATGTTTTAAAATTCTTAATCTGGTGTCATATTTCTTATGAAATATTAAAATTAAAGATTAAGATACTATTATAATAGCCTATTTACTATCCCAGAAACCATAAAAGTTAATCTTAATAATTAAGGTTATAATTACTAAGATAATTTAATTTTTGCATTCTAAAATATGCACAGAAGAAAGACGTCGCTTACCAAATACGTCCCATTTTGTGCTTGACAATTTGTCGTTCAGCACTTGTTTTTCTAATTAATTTTTTGATATAATAAACCATCCCAATTAATTTAAAGTATTATTTGTGCATTTCAGTAAACTTAAAAAAAAATATTTTCAAAGAGTTTTTGCAATGTGAGTTTGATCTTTCTCTTTCAAGATACTTTGGAAAAAATGATCCAGTGAAGACGAAGCTTGCCGTCTTCGGTCCAAGTAAATGTTCCAGAAAAGTAACATATTATATCTAGAAACTTCTGTTAGTTTACTCAGTACAATTCAATAAATGATGTTATTCTCTTCTAAAAGAAAATATCATCAAATGAGCGCCAAGACTGACAGAACACTGATATCTTGAAGTTGGGATAGCGTGATTGGTCTATTCTATTGCGTGAAAAAGTAGATCTATTAAAAGGTTTGATGGAGACTAAAGTTCTAAGCAAAAAGATGAACTTGTTGATCAAGAGATGTAACGAAATAAATCATTAAGAAAAGCTTCTATATTTCTAGAAAGATATTTGTGATAAATATGGAGAAACAAAGAATATTCTGAATTCTTTATTGCACTGTAATAACTTTTAGACAAATAAAGATGGGTGTTTAATTTCCATATGTACATTCCCATAACATTATTTTGTATAGGGTAGGTGCTCCAGTGATTGGCATGCTCCAGTAATTGACATCTATCCAGAAATAATTAATAAATAAGAAAAATAATAAAATCATATATTTTACATATAAGAATTTTAACATTTTATGTCAAACACTGGAGAATAGGGTGTCATCTACTAATAAAGGAAAAACTGGCAGTGTCAATGACTGGAACATTGAGTGGGTGTCAAATAAAAATTCATAAAAAAAAATAATAATTGTTATCAAATGTATATATTTTAACAAATATGTGGTTCTGAATGTCTTTCATACCATATGTACTAACTTAAGATTTCTAAAAATATTTTCTGATGACTAGAACATTAAAAACATCAGAGATTGCTCTAAAAGTGTCAATCACTGGTGCACTTACCCTACTTAATTTTTAAAATTTCACACACACATATGTGGATGCGTATAAAGACTTTATTTGACTTTATATATACAATATAAAGTCAAAAAATGTGTCTATTCTCAATAAATGAGTATTGTTCAAGTAAAGTGGATTAGAAAGTAATTGATATTATTTGACTAAAAGGTGAAAAATATATTATTTGTATTGACAAAAATTTTTAAATTGAAATTTTAAACGATTTTTACACATTAATACTTAATATTTAATCTAAACACTTTATTTAACGAAATATTGAGAATGTAGTAGTCTAGGATTCGAGAAATACTTTTTGAATACCTGGCTTTCGTTAAAGAAAATTTAAATTTCTATAATGAATTATTTATTTATGTAATATATAAAGAACTTTTTTTTAATTGAAGAATATTAAAGCAACACATATATAAGTAGAATGTGTAGGATTATTCTAAAGTTAAAGAAATTTCGGCATTAGGTCAGCACATAAATGATTGGACAATACCAAATGTAAAAAAAAAATCTCATGACTATTCTATGTCGGTTATATTGAAATATGAAATTAGATTTCTCACGTCAGGTTAGAATTAGGTTTTGTGATTAGTTCTTATTAATGTCTTAAAATTTATGGATTTTGAGATCGGTTGTTTTATCATACATATGAATATATAATGTGTATATGTTAACGTGTGTATGTACATTGTACTACATACACATATTAAAAATTGTAGGCGTATAATCATTAAGATGAACAATATTTACTATAGAACCTGTTGCTGCAATTTAATCAGAATGACAGAAAAGAAAATCTTAGAAACATACATAGTGCATATAACATCACATTTCTGTCATAATTTTAAGCACTGCCGGAAAAGCAACACTTTATTGGTATACTATTTGAAACATTCGCTGCGAACAAATTTTCAGTGAGAAGAAACAATTCGACTGATTGGCTAGTAAAGGGTCAACGTGAGTTGTTGAAACAATCTTCATTCTTAAAAACCTTATAACATCAATGCTTTAAATTATTATTGCAATAAAGATATTTGAAACGAATACAGTAAAATCACGGGGATTAAATATATGAGGAACAGAAGATTTTGATTTAATCATTGGAGACTGTAAATAAAATTTATAACGGAAGTGTTTTTGAAGGATCGTATCTTACACTATTTTACTTTCTACAAACGGAATAGTAGAATGCGAAAAAAAAAAAAAAAAAAAAAAAAAAAAGCTGAGAAGTATCTGGACGTCGGTAAAGAAAGGTTATGTCTTGTCATAATTTGTAAAATAGTAGACCACAAATACGCTAACTATGACATCCAAACTTCGTGCTTCTTACAATACAGTATAAAATAAATACATGTAATATGCATGCACCACTTTCTGATTCAGAATATTTAACTTATTGGTTGCTAAGGTTGGCAAAATGAACGTATCTCAAAAACTAAAAATAAAGCCTTATGATATATAATTTTCAGAATCATTATTACTCATTCAGGAAGCTTCATTTACTTGAGAAGTTAATTTTAGTGCTGTACATATGAACTGAAAAATATTCTTACATCACTGTCCCTCATAATACCAAAAAAGATATGCCCAGACTATATTTTTAATGTATATGTGGTGATTGGTTGGTGATATTTTACCTGTTGCTTGAACAATACGGTGCAGTGTTCTCTGTCTTAAGAAAGCATTTCTCCGTCTCTTTTAGCTTTTTCTTTTCACTATGAAACAAAAAGGGGCACCAAAGGTTTGCTTGATAGAGCCCCAGTGCACTTTCAGCGGTTCGAAATGTTTTGAATGCTAGTTATTTTAGATGTTTGATGGAATTTGATGGACCTGTGATATGGACTTCACACTCATCTTGCATACATCCACTGAAATTCTTCTTATTGTTGTTGAGGCATCATTAGTATGAACTCTGCAAAAGATCGCGTCGCAAGAATCTGAAGGGTCTTCTTATGTGAAACAAAAGTAATACGATATGATTTGACTAAGTGAATGCACTTAATTTTAATTCGCTATTGAATATCGTGCACCAATGTCATTTTGTGTCGTTTAATCCCTTGCGGCGCAAGACAATTCGGATCATTTAAATAATACTACCACCGGAATTCATGAACTAAATTAAACTAAAAGAAATTTTAAATTTTAAGGTTAAAAAAAACCAGCCTTTTCTTCTATGTTATAAACGTAAGTTTTTGCTAAAAAATTTCCGGGATGAATTTTTGCAGCTAGTAGGTGGTATAAAATATATACCACCGCCCCTGAAAGGGTTATGGTACTTTCAATATCCAAGCAAGAATGAGCAAACTTTACAATGAAATTTACAATAAACTTTACAATAAATGTGATTATCAAGACTTTAAATAAGTTTGGTGTCCAGGTTAACTTGGTTTAGCGGATTATAGAGTCAGAGTAGCAACCAATAGGAATTTAGGATACTGGAGCTGTAAGCCAAATGGAATTTGGGATGAAGAAAGTCATGTAATAATTAAAAACATGTGGATTTTATGTAAACTCTATAATCCCCTTCCCTACCTACTATATATATGAGAAATGATCCACTTCGTCATTCTGCACTGACGACGGTATGCTTTACGCTACCGAAACAGCAGTCTGTTCTTAACAAATTTTTACATTGGTGTTTTAACGTTGTGTAAATATTGATAAATATTTAAGGTTTGGGTTTTTTTCTAGATGTCAATTCAAAGTGAGTTTTCCTCATTTTCAGAAAAGTTAAGGCTCACAGTTAACTCTCCCTCCACCCGTTGCAAAATTACGGCAGAAACATGGTTTTCTAGGAAATGGCTAAATGGTTTTGATAAAAATTTAGTATTAAGGGTTTTTGAGATGAGAAGTCCATCTGATTTACCCTCATCTTCATGAAAATTAGAATTCACTATTGATCTTCATTTGACATATAGTAAAATATGGCAGATACATGGTTTTCTTATAAAGTGATTTTGATAATTTAGATTTAGTGACTTTTTGAGTTTACGATTGAATTGTAAACACAAACGTCCGAGATTATCTTTAAAATATTTAGTGTTCACCGGTAATCCCGCGCTTCCTCCAGAAAAAAGTAACAGAAACTTTTTTTTTTTTTTTTTTTTTTTAATTTTTTTTAAGTACTCAAATGATATTGATAAATATTTAGAGTTAGCGTGTTTTTGAGATGATATTTCAATCTGAAATATCCTCATCTTCAGTATAATTAGCATACATTGGTAACCCGCGCACCACCTGGAAAAAAGACGGGTACTACACATACATATAGACACATTTATATACAAAGAGATATTTTCTTATAATATTCAAATCGTGTTCCTCATAACGTGTAAATATATCAAAAATCGAAGGTATAAAATTCTCATGGATCCAATACTTTCTTTTTATGCATATAGGAAAAGTAACAAACGTTCAAAGTTAAAGAGCTGTTACACTCTCATGTAAAGGGAAATAGTAATCTTAAATGAGCGTAAAATTCCTTTAAAAATTTCCCCAAATTCTTATGTACTTACTGTCATTCACTACGGTATGTTTGTGAATCTCAATATAATTTAATTGTTGCCAATTTTTTTTCGACAGAATAATAATAATAATAATAATAATAATAATAATAATAACGTACATTTATTTAAAACGAGGAAAATAAATTAGAAATATCAGTCGTATCGTTACAAATAAGGTACCAAATGAAAGGGAACCTTTCTGTGAATTCGATGGATTAAACAGCTTAGCGATCGGGCATTTAGATTTTTTAAAATTAACTAAAGTATGAATTTTAGGTGGCAACAATAGAAGATTGTATGGAAACCGTTAGGAGAAATAAAAAAAAATCTGCTTCACATTAAGTCACATGTTTTTGAAGTGGGATTAAAAATTGCAGTTTTCAATTTTTTTTTTTTAAATTTTCTCTCACGAACACAAAAATAAGATATACAGCCTGTACCCCACAAGACCAACTTGCATTTCAAATTTCATCATTTTTTTTTTGGTTAATAAACAAAAAAGTTACTTTTTTTTTTTTTTTTTTCAAATTAAATTTTATTCTAGCTTCGAAAAGATTTCTGTGATACGATACATGAAGAATTTGGGTTTTAAAATTTTTTGAAATAGAATATTTTCACTGTCGCTAGACTGAGATAATGATGTTTAAAAGGATTAAGTCTTTTCCTGTGCATCGTTTGTCTTGGTGCAGTGAAAATAGCTTTGCTCTCAAAGTGAAAAAATGAGGCAGTTCTATCCTTTCAGTGAGGTCAGCCTTGGCATTCATTGACAAACATGGCCACTTGTCGATGAATTTGGTGGCTTGGGGACCTAATTTGGCAAAAAATAGTAGTTTAGGGTTCCCGAAGTTTCGAATGTCTACAATGAATCGCAGCCGAGATCTAGAACTTTCCATGGGATTCTGGATAGAACTACTGCCAAACCTTATCATCAAAAGTTATAAGTAGAAGTGAGCTGAAGTCTGTGTGAGTTTGTGTAGTCACCGTGATTCAGAGTTGTTCAGAGAGCTATTCTGAGCGATTAAGCTTCGGAGACTGTGCCTAAGCGACTGAACTTTGTTCTTAATCTAGAAAAAATTTCTGCTCTCAAGTGTTTGTTATTTGCTTTAATCCTGTGGAACAAGTGACTGTTTTCTTGGACTGCCTCAGAATATTCGATAAATTAACAGTATCAGTGGGCTGCTTCGAGAATATTTTATAGACAATCAGTACACAGATTTGTTGTATTGATTCTATAAGTTACGTTGAAAAAAGAGCATTCATCGATTATAACCTGCCTGTTTCTTTACGAGCTACTTTCTCACAGAAGAAAGTCGAAAAGTATTTAATAACATTTGACGAACAATGTGGAGCAGTTCGTGTGAATGCCAGTAACTAAAAGTTTGTCTAACGCAATGGAGAAACTTCTTGAACTTTAACTGTATAATTAGATCAGATGCAAGAGGAGATGAAAGCCGAACAATAAGAGATAAAGGCCAAAAAAGACTAGACGAATGCCGAACAATATAAAGTGGAAGCCGGACTACACAAAAGGGAAGCTGGACAAAACCAGCTGAGAGAGGAGAGGAAAGCCCATCAAGACCTGTTCAGAGTAACATTGAAAGCTGTGCAAGATCAACTAAGAGGTGGGATGATAACAAGACGAGAAGAGCTTAAAGATAGAATAGATTATGCACTAGGATAAATGCGATCCGAAATTAAAGACATTCAAGAGTAGAGGCTTAAGAAGTAAGGGACGATTTTGAGGAAAATATTCAAGATGCAATAGAAAATGTCCATGGTCAAAGCAATGCCCTTGAAAAGAAAGTTAAAACTTTAGAATTGCGACAAAGTACGGCAAATTTCCTCAATGATCTTTGAACCTAGTGAGAAGTTGTTAACTTTCGATGGACAGACTTCATGGGCTGTATTCAAAACACAGTTCGGGATCAAAATTCCATGAATGAATGTACTGATGATGGATGGACGGGAGCCAATTAAGTGCCACTCTTTAATGATCCGTGATGGAAGTTCATCAAGGCGTCCCATCAAATAAACTGACCGATTTGGCTAGTATGGAGAAGGTCTTAGAAAGCTGGTTTGGATATAGCAATTTGATGCCTTTTACCGGACTGAATTCAAAATTCACCGAATAAAACCTAACAAAAATCTCCAAGTCTTAGCAGCAGATATCGAAAGGCTGGTTGACCTGGCCTTTTCTGATTGCCCCATAGACGTGATGAAAAGTTGGCATCACTGTTCATCGTTGGTGCTATCTGAGATGAAGATATTCAAAATTTAAGATTTCTGATAGATTCCAAAGACCTGAAAGGCGCATTGGACTACAGTATGAAATACGAGGTTATCAAATCTGTGTCAAAATCTGCAAGATCTGTGAGAACAACCAAAATAAAGAATAAAGAAAGTGATGTAGAGAAAACTTTCTAAGCCATATTACACATCCTGAAGAATAAAGACAATTAAAAGAAACTGCTACGTTGCTATTATGCTATTACGTTCTGGAAATGCAATGAGAAGGGACATAGGGCGAGGCTGCCCCATGAGCGGAAATAAAACTCAGGAAAACTGAAAAAGGGGTGTCGAAGGCTGCCCTTTCTCAAGAAACTCTCTCCCTTAGTGATTTGAAGTTCTCGCCACTCAGCGAAGAGCAGAATAGTTTATATATTGAAGGATATATAAATGGTGTTCCATGCTCAGTGTTGGTTGACATGGGAGCAAATGCAACATTGTTGTGAACGCCGCACCTCTGATTTCGAGAGTATCCCAAAACAAGACATGAAAAGTTTGGGACGAAAGTGTGGCAACAGGGTGTGCGTATGTGAATCAAGATGGACTAACGTTCCATTCTATATGTTGTTTTTAAAATACTTTATTTGATGTTAATTTAGGTGTTCGTTATGTATTTTATGTTTGTGCCGTAAGTAAAAGTAAAATCTTTAAAAGTAAACAAAGCGTGATCAGTGTCTTAATGTGTCTCAAGATGCTTTTACAGGAAGAAAAGAACCAGGTGCGAAAAAGAAGTCGCCACAATTGGCGCAGTCAACAGGATATGTGAAATAGCTAGTGCACGTATGGATTATTTCATGATAGTGATGAAAAAAAAAAAAAGGGTATGTTTTTTTTTAATGTTCCATCAAGAGTCATATTTTGTATAAGTTTATGTTAAATAATTAGGATTAAGCATTTAGATATTTTGTTCCGATTTTGTATTCCAACAAGGTAAAGAATAGGTAAATGGAAATTAAATATTTCGTAATGTTGAAATAATAATAATTCTAGTGTTTGAAAAATGAAAAATAGAAATATATTTGTTTATTTGTATTTAAAAAGCCGGAAAATGGTAAAAAGATTGGTGGAAAAAATATATTTTTATGCTATTCAAGATCATTGTTGTTAATTTCTGTGTGTTCTTTTTATTCATCACGTGATTTAGAATAAATAAGATTTCATTAAAGCAGATAGTGAAAAAAAAAAAAAAAAAACAAGTTCTGTTTTGATTTATTTGTTCTGTTTTATTGAATGAGTGTTTATTTGTTAGACGTTGATAATGATTTATATTTATTTATCTTTATTATTATTAGAATATTAATAAAATATCTCAGTAAAAAAACTAGTGAATTATTCTTGTGAACGTCCGGTTTTGTTTATTTTTTTTACTTTCAGGAATGAATCGGAAAATGTTTTTTTTTTCTGTTTAAAAGTAAGTTTGATTAAAGGTTGCTATAGCAACATTATTTCTAATTTATTAAAAGCTGGTTATGTAATAAAGTATATTCTGATTTATTTAATGAAAGAGTTGATTGTGTAAACATTTTTTTTTAAATTTGTTATTTCGATACATATTATTTTTTTTTCTTTTTCTCCTTTTATGTATGCATTCCGACTTAATGATTATTTTATTTAATTTGGGGGAAAATGTTGTTTACGATAAAAACTAAGATGTCAAATCTGGCGTTCTTAGGAACGAAATCAATAGGGTTTGTGATTATAAATATAAGAAAATTTATTTTATTCACGGAAAATTTGAACTTGATTTGATTTCATCCATCCGAAGATGATGGCATTTTTGGGTAAAGGGAATAAAAAAGATTTGCAAGAAGTTGCTACTGAGCTTGGAGTGGAAGGAGCTCAACATTTAAAGTTATATGAGTTAAGAGATGCTATTTTGGCTTCAAAGAATTACGATGAAGAATTTGTTAAAGAAACATTAGCGAACGTACTTGAAGCACGGAAGAGGAAAGAAGAGAGGGAAGAACGCATAAGAAGGGAAGAAATAGAATAACGTAAGAGGAAAGAAGAGATGGAAGAACGCATAAGAAGGGAAGAAATAGAGGAACGTAAGAGAAAAGAAGAGATGGAGGAACGCATAAGAAGAGAAGAAATAGAATTGGAAAAAATGCGTTTGGAAAATGCAAGAATAGAACTTGAGAAGAAAGGAATTACAAATGAAACTTCTGAGAAAACGCGCGTAAAATTACATAACATCTTACAAAAATTTGATCCTAAAACATGCGAAATTAGTCAGTATTTAGTTCTTTTTGAGCGGCAGGCAAAACGTGCCGAAATTAAAAGAGATGATTGGGTTTCTCATCTCATTGGGCTACTGCCATACGAAATCGCGGAAGTTATAGCTCGGGAAGACGAAGAAATCACGGATGATTACGGAAAAGTAAAAGAGTTATTGTTAAAGAGATATAAACTTACTCCTGAAAGATTTCGACAACTTTTCATTAAGCATACTAAAAAAGCTGATATCACATGGAGAGATTTTGCTTACGAGTTGAAAAACTATTTTACTGAATGGATTCGGGGATTAGAAGTTAACACATTTGAAGAATTATATGATTTGATTATTACAGATCAAATTAAAAGGAAAGTACCTCCAGAAATTAAAGAACATTTCATCGATGAATGGTCATTGTTTAAGTCATCTGATATTATTTCCAGTAAATTAGATGATTATGAAAATGTCAAAATGACTTTCAATAAAAAACCGAAAGAAATTTCTCATAAAGAAAATTGGAATCTTCCATCCAAAGGGGCGAATTTCGGAAATAACAATAGAGATGAGATAAGGGTTTTTACTAAGCCACAGCAAGAACAAACAGACATTCGTCCGAAATTCTCCTGCTATTTATGTGGAAAGGAAGGCCATATGAAAAAATCCTGCCCCAAATTGAATTCAGCAAGTACATCTAACGTGAAAACAAACAAAAAGAGTCAAGAAAGTAAGGGCCTTAATAAGGTCAGTGTTAATCTAAATAGCGCTTGTTTCGAGTGGGAATTTCCAGTCAACGAGAAAGATGGCGAGCTTCTGAAAGTGGATTTAGGAATCGGAGGCCAAAAATTTCAAGGCATCGTGGACAGTGGTGCAGAAATCACCGTACCCTACGAAAATCAGTTGTACCTGAGGAACGCTTACAGTCAAGTGGGAAAATTCTTTTGAGACCTGCTATAGGTAATCCAGTGGAAGCACAACTTGTGTCAATTCCGCTAAGTCTTCATACAGATGAAGAAATCATTCCATATGTTCAAGTGCATGTTGCAGTAGTAGAAGGGCTGCATGAGGAAGCTTTAATCACTCCCAGGGTATATGAATGGTTGAAGGAACAAAAGCATTCTTATTTGGGAGATGATACAGGAATCACTTCAGTAAAAGAAGCTAATGAACAATCCTTGTTCAGTGTGGAGGGAAGGTCTCCCGAAAACATTTCTTTAGGGATAAAGTGAATATCCCGAAGAAAGAAGTCGATGAACAATCCTTGTTCCATGTGAAAGGAAGATATCCTGGAAATTCAGGGGTTGAGGTTAATATCACCCCAGTGGAAAAAAAAAATGAACCGTCCTTGTTCAAAGTGGAGGGAAGGTCTCCCGGAAACTATTCTTCAGAAGAAGAGGTTGAAGTAATCACAATAAATGAAGTCGGTGAACAATCCTTGTTCAGTGTACCTGAGAATAATTCAAACGACAATTATCCTGGGGATGAGGCAATTAGTACTCCACTCACAGAAGATCATGAAAAGTGTATGTTCTGTATGGAGGGAGAAAGTCACGAGACTATTCGAAAGGCAAAGCTAAACAACAGCGAGTCGCATCATCCAGAAACCAAAGTCTTTAATAACTCAGTAGTTAAACAGACATTGACCGAAACCGATAGTAAGGATGAAAGAAATGAAAATATCCCTGTTCCACAAGCACAAGTGTTTAGGGATGAGCAGTTAGCCTGTCCTACATTGGAAAAGTGCTTCGAAGAAGCTAGGCAACATAAAAATGGTTACTGGATTGAAAGAGGTTTATTATATCATATGGGTAAAGTAGGCGGACAGAAATATATTCAATTGGTCGTACCGGCAAGCAGAAGAAAGGACATTTTGAAATTAGCTCATGAAACTCCTACTGGTGGACATCTGGCAGCTAAGAAGACCAGAGACAGAATTGCAATGTCTTTCTGGTGGGAAGGAATGCCAAAAGAAGTTAAACAATTATGTGCTTCGTGTCATGATTGTCAAATGCGCAGGAAAGGAAAAGTAAACGATAGAACACCTATCGAAGCTGTTGGAAGACCAGAACTCCCATTTCAAGTGGTTAATGCCGATATTTTAGGTGTAATCATAAGTAATTGTGGCGACTTCTTTTTCGCACCTGGTTCTTTTCTTCCTGTAAAAGCATCTTGAGACACATTAAGACACTGATCACGCTTTGTTTACTTTTAAAGATTTTACTTTTACTTACGGCACAAACATAAAATACATAACGAACACCTAAATTAACATCAAATAAAGTATTTTAAAAACAACATATAGAATGGAACGCTAGTCCATCTTGATTCACATACGCACACACTGTTGTCACATTTTCGTACCAAACTTTTCAGTTCTTGTTTTGTAATACTCTCGAAATTAGAGGTGCGGAGTTCACACCTTCCTCTCCAGTTTCACTTGAGGGACAATGGCCTTCACAGTGAAACTACTAACAAAAATTTGTGGATAATTTATATAACTGTTCATGAAAGTCTAATTGTCTTTTTAAATTCTTAATTATTGTTTCATCTTTAAATAAATTTTCATGAAAGTCTAATTGTCCTTTTAAATTCTTAATTATTGTCTCATCTTTGTCCTAATATGCGATGTTCCATCAAGAGCAATAACATTTATATTTCACTTAAAATTTAAATATTTTCTATGGTATAAAATAAGTAACATTTAAACACATAATAGAAATAAAATATATATATAATATATATGAATAAACATTTATCCTGTCATGGATTTTCTTATGCACTTTAAATAATCTTAATGAATTAATATACTTGAATATAAGAAACAAAATAAACACACACACATATATATATATATGTAATAACAAATACAATATTAAACTAACTTATGACTTTATTCATGAATGCGTGATAAAGCGTCTGCAATAGTATTGCTGCTTCCTGGCTTATGAGCAATAGTCACTTGATAGCGAGATAGAGCCAATGCCCATCTTTGTAATCTGGCGTTCTTAGGAATTGTTTCTGTCAAATATTTTAAAGGGTTATGGTCCGTGTGTAAGATAATAGTGGTTCCATAAGTACACATTTCGAATTTACCTAATGCCCATATTACAGCATAAGCTTCCCTTTCAATAGTGCTCCACTTTGATTGAGCAGGGGTCAGTTTTTGGCTTGCGAAAGTTATAGGTTTCAGTTTATTCTGCTCATCTCTCTGCATTAGACAGGCAATTCCGGTCACTGAAGCATCAGTATCGATTTCAAAAGGTTTCGACATATCAGGTGTATGCAGAGATGTTATAGAGCATAAACAATTCTTTAACGAATTAAATGCGCTTTCGGCTTCTTCGGACCATGGAAGGTCGTTTGGCACAGTTTTTCGAGTTAAGTCCGTTAAAGGTTTTGCTATATTGGCATACCGAGGCACATAGTCTCTGTAATAGTTAAATAATCCTAGGAGTGACTTCAATGTTTTCTTAGTTTTAGGGGCTTTCAAATCTTTAATAACTGATATCTTGTCCAGATCTGGGCCGTGCTCTCCTGAGCCTACGACATGTCCTAAATATTTTACTTTCGACATCGCAAACGAGCATCTCTGTAAATTTGCCGAAAAATTCAAATTTTTCAGAGTTTCTAAAATGGATTCAATTCAGTAAATGCATTATGTGCTTCGTGTCATGATTGTCAAATGCGCAGGAAAGGAAAAGTAAACGATAGAACACCTATCGAAGCTGTTGGAAGACCAGAACTCCCATTTCAAGTGGTTAATGCCGATATTTTAGGCCCAGTAGAGCCAAAGTCATCACGTGGCCATCAGTATGTACTGTGCGTTATGGACCAGCATAGTCGTTGGCCGGAAGCAATACCTCTGAAGTCTTTAACAGCAAAGGCAGCCTTTCATGCATTTATAGAAATATTTGTACGAACTGGAATTCCTCGAGTAATTGCAACGGATAACGGAAGAAATTTTGCCGCACAGCTGACAAAAGAGTTTTTAAAACGATTAGGATGTGTTCCTAAATTTTCCACTCCAGGTTATCCACAATCGAATGGTTTGGTTGAAAGATGGATAGGAACTATGAAATCCATGCTACATCATGCAATTAATTCACAAGGTCGAGGCTGGGATAAACAGTTGCCATTCTTGTTATGGTCATACAGAGAAGTGCCTAACGCTACAACGGGTGTTGCTCCATTCCTACTAGTTCATGGGCGACCACCTGTAGGACCTCTAGCCATCCTCAAATCAAGTTGGGAAGATGAAGTCGTACTTCCTCAAGGGATTGGAGAATCTGTAGCTGACTACCTGTTGAAACTCCGGAAACGTTTAGAAGACGCGGCACAGTATGCGAATAGCATAGCTCAAGAACAGCAGCAGAAATATGTACATTATCATAATTTACGGTCAAAAGATACCGAATTTTCTGTTGGGGATGAAGTTGTAGTGTTAATCCCTGATTCAACAAATCGTCTTTGTTCAAAATGGAAAGGACCAGGAGAAATAGTAGAAAAGAAGTCTCCACATTCTTTTTATGTCAAACTACCTGATGGAAGTGTTCGACATCTTCATCAAAATAAATTGCGTAAATATATTCAACCTGTCAGAGCTGTAGGAATTATTTACGAAACAGATGAAGAGTTTGGAGATATACAACATGCGCCCGTAGAATCACGGCAAGTAACGGATGAAGAACTAAAAGCTGGTATAAAATCAAATTCGATATCAGCAAAGCAACATAAACAGCTGTTGAATTTGATTAAAGAATATCTAACAATATTTGATGGGGAATTAAAGAAAGCCAAAGTTCCTCCACATGTTATCCAGTTAAAGTCTGGAGTAGAGAGGAAACAACCTCATCTTTATAAAGTTCCAGAAACATTAAGATCTAATATAGAAAAACAGATAGCAGAATTATTGAAAAAAGACCTGATAGAACCCTCTTCAGCAGAAATAGCATATCCATTGGTATGTGTAGCCAAGAAAGATGGAACTGTCCGACTTTGCGTGGACTACAGAGAGCTGAACTCAGTTAGTAAAATTCCACCTTTTCCTATGCAGAATTCAGAAAATCTTAGATTTAAAGCTGGTGGAGCTCGTTACTTGACAACTTTAGATATCCTTAAGGGATATTGGGAAATACCCTTAGCAGAGCAAAGCCGAGAATTAACCAGTTTTGTATCTCCAAAGGGTCAGTATCAGTGGAAGGTGATGCCATTCGGGTTATCTGGAGCACCAGCAACATTCCAAAGAATAATGAAACAAGTATTACGACCTCATAGTGACTACGCCGAAAGTTTTCTTGATGATATTATCATATTTTCTTCAAACTGGGAAGATCATCTTAATCATATTAAATCCATTTTAGAAACTCTGAAAAAATTGAATTTTTCGGCAAATTTACAGAAATGCTCGTTTGCGATGTCGAAAGTAAAATATTTAGGACATGTCGTAGGCTCAGGAGAGCACGGCCCAGATCCGGACAAGATATCAGTTATTAAAGATTTGAAAGCCCCTAAAACTAAGAAAACATTGAAGTCACTTCTAGGATTATTTAACTATTACAGAGACTATGTGCCTCGGTATGCCAATATAGCAAAACCTTTAACGGACTTAACTCGAAAAACTTTGCCAAACGACCTTCCATGGTCAGAAGAAGCCGAAAGCGCATTTAATTCGTTAAAGAATTGTTTGTGCTCTATAACATCTCTGTATACACCTGATATATCGAAACCTTTTGAAATCGATACTGATGCTTCAGTGACCGGAATTGGAGCCTGTCTAATGCAGAGAGATGAGCAGAATAAACTGAAACCTATAACTTTCGCAAGCCAAAAACTGACCCCTGCTCAATCAAAGTGGAGCACTATTGAAAGGGAAGCTTATGCTGTAATATGGGCATTAGGTAAATTCGAAATGTGGACTTATGGAGCCACTATTATCTTACACACGGACCATAACCCTTTAAAATATTTGACAGAAACAGTTCCTAAGAACGCCAGATTACAAAGATGGGCATTGGCTCTATCTCGCTATCAAGTGACTATTGCTCATAAGCCAGGAAGCAGTAATACTATTGCAGATGCTTTATCACGCATTCATGAATAAAGTCATAAGTTAGTTTAATATTGTATTTGTTATTACATATATATATATATATATATATATATATGTGGGTGTTTATTTTGTTTCTTATATTCAAGTATATAAATTCATTAAGATTATTTAAAGTGCATAAGAAAATCCATGTCAGGATAAATGTTTATTCATATATATTATATATATATTTTATTTCTATTATGTGTTTAAATGTTACTTATTTTATACCATAGAAAATATTTAAATTTTAAGTGAAATATAAATGTTATTGCTCTTGATGGAACATTGCATATTAGGTCAAAGATGAGACAATAATTAAGAATTTAAAAGGACAATTAGACTTTCATGAACATTTATTTAAAGATGAAACAATAATTAAGAATTTAAAAGGACAATTAGACTTTCATGGACAGTAATATAAATTATCCTCAAATTTTTGTTAGTAGTTTCACTGTGAAGGCCATTGTCCGTCAAGTGAAACTGGAGGGAAGGTGTGAACGCCGCACCTCTGATTTCGAGAGTATCCCAAAACAAGAACTGAAAAGTTTGGTACGAAAGTGTGGCAACTGTGCGTATGTGAATCAAGATGGACTAACGTTCCATTCTATATGTTGTTTTAAAAATACTTTATTTGATGTTAATTTAGGTGTTCGTTATGTATTTTATGTTTGTGCCGTAAGTAAAAGTAAAATCTTTAAAAGTAAACAAAGTGTGATCAGTGTCTTAATGTGTCTGAAGATGCTTTTACAGGAAGAAAAGAACCAGGTGCGAAAAAGAAGTCGCTACAATTGTTAAAAATTGATTTGGTTAAAAGTCTGAGAGAAAATTTTGTGAGTGCTATATTTGACCATTTAATAAACGGAAGTCAACAAAATCTTATATTTGGCTGGACCATGACTTAAATTTGCACTGATTAGATTTTGGGGTATACAGCCTAATAAGTGATGCTGTTACTCTGCAATTTCACCCATTTAAGGGAAGACTCTATTTCATCTTTAATTGGATGTAGGTGCATTAAATTTGGTATGTGAGAGGGATGGGATAAAAAAATATATTGTTTCAATTTAAGTACATATCGGCTGACAGACAGTGCTGATATGCTACAATTTAACACTATTTATGACAAGGTAATATCTCATCTTCTTTGATAGATAAAGTACCAAACCCGGAATGTGTGATAGATATTACGATAAAATTATGCGGATTCAACTTGGGTGCATATCGGACAAGAAGCGCTTCTAAGTTGCATTATCACTCGGTAACAGGAAGACAATATCTCAGCTTCTGTAGTACATAAATGCACTAAACTTATTATGTGGGATAAATATTATGCAAATTTATACTGATTCAGGTTAAGTGTATAATGGAGAACAGGTGGCATTGTTGTTATTAAATTTTTGTGCATTTTTAGATAGCTATATTTCAGCATATATTGGTTATAGTTACGCCAAACTGCATATGTAAAATATTTATTCTGAAAAGCTATGATGATTAACATTTTTTTTCATGTTAAGTGTAGGTGGTGATATTAAATGTAATAAAAAAGATGTGATGGCCGCAACACACTAGTTTTAATTTAGGTGTATCGATATAATAATTTTTGTCAAATAATTACGATTTTCTTTTCAAATTGATGTTTAATTCATTGCTTGCTGATGAAATGGTCACATAAGCATAAAATCTTAAAAATGTAAAGAAAAAGTTTCTTTGAAAATGTTATCGTGAGAAACTGTTAAATAATTGATGGGTTTGTACAAAAGTGTTTTAGAATGTCATCATTGCATGATGCTTTCTATTACAGTTAATGTTTTACAGACTATGAGTAGGAAATCTTTCAACTCCGAAAAGTTTTCAAAGTTTAATTTTCTGGCACGCTATTTGATGGTTTATTAGTCAGGTTAACTGTTATTTAATAAAGTTTTTGAAAGAACAAAATAAGAAAAGTTTTTGATAAAATACACATAGAACTCATGCAACAAAAGTAACAGGAAAAAAAATTAAACTGAAACATGTAAACTACCTGTCAAAATAATGTTAACATGACTAAATATCTCAGTATTACGTGATAGCGGTTCAAGTATGACAACAGAAGCCCATTAAAATTATTTATTTATTTGTAATTGAGTTTATGGGTAGACACTTACGTTAATGGAAACTGCCAAGCATATTTTTATAAAAATATTGAAAAGAATTACAATTATTAATAATTTATATATTTTATTATATAATAACAAAAGAGTGTTTCATTTAAAATTGTTTCACATTTAAACTGCATATCTTAAATATTTATAATTATACTTAACAGCATATAACTATAAATCTTACGCATCGTATCATTTTAATTAACAAGTATCCATTCGATGAAATAATCCCAGTTTTGAATCAAATTAATAAATTAAAATCACATATTCAATTTATTGTAGAACATAAAACTAACAAAATTCTCCCCTTTTTTAATGTAAAACTAATCGCAAGCTTAATAATATAGAAACAGAAATTTACCGAAAACTTAAAGCTTCGTAACTTACTATTCCATATTTGGCTCCTATACCTTCAAATCATAAAATAGCTATTTTTAGATTTCTAATTAATCGGGCCCACAAATGTTGTTCAACAGAAATTTTTTTAGAAATGAAATACATTTTATCAATTTAACTTCTAATAATGATTTTCAGAAAACTAATCCAAAAATTAATTTATAAATCTTCTAATGAACCTCATAAATACACCCACTAAATCTTATATTGTTAGGCATCCCATTCCCTACTGGCAAGGTCTTAACTTTAAATTTCGCATGTAAAACTTTTAATATTGAATTTACTGCTTAACCCCCCCCCCCCCCCCCCAACTAAAATGACAGACTTTCTAACCCGTAAAATTGACCCTTTATCAATAAATATACTATCTGGCATTTACCAAATTTCCTTCATTTATAATTCTAACAAACTTCAATTTTATACAGGTATGATTATCCACAAAGTAAAAAAAAAAAGAATTAATGAACATATTCTAGATAGCAACAATAATTATCAGAAATCAGCTCTTGCAAAATTATCCGCAAGAAATTTTGTTAAAATACTATTTGAAGATGTTAAAATTGTATACTAAATAACTAAAAAGATAATTGCTTTAATTTGAGAAACTATTAAAAATATAAAAAGAGAAAATAAATTTGGTAATGACTTCCTCTCCTTTACAGTACACAAACTCCGACTCGAATTAAACCACATATTTCTAAAGATTGACCTTAAGATTTATTGATTGTGATTGCAAACGCCAATCGAATTGTGAATTGCAATCTTTTAAATTTAAATTGCGTATCGGTCGGGATTATGGGAATTCAAGACATCTTTACATTTGAAAGGCCCCTTTAAAATTGTTGCTTCCACTACGTTCATTAATTTCTTAACTGCGAGTCGCGTGACGTTGCAGAATTTTCGTTGATTAAAATTTCGCAATATGATAATTGGCGCTCCTATTTTCAATTTTACTATGTGAAGTGGCATCCCAGGCAGATCAAGTGAGTTCAAAAATTCAGTAGGATAATTAACTACTTCATCTGCTTCCACAACGGTGTCTATCGACTTATATGTAATTTCCTCACTTTGAATTCTGGATTGAATAACATTATTAAGTTGATAGACATTTTTATTCCTCGCGGCAAGGATAGATCAAGGAAAATCAAACATTTTTAACCATCGCGTACTCATACATTCACAAAAATAAAAAAATGAAACATCAACATTATTTTTCTTTTCATTTTTTACTGAGCTCGCGCAGTGACATAAAATTCATCGAAATCAAACATTTTTAACTACCGCGTGCTCATACATAAAAAAAAAACCCAAAAAACCTGATGTGAGCACCACATGACTTCCTTATACACTTTTAGAAATATACATAATGTTAAAAAACATTGACATTGGACCCGAAACAGTTGGCTAAAAAAAAAAAAAAAAAAAATGAATTATCATGGTGTTCTGAGCTTTTCTGAAAGTTAGTTAAAAACCGATTGCAAGATTTGTACTAGTAACGCTGACGAAGGCAGCAGGGACCCAAAAAAATTGGCTAAAAGTATTAAAAAATGCATTTTCACCGTGTTTTCAACTATTCTGAAAGTTTCAAATGTCTAGCTAGTCGGAAAGTTAGTTAAATAAATTTTCTGTTGAACCATATAAACGCTGCCAAAGGCAGCAGTGACCCGAAACAATTGGCTAAAAATATTTAAAAAATGCATTGTCACCGTGTTCTGAGCTTTTCCGGGAGTTTTAAATGTCTAGTTAGTCAGAAAGTTAGTTAAAAATCGACTGCAAGATTTGCACTGGTAACGCTGTCGACGGCAGCAGGGACCCTAAACAGTTGGCTAAAAGTATTTAAAAAATGGCTTTTCACCGTGTTCTGATCTAGTCTGAAAGTTTCAAATGTCTAGCTAATTGGGAAGTTAGTTAAATAAATTTTCTGTTGAACAACATAAACGCTGCTGAAGGCAGCAGGTATCGGAAACAGTTGGCTAAAAATATTTAAAAAATACATTGTCAATGTGTTCTGAGCTTTTCTGAAAGTTTCAAGTTTCTAGCTAGTCAAGAAGTCAGTTAAACTGCAAGATTTGTTCGAATCGTTTTTGAGTTATTACCGTTTTTTGATACATTATGGCCAAAACCTATGTATTTTTGGTCATTATGAACCTAATTTTCCTATATATTTCCAAAACGGAAAATCATACAAAGTCCAAAAAGGGAGGTGCACAACTAGATGTTATAACAAACCTATGTACCGATTCGCAAATTTCTAGGTCCAACCGTTTTTGAGTTATGCGACATACACACACATACATACAGACGTCACTAAATATCGTGTATAGTACCTTATATCTCTAAAACGAGAGCTCGTGTTAAGACGATACTTGCAGGTGTACAACTAGACATCATGACAGTCACACGTATAGATTGGCAACATTCAGCGATCATTCGTTTTCGAGCGATGTGAAATACAAAATCCATTTCGCAAATCGGGATTACTATACTTCCTTATACTTTGTATAAGGAAGTAAAAAGGGAAACATTAACATTATTTTCCTTTTCATTTTTTACTGAGCACACGCTGTATAAAGTAAATGGTAAACATAAAGCAAATTGGCAGTGTCAATATGGCGGATTTTCTGGTACACTGCTGACCGTTAAAAAAGCTGTTTTCTCATAGTCGCGTGTATGTCACTGACGCGAAAAACAGATAAAAACAATCTTTGAAGCGGGTTGTACATCGTGTCAAAATTTGAGCTCAATCGGTGCAGAACATTTTGAGTTTTTGAAGCGTACACAAACCAACTTAACATTTTTATAGATATAGATTTTTCTAGAAGCAATCAAAATTGGAACATTATTATCAGGAATATTATCATCAATAGGAATAATTTTAATTGAACATGATCGTAATATTATTACTTTTTCTTTTTATGAATTTAACAGCGATTTTATTTTGTATAGCTTTTACACAAAATAACATAAATAACTCAGACAATTACCAAATAACTAGAAGATTACAAAAAGTACTGACATTCCATAATGCATCTGCTAAATGCTTCTAGTAAATAAATATTGCATTTATCAAAAATTATATTAAATGATTTAAAATTTTTTTGTGATGTTCTTTGGATGGAATTTTGAGTTGTATTAGGCAGTTTGAATTTCTCTTATGAAAGAAAAACTTATCGATATTATTTCTTTAACAAGTAATAATATCTTATGAAGCAAATTTATTTTTGGCCAGTTCGATAATTATGAAACAACGCCCAGTGTTGTGTTCAATTATATTGCTTCAATATAACAGAAAATAACTTTATTCCCTTAATAGCCGGGCAAAGCCATTTCATATTAATGATCGTTTACATACACCTTCATTAGCATTGTTCACGTCAGAACAGAAAAACGCGACTTTCTTTTCTTCCACTTTTCCTTTTGTTTAGATTTCCTAAGGGAATCTAAATACCGAAAATATATAAACTGTCCCTTCCTATTAGTGCGACAAGAAAAAAAAGTTGAATTTTAATTTTAATTTAATTTTATTTAATTTTCTTAAATAAAATGAAATAAAATAAAATAATTAATAATTAATAAAATAAAAAACTTACAAAAAAAAAAAAAAAAAAAAAGAATTCGAACAAGATTATATTCATTTCTATGCATCGTTGTTTGTGGGTTTTTTTTTACATTTAAGTTTTTACTTTCTCACTTATTAATGGTCGATAAAGTATTAGTTTTGGTTATTATTTTATTATTCTGAGTCGAAGGTTTTGATATATTTACATGTTCTGAAGTTCTCAAAATTCGAAAATCAGGTTTTTAAAGATTTATCTGTGTGTCTTTTATCAGCACAACGCACAAATAAATATTAGCAGTAAGTCCAAATTCTCTGTTAAAATCTGTATCATAGGGGCTGTTACTTGTCACTTTTCATTGAAATAGGACAAATGGTTCGCACATAGGAACATTCAAAACTTAATATTCATGTATACACTTTTTATAAAAAATAAAAACTTGTTAGAATAAAGTGTGAAAAGCTACCACTATTCTTTTACAGATAGCCTACACACACACACACACACAAAAAAAAAAAAAGAATTCGAACAAGATTATATTCATTTCTATGTATCGTTATTTGTGGTTTTTTTTTACATATAAGTTTTTACTTTCTCACTTGTTAATGGTCGATAAAGTATTAGTTTTGGTTATTATTTTATTATTCTGAGTCGAAGGTTTTGATATATTTACATGTTCTGAAGTTCTCAAAATTCGAAAATCAGGTTTTTAAAGATTTGTCTGTGTGTCTTTTATCAGCACAACGCACAAATAAATATTAGCAGTAAGTCCAAATTCTCTGTTCAAATCTGTATCATAGGGGCTGTTACTTGTAATTTTTCATTGAAATAGGACAAATGGTTCGCGCATAGGAAAATTCAAACCTTAATATTTATATATACACTTTTTTTAAAAATAAAAACTTGTTAGAATAAAGTGTGAAAAGCTACCGCTATTCTTTTACAGATAGCCTACACACACACACAAAAAAAAAAAAAAAAAAAAAAAAAAAGAATTTATTAACGATTATGTCTGGAAATTCTTCGAAGTGTATTTCAAATGGAGATATACGTTTCTTTTTATGTGCTAAATTTAAGTACACTAGGTTGTGTGTATACAAGTTACAGAGAATATACAGGGCTACCCAACATTAAACAAACACATTCTTCCTTATTGAATGTTATTAACAGGGGTGCTTTACTAAATTTTAACGAGTCGGGAAATTGCTTAGAAATGTTAATTATTTTCTCTTACTCATACGTTTCGGAAATGTTTTGGAAATGTTCTGGAGTTCAATTTTTTGATGTTGAGTTTTTACTTTAATTATGCATTTTCAAATATAGATATAAAGTTTTTAATGGGTGGTCTGTGTGTTTATAATCAACACATGTTAAAAACAAATAAATGAAGGTGGTTCTAATTTGGTATTTATATGGAAATACCCCTAAAATGTTTTGTGTAAGATTGGTAAGTTTCAAAGAGGGGTATAGGTAATAGTATTAATTTAAAGAAAGTTTCGAAATTTAATAACATATTTAAATATTTTATGAACCCACGTGCAATACTCACACAGAGGACTGAAGGGGTGGTAGCCCCTTATAGAAAAATATATGTTAAAGAAAACTGTTTCTATGACTAGCAGGACAAGAGAAAGTAGTATGACTACCACACCAGATTATTAATTATATAAAAGTATATATGTATACATGTGTGTGTATATATATACATGAATTATCTTTAAATATATATATATATATATATATATATATATCAAAAATCTTTTTTTTTTTTTTTTTTTTTTTTTTTTACATAGACATGCACTTTTTAAATTTCCCCCCAAAACTATTAAATAAATTTCGAATTTAATACAAAAATAAAATAATGAATTTATGAAAAAATGCAAACTGAGAAAACGCAATTTAAAGATTTTAAATATGCAAAAAATATATCAATAACCGTAAGAATTGTTGCCTGAATATACACTTTATGGAACAAACCTAATACAGCTCAATTTATAAATATTAAATTGAAATACAAGCTTTTATGTGAAACCTTCAGTGGTGCCAAATTATGTTAAGTGTCAATAATCTTAGCCTGATTACATGTCGTGCATGTTGGAAATAATCAATTTTTCCTTACAAAAACAGCGGAGATTGTGACTTAAAAATTTTATTTTTTTATAAAATGTTCAAATAAAAAAATATATAACGTAATACTACTATAGAAATAATGAAACGTTACAGATAATATTTATGTTTTTCGAAGTTTCTCTTATTAAGATAGTGGTTTACACAGTCAGCAGCAAAAGTATTCGATCACGAGCCAATCATGTTCTTAGACTAACTAAGAACATGACTCGACAAAAATTTATTTAACAAAGCAGTATTAAGTGTACTTTTTTGATATGGGAATTATTGCCTAGTGCTCGAATACTTTTGCTGCTGACTGTAGGCGGTTTGTTTTACTGCACAATCAATATTTTTTGAATATGAAACCTAGTTACTTATATACTTCTGAGGAAATCTTCAAAGATTTATACTGAATTTAAAATAATTATTAATGCATTAATATAGTAGTCTATTATTTTACTAAAGTTAAAAAATAAAATGGATTACTTCGGGCTCCTTTCGAAAGATTCAACAAATTTTTACTTTCCGAACATATATATATGTAAGGAAAGTACTGTAATCATGTCAAAAATCCGACTTTGAAATTTTGTATTTCCATACGTTTTTAGGTTCCTTGAGTTCATTTTTGCTATTTTTACGATCATGTATGTATGTGTGTGTGCATGTATAGGTATGTGTGTAAATGAACGCGATAGCACCTAAACGTTTCGTTCGAACGAGTTGAAAGTCGATACGTATGTCATAGGTCTCCATAGTACGAACTCTGTTGATTATGGTGTAACTAGGACATATAGTGTTTTTTACAGTGACACATGCTTTAGCATTATGGCCTAAGGGCACAACTTTTTTTAAAGTGCAATAGCGTAATTTTAAAGCAAATGCTAAACGCATTAATCGTCTGATCTGAAAATCTACGTACATGCTAAGTTACCGTTGCACAAGCTGTATAGATTTTGATGAATCTATCACTTAAAGATTTTTTACACGGATACAAAGAAAAATTCTTTATCATTATGGCCTATGGACCAAACATTTTAAAAATGTGATAGAATCTAAGAGACTTATTTGATAGAGCTGAAAATTTACACACATATTATGTGTCACAGTCGAACGAACTGTATAGAGTTTGGTGAATATAGCCTTTATAGATTTTTACAGGGGCACAACGAAAAAGTCTTTATCATTATGATCTACGGGCTCAAATTATTTGAAGTGTAATAGCGGAAAATTAAACAATGGAGAAAAATACTCAAACACCCTATTATAATTTTCACTTTTGTTTACTTAACGACTTGTCTTACTTTAATTTATTCATACAACCGTTAATTACTTAATGTTCGGCAAGTCGAGTGGAGTCACTCCAGATTTTGTTTTTAGATATTTTTCAATAAATAGCTTTAACATACAGTAGGGAAGCAAAAAAAAGGAATTTAAAAATATTTTCCTCCAACCTTTGGCAGTTATTTAAAAGAGATTAAAATAAATTTAATTATCATTTTCATTTAAATTCAGAATTCTCTTCGCTTATAAATTTCAAAGTGATTTTGAGAATACAAATATTAATGTACAAATTAGGATTTAAACTATCACTTAAAAATGATATCATATGTAATTTAATTGTAATCTCTTTCACACATTTTAATTTTTATCACACCTTAGTATTAAAATATTTGAACATGTCAATTAAAAGCCAAAATTTAATGTTATTTGAAACTTCCAGTAAAGCTTTTAGTTTTCAAACAAATAATGTTTATTAGAAATCTGCTATTTGACTAAGATTTCCTGTTATCTAAGACCAAGTAATTAATTTAATAATATAAATCAACGAATTTAAAATTTGTAAAGTGCTGCATATAATAATCATTTTGGAATTAATATTGTTCAAATTCCTAAGTGAATTTTCATTTATTGTTGTTATAATGTCAATATCATAACGTATCTGATAACCCTTAAAATATTCTAGTATAGTAAGTCAAAAATAAATCTGTTTCATTTCATTACAAGTTTTTAATTATTATTAAAATCACACAAAAATTTATATAAAAAAATGATTTCTGTCAAAAGTTTGTTTCAGCAATCAGAATATCAAAGAATTTAAAACGTTAATTAATCCCACAAGAAATATTTCAAATTAATAATGTTGCAAAATTTTTCAGTGTTATCAACACTAAACAGCACAATCCTTAAAATAATTTGAAATTTACAGTAGATATCTTGCATTAAAATGTTTCCAAATTCATACTGTATAAAATGAATTAATTACATAGAAATTCCTTGAGATAAATTATTTAAAAACATTATGCAAATTTGCAAAATGTAAAACTGTATGAAATTTTTAATTAGTTAATCACTTAAAATAATGAAAATATTTAATAATCTTAAAGATATTAATTCATTTCATGTAATGCTGCTTTGTGAACGTTTAAATGTATGCTAAATGTTGATAGGTAATTTCAAAATTATGTTGACTTAAAGATTGTGAAATAAGACTGCAAATTTTTTTGAGATTATAAACTGCTACATTTTTTTTATTGCAGCTAGTTAAAATTATTAATTCTTTGATTTTCTGGTAACTGAAACACGTTTCAGACAACTTACAAATTTCTGTGTAATTTTGTTATAACTAAGAAATTTGTGATCAATTGAACTCATTGACTTATTTTTCATTTGTATTAAACTTGCTATAAAAAATTGGACCTAAAATGACCCCCCCCCGTTTAATCCGATGAGAAGTATTTTTAGTTTTATTATTTAATATTTATTTTCTAAGTTTATTAACTGCTTCCTTCATCGTTTTAACTGGGATGCTCACGTTTTAATGTGACTAATAAAATTTAACATGACTAATAAAAAATTATAAAAGAAGACACTTAACACATGTAATTTGATTAAAAAAATTTATATGTTATTTTTTTTTCTTAATGAGACAAAGTTTTTTGCCAATAAACATTGGCAGCATCAAGTACAATTACATACATGTATATATATATATATAATTTAGAAAATATGGTGAAAGTTGAAGACAAGTGGGCGTGTATAACAAGAAAAAACGTTCAAAAAAGTAACGAATTATAGTAACGATGAAAAAGTAACGATGAACAATTGTAAAAAACAACACCACATGCGAAAAACACCCTTCCGCTTCCTCTTCAGTGGGTGGGAGCAGCAGAACAGACAATAAATTAAATTAAAAGAGGCCTAACAGATTTTGGAAACATGGCGAAACTAGCATACTCCCAACAAAATCAAGAATAAATTACTGGCAAACTATATATAACAATCTTCATGTAAATTAGATATAACAAAATTGGTGCTTCATAAAAGTAACATAACTAAATTAATATAATAATCCAAAAACTACAAAGTCGATATTTGTGATAAAAATAATTTAATAAAAGGACATGCTAGATCGTCATGTTCCCACCCAGACCTGAAAGGCAAAAAGATATTGTAATGAACTGAACTTACTGCAATGTAGAAATAGGTCTTTAAAGCAAAAGCAGATGATTCATATGTAGTGGCTCAATACTGGCGCTGTCTTGTCCGATGTTCCAAAATCATAGTCCAAACTCTCCGAGTCGCTCAGCACCAAGTAGCTGCAGTCCGACATAAGGCGTTCCACAAGTTGGACTTTGGCCATGAGTCTTCATCAGCAAGTACTACTAGACACCAAGAACCATAAGTGAAGAAACCTTACCGCAGCTATCACCCCAATCGCAAACATTTATTAAAATTATTGGTTTAAAACTTTATGAAATTTAATGGATAGTTATTATTGTAAAAAAGATTAGCAATGAATTTAAAAACTTGTTTATTGTAATTTGAATATTTATTGCATATCTTACAGAATCTTTTTAGTTGATCAATTAAAATATTAATATAGATTTTTTTATGCAAATTACTATACCAGTGAGGCATAACTGGTATAGTAATTTGCATAAAAATGCCTCACTGGTATAGTAATTTGCATAAAAAAATCTATATATGCCTCACTGGTATAGTAATTTGCATAAAAAAATCTATATTAATATTTTAATTGGTCAACTAAATAGATTCTGTAAGATATGCAATAAATATTCAAATTACAATAATCAAGTTTTTAAATTCATTGCTAATCTTTTTTACAATAATAACTATCCATTAAATTTCATAAAGTTTTACACCAATAATTTTAATAAATGTTTGCGATTGGGGTGATAGCTGCGGTAAGGTTTCTTCACTTATGGTTCTTGGTGTCTAGTAGTGCTTGCTGATGAAGACTCATGGCCAAAGTCCAACCTGTGGAACGCCTTATGTCGGACTGCAGCTACTTGGTGCTGAGCAACGGAGAGTTTGGACTATGATTTTGGAACATCGGACAAGACAGCGCCAGTATTGAGCCACTACATGTAAATCATCTGCTTTTGCTTTAAAGACCTATTTCTACATTGCAGTAAGTTCAGTTCATTACAATATCTTTTTGCCTTTCAGGTCTGGGTGGGAACATGACGATCTAGCATGTCCTTTTATTAAATTATTTTTATCACAAATATCGACTTTGTAGTTTTTGGATTATTATATTAATTTAGTTATGTTACTTTTATGAAGCATCAATTTTGTTATATCTAATTTACATGAAGATTGTTATATATAATTTGCCAGTAATTTATTATTGATTTTGTTGGGAGTATGCTAGTTTCGCCATGTTTCCGAAACCTGTTAGGCCTCTTTTAATTTAATTTATTGTCTGTTCTGCTGCTCCCACCCACTGAAGAGGAAGCGGAAGGGTGTTTTTCGCATGTGGTGTTGTTTTTTACAATTGTTCATCGTTACTTTTTCATCGTTACTATAATTCGTTACTTTTTTGAACGTTTTTTCTTGTTATACACGCCCACTTGTCTTCAAGTTTCACCATATTTTCTAAATTTTTAGTGCTGCCTTTGGCGCCTTTTTTTATACAAATACACTTTTATTAATAAGTAATTAATATATATATATATATATATATATATATATATATATATATATATATATATATATATATATATATATTTATACATAACTAGGTAAATTATCAGGTAAATCCTCTTCTTCTCCCTTTTGTTCACGTTATTTTTATCGTCTTTATTTTATGACTGACAATCTCTGCCCGCTTCGCTGGACACAATATTTAAATGAGTTCTGAAAATTTCATATAATTTTTAATAAAATCTCAATAAATAAATAAATAAATGAAAAAAAAAAAATCACTGAAATTAGTCCAAACTTTAGTTAAAGTTCCCACTGCATTCGGTAGGGTTTTTCTCGTTCACAACGTGAGCAGTCCAGGTCAGCACTGCCTTCTAAAGCTACTTATCTGTTTTTTACTCCCCCTTCCTTAGCAGGTAAGTTAGAAAAATCCCACGAAAATGTATAATGCGTACACTTAATCAACACCTACACGCCAAAATTCGCCATTCTAAAATAATTTGAAGAATATTCAGACTTCAAATGTGACTTTTAGACCGCTCGCCGCAAGAGGTGTGTGTGTGTGAGGGGGGGGGTAATTTCGATAAATCGCTTTTGAGTGGTTGTTGCCTACACATAACCAACCGCCACATGAAAAAATCGCTTCCCTGAGATAATTAGGAGCTGAGTTATGTTTGAAAACATGTTTTTGACCCTACCCGCTCTTAAGGAATAAAATATCTTTATACTATGTGTTGGATACGTATAACCGACTCACACATCAAAAATCGCATTTGTAAGATAATTTGGAGCAGATTTAAGCTTGAAAACGTGCTTTTTGTCCCGTCCTTCCCCGGTGTAGAAAGTAATTTTGCAAAATTTCTTTGCAGTATGTGTATTAGGTACGCCTAATCAATCAACAAATCAAAAAAATTGCTTTCCTGATATAATTTGGAGCAGAGTTACTCTTGAAAACGTGTTTCCTCCCAGCCTTTAGAGGAGAGAACTGCAATTTTCAAAAAGTCTCATTATAGTGCGTGTTGGGCACGCATAAACAATATACAAATTGAAAATAATCTTACCGAGATAATTTTGGGCAAAGTTGCGCTTGGAAACGTATTCACTGTCTTCCGACCCCAAGGGAGGTATTAAGGAGGGAATTTCGTAAAATCCTGTACAATAGGTGTAGGAAACATACAAACAATTTAAGAACCAAAATTCGGGACAGCAGGTCCCATAGATTTCCCAGGATCAATTTAGCTCTAAAAAGGAGAATTTGCCCCCTCCTAACGCTCCTCTTCCCCAAATCAAAAATCACATACATACACACAAAAGGGATTTTGAAATATCCTAAAGAAGACGCATAGCTGTTTTCAGTATCTTTGCACCGTTTTTGGTAGAGTTCTACTCAAAAATCCGGAATCTGCGAAATCTCCCGCCAAAAATTAATTTACTCCCACCCTCACCTTAAACATCGAAAATTCTTAAATCACAGAATTTTTTTTTTTTTTTTGCTTGTACTCAAATCTAGTTTCTCCATGTGAAATTTCTTCACCGTGAAGTAATTTGGAGCCTGTTATGCCTAATCTTTCTGTCTTCCCCAGGGGATAACGGGGGTAATTTTAATAAACCCCTTACTATAGGTGTCGGATACGAATAAACAATCCACACACCAAAATTCTTGACCACATCTCCCATAGATTCCCGGAACAAATTCAGCGCTAAAAGAGGAGTCTCGAACTTACCCCTCCGTAACGCCCCCTCCCCCGAAAAATATATAAATATTCACAAAAAGCCAAAAATGTGTTTTTGAAAGTATCCTAAAGAAGTCGCATGGCTGTTTTCAACGTCATTTTTGGTAGAGTTCTAATCAAAAATCCGGAATTTGCGAAATTTCTCACCACACACAAAAATCGTTTTTATCCTTTTCTCCCCTTAAAAATCGAAAATTCCTAAATCGCAGGTATTGTTTTATTTGCACTCAAATCTAGTCTTCCCATGTGCAGTTTTTGCACCGTGAAGTAATTTTTAGCCGAGCTATGCTTACAAATGTGTTTTGCATTCTGACTCTCCAGGGGGAGAAATGGGGGGAGGGATTTTGTAAAATCCTGTTACTGTAGAAATCCGCCCCCCCTCAAAGAAATTGAAAATAACACACACACACACACACAAATGGTTTGTAAAAATATACTAAAGAAGACATATCCTGTTTTCAATATATTTGTTCCATTTTTGGTACGTTCTCCTAAAAAATCCGGGGTTTGAAATAAGGTTTGAACGAATGAATGAATGACTAATGATAAATAATATTAAAAACATTTAAAAGTAATATGGTATAACCAAAAGTACATTTAAAAGTTAGAGTTTTAGTGAGTCATTATGTGATATTTAAAATTTTCTTAATACCTGATAAAATAATATTTCTTATATCCAAAATAAAATGTAACACTTTCATGAAAATGTCAGTTGTTTACCCGACATAGAAATGACAGAATGCGAGAGGAATTCACGCTCTTTTTTCTATTTATCGTAGCAGAAAATCAATAAATAAGAACGTATCAATATAAGTAAATTGAGGTCATGCTACACTTTGGGTTGAATAATTTAAAAATAATTCTTGTAATAAAATGCAATCTTTAAAAAAATTCATAGGTAAACACTAATAATATTCATAAGATAATTAGTACTTTAGAATAACTTATAATAGTAATACTTAAAACTTAGCCTAAATTTTGCATTCTATTCATACAATTTTGTTTGAATGATTTTTTTAAGATAAAATTTTAACTGATGATAATTTGTGTTTGATTTTAATTGGGTGTGTAAGTAAATAAAAACAAATTCTTCCGTCTCAGTCAAAAGAGTAAATTAACTTTTTTTTTTTTTTTTTTTTTAATCGAATGGTCGCTTTTTTTTAGCAAGATGGTGGATAAACGATAAACTTAAATAATAAATTTGTTTGAGACATTGACATCCCCACTAAAAACAATCTCAAGATATTCTTCAGTTATTTTTAGAGAAAATCTACAGAATATTTTAAGTTACTTGGCCCATTCTTAAGAAAGTTTACAAAATTTCTGTATAATGTCTTCAAAATTTCTGAAGATATTTTATACAAAAAGATAAATCTTTAAAATATTTTAAAATATTTGAAGAAAGTCTTTAGAAAATACTATTTTCTCAAGAATATTTTCGGATTATTTTTAGTGGGAATAGTCTATGTACATACTAAGTTTCATGCAAATCGGTTCATAAATACATTTTTTACGTAAATTAAAAATTTCCAAGTGGCCGTCATTTTGAAACAAAATGACGGATCATTGAGCTATCTATATACAAGCACCTACCGACTCTCAATGAAATCAGTTCATGAATATGTTTTTTTTTTTATATAAGTTTGAAAATTTGAAGTGGCCGTACTTCGAAAACTGGTGATGATTTTATATGAGTTTGACTTTTTCAAAAGGCTGTCATTTTGAAATAAGGTAACGATTTTATACGAGTTTTTATACGATTTTATACGATTTTCAAACAGCTGCCATTAAGAATGACAGAGAGATGGTTTTGTAGGACGTAGACATTTTAAAATGGCCGCCAATTTGAAACAGTGTGACGGTTTTATACGAGTTTGAGATTTTCACTGGCCGCCATTTTGAAACACCGTGACGGTTTTATAACAAATACAGTTTTTATTAAAATCACACAATCAACTGTGGAAGAAAATCATATTTATTGAAATTTAATTCTTCCGACTGAGTGAAAATAATGCCTGGACCGGGACTCGAACCCCGGATCTTTGACTTACAAGGTCAAGGCTCTACCAATTGAGCTATCCAGGCCGACATCCCGGTCAGCATTACTCACTCAGACAACCTTAAGGCAGAAACATCTCTGGTCTATCATATAGATAGCTCAACAGAAAATAAGCCGCAGGAAATGGAAAACACCATTAGATAATGGGAGAAAGAAATACAGTTTTTATTAAAATCACACAATCAACTGTGGACGAAAATCATATTTATTGAAATTTCATTTTTCCGACTGAGTGAGAATAATGCCTGGACCGGGACTCGAACCCCGGATCTTTGACTTACAAGGACAAGGCTCTACCAATTGAGCTATCCAGGCCGACATCCCGGTCAACATTACTCACTCAGACAACCTTAAGGCAGAAACATCTCTGGTCTATCATATAGATAGCTCAACAGAAAATAAGCCGCAGGAAATGGAAAACACCATTAGATAATGGGAGAAAGAAATACAGTTTTTATTAAAATCACACAATCAACTGTGGAAGAAAATCATATTTATTGAAATTTAATTTTTCAAATTATAAATTTCAAAAAATTAAATGTAAAAAATTACGAGTCCCGGTCCAGGCATTATTTTCACTCAGTCGGAAAAATGAAATTTCAATAAATATGATTTTCGTCCACAGTTGATTGTGTGATTTTAATAAAAAACTGTATTTCTTTCTCCCATTATCTAATGGTGTTTTCCATTTCCTGCGGCTTATTTTCTGTTGAGCTATCTATATGATAGACCAGAGATGTTTCTGCTTTAAGGTTGTCTGAGTGAGTAATGCTGACCGGGATGTCGGCCTGGATAGCTCAATTGGTAGAGCCTTGACCTTGTAAGTCAAAGATCCGGGGTTCGAGTCCCGGTCCAGGCATTATTTTCACTCAGTCGGAAGAATTAAATTTCAATAAATATGATTTTCTTCCACAGTTGATTGTGTGATTTTAATTAAAACTGTATTTCTTTCTCCCATTATCTAATGGTGTTTTCCATTTCCTGCGGCTTTTTTTCTGTTGAGCTATCTATATGATAGACCAGAGATGTTTCTGCATTAAGGTTGTCTGAGTGAGTAATGCTGACCGGGATGTCGGCCTGGATAGCTCAATTGGTAGAGCCTTGACCTTGTAAGTCAAAGATCCGGGGTTCGAGTCCCGGTCCAGGGTTTTATAAGAGTTTGATATTTGCAGATGGCCACCAATTTGAAACAGTGTGACGGTTTTATACGAGTTTGAGATTTTCATTGGCCGCCATTTTGAAACACCGTGATGGTTTTATAAGAGTTTGATATTTGCAAATGGCCACAATTTTGAAACAAGTTGACGGTTTTATGAGAGTTTGACATTTTCAAATGGGCACCATTTTGAAACGAGTTCAAGTGTGTCAACAAATTTATCAAAAATATTTCTAAGATGAATTTATTGTCCAATTTTAATTGGAATTAATTCAATATTTCGTAAATTAACGTGATGCAAATTTCCAATTTTATATAGATAAATAGATAAACTAAATGATCGCAATCGATTTCAAAAGAAATCAATTTAAAACATCAAAGTACCATTAAAGTACTTTTCAATACAATGCAAAAACTGTAACTATCATTATACTCGTATAAAGACAATGTACATATATCTGCTTTAAATGTTTCGATTACTTCATGCAGTGATGTATTACCACATAACCTTTTGAATATTATCCCCGTTTCTTATAATGTTTAAAGAGATTTATATCGAAGTTTCAACATATTTTGATTTATAGTTAATCTAAAAATATTCGAATTATTATGTATTGTTAAAATATTGTTGAACAACAGTATGGCTTAGATGTGAAAAGGTTTCAAAATTAAAAGTGTACTATTTAAGATTACGTTTGACGGTTACAAGTTGACGGTTTTATAAGAGTTTGACATTTTCAAATGGGCACCATTTTGAAACGAGTTCAAGTGTGTCAACAAATTTATCAAAAATATTTCTAAGATGAATTTATTGTCCAATTTTAATTGGAATTAATTCAATATTTCGTAAATTAACGTGATGCAAATTTCCAATTTTATATAGATAAATAGATAAACTAAATGATCGCAATCGATTTCAAAAGAAATCAATTTAAAACATCAAAGTACCATTAAAGTACTTTTCAATACAATGCAAAAACTGTAACTATCATTATACTCGTATAAAGACAATGTACATATATCTGCTTTAAATGTTTCGATTACTTCATGCAGTGATGTATTACCACATAACCTTTTGAATATTATCCCCGTTTCTTATAATGTTTAAAGAGATTTATATCGAAGTTTCAACATATTTTGATTTATAGTTAATCTAAAAATATTCGAATTATTATGTATTGTTAAAATATTGTTGAGCAACAGTATGGCTTAGATGTGAAAAGGTTTCAAAATTAAAAGTGTACTATTTAAGATTATCTATATATTAATAGGCAAGCATAAAATTTGTAGTCCCTTTTTAACATATTAATTATGGGAGTATACAGGGTTGAAAATGGTATCATTCGAAAGGTATAGTTAGCCGGAAGGTGCGAATACAAATATTATTTTCTTACGATGTCAAGAAGGTATTTAAAAATACATTTATTTTTTATGCATTTTTCCCCATTTTTCCCTTTTATACACGTATTCCTTTACATTAAAAAATACCTAAAAGTAGAAAGTTGTTAAATCTGGCAATTTCATAAAGCTGCATTAAAACCATAGACAGTAATTTGTATAATGTATCATCACTATACGCAAGCGAAGTGATGACGTCACTGTGTGTCCATGGGGCCATGAAAAAGATTTTCTGTGTTAATCGTCCATTGGATTTTTTGTAAAAAATTATTAAAAAATAACGGAAATTACCTGCCGATTTTAATTCCGATATTTGGGCATAGTTATATATAAGTTACTGTCTACATGTGTTTGATTGAGTTATTTTTTCTCTAAAATTGATAAAATTTTAATTTAAAATCACAAAACTCCAGAAAAAAAATGGCAAACTTCCAGTTTCGAATGTAAACATAAACATTTCATTTCAAAGGGTGATATTTAAACAATAAATATTCAACTAATATACTAAATAAAAGGAAAATGGATTTGTTACTAACTGCTGCATGTATAAGTAGACGATACGGAAAAAATTCCGATTTCCGTTTTTTGCTGAATTTACATGTTTTGAGCTTTCTTTACGTTTCAATTAACTGAAATTGGCTGCTTATTTTTTAAAAAAGTGTCTTTATTGCTAGCTTTTGTGGGTAGAAGAAGCAAGTTGAAGATACATAAAAACTTTTGATTTCTGGTTTTCGATGAATTTACAAGTTTTGAGAATTCCTTGCATTTTAATTAAGTGAAATTGACTACTTATTTTTATTTTTTAAAAAGTGGATTTATTATTCTTTTCTCTGCATATATAAGTAGAAAATATAAGATTCAGAAAAGTTTTAGATTTTCGGTTTTCGATAAAGTTACACGTTTTGAAATTTCCCGAACTCAATTCGACCATTTTTGAAAAATATCTTTTTTTTTTTTTTGTTTGTTTGTTCAAACACTGTACTTTATGAACCAATCGAATTAATTTAACAGAATTTGACACTTGGTTGGGCCTTGGTTTGACATGGTACCTATTAGCATCTGCGCTGTATCACACAACAAGGGACGTTTTCACGTTGCGATTTTCTCTCATTTCAGGAAAGGCTAACATCTACAGAGAGAAATAGTTATATTAAGTAAAACTCTGCTGATTCAGTTAGAGTGAATATCGGCAAACAATTGCCGCAGCTGTGTTGCAATTGCATTCGGTTTAGGACAAGGCAATAACTTTGCTTTGCCTCGCTTTGCAAAAAAAATGGTCGAGTTTCGACCACTGGGCGATACTAGTTAAATTAAATAATTGTTATTTTATTTTACATTAAAAAAATTTCACGATTTTAACGGAAGATTGGAATATCTGAAATAGTACTCCAGATATGTTTTATTATTTTTTAACTGAATTTACTTACTAAAGTTGTAACAACGCTCTGCTTATTTCCTCTGCTTATTTTGCATTTATATTCACATGCTTTCCTAACTTGTTTTCAATATTTAGATACTTCTTACTTTTATAGCAATCTTCTATTTACTTATGTTTAAACAATTGTTAATTATTGCCTATATCGCACAAGAAACAGCCATTTGCTATAAAACCCATCAACATGGAAATTTTTTAATTCAATTTAATAATGAAAAAGCATTTAGTTCAAATCAAACCTATATAGCAAAAATATATTTCATATAGAAATTTGTAAATTTGTTCATTATCATTTATATTGGGTGATACAGGGTATTTTTACCATGTACTTATATTCTGGGCATTTTTATAAAGCACTCAACGTATAACTTGGTATAAATTTTATACATATAATTTTATATTCATATGCATAACTATTGGCATAAGTTCATTCAGTTCATTTTCAGTCATATTTGTTCTAATAAAACTGCTCTGCATAAAAATAGGCCCTAACACCATTTTTGCAAATTCTTATGTAAAATGACCTCCTGAATCCGAATATGACGTCCATTTTGCCCTATCACCCACCGTTTTTTGGGGACGCCTCTTTATTTTTCTCACTTTTCGGTAATTTTATGGCTATAAAATTTATTTGTAGGGAAGAAAAGAATTATTTTAACTGTTAAATATCTTCTGAGGAGCTACAAAAGTGAAAAATTCTAGAATATGAACATTTGTAGCAAGGGGAAAATTTAGGAGGATTTGCCACTGAAATTATAAATTAAATTTATTATGTTTTATTAATCAATTAATAATAATATTTATTATACATTATATATTTTTTTGCTTTTAAGTGTTACAATAATACTTTTCCACTCTCCAAATAAAATTCCTGGCCATAAATTTACCGAACAGTGATAAAAAATGGGGGTAGCGTCCCGAGAAAATGGTGGGTGATTGGGCACAATGGAGGTCATTTACATAAGAATCAATAGGAATGGTATCAAGGCTATTTTTTTTTGGATCGTAGTCTAATTTTTTATTATAGGATATGTTGTATTCCTGATAAGAGTAAGGAACTCAGTAGATTTCCAGCACCAGTTGAATGCCCTGTCCACAAGGTAACCCTTTCCGCCCACACTTCCATATATATCTTCCATTTTCTAATTATTATGTAATTTTACTACATTTAGCTTTGAATTTTAGTTTTCCTTCATTTCAATGCCTTTTCCTAAGAAATAATTTCCCATTGTTTAAATTTATGCAAAATATTGCCCTAATCTGCTCTGTTATAAAAAAATTTAATTCAAAATAAATTACGAAGTTTTTAAAGTTGAATGCTGGTATACATTATTAAAAAAAAATAATTAAATGATAATTTAAAATTAGTCTGATTAGTTTACGACGAAAATAATTCTCTTAATGCACGCATATGCGAAATTTTAACCTGTTCTGCTCATTTAAGAAAATCTTAAATTTTGAATAATTTGCGAAGTTTTCTAAGTCGAATGTTGAAATTGAATTGATTTCTTGCCAATATCACACAGTAAAATAAATGAAAAAATAAAGGACTAAATTAAAAAATAGAAAATTTTCTAATTCAGGGGTGCTTACAATAATTAGATTTAATAAAGAACGTGGCTAATATGTACATTATACTCAACTGGTATTTGAGATGTTCGAAAAAGTGCTAAGTTAAAACTCAGAAAACATTTTCCTGGGAAAGCCATATAGATTTTACGGCCAAAAATTTAAATGTAAATGGAATATATAATATTTTACTGTTATCTAAGATTAAAATAATTCAATTTAACATTACTATCATTAAATAAATAATTAGTAAAATTTAAGATTTAGGCATACAGGGTGGGAGAAAATTATCTGAAACATTTTTAGTTTTAATATAAAATCAAGTAACTAGCATTTACGAGAGTGCGGTTTTGTACTGCAATGCTGCTTACGATGAAAAGTTTTGTTTAAGCAAATAAAATTGTTATTTCAAAATTTTGCTCGTGGATTGCGCTGTACCATAGAAAAAAAAAAAAAAAAAACAATAAAAAAAAAAAAAAAGCACAAGACAAGCAATTAAAAAACATTTATTTTGTGAAATTCAAGACAATATTTATATATGTGCGCTCTTCATAGCTCGAATCACATACAAGGGGTGATACAGGTATTCGCTAACATTAATTGTGGAAGGGACTGAAATACATGTGTTATTTGCATTTTCAATTATTTAATGTCAGTTACAAGGGAAATATACATTTCATCCTTCACATAGTCCCACAAAAAAGGTTAAAGAAGCATCAAGTTTAGGGATCGAGGTACCCATAGCAAAGTTGCAAGAAACACTACATAAACAGTGTTGCCAACTAAAATATTGCCATGTCCCTACGGCCAGCCCAAAATGTCCCCACATTGATGGTAAAAGTCCCTGCTTTAGTGCCGAGGATGTCCATGTCCTGGAAAGAAAGAAAACTTCCATAAAATATCTACTCCTTACTTAACATGCTGAAGAAAACTGCTTTAAGTCCCTACGCGTAGGAACAAATACTTACAGTTGATCACACTGTATATAGACAAAACACACAAGGCACAGCGCCATCTATGAACAAAATTTGGAACTAATTTTTTTTATTTCTTTAAAAAAAAATTTTCACTTTAATAAGCATTGTAATGCAATATCACTCTTGTGTCTTGTACGCCACTTTTTTGATTGTATATTAAAGTCTAAAATGTGTAGGAAATTTTGGTTCACCGAGTATAGTACTGGATTCCACATAATGATCATATATTGGTTTTAGAATAATTTTTTTTGAATTCGCGTAGTTAATATCACTTGAGATTTGTTGTTATTTCATTTTGAATAAATTCCAAAATTAAAAGATTGAGAATGCAATATGTGGCAATACTCTGTGTAACAGATTTAGATAATGTAAGTAAAGCATTTAACTGGGATTGTTTAGTCGTAGTCTGATCAATTTATTAATAATGACACACAGTGACAAATGAGAAACTACAATAGACGCTTTGACGCAGATTTATAATGACAATATACTGTTTAGAATAACGTTTGTCCATTTGTCAATAGCAGTACTATGTTGGAAAATTGTACATAACATAGCTGTTTAAAATTAATTTATCCATAGATTGAAAATTCTATTTTTTGTAATAAGATTTTCATTATGAAAATTAAGTCTATGGAAGAAATACAAATACCAAATCCAGTTCATTTGAAATTTAAATTTACTTTTTCATATTCTACGACCATTTTGCAGTATTTGGTAATGAAGCTTTGATATTAAGTGATATCAAAAAGTTTTACATTTATTTTAAAATTAATGAAACATTTCACCCCAGAAATACTTTGCAATACATATTATTAAAAGTATAAATATCATCTTACGTATTAAATGTATATACACTGGTTCTCATAATTATAAGGAAACCCGTTTTTCTATATTAACTAAACATCGAACAATATTATTTAAACAAATATCTTTTTATTAATTCGAATTTCATTAATAGACTATATTTAAAAAGTTTTATCGTTTTTCGATTTAAAAAACCTTTAAATACGGTCAAAAGAACGATTTTTCAGGTGTTCACAATTATAAGGACAGTTCGAATCTTAGTATTGTTTTTCAATTATTCTTTAAATTAATATTTTTTGGGGTCTCTTTTTAGGTTGAAACATTCAGACATTCTCTCTGGTATATATATATATTCTTTAATATTCAGTTTCAATAACATTTCATACAGCGTAGATGATATTCTGAATAAATTTAAACTATTTAAAATTGCTTTCCACTTGCATGCACTTTTCTAATATGATAAGTTAAGGTTTTTTCAACTTTTAGACCACGGAAAAGGCAACGATACAGAAGTTTCTTTCTTAATTATTTACTATTGCTCTAGAAGTCGATCAAAAATGTAAGTCTTGTTGAAAAAAATATTATTAGCCCCCAAAATCTAAGAAAAATCTGAGAATTCCAATTTTAAAATTTGCGGATATTCTCTTGATGTTCATAATAATAGAAAAAAATTACTAAATTCATTTTGCCTTCAGTAGAAACAGCTCCCCAGAGCACTATAGATCCACCTTTAAAATGCCCGATTCATATCTGCCTTTAAAAAAATCTGCTCTGTCGTTTGCTATTTTCAGATCGTGCCAGTAACTGATAAAACCATTTGATTAATCAAGAATAAAATGTTTTTCATCAGAAAATGCAGCATTTTACCATTTAATATTGTATTTATTCAACTTTAACTCAGACGTTCTTTCCCCCATTAAATGCTTATTGATTATTACAGGTTTTTTATTCATTTTAACATATTATTAATTACTTTAAACATGCATAAATGTATACCCCAACATTTCGTTAACAATTACGAGCAAATTCAGCAGCAGTCATTATGAGTAGAACAGTAAGAGGAATTATGAGTCTTCGATCTCTGTAAAACAACTCTGATTTTGCATCAGATCTCTCTCTTACCGAACCAACAGTTCAACGTTTGATCACATTTCCTTCAGCAATTTTAGATCTTCGAATTTCATTAGAAATTTGGCAGATTTAAGTTATCTTTCCACTTAAAAAACACATTTATCATTCTTCACTACATGGACGTTCTTTTTTTCGAGGAATTATCAGTAATGTCAGTCCAAGAAAAATTGAAGGCTTTTATATAAATTAATCTAGCCCAGTATTTAACAAATTCGCATGTCAATTGTAATTTATCCTCTTGTAAGTTAAATAAAACGAAAAAATCTTGATTGTCCCTATAATTATGAACATCTAAAAACGTGGAGAAAAAAACATTTTGCATTATTTTTTATTAATTTTGTTTCATATAAAAAATATACATAGCAGTTTTGGTTTTTAGAATACTAGATATATTAAGTGCACTTAATATAATCTTGTTCACAATTATTTTTACATTAGTTATTTCAAAACATAAAGTGTCCTTATAAATATAAGAAGGAGTGTGTATATATATATATATATATATTTGAATAACAGAAACGGGAGCATTTAGGCATGACTAGAAATCTTCAAGTCTATCTGAAACGATCACATTTTTGTCATACAATAAATACAACTCGTAATTTAATTTATTCCCTTATTAAAAAAAAAAAAAAAAAAAAAAAAATGTTGCATCGAATGCGCACAAAAACTAAACAATTGGAAAATTGTGGACATAAAATACTTTGCTTGAAATTCGGTAAAGATGCAGTTAAAATTTTTAAAAACTCAGCCGAGTGTACTCGGCAGTTATAACCGCGCGGTACTACCACTGTTATAACCGCGATTTAAACTTAAGATAAACTTCCCGAGCAGTTTTTCTACGAACTGTAAATTAAATATTGTATTTTCTTCTTTTTTCTTCTTTTAATTAACAGTGGGGGAGGAGCCTCTAGAGACGGGCTATTTCAAAATTTCACATTGTAATGGGACATTTGTCGTCAGAGCCCTCTTTGGAGGTTAAAATCGCTCAAAACTGCTGCATGATGGTGAGCTGTCTCATTCCGTCTTTGAATCTTTAAATTAAATATTTCAATTCTTTTCCTTTATTTTTTCTATAAAAAGAGATTTATAATCGCAAGCCTATTTCTGTAAAAGCAAAGCCCTACAAAATTCATTGTGCTTACTTAGGTAACTTTCATGTCGTTGTTTTAGAAAATTCTGCTATAGATGGCAATGCAGTATGAAGCCTACTCCTGTATTTAATATATTAAAAGGGGAATAGTGTAATTTAAATTTTTAAGAAGTTTTATAGTTTAATATAAAAATACTGAACTCATTTTATATAACTAAAACATTCAAGTAGTTTTTCGAAATATTTTTTTGATGATTTAATGTTAGTTTATTTTTGTTTCAAATGAAAAAGTATTGCTTGATATTTACAACATTATTTGTTTATTTTTAGATAAATTTCAAATTTGAAAGGATAATGACAAGATGTTGCATCGACAGCAAATTCTTGTTAAAAAAAAAAAAAAAAAAAAAAAAAAAAAAAAAAAAAAAGAAATTCCTTCGCCCAGTATAAAGATGAATAAACAATAAATACATTCCAGTAATAAACAATTTTAAACAAAGAATTATTTTTATTTACGTAAATATAAAGTATGTAAGTGTGAAGATAATTAATCATATTGAAATCTATATCTCTTTTCAATTTAATTAACAGTACATGGACAACCGAGGGTCACTCGGAATCATCGTAAAAATCATTTGTAGAGAAAATATAGTAATTTATTTCGAAAATCATCGTTATAGACATACATCTTTACTGATTGAATTTTTAACATTATGTACACATATTTCGAAGAAAGATAATGTAACTAGAAGTCATATGGTGTCTCATACTCTCCACAACTGTTATTAAAAATAATTACAAGATAAAAAGAACTTTTTATGTACCATGTTTTTAAATTTTCTGTTGAATCATATAAACGCTACCGAAGGCAGCGGAAATCCAGAACAATTGGCTAAAAGTATTAAAAAAATTCATTGTCATCGTGTTTTGCGCTATTATAAAAGTTTCAAATGGCCGGGAAGATACTTAAAAATCGATTGCAAGCTTTGTACTGGTAACGCTGCCGAAGGCAGCAGGGACCCGAAACAGTTCGTTAAAAGTATTTAAAAAATGCATTTTCACAGTATTCTGAACTATTCTGAAAGTTTCAAACATCTAGCTAGTCGGGAAGTTAGTTAAATAAATTTTCTGTTGAATCATATAAACGCTGCCTAAGGCAGTAGGGACATAAAACAATTGATTAAAAGTATTAAAAAAAGGTATTGCCACCGTGTTCTGAGTTGTCCTGAAAGTTTCAAATGTCTAGCTAGTCGGGAAGTTAGTTAAAAATCGATTGCAAGCTTTGTACCGGTAACGCTGCCGAAGACAGAAGGGACCCGAAACAGTTGGCTAAAAGTATTTAAAAAAAGGCATTTTCACCATATTATGAACTATTCTGAAAGTTTCAAATGTCTAGCTAGTCGGGAAGTTAGTTAAATAAATTTTCTGTTTAATCATAAAAGCGCTGCCGAAGGCACTAGGGACCGGAAACAGTCGACTAAAAGTATTAAAAAAATGTATTGTCACCGTGTTCTGAGCTGTCCTGAAAGTTTCAAATGTCTAGCTAGAAGTTAGTTGAAAATCGAATGTAAGATTTTTGCTGGACAAACAAACAAACAAACAAGAATCGAAGTTAATAAAAACATAGTAATAAACTGCAGGATGATAGTTTTATTTTTTTCTTCTGTTCAGTTTTCTGATGTATTAACGTCACATTCAAACGAGAATTCATAACGAAATTTCTTCAAGCAAAATATTACTTATCACTAGTTTTCTGTTCTTTCACTTTGCCTTACTCATATATATATATGGCAGAAAAAGTATTGCGTTTGGGGCGAATTTTGGAAATTGAGTTTTTGTTATATTTATACGTTTTGAGATCTCCTGAATCCAAAAAACATGTTTTTAGCTGTTAGTCTGTGTGTCTGTCTGTTATAGACATATCTCAAGAATAAATCCAAACTCGGTATTCTAAATCTATATAATATTGGTGCTACACGAATCTTCTTGTTGAGATCAAGCAAATGATTCATGTACAGGGCCACCCAAGAGAATTCAAATACCGTACTTCTATGGACAAAATTTCTGGTAGAAATAGTTTAACATCTATAGGCTGCCCTAAACAAAATGGAATGAACATATTTTTTTATATGCATAAAAGCATAATTTTGTGTAGATTGTGATATGGAAATCATTCTTCATTCGTTTACAGTTTACTAAAAGTATTTGGATATATTGGGGCTATACTCGGAAATTGCTAGAAGTGTATTTCAGGTTATGTTATGTGTTTTTCATATATTACTAGCTTTAAGTACACAACGTGATATGCATATAGTTTATAGACAGAAACACATACAGAACTATCAAAATTAAGCTAAATGCTATTTTCTATTGAATGTAATTGACGGAAGTGCTTTGCTACTTTTTACTATGTTACTGAACACTGCTCAGAAAGGAAAATTAATTCTTTATAGCCACACTGTAAATAAATTATTTTTTGCAATTCGATTTCTAGCACTGTGTTTTTGCATAATATCACGTCTTGAAGTCTCCTGAATATGAAAGTCAAATTTTTAGCGGTTTATAAGTGATAGTCTTACATGAGTGAACAGTGAACCAAAGAAGAATGTTCAATGGTTAGAGGACATTTAAATTATTTCCATGAACTGATACTAAATATTATTTTCTTGCATTTGTAGTGGACCCCTGGCTTTCCTCGTCCTAAAAATCTCATTGAAAAATATGTGGTCACACAGATATTTTACACATACAAAGATATAGAAGAATTTATGAAATATTTTTTAAGACTTGACAAAATGTGTTAAACCTAAGATGATCGCATTATTTTGTCACCCATCTGTATACGTGTATGTAGTGTGCATGTATGTGTGTATATATTTGAGTATGTGCATATGCGTATCTATTGTATGTATGTGTGTAGATGTATGCATACGTATATGAAGGTTGTAAATCATACGTGTTAGTATATTTGTGTGTAAGCTTGTGCGTTTTTATTGAGCATGATAGGGCATAAGCGGTACATACAATTAAGATAATATTTTTTAGGCTTTATAGACGCTTCTGCACGAATTATGCAAATTTTCATATCTATAAAAATAAATATATAGATTTTTTTTTCAGTTATACAAAGACAAACTTCAATAACTTAAATTATTTGCAGTGCATTTCAGTGCTCTTAAATTGTTTAAATAGAAAAATAAATGATAATAGTATATATGTAAGGTATAGTATTAATGCAATATGTTAGGAATAGTACTTACAATTTCTATTAAAGAGAAACGTAAATAAATTCACATTTATTATTTCAAAGTTAATTCATCGTATAAAGTGCATTATTCATTGAAATCGATGTATGTATTAGAATTTCGCTGAAACATGTCATTACTATAAATAACACTATTACAATTTACATTTTATTACAGGGAAGCAGAGAAAATTCGGATACATTTCGATCCATTATAGAAATACTCAAACACGCTGTTATAAATTTCCCTTTTACTTATTTATTGAATTAATCATTGATCTAAATGTGTTATAACGTCTACCAACTGATAAATTTAAGAAATATCAAGTTGAGAAATTCATTATTATTATTATTATTATTATTGAAAAATACATGAGTAAATATAGAAATTGAAAAATATAGATATATATGTAATAAATAAATAAATAAATAAATAATAATAATAATAATAATATATATATATATATAAATATTTTAATAAAAATTCAAAATAACATTATTGGTTATTACACAGTAATTTATTTTTTATAAATGAAAAACACTAATCCTTAATTAATATTATTTTATTCTTCTATGATATTAGATTAAATAATGTCATTTAAATCTAAATATTTAATTATACATATTAAATAAAGAACTGCCATTTTTGCAGACGATTTTTATACGAATTTATAAGATATTAATGGCCGCAGTAGCATATATAAAATAGAATCAAATAATAAATAGAAGAGCAACTGAAAAAGACAGGTCAGAAATAACGATAATCGATGACGTAAGTAAGCTGCAAACTTTTCCTTAATTAGGTGCAGCCTTATCTAGAGAATATATTCATAAAACCAAACTTTCTTTACATCGATCGATGGATTTAACTTGATGAAATAATGAATCATTAATTGTGTTTTGAAATTTTCTGTTAAAAAAATAGGGCATATTTTTCATTAGTGTCATTTCAAAGATGACACTTTTCTTGCATATGAAAAAGTTTTTGAAGTAAAAGTTTGTGATTCGCTTAACAAAATTACAGATGGTAATTAGTGCACTTAATATTTAATTGTGTGTAAAAAAATTAATTAAAAAATTAACAAAAAATTCTCAGAAAATTAGTATTTACCAGAATTATCTTTAAACTGAATGATTTCGTCGCCATATAGCATTAACTGGTTTTTGCTGCTATTTTCTTTTCTTTTTTCTTTTCTTTTTCTTTTTTTTTTTTTTTTTTTTTAATGCGAGCAAAAACGTGCATTATTAAAAGTAATATTCTGTATTTTGCTAAAAAAGTTGCTTCAGTTTAGCTTCAACCAACAATTTTAGAAATTTGTTATGCTTATGTTTCGCCATTTTAGTAGGGCTATTTTAGTAATAAACAACACCTAAAGGGTTAAATCTAACACAAAAGGAATTGGATTCAGTTAAGTTTGCGTAATTGGCAACTGTTTGGTGAAATGTTGAACTATTGTTTTGAAAAATGTAAAATGATGCTACATTTTGATTTTAATCGTATATTTACAAATACACACTGTAAAAAAATTATGTGAGTGACATGTAGAAACTAAATATTGGCTCTAGTAAAAATAGTTGCATGTCATCCGTATAAATTCTGGTTCCTTTTGCTAGCGAGTTCTAAAAACTCTATTAGAATTCTAGAGCGTTTTCTTATATTATCGTGTGTGGCCAGTCTTATTTAAAAATATCTGAAAATAAATGCGAACACAAGAGACGAGTTTTAGTATCTATAATTTTGGTTTATGACTCAGTTCTAGAAAATCAAACGAGAATTTCTTGCAGTACAAAAAATTCATAATATTCATAATATTGTTGCATCATCTAGAAAAGTAAGACTAAAGATTCTTGATTATTTCGTCTATCCAGGGTTATTTGTTTACCTTATACTTATAGCACAGAAATCTATATTTCTATATAAAATATGTATAAAAGTGGTCATTATTAAACTTAATTAACAAAATGATACCACTAAGACCACTTACATTTCCTAAGAAACTCTCGGCCAAACGTTCATGGCTTTAACCATAGGTGAAATGACATGAATTTCTTATCTGCTCGGGAGCTTTAGGGACCCTATATATAGAGAGACTGGACATTGACCGAAAGTCGGCCATCTTAGTGCCAATTCGGAGCGATCCCCGTAGAACGTAATGCTTTTTTCTTCGCAATTGACGCTTTACTATACAACATAAATGAAAGGAAATTGCGCTAAATTTGTGCAGAAAGTAATGCAGAATATAAATAGGTAATTGTTCTCGTCTTAGAGAAAAAAATTTTGAAGAAAAACGAATTTTGTTTTAACCTTCGATATGGTTACTTTTTCAATTCCTATCGGAAAGCAGAGGAATTTTTTGTTGTATATATCTATATTAAGCAAAATATATGGATTGTGAAAGCAATTCAACCTTGGTGAAAGTAATTCTACCTTATTTTTTCTGAGGACATACATTGTATACATAAAAAGTTAGAAATTTTTTTACAAAAATATGGTAATCTTAGTTTTTGTCAAGTAATTCATGAATAAATGTAAAACTACGGCAGAAGAATAAAAATTATTTTTTATTATTTTATAAAAAATATTTGCGTAATATTTTTACAAGCTAAAAATATATAATTTATTTATTTCAATTACGCATTATGAATAATAATGACTTAGTTAAATATTAAAAATAGAAATTTTATTAATAATAATTTGTAAAAATATTAACTAATATCTTTAGAAATTAAAAAATGTTTTTATTTATTTTATTTACATTTGCTTATTTCATTGATTTTTTTTTTTTTTTTTTTTTTTAGCTTTTTTAAATATTATGTAAATAAAAATAATTACTTATTTAAATATTATTTATAAAATTTATTATGGCAAATATTATCTAAAAGAAATTTATATTTCATATGTTAGCAAATAATATACAACTTATTTTCTTTATTCTTATTAATTTATTTTAAGATATCTGGTACATTTTGCGTACTAGCAAAAACTCAAAAAATATATTTTTATGCAGTTATTTTAAATATGTATTTTTAAAATATATCAGAAAAATACATTGAGATCTAACATATTAAATATATTGCACAACAAAACTTAAAAACTAATAGCTAGCATATAAATAATGCAATTATCTCATATGTTAGGAAATAAATACGTAAAACAGCATGCAATAAGAGAATTCAAAGTATTTAAAGCATGCTATAAAATAAATAATTATGCATTTTATCTTTTAAAAGTATTCCAAAATTAAAGCAATTTATCTCCCAATAAAGTAAAAATGTAATAAATAAGTTCTTTTTCGATTATGACGTAAAATAATCAAAATTTCTTCTCAGCGTAATGATAAGCAATGGAGCAACTGGCACTAAAATGGAGAATTTCGTTAAAAAGCCGGCGCGCCAATGTCCAGTCGAGGGTCCCTAGGAAGCTTCAGCATACAGCGCCATCTTTCGTCGATTTCGGTCTCGATTGTGTTGCAGGTATTTTCGCAGTTAATGATTTCCGCTGCTTCCCTTTTTATGAAGTAATAATGGCTATTGAAATCTGAGAGTTTTTTCTGATTCTTACATAGGCATGACCAAACGCAAATTAAAAGATAGAATCAAGGAACATTCCAATGATATTACATTTAATAAAAATACAACTGCACTTGCCCATGTTCACCATAACGAAAATATTAATATTAATTAATATTAATATTAATTTCATAATGTTAAAAAATTCTCAAATTACAATAGCCATTATTACTCGATAAAAAGGGAAGCAGTGGAAATCATTAACCGTGAAAATGCCTGCAACACAACCAAGGCCGAAATCGACGAAAGATGGCGCTGCATGCTGAAGCTCGAATGTTTGGCCGAAAGTTTCTTAGGAAATGTAAGTGGTCTTAGTGGTGTCATTTTGTTAATTAAGTTCTATATTTCTAGTTTAGGAATTCAAAAAATGATTACTTATTCATTCTAGATAAAAATGGTATATTTGTGTATGAATGTAGTGCATGAATTTTTTTTTCTCAGTATATTTTTTATTTTGTACTAAAATAAACAACATTAATAATATTTTGAGTTTAGTTGGATTTGTGATTAGAAAGGGTTTCAAAGTTTGATGCTGTATTTGTAGCATTATTTCACTGTTATTAGTAGAGTCCTACATTTTACCAGAAGAATGGTTCCAGTCAGCTGCAACTATTATTTTTATGCAATGTTTACCCAGTTTAGTGTGATTTTTTCAGTAGTAAGTACCACTGAGATGGTGAAACTTAGCACCAGAATTCTGGTTGCAGCTAAAAATACTTATTTAGCACCATTCTTCTGGCGAAAAGTTCAACAGTATTCATATATAGGCAATTCGTCTTCTATTTGCATTATATGAATCTTTACACTTACAGAAAGAAAAAATTCCCTAAATATCCCATTAAAAAAAAAAAAAAAAAAAAAAAAAAAGGATAGAGAATACTTATTTACAAAATTAAAGAAAATATTAATACATAAAACAAACCTTAATAATGCAATCACTGTCTAAAATTTTAATAATGTATTTTCTGTATATTATCTATCTCTATAATTTTTTTCCATTAATTTATAAATAAATTTATACGTTTATAAGTAAATATTTGTGCAATTTTTATGTAAATACTTATTTCATTATTTTACTATTCATATTTTGAAAATGTCTGTTGATTTCGATAGGTAAATGTGAAATACTACTCTTATTATTTATACTTTACTTATTAAATAAATAAAAATTTATTAAAAACAAAAACGTAAATAAGAAAATATTTATCTATTTTTAGCTTGAAATACTTGTGATCATTCGGTTTTGTATTTTGATGCAGAATTAATTCAATGAAAAATGCATAATAATGAAAGAAATAGATAATTAAAACCTCCTGAAAACTATTCATTAAGGGGAAAAAAAAATCGGGGCTTAGGAAACGTATTCTACAAGACTATAGTCAACAAGTTAAAGGTTCTTTTTTTTTTCCTCACAAAAGTAGAAACTTGAAACAAAATTTCTTCTAAAATTGTAATTTTTCTCTTGCTATGCTGTTACTAATATTTGGAGAACATTGTTTTTTTTTTTTCAGACAAAAATTATTTATATCGGAAATTATCATTTTATAGAGTTTTGTCACTAAGTAATTTTTACTTTTTTATTTGTGAGGAAATGTATTGACAATCCTCACTTCATAGAATTTTCTTCTTTGTTAATTATTTTTTCTTCTGTAATGTGAGAAAAAATATTCAGTTTGTAAAAGTTTTTAATTTTCAATTTTTAATAATTTCTCAGATTCTCAATTGTTAGGAATATGATTTAATTATATTTTGAAACTAATGATTTATAATTATACTTTATAGTGTATCTTTTTAAGTAACAGGATAATATAACGATTATATACAAAAACTTTTACTAAGTTTTAAAAATGTACAAATTGTCACAAACATATATGTTAAAAAAATTTCAAGTCAATATAACCTTTTACTTATTTTTTCAACCTGTTTTCGTAGAGTCTTGTTCAGAGTAAAATTGTTTTTCTAAATGTTACCTGTAGAAAAATATAAGTTCAATATTTTGATTTCTTTCTCAATGGAAAATTCGTAAATTTTCCAATTAATATTACACAATTGTTTTAAAATATCTGAAAGCACATATCCTTAAATATCGAAAACATTCCAAGATAAGTGAAATGAGGATGCACTAACTAGTGAAAGTTCCGCTAATTTAATTATTTTTACTGCAAACTCTTTCATAACAGTCAAACATTTTTTATTATATTGAAATCTACACCTCGACAGGATTTTGAAAATTTGGAGAATACCTCTTCGACCATTCTTCTCTGGGGTAATAATAATAATCATAATGTTTGGAAAAACTATGTTACTCTTTTTCAGTTATAATATTTAGAAAAATTACACTAACTCTGAAGAAGACTCGAAAGAAAATAAGTTAAAGCTAAGTAAAATGTTGTATTAATTAGTAAAATTTTTGATGTATATGTTTGTAACAATTTGTACAATTTATAAACTTAGTAAAAGTTTTTGTATATAGTTGTTATATTTTCTTGTTACTTAAAATGATACACTGTTAAGTATAATTATAGATAATTAAGATATACAGTGTAAATGTGCAATAATTTTTAATTTTTAGACTGATGCCTGACCTATCTACTTCAATGTGTATTTCTCGGTGTTACAGAAATTTTTTAGACTGGCTTGTAACTGGCTAACTGATGTGCAGAATTCCAGAAATTTTATATTAACTGAATTTTAGTATAAAGTCGTTCAACAAATAAACGTTCTATGTATTTATTGTACAATAAACGTAATAACCTTATTTTGATATACAATTTTGAAAAGTACCAAGCCTTTGTGAAAGATCTTGTTATGAAAATCTATGATATAGTTTAATTTTTAATTTTAAGTACTTAACAGAGGCTATTGTTGTGTACCATACTTTTAACGATTAGTATTGGATAATAATATACCAAGTATATATATAATACATTTAGTTTTGAGAATAATGCAGATGCATTGTTTTAATTACTAGTGGATCTGCAGATCAGAAGCCGCAACGTCGTATTTGCATCACACATTATTTAACAGGTCATTTTTATTTATTCCTCATTATATAATATATATATATATATATATTGATTCGATTGTCTTGCTACATAAACAGATACGTCCCTGTAAACGTATACAGGGATATACGTTCCTGTAAACCGCTGTATCTCTCTTGTTATACCTACCTGTATATCATATATATGCATTCTCAATAACTGACAATCTTGTATTATTTCCCTGATATTTATAAATATTTGTACCAAATTTCTTGCAAAAGATTACATAGCATAGGTGTAACCATGTTAAAATACACTTTTAAGAAATACCGACTATAGACCGTAATAGTACGAAATTCCTTTATATATCCATGAAAAGGAGCCACAGTTATTATATACGCCAATAATAAGAATACACCTAATTAATTATAACTCATTAATTTTTCCAACTAATTTGGCATCATTTGGATGATTACGTACGTCATCGGAATTCTCCTGTGTGGTCCCATAAATAAATTATTTAGTCTATACATACCATTTTTAAGAGTAAACATGCTTTTAAGTATCTTTACAATGTATGTTAATTCCATTATGTTCAATGCAGCATAAACGCATTAAAGTGCATTTAAATAAAAATTTGTCCATAGGCTCTAACGTCACGAAATTCGCTTGTGTGTCTCTGTAAACGAACCATAAACATTATATACACCAGTAAAAACTATTCCGCTTATTTTACATTTATCATGACTAATTGTTCGAAATTTGACATAATTTGGTTGATTACATTGTCAGAATACTTTTGTAAGGTCCTGTACATTAATTAGGAAGCCTAAGAGCACATATTTGCTGCAGAAAACATAAGTTTAAGCATCTCACTAATGTACGCCATTTTCATTTTTTTGATTGCAAAGTCATGATGTTAACAAAGCCTGAACGTGTGTTCTAATTTGCAAGTCAATCGAAAGATTTTTGCGGCCACTATTGCGGTACATATAAATTCTGCCCATAGGCCGTAATGAGAAGAAAATTTTTGGTGTGTCTCTGTACACGAACTACAAATGGAATACTCACCCAAAACTATACAGCTGATTCCGTGTGGCTCATAAACATGTGTACCAAATTGCAAGTCAATAGCGTGATTTTTGCGGCCGCTATCGCGGTATACACAAGTTCTTCCCATTGGTCGTAACGATAAGAAAAACTTTGGCGTGTCCCTGTACACGAACTACCAATGGAATACATACCCAAAAATATACACTGATTGAGTAGGGCTCATGAATATGTGTACAAAATTTCAAGTCAATAGCGTGATTTTTGCAGCCGCTATCTCGTGACAGACAAACACACAGACCGAACCCAAAATCTTTTTGAGTCTCAATAGGGAGGCCTCCACTGACGTTTCGGCAAGTATACTAAAACGATTTTGAATCAAATATTAGAAAGACCAATAATTAACAATATATATATATATATATATATATATATATGTATATATTAAGATTTAGGGGAAATTTACAAGTAAAACGCACGGACTATTTACAGAGAACTTCATAATTTTCGATATGGTAATTATTTAACGTGACTCTAAGAATACATCTCATTCTGAAACAAAAAGCAGTTACAAGCTTTTAATAGCACGATTCTGAAACTGATTGACTTTGTTAGAATAGACAGTCTGATTGACATGATCAGCAAAGATTACTGATGAATTTTCCAAGAATTCTGATTACTTATAAATATGAAATAATTCGATTGTTTATAAATCTACAGAAAACTAAATTCTCTTTCTGTTTAAAACTTTCGCCTCGATAAAAATTCAATTTTTTTTTAATGTAAACAGAAATTGATTTTGTTGTCATTTTCCATCTCTTCTTTCCTTAAAAAAAAAAAAAAAAAAAAAAAAAAAAAAAGATATACTGGATATCTACATGAAATTTGCATGCATAAATACAGGACATACAGGAAACTTTCCATGTTTAAAAGTTCTGTGATACATTTGTATAACTTTTAATATTTAATTGCATTTATTTTATAATTAAAGTTATATCATTACTGAAACTCAATATACACTTACATACAATTAAAGAATGAATAATCGGCCTGCAATATAAAATAAATAAATTTTAATACCCTGAAGTCGTTCCCCGAAAAAAGTCATGAAGATGAAATACAAAAGGTAAGTGATTTCTATTCTTCTTCTTCTTACCTTTTTCAACTTACCTTATTAATAAATAACCATGTCATTTTTATTATTTGGCATTTAAATATGTCTTTTTATGTCAAGCCGGCTTTTTATATTGAATGAACTTTAACAGATTTCTTCCTTTCTTTTAGAATCAAGATCATCTATAAATAAAGGTAATCGTACAATAACGTACAAAATGAAAAAAAAAAAAAACTTATGAATATTTCAGCAAATTTCTTAATACCTATTTGAATGATTCACAATTATAATGGATACTATGTCAATATTTCAGGAACATGTCCGAAAGGACTTCTTTTGAAAAATATTAATGGATATCTGATGATCCCTATGAAATTATTTTAAGTACTATTGCTGATGCAGATTTTCTTACAATACACAAAATGTAACTCCAGAAGATTTCGAAGAAATGTAAGAGAAAATTATAGAGACGTCTGTAATTCTTCCGTAGTCGAGAATTAAGAAATTGGTCAATACCAAAGAAATATTTGATGCTAAATGTATTTTATATTTTAACAAGAACGAAAAATTATGCGGTATGCCTTGATTATTAACACATTCCAAATGTGCGTACTTGTATCTTAAAACCTTCAATGTTCTTTGCCTATGTTATCACAGAATTTTTTTCAACCATCACATAATTTTGAATTTTTACTAGTGCTTGAGTTCAGCTTTTGATTACAATAAAAATAGTACAAAATATTAGTGATGAATGAAACGAATAATAACTTTGTAAATAAATAACATAAAATGCTAAAAATCTCAACAAATATTTCGGATTATAATAATTAAGCAGGACCACTCTGTAGGTGAATAAGTGTAGTCAGTGTGAAAGCAGCAATGCATGAAAACAATTAAAGTGGGTATATGTATTCCATACATATGTGGATTTGTACATATTCTGTTTTCTAATTCTATTTGTTTCAACATGATTTTGGAGAATACATAGTTTAGTTAATACGAGTGTTGAATTTTTGAAGCGTGAACTTCGACACTACACACATTTCTTCCTTCATAGTGAATTCATCTCATCCTTTGTTAAAGTAATTTTGCGTTTAGTGTCACGTTTATTTATGCAATAAAATAATTGAATGAACATTATTTTTTTTAAATAAAAGAACATATTAATTTAAACGCGAATAGTAAAATTAAAATAAAATGTTAAAGAAAATGATTGATGTGAAACATTTTTAGCTGCACTATACATACTTCCCTTTCCTCAAAACGAATTCATCTCATACATTTCAAAATATTTTTTCATTTAGTGCCACTTTTTACTTTATATTACCCGTAAGGTAGAGAAAGTATTATTTTTGGGTCAAATTTTCGAAAGCAATTTTTTGTTATATTTACACGTTTTGAGGACCCCTGAATCCGAACATCATATTTTTAGCGGTTGGTCTCTCTGTGTGTGTGTCTGTTATCAACATATCTTAAGATCAAATGGTAGAAGAAAATCCAAACTCGGTATTCTAAATGTGTATGGTACAGGGATGCTACACTAAGCTTTTCATTTAGATGAAGGAAATAGTTTGTGTACAGGGACACCCAAGAAAATTCAAATACATTACGTCTATGGGGGAAATTGCAGGTAAGTAGAGTTTAACAGCTGTAGACTGCACTAAAACAAATGAAATGAATATATATATTCTATATGCGTAAAAACATATCTCATGTAGAACATGAGAACTGTTCATTTACAAGGATACACAAGAGAATTGATTATAGTGCGACAACAGTTGAAAATTGAGGGAAGCGTATTTCAATTTGTGCCGTGTGTTATTACTATAGGATTATATTTATGTGCACCATGTGATCTATAAATAATCTTCAAAAGATATACATGGCTGGAAATATTTAAGCGATAACATTATTTTTTATTGTTAGTGGAAGCGCTTTACTATAATATTTTATCATGTCCTAGAAAGCTGCTCAGGAATTGAAATTAAATCCTCATAGGCATATGGTAAATAATATATGTTTTAAAGCTAAATATTCATCGCTATTTTTTTGTATATTTACACGTTTTGAGGCTTCCTGATTACCGAAGTCAAATTTTTAAGCTTTGATCTTTGTCTGTGTCTCCCAGAGTAACTTAATAACAAATAATTTCAGGAGATCCTAAAGCTGTATTTAGATTATTTAAGCTGTATTTAGAACATAAGTTTGTTGCTAGAAAAGCTTGATAAAGATTGATAAGTTTCAAGGAATGTTGCGCGTGAAAGTTGCCTGAATAATTTTAAGAGAACTTTCAATTTTAATAACAAATTTAAATTATATATAAATGTAGGTTTAGCAATTGAACGGTGGGTTGAGGGGGCAGTAGCCCCCCGCCCCCCCACACACACAGAACTAATTATCATATAAAACTCTTCGGAAGCCTAATTTGAATTTCTTTTAACATAGGTTTACGTATCAGTTCTCGTTATCTTACCTCTCGTTAATCTTCAACCTATATTCATAGTATTAAATTTCAGGTAAGAGAAAGTCATGTGAGTGACACACCAGATTATTTTTTAATACAACTCAATATGCAAACTTGCTTTTTTTTCCCATAGGGAAAAATATACTTTCCGTAAACAATAAAATTCATGTAAACCATTATCAAAAATTAAACTTTCCCCCTATAAAAACTTCGGACAACACAGACATTATTTTTCCCCCAATTAACTTTTAGATAGTTAGTACGCTTTAATGCATTAATTTAATTAAGAATTTAATTTAATTATTATATGACTTACAGAGATAGTACTATCCCAACTTAAACATTTTGTATAAAAGAGTAATCAAATTATATCGAGTGTTCAAATTTTACATAATTTTAGTGGCAAATCCCTCGCTAAAATTTGCCCTTGCTGCAAATGTTCATGTTTTAGAATTTTCGAAACTCTGTACCGCTCAAAATATATTTAACAGTTAAAATAGTTCTTTTTTTCCCTTACAAATCAAATTTATATCTATAAAATTACCGAAAAGTAATAAAAATAGAAGGGCGTCCCTAAAAAATTGTGGGTGATAGGGTAAAATGGGCGTCATATTCGGTTTCAGGGGGCCATTTTACATAAGAATTTGCAAAAATGGAGTTGGGACCGATTTTCATGCCAAGTAGTGTAATTTATTGTTTAATTTATATGGAAAATCGATATTACGTTAAATGAAATATATGATTTAAGCTATTTATTTTGTACATAATATAAGTAATTTGAGTAATACCAGATAATCTACTTATATTCTTTGTAAATGAGATTTTCTTTGAAAAAAAAAAGTTAGTAGTATTTGTCACATACTGAAAAAAGAAATGCATAGACAGAAACTAAAACTTCAAAACACAAAAAATTAGAAATATACTAATGCTAGTCATTAGCTTCAATATTATTTTTTATACTAAACAAACCTATCATTATCCGTAATAAAATAAGAACGCATAAATTTAGAAAAGTGAAATGATATCTTCTTAAAGATCGGAATAATTTATGAAACATGAAACGGAATTAGAATTTATCGATTGTCGTTTTGATATGTGGACAAGTAAATAAACAAGCATGTTGTATCTACACCCCTCAATTGGAAATTTGTCCAATCATCGGAAGCCGTTTGTGTTACACCCTTTCTCTTTTATATATCAAGTTGATTTTCTGGGTGGTTATCTTTGAGCAAGGGGTGCAGGGGGGGGGGTAGTAACATTTATATTAAATATCGTGTCCTATGCATAGTCAGTAGCCGGCAGTAGCGAAAATGACTACTACGACAATCGTCTCGTTCGCTTTAGCTATGGTTATTCTGTTGATACATGTTATGCATGCTATCCCTCTCTCCTCAGGTAATAATTTATTACGCATATTATTTTTTAAGAAAATTTTATAGCATTTATACTAGGCAATAATTAATAGTTATAATCAATTGTGTTCAGATATTTCATTTTTATGCACATTCTGTAATATAATAATATAATATTGTGAGTAAGATTTTATGTTATTGATTCTTAATTTAACAATTTTTTTCTCACAGATGTGTGAAAATTATTAGGATAAGTGCAGATTTTTAATTTTTTAGTTTTATTTATTTATTGTTTAGTTTTGTTTTTAAATTGTTCTTTTTAACAACGCAACAGCTCCTCAGAAATTATTACACTTGTTGATATAATTCATATTTTATACTTTAAGAATTTTTGCGAAGAATTTTCGAACTCTCTCGAACAAAGTTTAAAAACGTTTATAACGTTTATAACATATGTCTCCGCATTTTCGTTTCCATAAATATTTATATCTTTTAACTCAATAAAAGTGACATACTGCCTTTAGTTTTTTTTTTTTTTTTTTTTTTTTTTGTGGGGGGGGGGGGGGGAGGGGTTGATTTACTGTAAAATATTTCCTATTAAAATTGTATGTGTAGTAGATGTGGTTTGTGTAGAAGGACACAAAATAATTAAGGTATATTCAGTGATGAGAAATTTCCATGTTTTTTGCTACTACTACTTTAAAAAAAATAATCTCTGAGTTAATTTTACTACTTTACTACTTTGCTAATTTACAACTTTATTACTTCACTACTGTTTTATTAGTATTCTAATTTTTGTGACTAAAATCACGAAAAATTAGTTTAACAAAACACAAAGATTTGTATAGTGCTAGCAATAAACTCGGAAATATCTCAATCCTTATTTTAAAGACTAAGGGACGTATGTTTTATAAATCCGTTTAAAAATATTCATACTGCATTAAAATATATGGTATTACACTCTGATAAATTTCCGTTAAATTTGGAAAATTGACTCATAAATTCCACGGCAAGCTCCCGCCTTCGAGAAAAAAGTTCTGTAACCGTATTTCCACAAATGACTGTAAAATTATGAGTTTTGACCATTTATTAAAGGTCTTCCCTTCTTCCAGAAAATAAAAATATCGTGGCAGATTTAAGGTTTTTTATATATTTAACTTTATTTTTTAAGGTTAATGACCATAACGTTATATACTAGTTACTAGCCGTAATCAACACTGCAATTTTTTTTTACAGTGCAACACATATTTCTTAGATGCAACAAAAGATGTTTGCTATAGAATATTATGTATTTAATATTAATGATTCATTTGCAGAGTCACGCTAAAGTAGTAATAATTTTCCCGAAAAAGTGCTATATATTCACTTTCAGCTGTGTTATAAATTTTCTATAGTTTTCAATGATGTTGAAAACTATTTTCGACCTATATGATATGAAGAATAAATACAATTCCAAAATATTTTATGAAATTTAAATTATATTTATGGTTCTGAAACCGTGGAAAAATAGACAGACGCTGTTAAAATTTGTTGAAAAACTAATAAGTAAATAAATAATCTCTAAACTATTTTGAAAGAATGAAAAATTAATTATGTCAACAAATGATTTTTTTTTTTTAATTATAGCATGCATTAAGAAATATTAAAAAAATAAAAAATTAAAATGCACAAATACTTTAACAATTTCTCCACTTATGTATGTATATAAAGTGAGAATTAAAGGATGTTTAATTTTATAAACACAGAATTTATATATATATATATTTTCTATAAATTTAAATATAGTCATGCAAGTAATTTTTACTTTTCGGTTATATATATATATATATATATATATATATATATATTAAATTGAAATTTAATTAATATTTATTTTTCATTTTTTATTTTACGATATTATGTTTTTAGTATTTTTCTTTTTGTACATTTTTATGTTAATATTATCACTTTTATAATTTTTTTAATTTAATTTTATTTTAATACAGAGTTATATATAAATGAACTCCGATTCATATATATATATATACATATATAACTTTTTTAACTGCAATATGTTTTTCTAAATTTAGATAAAAGATTTTGCATTTTTTTAAAAAATTTTATTATTGAGAAGCAAATTCTGCCTTCGCAAAGTATAAGCTAAAAGTTATTAATACAATACAATTTATTTTTAAAATGTTATTTTTTATTTTATGTGTTAATTTTTAGATTAAGAGTATTAATTTTTGTTGACATATTCTTTAGTTAGAGAAAATTACTCATTTTTATGCGTGTACAAATAAAACAAATATAAAAAATACATTTTCAAAATATTGTAATTGTTTTATAATTATAATGAGATAATGAGTTTAGAGAAAAAACAGCTTTTTCCTTTCTTATGCAGAGAAATAATTATATTCATACAAATATACAATAAAGAATTTAACTCAAAACTTTGAAAATAAAAATATGGCTTATTTTTAACTACATATTACTAATTTCCCTACAGTAAATTTTCTAAATTGATTAAAAATTCTTGATATTGATCCAATCCCTACTTTTATTAGTAAGGGGAAATCCAAAAAGGATTTTTAGTTTATTTATCTTTACATAGAAAAAATATTTTACACTGTAAAAAAAAAAAAAAAAAAAAAAAAAAAAAATTAAAATTCACTTTTAAATTAAAAAAAAAAAAAAAAAAAAAAAAAAAAAAAAAAAAAAAACAGATTACAGGCAACGCCGGGCAGCAAAGATTCCAGACAAAGACCGTGAAAGAACATTTGGACCATAAATAATGTATTCTCTCGTAATTATACGTTATCACAAATATATAACTTTGAATTAAACTCTTTGAATTAAATTAGAAAAACAATAGCTCTTTTATATCTAACACTATTTGTATGAATGTATAATTAAACCCTTTCCGTCAATAAAACTACAATTATATTTACAGTTTCAAATACAAAATGGTTCTTATATGACATCATTGAAAAGCTAACGCTTTACATTTGAAGGGATTTGACCGTAAAATTACAGTCTGATGCCATATTTGAACAAATTATGCAGATTAATAGTTTTTGCCCGTAAAAAATGCCAGTATTATAAAATTATACTTTCATAACGTCAATTTACGGCCTTTGAGCGTTTAGTTAGGTGAACGGTCATTTCCCATAAAATTATACGGTCAAGTCCCGTGATTTTACATTTTTTTTTTTTTTTTTTTTTACAGTGTAGTCCAACATTTTAATGATTGGCGCTGTTTTTACACTAATAACTCAGATAGAAATATTTACGTATTTCAAATATTTTGTATTAAATAATTAGTTCGAGAGTGCACTTATCCAGAAAATACCATAATTAAGGGACAAATGGAAATTTATTCTTAATTAACGGCGTATTTTCGGCAGTTTTATATGCGAATTTCATTTATGAATGTGATAGGAATATATCACAAATATTTTCTAACAGTTCGTTGAAACATGTAGATTTAAAATGATTAAAAATTTCGATTTTCATGATTTTATCATTTTTAGCATAGTTATACATAATTGACAACTGTTCTGTATTTAGGATACCAGTATTTTTTTTTTTTTTTTTTTTTAATAAGCGTTAATTGCAGATTTCTATGGTTATTTAAGACAGAAATTTGTATAAAAAAATATTGATTTAGAAAATACGTAATGGTCGGCAGCTATACTATAGTTCGTGAGTTTATCGTTATTCAACAAGAAATGATTAAATTATCTCGTATCAGAACGTAAAAACATAGAAATAATTTTTGATCCTTGTGAATTAAAACAATATGTTATCTTCATGTTTCAAAATGTTTTTAAGTATACGGATAAGAAATACAATATATACCCTTATTAAATAAAAGTCATTGCATGTTGAGATTTATGTAGTGATATAATATTAACTCCTTTCCTAAATCACTAGATGAAATGGAATTCGGTATCTATTACTACACAAATACTTGTGGACGTTTGACATCGTTAATGCACACTTTATAGGAAGAGATTAAAAAAAAAACATTTCTTTTAAAACAGCATTTTACAGAAAATTTTTAATTAACTTTAGAAATAAAATCGTAATATATATATAACTTATATTATGTCATATACGTGGTTTTTAAGCAGTTTTTTTTTTTTTTTTTTTTTTTTAAATCCTGCTTTAAAGGTTTAAAAAAAATCGAATTTTAAACAGTGAAATACACAAAAGTTACTCATAAATTGTATTATCGTCAGCTTTTTACAAAACTAAAAAAAAAAAAAATGCAGTTAAAACATTTTAAAATAGTGGTCTCATCCTGATATCTATAAAATTATAGTTTAGAGCAAGAAAATAGCACAATTTTGTTAAAAAAAATGTAATTTCGATGAAAATGTTTCATTTTTAAATACTTATAATACGAAAAATACACTTAATTTATTTTTTGCGCTTTATCGCTACAAAATTCAAAACTTTTTTTTTTTTTTTTTTTTTTTTTCAGTTTTTGACAAATTTAATGATTATTAATTTTCAGAATGGGAAAATGGAATTTAGAAAAAATCATTAGGTAATGAGTTATTTTTGTTACAAAATTCCCCCATGGAATAACAGAGAATTTGGTTTCCAGCGACCATAGGCATTAATTCTCCTTAATTTGCAGCAAGAAATAACATAACTTGCTACATAATTTGTCAAATTTCGTACTGGAAAGGTTGATAAAGACTAAAAAATATTTTAACAAAAAGAAACATGGTAAGTATATATTCCAACATATAGACATTTTTTTGTAGATTAGATAGCCTCTCTTTCAAGACGGCGAGGCTGTTTATAACAGGGTATAAGAAAACTTACATTTTGTGAAGGGTTGCGGTTTTTTTTTTTTTTTTTTTTTTTTTAAATAAGTCGCACTGGTGCTACAGTCGGCAGAATAATTTTAAGGCACTATGAATAATTCGTATTTAAAAGGTGGGCACCTAATACTGTTAACTAAATATTTGTCAAATCATGATCTTAGTCTTTATGCTGTTTATAAAAAAGTAAGTTGATGATAAAAATTAGCGTTCAAACTATAATATATATACATAAATGTATAAATATGAAAAATGTGGATGTGTGCTTAATAATTTTGCTGCTTACTGTACACTATGGACGGTTGACAATGGTCTGGGACTCACCCTTGATAACGGGACCACCTCTAGGGTCCCATATCGTCTCCAATTCACTAGTGCGACGTAAAACCCAACCAACCAACCAAAAACCCTTGTTAATGATTCGGAGACATGCCATCACAATTTATCATCTTGCGAAGGATATTTGTCATTTGTGAAAAATCGGCAGTTTATTCAACTTTATACACTTAAATTTTTCATTGTAAGTTGGATTTTGAGATTTCATCGTCATTATGGTTTGCAAATAATTTAGATTAGAGTCAAAATTAACATACAAGCTCAGTAGGTTGGCAGTTGTATTTGTTTGAGTATAAGGCGTTATGTAAGATGAAAAATCTCATTTATGTAGTTCGTTATAATGAAATATCTGAAAATATACGAAAATAATTACACAATACGGAGCAATATCGGCTAAATTTGGAAATAATAATGATAAAAGAACAAAACAGTTATGAATATAGATTAAAAAAAAAAAAGAAAAAACAGATAATGCAAATTTTTGTAATTAAATAAATTTTCATTAATGCATGTTTACTAAGAAAACGCCATTTAATTTCCATGATGATTTTTAAAAATAAAATAAATAAGTACTTAGAATATTTTTAAACTTTGTGATTGATCATTTATTTATTTTTCTTTATAACTATGCTGACATTTTTTATAAACACGGTAAATATTTATAATTAAATGCTTTATACGTTCGAATTTGTTTCTCGTTATAGTAAATAATTTGGAAAATGCTGGAAATATAAAAACTTGAAATATTTATTTTTCTTATGTACTTGTTCCCTCCATCCCTTTAAAGACTATATTAAAACAAAGAACTTATAAAATGGCGCACAGGCGAAATTCTAGGCGAAATACGTTCTTTTAAAGCAGTTAAAAAAATGTTTAACTTTAACGAAATGACAGGAAAACTAAATTTTCTAAATACCTTTTTCATCATAACTTTTCTGAAACATTCGCAGTTTCAAACAGAGATAATTTTTAACATATTGATGAAAAATATTTTCTAGAAGAGTTTTTGGTGATTGAAAAAATAATAAATTTAAAGAAATTAAAATTGGCGAAAAAATGTATAATCACAACTACTTTGAGATTTCAGAGTCTAAATTAAAAAAATTCTTTGTGAAACTTATATTGGCTTAGAAGTTTTATAAACGTTTTATAAAAATAATAATAATTGATAAAATCTTTATTATATATATATAATTTCGAATAAAAAGGATATTTCTAAAAAATTTGAAATTCATTAATAAAGAAAGAAAAATTATGCTTTATGGATAGACTACAAAACATTTTGTAAATCGACTTGCCTGTTGCATTGTTTAACCTTTAATTTTCTTTCAATTTCGTGATAACATCTTTGTTTTCAATAAATATGCATAACTTGGGTCAATTTCAAGACATCTTAGAATAATTTACAGAAGAGACAAGGCGAACGGACAGATGGTCAGGCTAATACATCGATGAACCAAAAGTATGAACACTTTTCAATTTTCTTGAAAATTATTAAAGTATCAAAAACTCATAAACAATTGAAAATACTTTCAAACAATTTATTATTTGAACTCATAATGCATCTGAATATTTTTTTTACTCTGTATTTGTAAACTAATCATTAATGCTAATCATGTGTATTCTATTGAAAAGTGCTTTTTCGCTTCTGAATGATATATGCCTTTTTCATTATGTTTTGTACAGCAATTAGGGATTAAAAAACTTTTAAAAATAATACTTTGCATGGACCATAATATATCCAAATTCTTATATGAGTTCCTTTACTCATACTATTTGTATTATATGTATATGAATAGCAAAATGTTATAGTTAGCTTGAAGAATATACACAAGTTTCTAGGCGTTCTAAGAATATTTGTAGAAATAAGCAAGAGACTATACAGTCAGACATATAGACAGATTGACGAACTGAATTCACAAGCATAATTCAGCATTTAATAACAAGAGACTTGGCGTTGGAATATTAAAACGCGAATAAACTACTACCTTAGAAACGCCAAAGAAAAATATTGCAAATGCATACAGCTGTTTCGGTAGCCTAAAGTGTACCGTCTTCAGTGCAAAAAGGATGAAGACATTTTGCACTGAAGACGGTACGCTTTAGGCTACCGAAACAGCTGTATGCATTTGCAATATTTTTCTTTGGCGTTTCTAACGTAGTAGTTTATTCGGGTTTTAATAATTCAGCATTGTTCGAAGGCCTTAAAAGAAACTAACCATAAAGGAAAATATTTTCGCTCCAATAAAATATTAATACTTAAATAGAAAATGGCCGCGTTAACATTTTTTCATAATTTTCAAAGGAAAATCTCTTTTTTTTTTTGGGGGGGGGGGGGGTTTAATTTAGTTTTTCACCAAATAACTGTTTATTGCCATTTATGCTTTATCAGAAAACACATATGCCATGATAATTCAGAAGAATAAAACACCAGATAATCTAAATAAATAAATGAACGAACAAATATATATATATATATATATATATATATATATGTATATATATATGACTTGTTTATATGCCATAACTCATATAACATAAATACTAAATATATTAAACGCATGTATTAAAAATGTGCATATAAATTTCCATTAATATAAATTTACTGCCAAATTATACAGATTTCTTTATTTGACGCCAATAAAGTTTAGTTTTATTTGGAACAATACATCTTCAGAGGCCAACCGGTTTCTCGAGCCCTATAAATTTTGACCGTTACTAACTCCCACTCGAATTGTATTTATCTGAAATTGATGAAATCCATGAATGAATTAGTTAGATGAACAATTAAATTATTAGAACAATTATTAGAACAAGTAAATTATTAGAATGAACAATTAAATAATGTTTCGAAAAGTTTAAAAAATACCTTTTTCAAACCGATATTTTCTACTATTTCGGATGGCTCCATTAATATTTTTATAAGACGTATTGAAGGCAAGCAATGAGACGTCAAGAACAAGAAACTTACAAAATCCTAAAAAAACATCAAACAAAAACCACAAAATATCTAATTAAAAATGGTATTATTTTAATGTTGCATCTACCTCTCCCTTCAATATATTCGAGTGCCAAATTTCGTAGCTCTCTGATGTGCAGTCGCACCACAGCTCCACAGACACCGAGACATCTTTTATTAGTATAATTAATGTGAATATTGATTCTTTTAAACTCATTTTTCAAGTCATTGCCATCATATGCAAATGTTTAAAAGAAAAAAAAAAAAGATGTACCAAATAATCATAATAAAAAAAGATAATGCAAATTGCATGCACACAAATTGCTATGCATACAGGTTTTAACGGAAAATACAAAATTTTAAAGGTTGGCGGCCATTGAATGCACTGAGAAAAAATTTTGTAACTGATATCTAGAATCTAAATTGTGGCTCTAGAAAAATAGTTCCATGTCATCCTTATAAATTCTAGTCCTCTTGGAAAGCTAGTTCTAGAAGTCCCTATTAAAATTCTAGAGCGTTTGTCTATATTATCGAGGGCAAAGTTATTTAAAAATCTCTGCAAATAAATGAGACTACAAGAGGCGGGTTTCAGTATTTATAATCTTGGTTTATTATCCAATTCTAGAGAAAAAAGCGAGACTTTCTCGCCATACAAAAGATTCAGAATATTCAGAATATTGTTTCATCATCTAGAAATGTGCAGACTAGAAATTCTCGATCATTTCGTCTATTCAGTTTATTGGCGTTCCTTTGCGCATAGCTCGGAAATCTATATTTCTAGTTAAGGGATTTAGAAAATGGCCACTTATTCATTCTAGAGGAAGGCGTATATATTTTTTTCTCAGTATGAGCATATAGCGCTATAGAGTATCTCAACTGACAGGATATTAAAGACGACAAAGCATGACGACTGATTAGTCCTCAGATCAGCACACCGAGCTCCAGATTCATCTTTATCATTAGCCCTACGTGCAACTGGTACTTTAGTGACCACAAAAAACAAAAAACAAAAACCCCCACTAATAGACGGTTCAGAGAAAGGAGGCTAAGCTTACGAAGTACCTTGTGACGACCACCATTGATCTCTGAAAAACGACAAGCCCATTTGCAGTGATGTCGGGCACATTCGAACTGGAATATCAATGACTGGAGAAGAATTGTCTTCAGTGATGAGTTCACTTAAAATTGAGCCTCGGTGACCAGCGAAGACGCCCCGGACAATGGTAGGTGGGATCCCAACCTGACTATCGCCCGCCATACGATCCGACAATCAGGGGCAGTGTTGCCAGATTGGGGACATTTTTATTCAATAGCCACCCCTAAACGTTAATTGTGAAGGTTATCTAATCATTTCGGAGATTGATCCTGTATTAACTATATCAAATATCACTTCTGAAATTTATTAGTGATTATTGAATAAAAAAGTCTCCAATCTGGCAACACTGATCAGGTGTGCCATTTCATTTCATAGCAAGATCTTTTTGGTTGTCAACCGCGGCACTCTTACAGCACAGCAGTATGTCGACGATATTCTACGTCTCATTGTGTTGCCCTTCATATCACGTCATTTTGGGCTTACATTTCAGCAAGATAATGCCTGCCCGCACAAGGTGATAGTTTTTACTGCTTGTCTTCATGTTTGCCGAACACTAACATGGCCAGCAAGGTCATCAAATCTCCCCCCCCCCCCCATTAAGAATGTTTGGAGCATTATGATGAAAGCCCTACAACCAGTTCGGGATTTTGAATGTCTAATCCACCAATTGAAAAGGATTTGGCGTGATTTACCGCAGGAAGACATCCTCTAACTCTAGCAATCAACGCCAAGCTGAATAACTGCTTGCGTAAACGCTAGAGGTGGACCAACTCATTATTGACTTGTTCACTTTGTAAAATTCTTTAATTTGAATAAATCATGCAATTTCTCTGAAATTTTAATCATTTGTTTTTCTGTACATGTACATAATACATACCGATTTTCGTCCCATTCGGATAACTTCTTGGTGCGTCGTGTTTCTTTTTTCTTAGAACGTATATAATTTTCCCCATAAACTTAAGTTCTATGTAAATTTATTTTGTCATAATACAAACAAAACACCTTCTAATATATTTATTGCTGTATAATTAAATTTTAAACTATTAAGGAAAATTCAATTAAAGGATGTGAAAATGCTAAATGTCTTTTAAGCCCAACAAAAATAAAGAGCGTACATTTATCTGTAAAATTTTGTGTCAAATATTTTTTTCTATTATTTGAAAGAGAATTGAAAATTGAACAATAACTATGTCCTTGAACTTTTGTTATTTCCCCAAGCCGTTTTATATTTCTCATATTTTATATTTAATCCATTTTACTCTACAAAGCAAAATAAGTTTAAAAAGTAAAAAAAAAAAAAAAAAAGATTTCCATTTATTCTGGAAAAAGAAAATATGACAAGCATATCAATCAAACATTTATTATATCAATATTGAATATATTATGTCTTTCAGAGGAAGTGTTTTTTAAATGCTTAACGAGTTCAAACACATTCAAAAATGGAAATTTAATCTTTGTGATTTGCATAGAAAATCATTTTGCTTTTGTTACATTTAGGCCGTACGAGAAAGTTTAATGTGAGTGCTAAATAACTGTATAAGCGCAAATTAAGTGATGTTATCTATCTTCTGAAGTGTTCAGTTCAAATTTAATTTCTACGATGAAGGAAAATATATGGTATCACCGATATGTTTAGGATAATCAAGTTTTTATGTGTATAAAGACACACAAACATATCTACAGGGTGAGTTTGACATAATCTGCCAAACGAAAGGAGGTGATAGAACAGCCCATGGGGAGCATAAAAAACAATAGAAACCCTGTCCTATCTCTAACCATTTCCGAGTTATGGTAGATAGAAGAAAAATCTGTTTTTTTCATCCCGTTTGAAACCCCTCAAATTTGGGAGCTTTCTGAAAGACTTACACGCAAAATAAACCCATATTTAGAAAGGGCAGAAAAAATCCTATCGGGTGGCACCATTTACATCAGGATACCTTAATTTGACGGCGAGATACAAGCGCTTAAACATTGGCGAAGTTTAAAATCGAGTTGTCGCCAAATTCTTTAACCGGCAATTCTATAAACACCGTTCAAGCTACAATCGGTCAAATATACCAAAAACTTTTCCATTCCACAAGCTTTAGAATAAACCCACAATAAACCATATCGGTGTTCCAGTTCAGAAGAAATTTAGCCTTTTGTTTGCAATACAACACTGAAAACGGCGTTCGTCGAAATTCGGCAAACGAAACGATTGTGAGTAAATGGAACGTATGCAAATTCCTGACTATCTGCATATGGACTCTTAGAGATATGCAGATGTATTCCGACCTTCTTGCGCGCGCATCCCACTCGCGGGTACAAAAGGCGAGTCAATCTGTAACAGCTCATTAGTTCGTCAGCTTCTTTTACGCTTCATGCTGCTTCTTGCTTTAGCATTTTCTGGACTTTTCCTGAGCTCGGCCGATTCTTTTCATGCTGCTGTCACATCTACTTGGTCTCTCTTAGTTTATACTTAGTATGTTTTCCTACATTGGTACGAATTAACCATGTTGGTTCTTATTCCGTTGCACTTTTTTCCTTCTACTTATGTAAATTAATATTGAAATTTTATCCTTTTTTGTTTACCCTTCTGAATTTTATTTTCAATTGAAGTCATCACAGGGATCAAATTGTCATACTTTTGAACCTGTAAGCAGATATGCCTAGTTTTACAAATGAAGAGTACGCAGATATGCATTTTGTGTATGGATTTTGCGATGGTAACTCTCGGAGAGCCGAAGAAGAATACCTTCTACGTTATCCACATCGTCGTGCGCCCAACCGTGCTGTATTTGCCGCAATTCATCGAAGGATTAGGGAGAGTGGGTCGTTCGTCAGGGTGTACGAAAAGCACCATGGTCGCCGCTCCGCCACCGCTGAGGAGTCCGTACTCGACCGAGTGGAGGAAAATCCAGATATGAGTTCACACATACTTGCGAGAGAAGGTGGAATCTCCCAAAGTAAAGTGATAAATGTTCTGCGCAAAAACCAGTATCATCCATACCACTTCACACCGGTACAAGAATTACGCCGCTCAGATTTCCAAAAGCGTGTAACATTCTACCGCTGGCTTTTGGAGCGAGATATTGAGGAATACCATTTTCTTAGAACGATACTGTGGACAGATGAGTCACTTTTCACTCGGGATGGCATGTTAAATTTACATAAGTGGCATCATTAGGCTCAACAAAATCCATTTGTAACATGAAACTCATCGTTCCAGACGCGATTCAGCTTAAATGTTTGACTTGGAGTGGTTGGCGATCGCTTGATAGGTCCATATGTGTTCCAAGGTCATCTGACAAGCAATACATATTTGGAGTTTCTGGAACATCATCTTCCAGGATTACTTGATGTCATTCCTGTACCCCAACGAGCGGAAATCATTTTCCAACACGATGAGGCCCCTGCACATTCTTCCAATGCCGTTCGGGACTTCTTGACTCAGCAGTATCCGCGATGGATTGGTCGTAATGGACCAATTCCTTGGCCACCTAGGTCGCCAGATCTCACTCAATTGGACTTCTATGTTTGGGGTTTCCTGAAGCAAGAAGTTTACCGCACAGAAGTTGCCAGTTTGCAAGCATTTAAGCAGCCGGCTTGATCTTGCAATAATAAAACTAAGGGATGAGCTTTCGCTAAGCGCTACTGTGGTTTCCGTTCGTAAGCGGGCAAGGGCATGTATCAGGTGTGGGGGTGACCAATTTCACCAGCGGCACTACATTTCACACATCCTATCGAATGCATATGTGCTTTAATCATAAACTTGAGATACGTCTTTTTTTTTTTTTGCATATTCCTTTGTGAAAGACAGGAGAAACGTCATACTTCTTTTGTTTCCATTCCATTGTGTTTGTAAACTTAATACAACTGCTACTTTTCTTGTACGTCTTAAAAACTTTCTTTTTTGCATCTAAAAAACAGCGGGCTGAAGATGGACATGAAATAAGGAACAACAATGGCACCCCGTGAGTCTCCTTCTTGAGAAACGTCGAGTTCAATGATAAATGTTTTTCAAACAAAAGGCTAAATTTCTCCTGAACTAGAAAACCAATATGGTTTATTGTGAGCTCATTCTAAAGCTTGTGGAATGAAGAAGTTTCTGTTAAATTTGACCGATTGTGGCTTGAACGGTGTTTGCAGAATTGCCGGTTAAAGAATTTGGCGACAACTCGATTTTAAACTTCGCCAATGTTTTAGCGCTTGTAGCTCGCCGTCAAATTAAGGTATCCTAATGTAAATGGTGTCACCCGATAGGATTTTGTCTGCTCTTTCCAAATATGGGCTTATTTTGCGTGTAAGTCTTTCAGAAAGCTCACAAATTTGGGTTTTTTCAGACGGGATGGAAAAAAACAGATTTTTCTTCTATCTACCGTAACTCGAAAACGGTTAGAGATAGGACAGTGTTTCTATGGTGTTCTATGCTCCCCATGGGCTGTTCTATCACCTCCTTTCGTTTGGCAGATTATGTCAAACTCACCCTGCATACAGGGGGGAGGTCCATGACACGTTTTAAACTTAAATATAAAACCAATTAAGTGGAGTACCCAAGAGTGCGGTTTGTACTACAGTGCATATAGCTGTGAAAAGTTCGGTTTAAGAAAATAATAATAAAGAAACACTTTAAAATTCTCCAGATGGCGCTGTTGTCCCTATGTTTGTGTATGTAGTTGTATTGCTGTGACTACCTCGAGAGATTCCCGCCTTACTCCTCTTAATTTCTTCTTGCGAGACCAGGTGAAGGACAAAGTATAGATTTTAGCTATAGCTGACATTAAAATATTGGAGACTCAAATTATACATATGACCCAGAATTTTCGATTATTGGATTGAATTACCGTTTAGCTATGCTAGTGCTACATAAAGCGCACATTTTGTAATATTGTAGTAAACTTAAAAAAAACAAAAGTGCTTGTTTTACGTTTAAGTTTTTTCTTGCTGTTTTCGAGGTTTAGTGTCATCAATGAGCAAATGTTAAATAAACTTTTTATTTGCATAAACAAAACTTTGCTTCTGAGAAGAAGCTTTATAGAACAAACGCACTCTATTTCGAAACGCCGTTACACTTACCCGATATTAGTCTCTCTCTCTCTCCATATATATATATATATATATATATACATCGTTTATTCTCATAATAAAAATATTAAGGCATGAACTGGACTCACCTAAACGAGTAGTTTTTGTCATACAAAGCATTGTCGCAAAGCAAGTAATGAACCTCTAGATGGCGATTCAGATTAAATATTTAAACACTCGTGATTGTGCTTTTTTTTTCTCGTGCTATTTTCTATGGATTTTTTACTTCCCTACCCGTTTCTTTCACACTCTAAAGTGCGTATATATTAAAATGTAAAAAGAATGGGACCCCCCCCCCAAAAAAAAAAAAAAAAAAAAAAAAAAAAAAATCTGTAGAAAGTAGCATGAAAAAAAAAACTAAATAAATAAATAAAAAAATAAATACGCATAATCACAAATGGGGTAAAATTTAATCTGAAGTGCCAGCAATTCATTACTTGCGTTGAGACCATGCTTTGCATGACAAAAATAGCTCATTTATATGTGCTTTAACAACCTTTAAACCTTTTACCAGGAGTTCTGAAACACCCTGAATATTAAAGTCCTTGTGTATGTATTTTAAAATGTGTGTATTTAATATGTATGAATAATATATGTGTGTGTGCGAGTTATATGCATATAAATGCACATTACTCGCACACACATATATTATACGTACGCGAATGTGCATAACGTGCATGCATAATATCTTTGCACGCAAATACTCTGTTAGTTTAATAAAATGGACAAATTTAAAAAACACGTTCATTTTGACGAGATAAAATTTTGTTCTTTCTCTTTTTCTCTCCATTCACGCCTACACCCGCCCTCCATATAAATGTGTGTGTGTATTAAAATATTTATGTGTATAATAAGTTAGAGTAGTATGCGTGTTTGTGCATGTATGTGTAACATTATTAATATGTGTAAATATGATATATGTATGTATAATTGTGTCCGACAAAAAGAAAAATTAGCAAGTTTATACCGTAAATTATAGCAAATATCTTAGAATATTTCATAAAAGAAGATTTTTGTTTATTTTCTATTGCACACATATGGTAGATAAAATATTGTTTTTGGGTTAAATTTTCAAAATCATGTGTTTGCTATAATCATGTTTGTTCTGACTTCGTGTGTTTGTGTGTGTGTATGTAGACTTATCAGCAAAGCTCAAGAACAGATGTGAACAAGAAATCCAAACGCTATTTTATAAATTATAAAGGAATGCTATTCGTAATTGTTTACTGTAATTGGATAAATAGTTCTTGTACAGAGACATACAAACGTCTATGAGGGAAATTTAGCGTCGCCGCAGTTTAACATCTTTAGATTCCACTAAACGAAAACAAAATTAAAAAGTGAAATATCGGCGAAATTTTTCATTGGTACATTTTACCGTCTTTAGATTGTACTAAACAACATGAAATGTACTTTTAACTTTTATATGCATAAAATAAATTTTCCTATGGAATATGGTTTGAAAATCATTGATCATTCATTTACAGGACCACACAAAAGAATTAATTGGGGCTATGCATGGAAGTTTCTGCAAATGTATTTCGAATATTCTTGTGTGTTTTTCATACTATGCCGAATTTAAGCACACTATTCCGTATGTGTATGATTTCTGGACAATATAAATAGCTTATTAAAACCAGTAAAATCTACAACGTCAGAAACGCCAAAGAAAAATATTTGGGAAGCATACAGCTGTTTCGGTAGCGTTAAGCGTACCGTCTTCAATGCATAAAGAATTTTTTATGCACTGAAGATGGTACGCTTAAGGCTACCAAAACAGCTGTATGCTTCCCAAGTGTTTTTCTTTGGCGTTCTTTATGCATTGAAGACGGTACGCTTAAGGCTACCGAAATAGCTGTATGCTTCCCAAATATTTTTCTTTGGCGTTTCTGACATTGTAATTGTTACTGGTTTCAATAATCCAGCGCCAAGTCTCCTTTTAATATAAAGGGATTACCTAAATTAAACGAAGACGTTCTTTTCTATTCAATACAATTGAAGTGTTTTACTAAATGTTACTTAGTTCAGAAAAAATTCTTAAAATTAATAACTACTTTCTTATATTCAAATGGCGAACAAAGTATTGTTGAACGCTGATTTTCAACTGAGATTTTTAACGCTGCTTTTTGCTATAATTAACCCTTTAGTGTCCTCCTGGATACGAAAATAACGATTTTAGCAGTTGATATGTGTATATGCTTGCTATATCTACCTCGTCGAAACCTGCATGCGTTTTTCGTGATTTTCCCTTTCACAACGTGGTTTGCGACCTCGTATTCTATGGTAAGTATTTATCCTCTTGGTGCCTTCTATTATCCCTCCCAATTTGTTAAAGGAGGATGGTTAAAGAAGGCTGTAGATTATTTTAAATATGAGAGAAAAGACTATCAAAAGTTTCGAAATAAAAAAGTAAATTTTGAGAAATCAATTCCTTAACTTCATTTTATCTACATTAAACCTCCATTAAAACAATGAATCTGTTCAAATTCCACAAAAAAAAAAAATTATTAACCTTAACATTTAAAAAATATACATTTTGGTTATAGTATTTTAAATAACTTGTAATGCTATTGTTTGAATTCTATATCATACTAAGTAATACGCAAACAATCTTTGTTATGTTCAGTGTAATTCAACTGGAATAATAACTTTTTCTATATCTATTGGATTACACAACTGTCTAAAGGAGAACTACAGAATGCCCAGACATTTGTTTACCTTCTATATAACATTACTAAATTTCCTTGGAAATGTTAGTTTAGAACAAAAGCGTATTATCATAAAATGCGTATACCCTTTGAAATATTTTAAGGCTGTATTTAATCCTTTCTACAAACATTATCCGTTAAAATTGAGTTATCAAGTAAAACTATTTACCTAGGATAAGTAAGGATTTTAAACTTAATGAACTGGTAAATGAAGTTGGATATTCGATAGTTTTTGTTTAAAGCACCTGAATATCCTATTAACGTAATGTTCTAGAAACATTAACATTAATATTCCTCGTAATGATTTCAAATATTCCAAGAATTGCGCTCATGTTGCAAAATTTTGTCTTCCAATGTTTAATGCTGAACCATACATTAACTAGTAGATAAACTAGAATATTCAATATACAATTGTTATAAAATATATTATGTTTTTTCTTTACAATGAAATGTACATTTGTATCAATACAATATCATTCACTAAAGATTACATTTTATTCTACTTCATATTTTATAACAACAAGCAAAAATTAGAAAAAGAAAGAAAATCTGGTAAAATCAATGATTGACATGTCAGTTTAATTTTAAAACACTCATTTTTTTCAATTGTTCTGGTTAAATGATGGCTTTTGAATACTGAGTGTCCCTAGAATAATTTTAAAAAATGCACTAACAATAAAAAAAATGTAAAGTGACTCGCCTCGACTTTCCGAACATTAAGTAATTAATGGGTATGTAAATAAATTAAAGTAAGAAAAATCGTTAGGTAAATGAAAGAGAAAAATTTAAATAAGGTGTTTTAGTATTTTCTCTCAAATAGTATGTTGTTTAATTTAGCGCTATTGCACTTCGAATAATTTGAGCCCATAGATCCTGATGGGGATAAATTTTGTTGTATCCACGTAAAAATCTATAAGTGCTAAATTCACTAAAATCTGTACAGTTCGTGCGATTGCGACGTATAACATGTATACTAGTTTTCAGCGTTCGGATAAGGCATTTAGACGTTATTGCACTTTAAATAATTTGAGCCCATACGCCTTATAATGATAAAGAATTTTTCATCGTATTCCTGCAAAAGAATTAAAAGCCAGATTCTCCAAAATACATACAGTTCGTGTGACGGTGATCTATTACATGCATTAAATCTTTAGCTCATTTGAATAAGGAGTTTAGACGCTATCTCACTTTAAATAATTTGAGGCCATAGGCCATGAATATTTTTCTTTGTGTTTCTGTTAAAAAAAAAAAAAAAAAAAAAAAAAAAAAAAAAGTTTTGGATTTACCTAAATTAATAGGATCGTGCTACGGTAACTAATAACACACGTACCACCTTTCACCTCATTCAGAAAAAGAAAAAGATTTATTTGTATCCCTATAAAAAAAAAAAAAAAAAAAAAAAAAAAAACTAAGTTCTAGACTCATCAAAATTAATAGGATCGTGCTACGGTAACTAATAACACATGTACCAACTTTCAGTTCATTCGAAAAAAAAAAGCGCTTAGACGTTATTTTGTTCACTCACATACATACCTACACACACACATGCATACATACATACATACATACATACACACATACAACATCGTAAAAATAACTAAAATGAACTCAGGAGACCTTTAAACATATGAATACACCAAAATCTGAAAGTCGAATTTTTTTATGATTTGAGTGCTTTCCTTACTTATGTATGTTCGGAAAATAAAACTAGAGTTATTTATGTGAACAATATGTTAACTGTATGTATATTTCTTTATATGCATGAGTATCCGATAAAAAAAAAAAAAAAAAAAAGAGAGAGAAGATCGAGATTTTCATATGCTTCCATTACTTTGAAAGGTAAATAAAAACAAATTTTCAGTACTAATGCTAACTTTTGTAAGTGAACTTTAATAATATTACTAAAATTAAGCTTTTTTGCTTTATTACAAATTTTAAAACCGAACACCACTCTCAGACTTTGGTGAAAATTACAACAGTCGAAGATTAGTAACCATTTGGCCATAGAAAACTGACACAGAGATTTTTCTCGCGCATATTGCTTATTACCCGAATAAACAAAAATTAAACATATAGGCCACAGTTCTTAGTTTTCCAAACATATTTATTAACTAACATGAAACAAAACACCATATAAATATTTACATCTTGAATCTTATAAAACTTTCTCGCACAGCTACATTGTGATAGAACATTTCAAACTGAACTGACTTAACAGCAAGTCAAAAGAATCTTATTCTAACAACTAGCTAACTAGCTCTTTTTTATTCTACCAGAATTCTGCAACCGGACAAATAGCTTTTGCGTTGAATTACCAGAATGACGAATATCGCCATCTCTTAGAAAGGAAGGTAGCTAACCTTTCTTCTTTGTTATAAACATTAAAAATATTATTAGTGATATTGAAGAATATATTGGGTTGGTAGAAAATAATTATGGATTTTTAATGAAAAAAAAAAAACAGAATTTTTTCTATACAAAAAATTAACTTTATCCAGTCATATATCTTCCATTCTGTTCCATGATCTTTTGCCATTTTTCTCCACTGAGCTGAAGAACAACTGGAGCAAATGGTTACAATACCTTTACACAGTGTTCATGCGTGCCAGTTTTTCTGAAATCGTTTGCCCAACCTTGCACGGCAGGCAACATTTGTCGGGTCGTCTGTTTCTATTATACAGTCGGTAACAAAAGTGTTCGAACACTAGCAAAAATTCCTATGTAAAAAAAGTACACTTCATACGGTTTTGTTAAATAAATCCTTATCGAATCATGTTCTTACACTGACTAAGAACAGGATTCGACGAGGATTTATTTAACAAAACCATATGAAGTTTACTTTTTTTACACAGGAATTTTCGATAGTGTTCGGACACTTTTGTTACCGACTGTACACTTTAAAGAATTAAAATTTAAAATTTTTATAACATGTTTAGCATATGGTTGTTCGAACAGGCAACCGTTATGCAATTTGCTTTGAAATATAAAGATTTCAAATGCTTTTTGCCGTGCAACGCTCGGAAGACAAACCTTCAAAAAACGGCACGCGAAAACGGGTCCAGCATTTCCTCCAGTTGTTTTTCAGCTTAGTGTTTTTCTCTAACTTCATGACTTATAAAAAGTTTTGTAAACTCTCAAATAAATAAGATAAATGTTGTATTGGGCAATGCGACAATATTTTCCAACTTTGCTCAATTATTTCTTATGTGTTGCTAAATATGCCCCCTTATCTTGGTGGGACAGATTCTTTTGTGCCAATTTTCGCATCTAATCTTTGATTATTTTCTCGAAATGTATCATTTGTTGTCAGTAAACGTCTGAGATGATCGTTTGCTTTCTTGGAAGCAGCTCAAAATGCACATCTTTGTAATCTTACCATACTGAAAATGCAATTCTTTTCTGATGCAATTCAGCTTTCGAAATGCTTTGTGGTATTTCATCATGCTGGGACCATGATCTTTCTTGATTAACGTTATTGATGAGATACATTTTTCATCATTAGTGGTAATTTGTTTAAAAAAAAAGTAGTCGATTGCATTACTTTTGAAGAGTGCATCGCAAATTTTGATTCGCCGTGCTGAGTGAATTCCGCACAATTCATGTGAAACCCAAATATCAAGCTTCTGATCGAGCACAAGACATGTCGCGTGGATTTCAGTCATTGTGTGTGATGCATTTAACTTTTTTCAATCTCTCGTAAAAAAAAAAAAAAACTATAACATTGTCTGAAGAATAACAATACAAACATAAGGTTGTCTTTTTGTGAAAACAGCAATTATTTCAGGGATCGTACAGATAACCCCCCCCCCCTTTTTAAGGACTTTTACAAAACAATTTTTATATAATAAAATTTTATTTAAAATTATAAGCTTATTTTATGACAAAAATCAGTATAAAATTTTACCGATACAGAAAAATAAAGACTGCGCGATCACTGTATTTTCTCGCTAACGCAATATAAAATGTTCTCTTTTAGAACATATTAATAGAATAAAGTACATCAGTTTTTATTTTCTATATCTGAAAAATGTTTGTATACACTTCAACCATTAATAATTTATTATGATAGTTACAATTTCTGTCTATCAACCTATACTTTTTACAAAAGAGATTTTATTATTTTTAAATAAATTATTAAAAGCTTGCAATTTTCTAGTAAAGTTATTCTTTTATAATCTGGATTACTATGATTTATCCATTAATATAAAAACTGAGTATAAAAATTAGTTAAATTTATAAAGAAGCGATTTTATATATCATGCGTGTAAAAGAATATAGACCAATGATATACATAAGGAAAAAAAAAGGGCTATTTAATTTTCATTCTTTAGTTAATAGAGATAATTTATTACTGTGATTATGTTTATGCTACGAAAAAATTTACTTTAACACTTTTTTACTTTCTCTTACCCATAAGGTAGAGAAAGTATTGTTGTTTGGGTCAAAATTTTGAAAATGAGTTTTTGTTATATTTACACGTTTTGACGAGCCCTGAATTCAAAAATCCTATTTATAAGGTTGGTCTGTGTGTATAATGTATTTTTTTTAGATAAATACTCATCGCTTGATTTTTTGTATATTTACACGTTTTGAGGCTTCCTCGATACAGAAATCAAATTTTTAATGTTTGATCTTTGTCTGTGTCTCTTAAAATAAATTAAAAACAGATAATTTCAGGCGATACAAATGCTATATTTTGAAGTTAATACGTTTGTTACTAGAAAAGTTTGTCCAAGATTGATAAGTTTCAAGGAATGTTGTGTGTGAAAGTTGTCTGAATAATTTTAAAGGAACTTTTGAATTTAATAACAGATTTGAACTGTATATAAATGTAGGTACAATAATGAAATGGGAGGTTGAGGGGGACGGTAACCCCCTCACATAAAGTTATTTGTCAAATATAGTTGTTCCGAAGCCTAACTTGAATTGTTTTAACATAGGTTTACATAACAGTACTCGTTATCTTGACTGGGAATATTTGGTTACCTGTAATCCGAATTTAATTATAATCATAATAATGAAGATGACTTCAACAGAAAATTGATACTGTATTCAATGGGTAAAAATTTTCAAATGCAATAAGCTTAATACAGTTAAAAATTATGTTATAAAATTTCCTTCTTGTTACATTTATGTTTGATGCTTAGCATATGCTCACCAGATGTAATCTTTTTCAGGGGACAGTCTGTTTTTGTAAGCCGTTTTTTTAAGTTTTAAAAATTTTTACAGAAAATTGTTCATCATAATCATTAGAATTTCGGTCTCCATTTATAAACTAGCATGTTGTGGCCACCACAAGACTTTCTTCTATATTTTCCTATACAAATTCACGCAGTAACAATATTTAAAAAAAAAAAAAAAAAAAAAAAACGATTTTTTTCATTTTTTTTTTCGTTAAAAGTAAAAAAAATCGATAACTTTGTTTTAAATTACCACATATTTATAGTTCAACCATTCGTTTTAAAGGTATTGACGAGACCTTTCGAAAGATACCGATCTTGAAAGGGGGGGGGGGAAGCGATGCCCCAAATTTTTTCCCTAATTAACTACTACTATTATCAATAATTCATATTAATTTCACAATCACAGGTTAAGAATAACTCTCATTATGTACATTTATACGAAATTTTTTCCTATACTGCCATGTTAAAAATTTAGAAAAAATACGATCACAGCGCCACCTGTTGAGCGATTGATCCCCAAATCTAATCAGCCTCAGTTTATGTCAGGGGCCAACTAAATACCAAGTCTGGTTAAATTTCGTTTAAAAAAAAAAAAGTTTTTTTTCGTTAAAAGTAAAAAAAATCGATAACTTTGTTTTAAATTATCACAGATTTATAGTTCAACCATTCGTTTTAAAGGTATTGACGAGACCTTTCGAAAGATACCCATCTTGAAAATTTACTCCCCTCGAGGGGGGACTTCCCCCCCACGGGGGGTGGCGAGGCTCCTACGCATACAAAATTTTTTTCCCAGTTGACTATCTCTATTTTAAATAATTCTTGTAAATTTCATAATGATTACTAAAAAATAATTCTCTTTATGCACATTTATACAAAATTTTGTCCTATATCACCATGTTAAAAATTTAGAAAAAGCGGGATGACAACGCAACCTGTAAGACAATTTTTACCAAAAGTTGATAGGCACTAATTTATGTCAAGGTACAACTATATACCAATTTGTATGAAATTCTGTGCAGTAGTTCTTGAGATACAGTTGCCACAAAATTTTGTCACTCACACACACACACACACAGACAGACAGACAGACAGACAGACAGACAGACATTTTCTAAAAATGGTCAAATCGTGTTCTACAGCTCTCAAAACGTGTAAATTCATCAAAAACCCGAGGTCGAAAATTTTTACGAATCCAATACTTTCTCTATATTACATATAGAAGAAAGTAAAAATATAAAATTACATTCCTAATCAAAGAATTTAAAATTCATTGCGTTAGATGAAATAAGTTGCATATAATTTTTTATTTTAGTTCTCTTGATTGGGAAATGCCAATAATTCTTAAGATCCTCTAACAAAATAATTATCTAATACATGCATTTAATTATGGATTTTTGAGAAATTACTCTTCATTTTCTCGCAGAAACAAATCGATTTTCAAAAGGGTAACGACATTTTAGCGTGAAAGATGTGATATCCAATATTATGTGCACGAAAATTATAAAGGCTTGCAAAAAATTTGGAAAACTGTAAAATGTATTGATAATTTATAAACGGAAATAGATTAATACATAAACTTGTTTCCTTTTCATAAGAATTGTGTATTCTTCTGAAAACAAGAGTCAAATTATGTACAAAATAAATAAAATAATAATATCACAGTTAAATCAATATTTTTTTTTAGAAAAGATAAACTTTGATATTTCTCGCTATATATCTCCAAGAGAGAAAAGGAAGGAGAAGTAGAATAAAATGGTAGAAATATTAACTATATCAATTAATTTCATTCTAAATATTGATGATGGTATTATTACAATTCTATAAAATTAATTAATTAAAAATATTTTAAGATTTAATTGTATAATTGATTTTTTTATTACTATTATTAATAATAATATTATTTTCAAATGAGACTTACAGATAAAGCTAATTTGTCAGTTATTTTCATTTCCTCTCTACCATATGTAGCAGAAAAAATATTATTTTTTTAAAATTGAGTCTTTTTATAGTCACTAGTTATGAGGTCCCCTGTTTTCAAAATATCAGGTTTGTAGCGGTTGGTCTGATAATACATTTTCTGTCTCTCCGTATGTGTTTCTATACGTCAGACTGTTTTCAGCATAACACAAGAACAAATATTAGCAGGGAATATAAACTCTGTATTCTAAATACGTATCGTATCATATGGGGTTGGTTGGTTGGTTGTAGGATTTAAGGCCGATTGACTCCTGATGTGTCCTAGGCCTAGAGGGGGAATGCCCTCCGTGGGGGTCTTTCTAAGGGGTCCTAGCCCGTATTTACGCAAGTTTCGGAGGAAACCACGGAAAACTCAGAACGGCTAGGTCGATGAGCGCGACCTGGGATCGAACCCGGCACCTCCCATCTACCAGCTTTGAGCGCAGAACCGCTCGGCCGCTGGTGGGCCCCGTATCATATGGGGATTCTACTTGAAATTTTTTTTAAATTGAAATTGGATAAATGGTTTATGCAAAAGAAAATAAAACAGTATTCAAATTCAATTTCTGGTAGGTACAAATTAATATCTTTAAACTGCACTAAGTAAAATGAAATAAACATGATATTTTTTATATACATAAAAAGACAATTTTGAAATTTTTTTACAATTCCTTTACAGGGCGAAAAGAATTTCAATATATTAAGGCTATATTTGTAAATTTCTGGAAGTGAGTTTCGAGTTCTATTCTGTATTTTTTTACATTGTGCCAAAATTAAGTACATGATGCCGCGTGAATATTATTTATAGACATTATATAGACAATATGTATATATATATATATGTATATATAGACATAGATATATAAACTACCCAAATTTAAACGATTTTTTTTTAATGCAGTTGATAGAAATGCTTTACTAAATTTTTTCAAATACAAGAAAACTGCATAGGAATGATAATTATTTTCTCATATCTCTACGGTAGAAAAAGTATTGTATGGAAGTACTCTACTCAATACGCGTTTTTAGGTCATTTGAACATGAAAGCCAAACTTTTAGTTGTTGATCTGTGTGTATGCCTGTTATCAGCTTAATTTAAAAACAAATAATTGCAGTAAATTTAAATTTAGTATTTTGAAGATCAAATGAGAATATCTATTCAAACATTTTGACCAATATTGGTACGTTTCAACAAATGACGTGGATGAAACTTGTCTGAAAAATATGGAGTAATCTTTTAAATTGGATGACAGCCTTAAAATTTTCATGTAAATAGATAATATTTAAAGTGGGAGGTTGCGAGGTGACATAGATCCCGAACGTAAAAATAAAACGTCGAATAAAACTGTTTCTGAAACTATATTTAAAGTACGTCCATATACAGTGCATGTTTTCTTACTCCTTAACCTGTAATATGTTTTTATAGTATTCAAGTGCAGGGTAAGCAATTATTAGAAGAAATGCAATTTTTTTTCTAAGTTATTTTCGTTAAAAATAAAAAAAAATCGATAACTTTGTTTTAAATTATCACAGATCCATAGCTCAACCATTCGTTTTAAAGGTATTGACGAGATCCTTCGAAAGATCGGGGAAGGGGGGGGGAAGGAGCGGTGCCCCCACATGCACAATTTTTTTTTCCTAGTTAACATCTACTATTATCAATAACTCATATTAATTTTACAATCACAAGTTAAAAATAACTCTCATTATGTACATTTATACGAAATTTTGTCCTATACTGCCATGCTAAAAATTCAGAAAAAATGCGATCACAGCGCCACCTATTGAGAGCTTGATTCCCAAATCTAATCAGCACCAGTTTATGTCAGGGTCCAACTAAATACCAAGTTTGGTTAAATTCCGTTCATTGATTCGTGAGATACAGCGTCCACAAAATTCATGAAACACACACACAGACAGACATTTTCTAAAAACAGTCGAATCGTGTCCAGGACATCCCAAAACGTCTAAATCCATCGAAAACTTGAGTTCGAAAATTTTCACAAATCCAATACTATAGAGAAATACCATACAGAAGAAAGTAAAAAAGTGGATAATTGTGTTGTATCTCAAATATTGAAATTTATAATATCGATAAGCAATATGAATAAATACTGCATTTGTTTTAAAGTATCTTTAATTGTTATAATTTCTTTGAAATATGTTTAAAAAATTGTCTTGAAATAAATACAAAAAGAAAAATGTATATACAGGGTGTTTATAAAGTTCCGGACCCATTTTGATGTTTAATAACTCATAAAATAATGAAAATATAAACAAACTTATGGCATTTATTGATGGAATAACTCATATTTTCTTTTCAGGTTTGAATATCTTTACTTTTGTAAATATCGTCTGCGCGTGTGGTTAATTTCAGATAATTTCATTTTCCAGTCTAAACATCTGTACTTTTCTAAATATCGTCTATTAGGCGGGGATTTCATTCTGTCACTGTGTCAAGCGTTTTTTCTTTCAAATTCATTTCTCTTAACATGGTAACTATGTTAAGAGAATGTCCTGTTTTAGAAATTTATGAATTCATGCTTGCCGCTACCTGGCGTGAAATTGACTATCGACTTGATATTCTCCGTGCAACGAAGGGGGCACACGTGGAAGTTCATTGACAAGAGTCATGAAACTTTTTGAGTCTATCCAACAATTTATGTTATTAATTTTAATCTAGCTTTATTATTTTATGAGTTATTAAACATCAAAATGGGTCCGGGATTTTATAAACACCCTGTACATTTTTCTCTTTTTCCAATGAAGAAGGAAATATACTGTGCAGAATTTTTAAATTTCTTAAATACATATTTTATTTTATTTTAAATACATCTGCCATCATTAAAATGTATAGGATTCATTGCCTAATTATATTTTAATGTATGTTTATTTTCGGTATCTTTTAATCTATATTCCTTTTAAAGAAGATTTTTTAAGAAATAAACTTTTAAACAGAATTTCTGTAAAATAATGGATAATTAAGTAATGGAAAAAAATATGAATATAAATAAATTGGCTTTCGATTCAATTTGAATATATTATCACATATTTTTTATTGTAATTTTTTTTAAGGGTACTGAAATTTTTATTTTATATAGCTATTGTTAAATTTTTAATTTCTTTTCACATATTAAAAATATTTAAAAAATTAGCTAAATTTTCGGTGTAAAATGACTTTAATTACTAATTATAATTGTACTAAGAATGAAAGGGTTATAAAACAAGAATTCTCGTAATTTTAGACACTTTAAGACACTTTTGAACAGTTTTAGACAATTTAGGGTTCTTTCGGACGGTAAAAACCACATGTCCTGTCCAAAACCAGTTTCGGATGTCCCAAACTCCAACCCTGATTTTAACATTTTTCAAAAAAGTTTACAAGTAACTATGACTTCAACTTGCCTACCTCTAACTGTTTCTGTCCATCTGTCCACATATCTAATTTTCGAAAATATTTTTAGATTGTCATGCATCTGCTATATATTAATCAAGTTCGCTGTGGAATGTACTTTGCTGAAAATGATATAAATTGCACAATTAGTTTGAATACAGTGACTTGTAAAATATTACGGATGCATTACGGTCAATGAGAAGTATTTTTAAAGGTCTATTTTAATGTTTTTACAGTCCACACTATATAACGTAAATAATATGCATTATAAAGTTAGAGTAATTTTTTCCTGTGCAGTAAAGTGGTATTTGTGTAATTCAATGGCTTAGAAAGCCTCAAATATTTGTACTTACACTTCATGGTATTTAAATAGAAATCATTCGACACTGTAAAAGAAAAAAAAAAAGTTGACATTTACGGTACATGTACTAGCAACAGTCAGATCAGTATACATACTGTAATTTTTATCGGTGGTTCATATACCGTAATTTTTTCAGACAAAACAGAAAGGTTATGTTCACTCATTAAAAACGAATAAAGCAATTTTTTTAAAGTTCACTCCCCACCACAATAAGTAAGTAAATAAATAATAGCAAAGTAATAGTCTAACTAAATTTAATCGTTGATTTCTTCAATCACTTACTCTGAAGATTAATAGTCGATCAATAATTAATTGTACTTTCATGATTACTGATTGATCAATCCTTACTTGTATTATCGTTAATAATGAATTTTTTATTGCTAAATTTGCAGAAAATTATTGAATAGTCGTCAATTTTAAAATTTGTGATTATTGATTTATTAATCGTCAACTGTCCAACCGATTTCATTTGGCCCAACATTGCTGTAATCCAGCCGTATATATATATCTTGTAGTTACTCGAATACATTTATTTTACGGTATAAATGTCATTTATGAATGCATTGGGGTACATATGTTGCATTTTTATGTTTAATATATCGTAAAATACTGTGTCTGTATCGTGAACGATCAAAACGGCACAAGTACAATAAAATTTGTTAGAACTTAAGCTGATAATTTACTTTTTTGTTTTTTTTTAAAGTGTATGTAATTTTTTAATGTAATGGAGGTTATTTGTAGCATATTACATATGTGTGCAGAAATTTTAGATGAAATTCGAGGCGACACAAAAACAACCTTTTCAATGATTTATACTTATAAATAAAATCATAAAGATGCTTTTGCGAGATTCTTTCCATCATAGTTAAAGTAAAAATATATTTTTGTAGTTTTCATTTTTTAAAGACAGTGTACAAAGTTATAACAATTGAATCAATTATATGTTTTTTTCTTTAAAAGTGAAGCTTATAGGTAATTTTAAAAAGTTTTCTTTTTCTTTTCTTTTCTTTTTCTTTTCTTTTCTTTTCTTTTTCTTTTTTTTTTTAGTGCTAGAGGCCTATTTCAGTCGGTACAGTTGTTGAATTTTTATAGGTCACTCTTAATTAGTGCTAGAGGCCTATTTCAGTCGGTTTATTGAATGGGGATTTATTGAATGAAGTCCCCCCAAGGCCCAACTTTGACATGAGTCCCCCCCCCCAGGCCCAACTTTGACATGAGTCCCCCCCAAGGTACCCATATTTCAGTCGGTACAGCGTTGTCGAATTTTTATAATACACTCTTAATAGTGCTAAGGGCCTATTTCAGTCGGTTTATTGAATGGGGATTTATTGAATGAAGTCCCCCCCCCCAGGCCCAACTTTGACATGAGTCCCCCTCCAGGCCCAACTTTGACATGAGTCCCCCCCAAGGTACAACTTTGACATGAGTCCCCCCAAGGCCCAACTTTGACATGAGTTCCCCCAAGGCCCAACTTTGATATGAGTCCCCCCCAGGCACAACTTTGACATGAGTCCCCCCCCCAAGGTACAACTTTGACATGAGTGACCCCAAGGCCCAACTTTGACATGAGTCCCCCTCCCAGGCCCAACTTTGACATGAGTCCCCCCAAGGCCCAACTTTGACATGAGTCCCCCCCAAGGTACAACTTTGACATGAGTCCCCCCCAAGGCACACCTTTGACATGAGTCCCCCCCAAGGCACACCTCCCCCTCTTTGGGAAAAAGAGAAAAAACGTTGTTTTCTGGCTATAAGACAGTTTGGACTTCCAACGTTATTTGTTACAATATCTGCAGCTGAAACACATTGGTTTGATTTAATGAAAACTTTATCATGGAATTTAGATCGTCACGAATTAACTAAAGAAGAATTTGTCGATATTAACAAGTTTAGCAGTAGGCCTCTGGCACTAAATTAAAATCTGTCAATGTCAGATTTTCATGTTTTAAATAATGAAATAATGTCGTGTCTGTATAATTTATTTATTTATTTATTTATTTTTTTTTTTTTTAATAATACTAATACTAATAAAAAAAATAAATAAATAAAAATAAGGCGTTATCATGGATGATTGATCATAAAGGCAGTGCGGATTGGGGACATTTTTTATTCAATGTCCACCACTAAATATTAATTGGGACGATTGCGTAATTACGTCGAAGATTATCCATTTATTATGCATACCAAATATCACTTCTTAAATTTATTGGTGACTACTGTATAAAAAATGTTCCCAATCTAGCAACACTGCACTGCGTGAAGGTTAAACGATGTAGCGAGTAGCACAGCATTCTTAATCAATAGGAATTTTCCTTCCTTTTTATTGTTGAAATAATGATTATTACACTTTTTTTTCACAATGTTGTTAAAATAAAAAAATAAATTTTTTTAGATGCAAAGACCAGTTCTAAAATCATTATTATATATTAAAATAATTTTATGATATTTGCATCATTATTTTACATTTGTTTCACAAATGTATACTTAATATTTAGATCTGTGTGTGATATGATATGCATATTTTATATTATTTTCGAACTGCTATTTGTTAACATAAAATACATTCAAATCACATTGGGTGATACTTTATACATACATATATATACACATAGGTGCCAACTTGTAGTATTTGTACCGGACAAACAAACAAACAAGAATCGAAGTTAATAAAAACATTGTAATAATAATAAAGTTTCCTTTTCGCTTAAGGGGAATATTTACTGGAATTGAAATTAATAAGAGAAATTAATTAAAATTTGGTATAAACATTTGTCTAGTTATAATAGTAAAATAGTTAATATATCATAAAAATTAAAGATTATTACAATTAGATACCTAGAATTATTAAATAAATATACAGCATTTAAATGTGTTTCAATTTACATGCGCGTAATTTTGTAATTTAGGCAAATTGAATTTATTTTATGACGAATTTTATCTATAATGACTTATTTTGAAATAATAGTTTTAAGGTAAAAAAAGAGAAAATATACTGAATAAAATTTATTTTCTTTTCAAATAATTTATTATTTTTATTTTAGGTTTATGTAAGCAGTATGGTCATTCCTGCTTAGGCGGTAAGTTAAAAAATTGAATTTCGCATAATATTATCGCATTTATAATACATTTTAGAAGTTTTCTTTACTGTTAAAGTATCTGAATATTATAAATTAAGGATTTTGGCAAGAATTTTCGATTTAGTTTTTATTACATCATTTGCATGCGCAATATTTAAATATTCTAACCATGATTTGGTCTTACATATAAAATGACCGTGTAAGAGCGCCTAAACTATCCACAACCAGATTCAACGCTTGGACTACATAAAAAATACCCAAAAAGAAGGCAGTTTCTACGACAAATAGCTTTCGAAGAAAATGCGAAAGAAAAAATATTGCATGCATGCTTGTTACCATATGCGTGGTGGATATTTTGAACATTTCTAAGCAAACATATGCAAATTAATTTTTAATAACTCAAATCTTCCATAAACGGTAATATTTTGCTAAATTTTCTCTAAAAATTGCATACATTAAAAAAAAATTCTAAAATGATGTTTGATTATACAATTGCATGTCATACTTAAATTAAAACATGTATACTTAATAAAATTTCAATATTTTTGGAAATAAAAATAATAATGCTTTGAACTCAGTCAGATACAATACTTAGCCTCTTTGAAAGAAAATATTATTGTCTAATAAAAGGACAAACGAAAATATAAAATTTAAAAACCTCTCTTTTCTTTATTAGTTTTTTTTTTTTTTCAAAATTTTCTTTATGTAATATTGAAATACACTGTCCTGATAAAAGACAGTGCGTGTAACACATAATTAAATTGAATACAGCCACTTTGCAATCAATCATCTTACTCCTCGGGAAATAGGAAGAATCATTCAGAATAGAGTCACAAATATAATTTTTAACAAACAGTCATGGGTTTTCTAATGCAAGTGTTACATTAATTTGAGCAAAGTTTTTCTGCCGAATTTTCACTAAAAATATTCACTTTTTAATTTTAAGCAGTTTAGATTGTTAAAATATATTCCAGCAATATTTCCAGGTGTACCACCAACACTTATTTTAATAATACCTCGAACTGAGCTTTACGTCACAGAAGTCGGTTGATTACATCCAATTAACACTTTCATAATACTATTTATAGGATAATGTGGATTGTATATGATCGACTGATCTTCCGTGATGCAAAGCTCATTTCGGTGGCATTTTGTAGGAGGCGTTGGTACAATCACAGTTATGTTGAGCGATTTCAAAATAAAAGAATCTATTTTCATATAATTTCATATAAATTTAATGAAAAGCAAACTAATTTTATTTCATTTAAAATATACCTTATATAGGCTTTTCAATTTTGGCTAATCAATTTCGATCACAATCGTGATCATCTTCAGAGCCACTGCATGGCAACACCTCTTACAAGAATCCGAAGTGAAGCGAAGGAACTCTGACAACAAACCGCGAAACCATAAAACGAAGGACGAAGACGTAACAAGTGGCTCTGAAGATGATCACGATTGTGATCGAAATTGATTAGCCAAAATTGAAAAGCCTATATAAGGTATATTTTAAATGAAATAAAAGAATCTAATTAAATTTAAATAAACTTAAAACAAAATAAAATAAAATATGTCATTTTATCAAAAGCTATTTCGTTGATAAATTCTTTTCATGAGCATTACGAAAAAAAAAAAAAAAAAGAATCTACTTTTAGCCGAAAACAGGGATTAACAAAATATGGGGGTATAACATCTTCAATGAAATCATACTTAAATATTCTTTATATATTTTCTATGAATATGATGCCAATAAGCTTAATTAATATTATGATAGATTTATGTATTATTATTATTATTTAAAAAAATGTATAACAATTTTTATTTCAGGACATGGTAAGAGGTCTGAAAACCACAATAATCTACTACTGAAACATCTCCTGAAGGAAATTTATGATAATCCCAAGCAAGAATTCCCTTTGCCTCCGAAAGAAATGGTTGACAGCAAAGAATGGGAGAATCCATTTGAAAAGAAAAGTATATCATGGGATACTGATTCTGACGACAGTTTGGGTGCTACTTATTTCAACTAATCAAATACAGTTACAAAAATATTGTTCTCTGTCACTTTTTAATAATAAATGAAAATGTATACTATTTAATGTATGTCGTTGTTTCAATAGCCATACTAGCTATTTAAGCAAATAAATGTCTACAATGTTGTCCTTGTGTTGCACAAATGCTACGAAATAATCATATGTTAATTGCTGTAAAATTCAGTTAAACAGTTAGAATTCTTCTCACATTTATGGCTTTTATACACTCAATTTATAAAGCTTACTAAAAGAACAAGAAAAACGATTTATTGCAGTAATTCATACTTGCCAACATTCTAAGTAATATTCTGTAAAATGTTAGCACTGCTCTTTTTTCCACACCGCCCTATTTTTAGAGTATTTTTCTCTACATTTAATTACGATTAAATAACAAGAAAAAAAAAAAAGACTGGAAAAAGGCGGGAACGCAGAATATTAATTTGGATATTGGCAGGTATGAGTACTTCCTAAGGCCAACTTTACACACAGATACGCAAGGACTGATTATCTCTCCATTCTTTGTGTTATCACATAGCAGAACACGGAAATGTAATTATTTTTAATTTTGTTTTAATGTTGTGGATGTAAAACCATTAGACAAACAGTATAATGTTGTCCACATGCATACCGCGAAAGCGGTATAGGACTGCTGAATTTACGCATTTCCTGCTTCTTTAGTGAATCATGCGCTGTAAAGTAAAAGCCTTCAGTAAAACACATTTAATATTTTTATGAGTGGGATACTTCATATTAGTGCCATAAAAACGACTGCAATTGAATACTTTTTTACGAATTCGTATACAATAAATTCGAGGAATTCAATGATCTTTTCATTGGCATATAATGTACTGATGCGCCGTTGATACTGACTTTTGAATTTTCAAACTTTTTGCTATCTTTGTATTTGAAAGTAGGGAAATGGAAGAAACAAGCTTATATACACACACATATATATATATATTAGTAATATCACACAAGCAGTTTACAATATACCACGTTATATGATTTGCAGAATTTCAAAAATTATATCTTTTTTTTTTTTTTTTTTTTTTTTTTTTTTTTTTGTGATTCATGCACAGTCAGGTAGCAGCTTTCAGTGGGATCCGGGAAGCGCACAAATGCGCTATAGTGACTGTTTTTTATTTTTTAGTGTAATGTTTTGTTAAGAATTCATGTACAACAAAGTAACGACAGCTAATTATAAATCGACAGCTAATTATAATTATAATCATATATATATATATATATATATATATGATAGATTACTTAATAAACTTTAACCTTAATATTTTAGCATTTAATAGATACATGTCAATACCAACACAGCAAAAATAATTCTGATAATAACACATTGCTAAACTATCACAAAAATGTTGCGATACATGTTAAGATCCAATAAGAGACAAAAACAATTTAAATTACTTACGATATATATATATATATATATATATATGTGTGTGTGTGTGTGTGTGTGTGTGTGTAACTTGTTCTCACATTACGAAGAAGCATTTACTTCATTTAAATTTTCGTGCTTTAATTTTATTTCAATAAAGCTTGCAAAGTTTTTATTTTATTTTGTTTATTTATTTATTTTTTAAAGGTTGTTATTTCTATTATAACTGCTTCGCGACGGCTGAAATTTTATAATTTCTCAATATTTCGATATTTACATATATAAATTTTGTAATTTCAATTTTATTTATACAATTTAGAAATAATTTGTTTTAGGGTATATTAAATTTATTTTGAATTTTTTCTCAAATATTGATTATAAATATCAAAAGATAATTAAGGTAATTACTGTAATAACTACTTCCATCTCAAATTTAATAGCCCTATAAATATGGGCGAGATTTCGACACATTTTCAGTTATTAAGTCTTTATATATTTTTGGGATCAGTATAAATCACTTCCAGAATCACGCCATAAGTATTTTGTTCTTAGCAATTCGTTTTCAGGCTATATTATTCTCCTGATTTTTGGGACACTTCGAACGTTTCTTTCCAAGTGGATGCGCAGTTAAAATAAATAAATAAATAAATATACCTAAGAATAAAAACGTACAGACATATTTTGTCGATTTTTTTTTTACATATTCACCAAATGGTATTTTTACTTTAATTTCTTTTGCATATTTACTTCATTAAGAGGCATTTTAATTATAAAAAACTAGCAGGCTACGCCCGCTTCGCTGGTCACTATTTTTAAATGAATCACTATAGTTAATGAATTCTCAAAATTGCATCAATTTTTATCATGCGAAAAAAAAAAAAAAAAAAAAATGTGATTGGAAAAAATGTCGCAACGGGTCCCCACTGCCCTTGGTAACGCAGGCAATTGTGCGCTGCGCGCGCGCATTTATCTTCAACACTCTTAATGAATCCCTATATTATCGTAAGGGAAAAACATAAAAAAAAAAAAAAATCTCCCATCAGTGGAATAATCGGTTCGGGCCACCACTGCCTGCGGCAGCGCATACAGGCGCGCAAGGCTCGCATGCTCCTTCACCTACCGTTCCCGCTCCTCCTAATTATTTTAGACTTTGAAAAATACTCGCAGTCGTTCTCTCTGGCTTTTAAACCTAAAAATACTAATTTCCAACATTTTATCTGAATTTCTTTATTTTTTCCCTGCGCCCTTCATAATAATTCTGTACTTTCGAAAATATCCGCAATCGATTTATCGAGCCTCAAAACCTAACAACACTAATTTTTAGCGCTCCAACTCTTATTTATATATTTTTGCCCTTTCACCTCCCCTTCCCGTCTATCCTAATAATTTTACAAATTCGAGAATATTCGCAATCGATTTGTAAGTATCAAAAACCTCTATGTACCAATTTTGAACGACCTAACTCTATTTTTTTTTTTTGCTCCTCCGTCCCCTCCTCCCGCCCCTCCTAATAACTTTAAAAATTCGAAAATATCCGCAATCGATTTGTAGGTATCAAAAACTTTTATGTACCGATTTTGAACGGTCTAACTCTAATTTTATTTTATTTTTTTTGCCCCTCCGCCCCCACCCTCCCCACACACATCTTTCTGACCCTCCTAATAACTTTACACTTTCAAAAATATCCTCATTTGACTTGCAGGTCTCTAAAACCTATTTGTACCAATTTTGAACGGTCTAAATATATTTCTATTTTTTATCCCATTGCCCCCCCTTTCCCCACCTGGGACGAATTTCTAAAATTAAAGAAATTAGTTTTTATGTATTTATGGGAGCTATATTTTAAAACAAAAATATCTTACACATATATTTACACATTCTTTATTTTTACCCCTGCGCCCGATCCCTTCCCGCCCTTCGTAATAATTCTGTACTTTCGAAAATGTCCGCAATCGATTTATCGGGCCTCAAAACCTAACAACACTGATTTTCAGCGCTCTAACTCTTATTTATATATTTTTGCCCTTTCCCCCCCTTGCCGTCTATCCTAATAATTTTACATATTCGAAAATATACGCAGTCGATTTGTAGGTATCATAAACCTCCATGTACCAATTTAATAACTTTACAAATTCGAAAATATCCGCAATCGATTTGTAAGTATCAAAAACCTGTATGTACCAATTTTGAACGACCTAACTCTATTTTTATTTTTTGCCCCTCCGTCCCCTCCTCCCGTCCTTCCTAATAACCTTACAAATTCGAAAATATCCGCAATCGATTTGTAGGTATCAAAAACCTTTATGTACCAATTTTGAGAGGTCTAACTCTATTTTTATTTTTTTGCCCCTCCCCCACCCCACACACACACCTTTCTGACCTTCCTAATAACTTTACACGTTCAAAAATATCCTCATTTGACTCGCAGATATCTAAAACCTATCTGTACCAATTTTGAACGGTCTAACTATACATATTTCTATTTTTTAACCCCATAACCCCCTTTTCCCGCCCCACCTGGGACGAATTTCTAAAATTAAAGAAATTAGTTTTTATGTATTTATGGGAGCTATATTTTAAAGCAAAAATATCTTACACATATATTTTTTTCTGTTTGCAATATAAAGGATTATTTCAAATCACGTTTTTGCCCCCTCTCCTCTCCTCTTGGGGGCTGAATTTCGAAAATTCCAGAAATTAGTTTTTAGGTATTTGTATTAGCTATATATTAAAGCAAAACTTTAACATATATCTGTTTTTCTGTTTGAGATATATAGGAGTATGTGAAACCACGCTTTGCGCATGTGAAATCACGTTTTGCCCACTTTTCCCCCCTGGGGACCGAACTTCTAAAATTCCAGAAATTAGTTTTTAGATAGTTAAATTAGCTATATTTTAAAGCAAAAATTTTACGGATATCTGTTTTTTTTCTTTGAGATATGAAGGTTTTTGTGAAATCACATTTTGGCCCCTACACCCCCTTGGGGGGCTAATTTTGCAAAATCGCTTCTTAGGGGGTGCTTACACTATATTTTCTATAATCTGACCCAGTTTCGAGTCAGTAACTCCAGTAGATTTTGCTGTGCGTTGATGAGTCAGTGAGTGAGTGGAAGTACTCTTTTATATGTATAGATAAAAGAAATATGATTAGAGAGACTATTTATATTTCTTTAACGGATCATTAGCTTTTAAGAGTGGAAGGCTGAGGCCACTACTCCGAATTCAACAATACTTTACATAACAAATGAATAATTTAAATATGTATAGTGATATAAATATTAATTATTATTTTCCTTATTAAATCGAATAAAACATTTCTGTGACACTTACAATTGCATTTAATTATTATCAATAAAGTTTTGATCCAACAAACTATGATGGCATTTTTCTCACTTGTTTTATATTGAAAGTGAAGTAAATATTGTAAATACACCTTTATGTGTAATGACGCATTTATTTATTTTACTTACTGCCTCTTCATTCGGGAAGAAATGCTGGGATTGACCTGTCCAGGTGATGAACTATCTCGGAAATGAAGTGTTGGGAACAAGATAGTAGGTGTGTAACGTCTCAGATAAAGCAATGTATTCAAAAGAAGAAATAAAGGATATATGACGTCACAGTTGCCTTAAAAAAAAATTGTTATCCACGGTGGAAAAAAAAAATCAAAATTTTGCCTGTTAGTACTTCAAGACTATTTGGTATAGTAACGATTTTTTTTTCTTTTTTAATAATAATAAAATCCAGATTCGAGATTTTGATGACAGAAGAACGAGTCGAAATTTCCTCTAAACCCATTGAGCTTCCTACAGAAGCTGTTTTTCAAGATTCATAACAAACCCATCCAAAAGCCTTTTAAAATTTCCAAAAAAATTGTCTGATGTCCCCGAAACATATTGAAAAGCCACCAGTTAACTTTAAGAATTATAGAAAACTGTTAAAAGAAGAAGAAGAAGAAAAAAAGAAACGAACATTTTTAAGATGTTTTTATTAAAACCTTTTGAGAAGCCATCTCTAAAACCTGTCGAAAAGTCATCACTAAAACTTTTTGAGAAACCATCACAACATCTGCGGAGAAGCTACCAACAGCACATGTACAGAAGCCATCACCAACACCTGTACAAAAGCTATCACCAGCACCTGTTCAGGAACTATCATCAGCACCTGTTCAGGAGCTATCACCAGTACTTTTTCGAAAGGTTCAGCAACACTTTTTCGGAAGTCATCATCCCAACACCTGCTCAAAAGTCATTACCAACACCTGTCCAGAAGCCCTCACAGAAACCTGTACAAAAGCCCTCACAATTTATGAATGATGAGATTTTCGGACACCATGATCGTTAATTGGTTTCTACATATAGTCGAGGGAAAATATGTCGTTTAACATTAGGTTTTGAAATAGCTAAAAATTCTTACAATTTGGACATATTAAAAGATAAGTAAAGATATAAAATGGTAAAGCTGTATTTATGCGGATATCCTGTTATATTCGAGGTGCAACACCGCAAATGGTGACTGCTCGAAATGTTTGTAAAAAAAAAAAAAAAAAAAAACGAGAGAGACAGAGACACACACAGAGAGAGAGAGAAAGATAAATGAAAAGAAAAGATAGTTGTAAAGAAACAGGCGGGCATCCAGGCTACAACAAGAGTGAACGTTAGAATAGAAACGAGTCGGAAGCAATAGTGGATGAAGAAAGAAGATGGGTTCATTATTATATTTTTTAAGTTTAATTATTCAAGCTAAATATGAAAAGGTAAAACATGTAAGAAAATGAATCGTTTCGAGAGTTTACACAGAATATCCAACAAAATTGTACCTATCTATGTTATTGATTTCATGCAATGATAGTCCAGTCAGCAACGAAATCAAATTGTATTTATCCTAAGGAGTATTGTATTTACCATATATTAGACAGCAACGCAACAGGGCTACTTTAATTCTATACGTTATCATTTTGAATTTGGTTAGTAATTTGGTAAGTTTTTTGGAGACACGCTTTCTGATACTTTTTTTTACAGTTTAGCATATCAACCACTTTTAACTTTGATTTTTAAATAAATTGCTAAAATCATATAGGCTTACATATGCTTAGTCTGAATGGTGTACTGATTACTGAATACATACTATTAAATTCCGTTTTAGTTAAATGCTTTTCTTTTTATAGGTTTTTAATGCAATTCAGATGGAATGGATTAAACTATGATTTGCCACTTCAAATAATTCTTTTAGATAAAATTAACTTTTACAAAAAAAAAAAAAAAAGAACTCAGAAGTTACACATTTTGCTTTGTGTGATGATTTCAACCTCTTCAGCTTAAACCTAAGAGATTTTTCCTCTTTAGAAAGCTCTTGCTTTTCCAGAGTTTGAATATTGCAACAAAAATTTAAAATATTAATCTAGATGGCTTTGTTATTGAAAATTCTGTTGGTCATTAAAGCATGGGAATTTTTAAGCATGAAAAAAAAAATATATATAATTTTTTGACCATACTGAATCTAATGATGATATTAAGAAGGTAATGAGATGAATGATAGTATACAACTTAAAGTTCAAGATAAAGTAGAAATGGTAGTAAAGTAAAAAAAAAAAAAAATCTTACGTTTATTACCAGTTTAAAATTTAAGATATTTACAGGTACTCAAGCACATGGTTATGTTAAACCAGTATGCTGTGGCTATAACACAATTTTCTTCTTATTTTCCTATACGAATTATTAATGAGAAAATTTTCCCCTGATGAATGCTTTAAATGTACACATTTCAATACTAAATGTCAAAAAAAGTCCATTTTGTGTCTACAGACGAAATCTGAGGAAAATACATTTTTTTTTTCAGTTCTTTCTTTTCTTCCTTTTCCTTCTCTCTCTCGCTCTCTCTTTTTTGTTAAAATTGAAAAAAAAATCGGTAACATTGTTTCAGATTATCGTAGATCTGTAGTTCAATAATTCGTTTTAAAGGTATTGATGAGTTCTTTTAAAAAGCACTCATATTATTGAACAATTACATCTCGAACAAGGGAGGGGAAGGGAGACACTTCCCTCTATATGGGAAGTGGTGCTTCTTCAAGTATATATATATATATATATATATATATTGGTTCATTATTACTGTTATAACATATAACATTTTAAATTCCACATTGTTAAATAAAAACAATTATTATTGTTTAAATTTTGATGAAATTTCGTTCAGTACTGCCATATTACAAGTTATAAAAAAAAAAAAAAAAAAAAAAAAAAAAAAAATGATAGTACCACCCGTTGAGAGGTGCATCGCGAAATGCAATCAGCACAAATTTAAGTCAACATACAACAAAATATCAAGTCTGATTGAATTTCATTCATTGGCTGTGAAATACAGTATCCAAAAAATTTTGTACTATACACATGCACACACACACAGATTTTTTTTTTTTTTTTTTTAGTAAAATTGTGTTTAAGCCATCTCAAACCGTGTAAATGCATTATAAACCGGAGGTCGAAAAATTTAACAAATCCATTATTTTCTTCTTTTATAAATAAAAGAAAGTTTTTCGAACTTCCATAGGAAAGAAAAAAAAAAATTCAGCGGAATAATATCTAGTGTGTTTTTTTTTTTTTTTTTTTTTTTATAATCGGTACTATTGTTTAAATTTTGATTTTAAGAAAATGTATTATGATTGTATGACTTTATTATATGTAAAACTTGTTAAACATTTATACTCTTTTAATAACTGTAACTTTATTTTATTATACTTTTGTACATGGGCATGAGTTTGGTTTAGGGTACTGTGCACCCGACTATTGTACACAGTTTGTAGATGGCGCTAAGGTTAATACCAATTCACTATTCTAGGATCCTTGGAGCGGTTTGAATACTTTATGTGGATGGTCTTTTAAAGGCGGTTCTAGTCTATATTCAAAGAAGTTTCAGAGAGAACCACGGAATACTTCGAACGGTTAGGTTGATCAGCGACCAGTTAGGCCACCATTTTCATTTACCAGCTTTGAGAGGATAGTCGGCAGTAGTTAAACTTCATTCATAAGATTCCGTTAATAAAATAAAATGAAAACAATAAATAAATAAAACACAAGCAAATTTAAATAATCAACAAAAACTATTTCAAGTTTAAAGAAAAAAAAAAAGAAAAAAGATATCTTTTATTTTTGGTACTTGCAATATTCATGTTGTATGTATGTTTCAACTACTATTAGCGTATTGCAGTGAACACTTTATAAAGATTTTATGGCTATTTTTTGTATACTGCACTTAAATTTAGAGGCTACATCTATAACCAGTGTTCAACATCACAATTAACATTTTTTGTTTATAATTGTACATCGAAAAATGCTAATTACATCTTTTTTACATTCGAAAGGTTAATTTTCCAGAGAACTTTAAATATGCCAGTAGTGGACCCCTCAAAGCCCGATAATGGATAGCTTTGAATTTTTTTAGAAAATACACAATTAAATCCTAAATAATTAAAAATGTGTATTTAATTAACAAATAATATTTTCTGTTTTCATAATGTTTTAAAAAAACGAAATAAGTATGTAAATTTGTATCGTAATTTGAAAAAAAAAAAAAAAAATCTCGAAAATTTAAACTTCTTTAATAACGTATTGTTGTTTTATTTAAAACTAGCAGGCTACACCCGCTTCACTGGTCACTCAATTTAAATGAATTTTAAAAAGAATTGAATCCCTATTTATTTTTTATATCACATTTTGGGCTTTGTAACATAATTAAAAATTCCTTTCAAGGTCAAAAAGTCAAAATAACATATTACTAATTAAATTAAATTAAAAATTAAAAATTTCTTTCATTTTGCACTCGTTTTGCAACAATGCTCTACGGTCTTATGTGAATGATTCTCAAGAAGGAACCAACAATTATTTACAAATTCAATGGATTATGTATGTGAAATAAGTACGCTGTAATTTAAAAATATCAGCTCTTAGAACTTCAAAACTGATAATTAAAAAAAAAAGTTATTCATTATTCTTTAATATTAGAGTGTATTTTGTTTAATATTGGACTCTTATTTTAAGATAAAAACAATCAAATGACATCGCGGTTTGAAACGTTTCAACGTAATATCTTTAAATCTAATAACTTGATGTATATAGTGTCCTTACAAAAAATGAACAGTTTTTAGAGTTTTTTTTTTTTAAAAAGTATAACGTCTATGCAGTGTCTTTAAAAAAATTTCCTCAGTTTTTACTAAAAAAATGACTGACTTTCATCACCAAAGCAGTTAAATCTAGACCAATCAAAAATAGGAGTGGTCCGCCCGGATGTGTTCCACCGACAAACTCTTATTTATATAGATGATTCTTAATTTATAAACAACATTTTAAACATAACCTTCTCTGATAATCTTACAAATACTAAATCTAGGCAGTCTTTTGTTTATTTTTATTTTTTCCAGATATTTGTTTGAATTCTGCGTATTTATAAGAAATGTAAATCTCTTCTAAAAATTTCGAACTATAATGTCTTATGAATATACTGACGTATTATGATGTAATTTTGAATGAAAGTTTTGTCCACTACTGGATCTAGCCTTAAACAGTACATGGGTTCCGGTAGCCTTTTTTTTTTTTAAGTACATTTCCTCTCTCTCCCTCTCTCTCTCTTTTTAATATAATAAATTATATATTTTATTCAAAATTTTGAGCATGTAAAAGAGCAACACTTAAACTATATTTTACAAAATTATCATTAAAATTTTAGAAAATACGGCCGTAGGTCCTGGCTTTCAAAGGCACTTCAGAAATATGGTGGATACTATTTCTCGAAGACAAATGCACTGCTGATCTTATTGTGATGTTGCATACTTCTGCAAAGTAGAATTGACATAGTGCTTGAACGAAGGACTTCTGTTTTTCGATTACAAATAATTTTACAAGGCTGTATATGTGATAAAATGTACCAACATTGTACTGTTTTTGTGTAAAGCCCTGCTAAAAATTAGTTTTTAGGTTGATTTCTTTAGAAATCGACCTATTGCAATCACTTCGCTTATCTATATATATTTATATCTATCTATCTATAATGAAAATCTTGTCATCACGATAACTCCCGAAATAATACTCGAAATCGAAACAAATTTGGACAGTGAACTAATCTTATAAATATCTTGGATGAGTTCGTTAACCAAGTTGCTCCGACTTTTTGTTTTCAAGTGGCAGCCACTTGAAAATTTCAAACCGACATTGTAAAAAGAATATTTACAGCAAGATTTCCTTGAATTTTGACGTAAATACAGGCCACATAAGGGTCTCAATGATGTTTATTAATGAAATTTATCCGTCATTTTTAATAAAGTGGTAGATAAATTAAATTAAGCGGGGCCACTTGAAATCACGCTACCACTTGAAAATTTAAAATCACAATAACTTCTGAAATAATACTCCAAATCGAACCAAATTTAGACAGTGTCTTAACTTATCTTATAAATAACTTAGATGAATTTGTTAACCAAGTTGCCCCGCCATTTTGTCTTCAAGTGGAGACGCTTGAAATTTTCAAATTCAAATTGTAAAAAGCGTATTCCTATTTTTTTTTTTTTTTTTTTTTTAAATTTTGATGTGTACATAGATTACACAAGTGTCTCAAATAACTTTATTAATGAACTTTATACGCCATTTTTGATAAAGTGGGGCATATCTTAAGTTAAGCGGGACCACTTGAAATCAGGCCACCACTTGAAAATTTAAAACGATGATAACTTCCGAAGTAATACTCCAAATGGAACCAAATTTGAACAGTGTCTCAACTTATCTTATAAATATCTTAAATGAGTTTGTTAATCAAGTTGCTCAGCCATTTTGTTTTTAAGTGCAGACCACTGAAAATTTCAAATTTTAATTTTAAAAAGCGTATTCCGAAATTGTTTGAATTTTGATGTAAATACAGACCACATAAGGATCTTAGTTAAGTTTATTGATAAACTATATCCGCCATTTTTAATAAAGTGGCAGATATCTTAAGTTAAGCGGGGCCACTTGAAATCAGGCTCCCGCTTGAAAATTTAAAATCACGATAACTTCTGAAAAAATACTCCAAGTCGAACCAAATTTGGACACTGATATCATATAATTATCGTGAAGGTTTTCACTGGGCAACTTGTCCCGACATCTTGTTTCTAAGTTCCAGACACTTGAAATCACACTGCCACTTGAAAATATGCCATCACGATAACTTTTAAAATACTATACTGATTCAAATAAAAGTTGGAGAGTAAACTTATGGTTAAAATATCTATAGGATAATTTCACCTGGTGACTTGATCCGCAATTTTATTTCTAAGTGGCGGCCACTTGAAAATTTGTTATTATGGTAACTTTAGTAATACAGAATCAATTCGCATCAAATTTGGGTAGTGGATTTATCATTCAAATATCTGAGATAAGTTCGCTGGGCATCTCACTCCACTTTTTTTTACAAGTGGTGCCACCTGAAAATTTCTTATGACGATAATTTTTGAAATACTGATTTAATTTAAACTAGAGCGGGACAATGAACTTATCGTACAAATATACTGGATGATCTCGATGGGCAAGTTGTTTTGCTATTTTGTTTCCAAGTCGCAGCCACTTAGACTGCCACTTGAAAATTTGCCATAAGAATAACTTTTGAAACACGGCAATGATTTAAACCACAGTTGGACAGTGAACCTATGCTTCAAATATCTTGGATGTGTTTGCTTGGCAACTTGTTCCACTGTATTGTTTCCAAGTGGCGGCCACTTTAAAATTTGTTATCACGGTAACTTTAGAAATACTTAATCAATTCAAATCAAAGTTGAAAAATGGATTTATCATTCAAACAACAAAAATTTAGAAAATTGAAGTAACTCGTGAACCAATCATGTTATTGCGTCCAACTTTGGTATATCGATAAAAAGTATTTTCACTCCAAAAGTCGCCAAATTTGGCGCCAAATCCATTATCTGCGTTACTGGATCTTTTTAATGCGTTTTTAAGAAAAATTAAGGCTATTTTAATGCTAAAACAAACTAGAAATGCAGAAAACTAACATTTTAGCAGCTTACTAAGCCTCTTTGAAAGAATTTCTACAAAAAAAAATTATTTTCAAATTTGCAACGATATCTTAGATGAGAAACTTTCTCTGCCATTTTGGTCAAAGTGGCAGCTACTTAATTTTTCAACACGATGACTTTTGAGATTTTGAATTAATTTGAACTATATATGTACAGTAGACTTATCTCACAAATTTATTTCATATATTTGTCAACTTAACCCAACATTTTGTTTCCAAGCGCCAGCCACTTGAAAATTTTAAATTCACATAAAAATGTATTTATCTGAATACTGAACTGTGTCCACATGAGCCAGCAGTGAGTTTGTGCTGTCCACTTCTTGTCTCAATGACATTTTAGGTTGATTTCTTTAGAAATCGACCTATTGCAATCACTTCGTTTATCTATCTATATATATATACACTGATGGAAAAAAAAAATCCCAACACCAGGAAGGAGCTGTGCTAGATAAACGAAATTTGGTAGGCGTGTTTATACATCTGAAAGATGACGTCGATTCAAATTTCGAGCTACGCGCATAAGTGTGGCGCTAGTAGCGACACTATGAACATGCAAATGAGGTTTGCTTTAAATAAGCGCTGTAAAGTTCGTGATCGTTATTTACAGTTGAGATTTGACGTAGTGGGTTAATGTTAGTCAAGGATGCCTCTAAGAAGACGAAGAAGCCATTATCAACAGCTCACTGAGTTTGAACGAGGTCGTGTAGTAGGGCTACGAGAAGGTGGGTTTTCTTTCCGCGATATTGCAGAAAGACTTGGCAGGAATGTATCCACTGTGCATGAGTGTTGGCAGCAGTGGTCAAGGGAAGGTACTGCCTCAAGAAGACCGAGTTCCGGGCGGCCACGTGGCACTACTGAGAGGGAAGACCGCCGTGTTCGGCGTATGGCTGTGGCTAATCGTACTGCGCCTGCAGCTGAAATTCGAGCTGCAGTTGGCACCACAGTGACGCAACGAACTGTTACAAATCGGTCACTTCAAGGACAGCTCCGAGCCAGACACCCTGTAGTGTGCATTCCACTGACTCCAAACCACTGCCGTTTGCGACGTGAGTGGTGTCAAGCTAGAGCTCATTGGAGGACGGAGTGGAGATCTGTTGTGTTTTCTGATGAAAGCTGGTTCTGCCTTGGTCGCAGTGATAGCCGTGTGTTGGTTAAAAGGAGGCCAGGTGAACGCCTGCTAGCGACCTGTCTGTGGCCTAGACACACAGGGCCTACTCCTGGAGTTATGGTTTGGGGAGCAATTTCGTATGACAGCAGGAGCACTCTCGTGGTTATCCCACGCACCCTGACTGCAAATTTGTACGTCAGTCTAGTGATACAACCTGTTGTGCTGCCATTCATGAACAGCATTCAAGGGGGTGTTTTCCAACAGGATAACGCTCGCCCTCATACCGCTGTTGTAACCCAACATGCTCTACAGAGTGTCGACATGTTGCCTTGGCCTGCTAGATCACCAGATCTTTCTCCAATCGAGCACGTATGGAACATCATTGGACGATAACTCCAGCGTCATCCACAACCAGCATTAACCGTCCCTGCATTGACCGCCCAAGTGCAACAGGCATGGAACACCATCCCTCAAACTGATATCCGACACTTGTACGACACAATGCATGCACGTTTGCATGCTTGCATTCAAGATTCTGGCGGTTACACCGGTTACTAATGTACCAACATTTCACATTTGAAATGGCTCTTCTCGCCAATGGCTCTACCTGTGATCGTGAAACTTTAATCAATTAAATATGTTACCTAGACAAATGTATTGCTGAAATTTCATTACTGTACAATAATTTTTTCTTGGTGTTGGGATTTTTTTCCATCAGTGTATATATCTATAATGAAAATTTTGTCATCACGATAACTCCCGAAATAACACTCCAAATCGAACCAAATTTGGACAGTGAACTGATCTTATAAATATCTTGGATGAGTTCGTTAACCAAGTTGCTCTGACTTTTTGTTTTCAAGTGGCAGCCACTTGAAAATTTCAAACCGACATTGTAAAAAGCATATTTAAAGCAAGATTTGCTTGAATTTTGTTGTAAATACAGGCCACATAAGGGTCTCAATGAAGTTTATTAATGAAGTTTATCCGCCATTTTTAATAAAGTGGCAGATATTTTAAGCTAAGCGGGACCACTTGAAATCACGCTACCACTTGAAAATTTAAAATTACTATAACTTCCGAAATAATACTCCAAATCGAACCAAATTTAGACAGTGTCTTAACTTATCTTATAAATATCTTAGATGAGTTTATTAACCAAGTTGCTCCGCCATTTTGTTTTCAAGTGGAGATCACTTGAAAATTTCAAATTCAAATTGCAAAAAGCGTATTCCGATTTTTTTTTTTTAATATTTTGATGTATACATAGTTTGTACAAGTGTCTCAAAGAACTTTATTAATGAACTTTATCCGCCATTTTTAATAAATTGGCGGATATCTTAAGTTAAGCGGGACCACTTGAAATCAGGCTACCACTTGAAAATTTAAAACATGATAACTTCCGAAATAATACTCCAAATGGAACCAAATTTGAACAGTGTCTTAACTTATCTTATAAATATCTTAGATGCGTTTTTTAACCAAGTTGCTTCACCATTTTGATTTCAAGTGGAGACCACTTGAAAATTTAAATTATAAAAAGCGCATTCCGAATTTGTTTGAATTTTGATGTAAATACAGACCACATAAGGATCTCAATGAAGTTTATTAATGAACTGTATCCGCCATTTTTAATAAAGTGGCAGATATCGTAGGTAAAGCGGTGCCACTTGAAATCAGGCTACCACTTGAACATTTAAAATCATAATAACTTCTGAAATAATACTCCAAATCGAACCAAATTTGGACAGTATCTTAACTTATCTTATAAATATCTTAGATGAGTTTTTTAACCAAGTTGCTTCACCATTTTGATTTCAAGTGGAGACCACTTAAAAATTTGAAATTCGCATTGTAAAAAGCGTATTCCGAATTTGTTTGAATTTTTATGTATACATAGACCATATAAGGGTCTCAACCAAGTTGATTAATGAACTTTAATCGCCATTTTTTGGAAAGTACCGGATATCTTAGACTAAGCGGGCCATTTGAAATCAGGCTCCCACTTGAAAATTTAAAATCACGATAACTTCTGAAATAATACTCCAAATCGAACCAAATTTGGACAGTGATATTATCGTATAATTGTCTTGAACGTGTTCACTTGGAAACTTGTCCTGACATCTTGTTTCTAAGTTGCAGTCTCTTGAAATCACATGCCACTTGAAAATATGGCATCACGATAACTTTTAAAATACTAAACTAATTTAAATAAAAGTTGGATAGTGAAGTTATCGTTCAAATATCTAAGATAAGTTCACTTGGTGACTTGATCCGCAATTTTATTTCCAAGTGGCGGCTACTTCAAAATTTGTCATTATGGTAACTTTAGTAATACTGAACCAATTCGCATCAAATTTGGATAGTGGATTTGGATGATTTCGCTGGGCAAGTTGTTTCGCTATTTTGTTTCCAAGTTGCAACCACTTAGACTGCCCCTTGAAAATTTGCCATAAAATTAACTTTTGAAACACGGCTCTGATTTGAACCACAGTTGGACAGTGCACCTATGCTTCAAATATCTTGGATGTGTTTGCTGGGCAACTTGTTCCACTGTATTGTTTCCAAGTGGCGGCCACTTGAAAAGTTATCACGGTAACTTTTGAAATACTTAATCAATTTAAATCAAAGTTGAAAAATGGATTTATCATTCAAATAAGAAAAATCTAGAAATTCCACTTAACTCGTGAACCAATCACGTTATGCGTCTATCTTTGGTATATCGATAACAAGTATTTTCTCGCCAAAAGTCGCGAAAAAAGTCGCCATGTGGGAAAAGTCGCCAAATTTGGCGCCAAATCCATTACTTGCCTTATTGGATGTTTTTAATGCATTTTTAAGGGAAAATTAGGCTATTTTAAGGCTAAAACAAACAAGAAATGCAAAAAACTAACATTTTATCAACTTACTAAGCCTCTTTTGCAATAATTTCTACAAAAAAAAAAAAAAAAAAAAAAAAAAAAAAAAAAAAATTCAAATTTGCAACGATATCTTAGATGAGCAACTTTCTCACTGCCATTTGATCCAAGTGGCAGCCACTTAGTTTTTCAACACGATGACTTTTGAGATTTTAAATTTATTCGAACTATATGTGTACAGTAGACTTATCTCACAAATGCATTTAATATATTTGTCAACTTAACCCATCATATTGTTTCCAAACGCCGGCCACTTGAAAATTTTAAATTCATACAAAAAGGTATTTATGAACCGATTTGTTAAAAACTCCATATGTGAATAGCCTACATCAATATTTCTACCAAATCCATTAATAATTTAAAGCCGCCATTTTGAAACAAAACTACTTGATAAGAAAAAAGAAATCAACCTACCCTTCCGAATAAGCCGGAAGGACTTGTTTTGATACCAAGAGCGGAGACCCATAAAAATGTTATATGTTAATGCAAGATTAAAAAGTTAGAACAATAAATGAAATCTGTATTTTTAGTCACATGAAAGCAAAGGGTATAAGAAATCACTTAAAAATAAGCAGATACATAGCAAACAAACTGAATTTTTTGTTGAAAACTACATTAAAAAAAAAACCAGACAAATGACAGAAAGTTCTTTCTTTCTTTCTTTTTTTTCTCCTTTTTTTTTTTTTTTTTTTAATTCACTCTTATATGGTTGAAAAAGTATTGTTTTGAGGTTAAATTTTCAAAATTGAGTTTTTTGTTATACTTACACGGTTTGAGGTCGCCTAAATCCGAAAAGTATGTTTTTAGCGGTTGGTCTCTGTGTGCGCCTGCTATTAGTATATCTCAAGAACTAATATCAAGAAGTCCAAACTCGGTATTCAAAATATGTATCATATAGGGGTGCTTGAACTAAATTTTTCATTGAGATCAAGCAAATGGTTCGTGTACAGGAATATCCAAAAGAATTCCAATGCGTTATGTCTATGGGCAAAATTTTTGGTAGGACAATTTAATATCTATAGGCTGCACTAAACCAAATGAAACGAATTTATACTTTTAATAATATGCATAAAAGCTTGTTTCGTTTAGAATATTGTATGAAAATTATTCACCAATTGTTTGTAGTGCTACCCAAAAGATCAAGAATTTAGCGGAATTACACCTGGAGATTGAGAGAAGTGCATTTACGGTTGTGCTGCGTGTTACTAATGTAGGATTATGCTTAAGAACACAATGTGGTATTCTTATAATTTATAGAAAACATACAGGGCTATCAATAATTACATGAAAACATACTTTTTCAATAAATGTAATTCATGGAAGTGATTTACAACAAATTACCTTGTCTAAGAAAATTTGTTATCTTACCACGTAATCTACAATCTGTCTTTAGCATTGAAATACAGGAAAAGAGACAGCCGTGTGAGCGCCCCACCCAGGGTCCAACTAGGACTTTTGGAGGCCCTGGGCAAAAGTTTTATATGGTGCCCCCCCACACAAGCATACACAGTTAAATAATTTTTTAAGTGTATCATGTCTTATACGATTTTTATATGTAATGGACATTTTGAATGTTATAAATAAAATTAAATTATTGTGCATCAATCATAAAAATATATTTCTTTTAACATAATTTTTAAGAAAAATAAAATTGAGAAAAACTTTCTTTGAAGCACAACAAAATATCAGATTTATCTATAGTATTTTAAACATAAAGCGACATGGGATTTGGATGCTTTCATACACACAATATCATCGAAACCAGAATTAATGGATTTTAAGAGCTAACTTTTCTAAAATAGGCATGCAACATGGGTACATTTCCAAAATTAAATTACAACTCCGAAAAACACACTGTCTTTTTTTTTTTTCTTTTTTTTTTTTTCTTTTTTTTTTTTTTTTTTTTTTTAAGCATTTTTAATTAATTTTTCGTTGCTAGAAAGAGGGGAAAAAAAAGAGTGTGTTTATACTTATTTATTATTCTACGGCAAAGAATAAGCTCTCAGATCATAGCCGTTTAATAAATTCAAATCCACACTTAAAATATAACTAGTAATTATTTCAAATGTTTCACACTATGACTATGAGCTAGGAGTAATGTCAGAAAACATTTTACTAGCAAATTTGTCATTTGCTAAATTTTTGATGAAAAAACACAGCCGATCTACATGTGAACTTTTCTTTAGTTAAATTCACACTTTAGAAGTATTAAGGAGGAAAAATGCAAAACAGACTAAAGTGACTGAACCTACGTAGATATTGTAGCTTATTAGTATATCTAATTTAGCTTAAGAATTTTCGAATAATGTTAATAAAAAAATCGTAATTTACTGTTTACAGTTTTTTATAATTTAACATAAAAACAGTGAAAATTTTTGAAACATCATGTGTAGATTTGGTGCCCCCCCCCCCCCAAATTTGAGTGTCCTGGGTGCCCATGCCTTAACCTGGCCCTGGTCACATAAGATTTTTTTTCAGTTAAATTGGTAGTGTGTGGTAGTGGTTAAGGCGGACTGACTTCTCGAGTGTCCTAGGCATGTGTGGAAGGACTTCCGTAGAGGTCTTTCTAAAGTGTCCTAGCCAGTGGCGGGTCCAGAACTTAACTTTTGGGGGGAGGGGGGCTAAAATTTTTCAAGATGTTATTCTAGATCAATGAAAAATTTACAATCGTAGTATTAGTGTGCATGATGTGAAGTCATGATTTATGCAAAATAAAAATATTAAAATGTGATTTATAGAAATAACCTTCAAAGAACGTAATGTTTTGATTTTTTTTTTTTTAATACCCCTGTACAAACCAGTTTTTGCATTTACCCCATTTTAATTTGGGTACATACCATAGTAAACTTGAATTACGTACATCAATTTCAAGAAATTCGGTGAATATTTACGAAAGTCAGGGGGCTCACAGGCAGACGGACAAAAACACAGATATAGACTAATTCATATAATAACCACTCTTAAAAATCGTCAGAAACTGTTAAAAACGATTAATGCAAACGAAAAGGCAATTACAGCAATTTCCATTTATAACCATTAATGTAATTGAATATTTTTTGTGGCGCAGTAAATCTTAATGCTAATCATACTACATTCTATAGAAAGCATCCCCCCCCCCCCTTTCTTTTTTTTCCTTTCTTTCTTTCTTTCTTTTTTTTTTTTTTTTTTTTTTTTTTAATGCATATATATTGTTAACGTCAATATTTCATTATGATTTCGGCGAAATAAAAGTGTTATAATATGATTTATAGAAATATCTCTCACAGGATGCAATGCTTTGAAATTCTTTTGGGTATCCCTGTAGACAAACCAGTGGCAGTATTTACCCCACTTTCAATAGGGAGTATCCCATAGTGAACTTGAACAATGTACAACAATTTCAAGGAATTCCATGAATATTTACGGGATTTAGAATGTGGAAAGACAGATAGACAAACTGAAATCATAAACACTTTTCAACGTTGTTGGTAAGTGTTAAAAAAGAAATATAGTGAAACGTAAGAATGCTAAGCATGATGCTATAAAAAATGGCCCTGTAAAAAGATCACCTTTTACTAGAAGTCGTTAAGAAATTATAATTCAGGCAAAAAATTGTGAATGAAATGCATTCAATTATTCAAATCTATATTATTTGTCTATACTGCTTTGTAATAAATCATTAATATTAGTTTCAATTTTAAGTGCTTTTTTGGAGTAATTTTGTTTCTAAGAATTCTTTTGTATCCTAGATCAAATTGATCAACTTAACATCATTTCTAAATGAATAAAGGGTTCCACTGAAAATTCTTGGTAAAAATAGTAGGTTTAGCTTGTAATTTTTAATCAAACCTATGTATAATATTTAAATTTTACTTTTTAAATTCAACAGTGCTACTCATTTTAAAAGTTTTTAAAATTATTACTTGAATATTGGTAGGATACAAAATTTCCTTTTCTGAATTTCACCTATAATATGCACATTAAAAACTAAAATGTTTTATTAAACAATTCTTTTCTCTATCAGTAAATTCACAGGAAGTATCTGCTATAATTACAAAATTGGAGAGCAGTAAGATCAAGGCCGTAGGTAAGAGGAAGAGGAAGGGATTTTAAACAATCCCCGAAATTGCAGATTTTTTGAAGTTTTTTGAAATAAACTTCACTTTTAACACTCAAAATTGTGTACTACAGTTTGAAACACCCTCGAAATTCTTTTAACTAAGGCCTTGATAAGAGAGTTCTTTGAAAGGAGTTATGTCGAAAATTGGTCAGTTCATATAAAGAGTTAAACAATATTACCTGCTCTGGCAAAACGTGACCCTTAACAAGCATATGCATTTGTACATGGGCATTGAATCAATGTAAATGAGAAGTAAAGCAAAAAAGAAGATTTTGGGAGCGAGAAAAATGGACACTTATAGGAGGTGGCCGTTAAATAGAGGTGGCCTTTTATAGAGGTTTTTGATTGCTGATGTTTATTGAACTACGGCAGAAAATTATTTAAAATGATTTCACTGAAACTATTATTCAACCATTACAATGTTAATTTAATTTGTTTTTCATTAATTATAAGTTTTGCGAATGTCAATATATATATATGTATATTGGGGGAAGGGGGGGGGGAGGGCTCTTAGAACGTTTAGTCATGCGAATTTTGGACAGAATTACAGAAAACTCTGGTTGGCAATCCTACGAGCACGACCAGTATTTTAACATGACTTTTCATTTACACTAATGTTATTCTAAAACTGATGGGTTTAAATTAAATATTTATAGTTTAATAGCAGATGATGTAACACCAATCCTAAATTCTGCTGGCATCTATGCAAAAATTAGAAAAGCCGTTTTCAAAATTTAAATTCACAAGTGTTTGCTATCTTTACTCTGTCCTTTACTATTTTTCTTGCTAAGATGTTTATTTCTAGAATACTCTTTCTCTGTGTAAAATCCTTTAGTAATATCACTAAAGCTAAAAATTATTACAGTTTCCTATAATTTCCATGAAATAATTTTCGCATGTTACAAAAGGTAAATAATATATTACAATAAAAATTTTGTGACGAAAAAAAATTATCAAAGTATTTTCAGAATTATGTTCGTTCTTTTTTCGTGCTGCCATCTATAAATCTGCTTTAAACATAATTTTCGTATACATTTAATATTCATAAACATGCTGAAATTAAAATAATACTATTACTAATAATTTATTTTAAATAAAGAAGAACAGTAATAGATAATGTATTTTTTTAAATATTAAATACTCGTAAACTTTAGCTATCCGCAAAAATCTTAAAATAGTTTCTAATATTTCATTGCAGAATTACATTACATATAAATAACTACAGATGGCAGCACTATACATGTGACTAGAAAAATAATTCAACTGGTATTGGTAATCAATAATTAAAACTCAATGTTTAAATATATTATAGACATAGCTTGTAAAACAGGAGCAAGTGAAAAAAAATACGTGTTTAATATAATAATAAAAAGTGACTTACTAGAACTAATTAGAAGTCTAAAAATTTCTGCCATTCTTCATAATTCACTTAACTGAAATAGATTTATGAATGATTTTATAAATAATAATAATTATTACTTTTTAATAATCTTCTATTAAATGATTTATTAATTGCTTGTAAATTCATAAAACATTATACAAGATTTAAAATTTTATTTTGAAAATAAATATATTTTTAATGAGCACAAGACTATAAGAATTTAAAATATCCTTTTAATGACTATAAATCGTCATAGTAGGAGAATGAAGGATTTTAAAATAAACGAATAAATAAAATGTAATTTAATAGAAAAATTTGCATTACATTTTATGTATGCCTTAGAATACTTAAAATGAAAAAAAAAATATATATATTTTATTATTCTTTACTTTTAAATATTTTTCCCCTATCTATTTTTCCATTCTGCAGGTTTTTATAACTTTGTAATATCTAACTGCATTTGACGTTTTTTTTTATTTATTTATTTTATTTTTTCTTTTGACGGTTCTAAATTTATTTTTTACGTTAATAGTATATAAAAGTAAGAAAAGTCCTTAAATAAGTAAAAGAGAAAATTATAATAAGGTTTTTGAATATTTTTCTTTATATATAACGTTGTTTAATTTAACGCTAACGCTCTTCAAACAATTTGAACACATAGATCATAATGATAAAGACATTTTCGTTATATCCCTGTAAAATTCTACAAGTGTTGGATTCCAAAACCCGTATTCCACTGTTTTACCGTTCTTATTTAGTTCCCTGATAATACGTTTTATTTTCGACACAGGCAGAGATTCAGAATAATGTTTAAGTGCTATTGCCTCTAAGGCTGATCTAGAATAAAAAAGAATGACGTCTTTATTTAAAGACTTTTCTTACTTTTATATAACCGTTAATTACTTAACTTTCGGAAAGTCAAGTAGAGTCACTCCAGATTATTTTTTTTTTCCTCGCACATAATTTTGCATTTTTATAATTTTATGGCTTCATTAAGGAATGTTATATGAATGATTTTCTTTAGGTTATATTCTGTTTTCGCTCGCACGATATAATTAAATTTTGATACAAATTTTGAGCATTTCTTTAACTTCTACACTATTAGAACAAATAGCGTAGACTAACTCACCCCGATATCGGGCCAGGTTGACCCAATCGGCTTGGTGTGAGTTTGAAATGAAGTCTTTTTAAAGAACTCAATTCTAGATTTCAAATTTGACACAGACAAGAAAACCGCATGTACTTCTGCATCAAAATCTGAAAAACGTTGACTCATTGGAGCATACTCCGAGGAGAAATTACAGTATATTACCTGCACCAGCCACATTATTTATTCTGGAGCCATCTGTAAACACACGAATCCATTCTGGTTCAGGATAAGTTTTATCCAGTAGTAATAAGGTACTAATTTTCAGGATAATATCTAGTGTGTCTTTTTTTCTACATTCACCTACTTTTAAATTATGTTAATTATTCTATAAATTCCAGCGGGTTAACAAGTACATTAGAACTCTCACCAAGAACATTTAAATTACAATCATCCAAATACCTTTCACAAACCTCAATCCTCAACTGAAGAGATCTGAGCTTTAAGAATAGCCTCTTGTCGGTTTTGTATCCAATTTGTTCACTGGGATGCCTTTTATCTTTCCAGTGTGCTTGTTTCTTTATCTCAACGACAATAGGAATGCTTCAAGTATAAAATTGTAGTGCTGCAATTTTTGGGTTGATACAACAACTTCTGTGATTGTATCAACCCAGTCCATCATATTGATTATATGAAGGACTCAATTCTGCCTTCTGAATTGTAGTATCTATAATATTGGTTTATGACCCAATTCTAGAAAATCAAACGGGAATTTCTTGCAATACAATGGATTTGTGATATTCATAATACTGTTTTACCAACTAAAAACACAGCTGCCAAACTTTTTAATTTTTAAATAAAAATTTTCACCACTGTCTTTAAAAAGAAATCCGTTACGCATATTTTGGACGATTATACAACTATTAAATGAGGAGCAAACATTCAAACCATGTTTTCTCAAAAAAAAAAAAAAAAAAAAAAAAGAAAAAAACTGAGTGAGTTAGTGATTTTTCTTTAAACTTAACATAAAAATTGTATGTCTACATATCTTCCTAGATATGTCTACATATTTTCCTAGTATCTAATATTAGACCTAAACAAACGATAATTAGGTTTTAAGTTTAGTTATTTTATAATTTACTAGTTTTTGTGTTGCTGGAAAAATTGCACACGAAGGAAGAAACACGGTTCGAATGTTTGCTCCTCAAATATCTATAAAAACTTTCTGGTATGAAGTCTCCCTTGAAAAACGGGAGAGTCGGCACCTATGTAAAAAAGTATAGACGAGAAATTATCGATTATTTCTTTTATTTAGTTTATTTATTTACCCTATACCTATTGCTCGGAAGTCAATAGTTCTAGTTTAGGGAATAAGGAAATGACTGCATATTTGTTCTAGATGAAAGCGGTATATTGTTTTTCTCACTGCAAATTCTGGTTTTCATAATGTGTACATAAATTGATTTTTGAGACCTTCTCCATTACAGCTAGCCATTGGAGATCCTATGGGGCATGTTGGGTCGCCGGGTAAACGTACCCTATGCAAAATGGGCCAGCTAGCCCATATCACCATTTTTATTTTTCATGAGTGTAAGGAATTCTTTTGAATGCATTTCAGTAAACAATTACATACTACAATAACTATGAACAATAATCTTTTCCAAAACTATTTATCAAAACCTAAAATGTAATTTAAAAATAAATAAAAAGCGATTATTTGGTAGAGAGGAAATTTATTTACCCTACCAAAATTTCAAAAATTCTCGCTCTCCCTTAAATGGACGCTACTTCTTCAATGATATTGATGTGGGAGAAAGATGACGGGTCAACACATACTTGGCTGCAATGAAAATGCCACCTGATGGAAAGTTAAAAAAATATTGCCACTGGGCCATGAAACGTGTCCCTATGGCTGTCTACCGTAGCATATGGTGTATTTATGCTTTGATTTACTTTCAAATACCAGTGTTAAGGGAATTTTCGGTACTGTGCATTTTTATTAGATAAATAAATAAATAACATATTTTAAATTGAGGTTAGAACATGTGTTTAGTAAATAAATTTCTGTCTGTGTGTCTGTTATCAGCGTATCTCAAGAACAAATAGCAGCAGAAATTCCGTATTCTAATTCGGTATCATATAGTCATGCTACATTAATTTTTTGTGAAATCAAGGGAATGGTTCGTATACAAGAGAATTGAAATACATTACGTCTATGGCGAAATTGCATGTAAGTAGAGTTTAATATTGATAGGCTGCACTAAAACAAATAAAATAAAGAGATATTTTTTATATGGATAAAAACATGTTTATAGTGTAGTATGGAAAACATTCGCTGTGTGTGTTCATTTACAAGGCACAAAAGTGAACTAGAATATATTGGGAAATCACTTGGAAATTGATGGAAGTTGTGCTTTGTGTTATTAATACAGTCGAAACTCGTTAACGTGAATTACTTTTAACATGAACTGTTTCCACAACCCCTCGCCAAAATGAAGATTAGTTTCTTAATTACTGATAGCATGAAATACTATTGCATAGTATACATATACTGAATTGCATATGAAACAATGTCTGCAAATATCATCCTAACCCTTTAAGAACCTGATGTTTTGGGTTATTTTTAAAAAATGTAGGCGTGGCTTTTAAATTTAAAATTTTTAACAACTATATTTTTCGTGCAAAAGATTACATAAAAAGATATACGTAATAATAATGCTGTTTCTGATTGATGCACTTAAAGCACTGATTGTATTAATACGACTATTGTGTATGATTTTGTGAAATGATGGATTGTGAGAGATTTAAAACTTTATAAAGTAGGCGGGGTTACAAATGACCAAAAACCTAAACTACACATGATAAGTCGATAATTCTCATACATGGCGGTAAGTGTTAAGAAACACCAGAATGTATCCGCACCTTTAAGGGTTAATATGATGTTTGCAGTCATGAGTTACTATGTATTCCTTATTCCTTCAACTGTTATTTTTATAAACTTAAAGTTTGTAGTTCTACGTTCGCACCGCCCGCATCTATTAAAAATTAACCCGAAACATCCAGTGATAAGTTTTAAGACTGATAAGTTTCACCCGTACCATAACATACTGTATGGGCGAAAGTTATCTGAGTAATTTGGAATGAACTTTTAAATTTAATAACAGCTTTGGATTCTATATAAATAATATATGCACAATATTTAAAAGTGAATTTAAGGGAATCGGTAGCCCTTCTCACACAGAATTATTTGTAAAATAAATCTAATCCAAACTCTAATTTAAATTGTTTTTAGCCTATGATTATATAACAATATTCGTTATCTTACCACTTATCTACAATCGGTTTTTAAAGTATTGAATTTCAGGTTAAGAGAATGTCGTGAGAGTGCCACACCAGGCTGTTTAATTTTATTTCCTCATTTAAAAACGTTAAAGTGATAGTTGTGTAGAGTATACACAAGTATCACTTTAACGATATATCACGCATGCGTCATGCGGATATCATTCACTCCTTTTGGTTTTAACGATTACCGGCTATCACTGGATGAAATGCTGGACTAACGGAAACCTGTAAGGTCAATTGTAGTACATTCTTAGCTGAGTTCGTGATAATCGTGGCGGCTGTGATAAATCGCCAGCTGAAAGATTTCATTATCGGTTTGGAATTGCATGCTTTAAATCGATGTTTCGCGATGTATCGATGTATCGCCCAGTCCTAGTGTAGACCTGCTAACTATGCTAGTTTATCCGTAATGATATTAGGCCCCGCCTTTTTTTTACACCAGAATAGTTGTAGAGTAATATTCTGCAATATGTTCTCATGATTAAATAAGAAGACTATTGCTCTACAACTATTCTGGTGTGAAAAAAAGGTGGGGCCTAATACCATTACAGATAAACTAGCATAGTTAGCAGGTCCACTTGTGTTAGCAAAAAATATTTGTTAAACGTTCAACATTTCATTCTGAAAATATAAAGGGAGAAAATGTAGGGGAGACCGGGCTAGCTATCATAGATTTTGGTTTTTGATTTTCCTATTTTTTAGTACAATACCTAGAGAAATCCTCATGAATGTATCGGAAAGCCTAACTCTTTGGCTACATAATCATGTAAGATCCATCAATTAAATATTTGTTTAAGCGATCAAAAACAATTTTCCTATGTGCTTTTCTATGCGAACTAACCCTGTATGCGAGGTCAGTTGGCATACCCATAGGGATGAGTTGGCATAACGTAATATACAAATTTATTGAAGGTTGATCCACATTGTTCATATATGTATATATTTTTTTAGTTTGATCGTTTTTTTTTGTTATCAACTTACTTTTTTATAAACAGCATAAAGATTAAGATCATGATTTGACAAATATTTAGTTAAAAAAAAAAAAAAGGTATTAAGTGCTCATCTTTTAAATACGAATTATTGTTAGCGCTTCAATAATTTTGCTGCCGACTGTAGGTAGAGATACTTAAACAGAAATTAGCAAATTTCAAGAAAAAAAAAGTTTGATTTTAATATTATTAAATTAAAAGATTTTGCTTAAAAGTAAAATAAATCTTGCTTAGTATCACAGCTATCTATTGTTATTCAAATCGAATTAATTAAATGTTTGCGAAACTGCGAAACTGGGGCGGCTTTACGGGCTACCTAGTTGTCCAACAACTTTACGCCCTGGAGAATCATGATTGGACATAACTGTGTCAGGAGCCATAAAGTTAAAAAATATCTCGAAAGGGAGATGGGAAGAAAGCCTTAAGCTTAAGGCACCTCACCACAGATGAAAAATGAATTAACGCAGAATCACAAAGCGACGACAAGAGTCAAGAGAGCAACTAGGAAAACGGTGGAAGAAGCCGGGGAAAAGCCCCCATAAAAGGGAAAAAAAAAAAAAAGGCACATTTCAGAAACCGTACAAGAGTAAAAAATAAGATTACACGGAAACATGAAATTAGGTAATTTTTTCTTAAGAAAAAAAAAAAATATATATATATATAAGAATAATTTAGGCACATTAAGAAGTCTATAAAGACTTACAGGAACCTCATTAGAAGAACCGATTTTTTTTTTTTTTTTTTTTTTTTTAATATATAAATTAAAGTTTGAACTTAAAAACAATTTTGAATTAATAAGATTGGAAGCAATATGCATGGGAATATTGAATACCAAAAGGGGAAAGGCGAGAACAACTAACAAAATATTGAGGATGAAGAGAAAGAAGAAAGTCTTAAACTAGAGGCACCTCACCAGGAGAGAACCACGAGATTAATTTTCGCTAGTGGGAGTAAGTTCATTAGCGAGTTGATCAAATTCCTGTATTATAACATCCATTTTTTTTAATTAGGTCTTTAAATTGTTTGATTTTATTAGATATGTTTTTTATGCAGTTTATCAGTTTATTAAATTTAAGTATTTCTTGTATATCTTTGAAAATATTTAGAATTTCCTTAAGATCCGTTTTAGAATTTTGGGTATTATGGGTGGTGCTATCACCAGGAGAATTTTTTGGAAGTTCAGGGAATTCATTTTGGTTAGTGATATAATTATAATTATCTAAGATTTCTGAACCAATGAGTTTAGTTTGATTTTTGCGGATAATTTCCTCATTAACATGAAAGTTGTATTTGTTTTTCTGATTGAATTTTTTGTAAAGTGGATGCTTAATGCAACCACTAAAGTTGGCTGGGTGATGAAGACCACAGTTCACGCAAGTAGGCTTGATTTTACCCTTTGTAGGGCAGTTTTTGGTCAGATGATTTTGAGCGCATTTTACACATCTGGGTGTAAAGCCGCAGACCTCGGACGCGTGACCAAACCCTTGGTAGGAATGGCACTGTTTAACTTGGTTTTTAGTTCGAAAGACTTCGATACGAACGCTTGTGTTTAGTAAATTACTGATGTCGAAAATTTCCTCAAATTTATCGCGAGGTGCTACATTTAACATCTATAAAGACATGGGGGCCCCAGTTCTACGATTTTTCATCATCGTCTCGCGGGTGACGATGAAGTTTTTTTCGGATAAAGCTTGAATAATTAAGTTTGGATCAGTGTTGGATGGGATGCCTCTAAAGCAGACTTTCTTGGGGCGAAGATTTTTGGGGTTAAGTGTAGGTAAATTTTACCGTACTGGAATGCATATAGTTTTACAGGATCCTAAAATCCTCAATATTTTTGCAATGTATTTTTAGTCTGTCGCCCGTTAGCTTTATGAAGGGTTCATCAGTACAGTTTTCCTTAAGACTTTTGGCTAAGTTTGGCCAGTTTTCATCAATTTCTAAGAAAATGGGGGAATATTTTTCTTTTCTTGATTTAAAGGGGTACATACAAATGAAACATTTCCAGTTGCAAAGCCGTTTGCAGGCGTTCCAAATGTATGACTGCAGTCGGCAGCAAAAGTACCTGAGCACTAGCAAAAATTCCTATATGAAAAAAGCACACTTAACACTGTTTTGTTAAATAAATCCTTGTCAAATCATGTTCTTAGACTGACTAAGAACATGATTCGACAAAGATTTATTTAACAAATCTGCATTAAGTGTACTTTTTTTACATAGGAATTTTCACTAGCGCTCTGTTACTTTTGCTGCCAACTGTATTTGCAAAAAACTTACAAAATTTACGTCATCGAAATTGCAAGCGTTACGTTTGTATGTAACCCCTAGTGTCATCAGTATTCTGATTAGTTGGGGAGTCTTCCTCCATACCATTTAAATTATTATCGGAGAGATTTTATAGAGTCTGAAAGGAATTAGAGGTCTGAATATCAATAATTTCAGAATTTTGTGAATATTGCAAATTTTTCCCTTTTCTGCCGTTAGATTTTTTTTTTAACTTGAGTGAATGTGTTTTCTTGCATGTTGCAGGCAATCTCAAAATTTTTGCATTTAGAAGGATGAAATCATTTAAACTTTTCGTACATTTCTATAAAATGTTCGTTGTAAAGTAGGTTGGGAAATACTAGTTTGGGCTCCTGAAGAACAGTTAGAAAACTATAGATACCTGAGCTTACATTAAGTCTGAGGCTGGGGTTATCTTTGAAGGAAGGTTGAAGAAAAGTGATTTCATGGTCGGTGTATCTGCTGAACATCTTAAAAAGTTCAATAGCAGTGCTGGTCAGGGTATTCTTTACAGCGACGCTTTCATCCACTAAGTCCTTAAAGTAAGGAGCTCTAGCAGCATCGAGGATGTCGTAAATTTCATCGTCTGTAATAATGGTGGTAGAGGAATGAGGATTTGAGTTTTCCATGATGAAGGGAATGGAAGTCTTCTCGTGAGAGATGACTGTAGCACCGCTCAATTTGGCCTTGAAAAAGGCCGAGAAGTACTACAGAAAATCAACTTTTTTGCAAAACAACAATTATTTACTGAGCAGGCCAGAAGATGGCGCTGCGCGGAGATCGCTGATAGAAATCCTTTCTAATCACTGAAAACACGTCTTTCCTCTAGAAGATCCAGAGGGGAGGAAATTAAATGTTTGAAATCAATCACAAATGTAGTCTTTAACCAAGTTTCTTGCGACCATGGAACCTCTACGCATGTGCGAACTGAACGAGTTCACTGTTAAAATAGGGGAGATAATTTTTTCGTTGAGAGAAAATAAGCGATAAGATAATACCGAATGACTGGAAGTTTACTAAATCCCAACATGTCGGTCAACTTAGCAACCCTAAAAGATTTTAGACTCGTCCTCACTGCTAGGCGTAGAAAACGTGGTTACACTATAAGAGTTGTGTGCTCATTTATTTGAAGTGGTGGATTCAAATTTTTCACAGTTTTACTTTGGTCGTACAAAACTGAATGCTAATCTTTTGGCTACCTTCATTATTTTTTTTTCTCTTTTTAGCTATGAGGGTCATGCGAATCTCATTGCTATAGGTGTTAATTTTCCTAAGGTATTGACAAGATTGGTATTTACCAAAACAAAGCCATTTATTTCTATTATTGGTGGTCAGGAGACTCTTAATTTTATGTTGAATTCGTTGTTGGTCTTATTTTATGTGATCATTTTAAGATTATCTGAGCTTCGTAGGAATTCTCGAATAAAAATATTTACTATCGTCTTGGCAGGAGACTGAGGGGGAAAACTCTTCATCTTGGAGGGGTTTTTCAGCTTTTGAACTATCACTAAAGGTAGTCAAGCTGTGCTATAGCTGTGTTATAGCTATGACAACTGACTCTATACACAATGCTAACTAACCCCACTGGGATGTACAATGTAATCCTACATCCCCACAGAATCCTAAACATCACAAACAAAAGATTATAATACATGAATGCAATTACAGTTAACCACTCTTTCAGAAATCGCCAAAAATAGCAAATTAGTTTGATCTACAAATTCACTAGACTAAACAGACTGCAAATATTGTGGATGGTACACCAATATATATACACTCCCCACTAATAAAATGACAGCGCTCTACCTTCACTGTGGCAGTAAATAGAAGCTGAGGGCTAATTAACTTTTATACCACTAATTTCTGTTTCCCCTGCTTGTTACGAACCTTATAGATTCAAACTAAAATATTAAAATTTTTAAATTTAGTTTTTTTTTTTTTTTAACAGAACAAATTTAACGGTTACGAATTCTTGAGCGGAAAATGGATTTAAAAATATAATTAAGAAATGTGTAATTCTGATAACAAATATTCCCATAGAATGACATGTGGTTTCGCTCAGTGTGGATGATGCATTCCCTTAACTTTAATTTGAGATTAATATAACTCAATTTTTTCTTCTTATTTATCATGTATGTTATTAAGAGATATTTTAATACAAATATGTATTAAATTTTAATTGTATTTATTTCAACATAGATTTGCTTCGGTCTTTGCGTTTCAATTTTATAAACAAATTGTATATCAGAAACTGAACATAATTTAATCTAAAGAATAATAACTAGTAAAAAATAAATAAATTTTCCTAAAACTAAAATAAATACGATGCATTGTTTTCTAGTTCAAAAACAATGACTTTCATTAAGTCTTTTTTCGTAAATGAATCAAGTTTATACCAAATAAAACTATTTCTTCGACTACAAATCTATTGTCAAATTTGAACCAAAAGTAAAAGGAAAAAGCAAATTTGAATGAGTTAATTTGGAAAGAAAAAAAGGAGTGACCTATTTCTTGTAGTGGAATTAAATTGAGCAAATAAATCAAGAGAGATTGGTGAACTTAGCACAGAAAGTTAAAATGGAATATTGGCTAAAGGAATGTTTTATATCAATTTCTGACTTTTCTGTACAATTTAATTACTTTATTTAAATTAATTTTCTTGAAAGCTGAATAAAAATTTCTGATAAAAGTTAAAGATAATCTTTCAAAGTAAATTTTTAAATCAGGTTAAAATTTTTTATTTTTGTAATATTAAACTTTTTTTAAAATCTTATTATTTACTAACAGGCTACGCCCGCTTCGCTGGTCACTGTATTTAAATGAATTTTCAAAAGAATTGAATAACCATTTATTTTTTATATCACATTATAAATAAAAACTAATATATATATATATATATATATATATACCTACATTGAAATCTCTCTAAACATCACTTTGGGTACCCGTTGCCTATGTTCTCCACTATTTATACTATATTAAATAAAATATTTCTTCCGTTATGTACTCCTTTTGCTTCCGCGGCGTATAAAAATTGGGATGGCATATATCCGGACCACCTCTAAGGGTGAATCCCAGACCGTCGCCAATTGCCCGTTGCACAGCACTGGTGCGACGTAAAACCCAACCAACAAACCATGCACTCGATTTGCCACAATGCCCTATGGTCTTATGTGATTGATTCTCAAAAATGAATCATCAATTGTTTACAAATTTAATAGATTATGTATGGAAAATAAGTACGCCAGCCGGCCTGGTGGCTTGGTCGGTAGGGCGTTGCTTTCTGGATTCCCAGGTTCCGAGTTCGAATCTCGGTGCGGGCATGGATGTTTGTGCTGTCCTATGTTTTCAACAATATTGTGTGCACGTATTTCTGTGAATTTGTGTAAAAATATGGAGCAATCGAGACCAAAGTCATTGTAACAATAGGTCTCAATAAATGTCCAAATAAATGTAAATACGTTGTAATTTAAAAATTGCAACTCTTTGAACTTCAAAACTGATAATTTTTAAAAAGTTATTCATTATTCTTTAATTTTTATATGAATGCGATGATTTTGTTTATATTTTAAAAAAAGTTTTTCCCATTAACACATTTTTGACATTGTTTTAAATCAACAACAAGTAATAATATTTTTAAAGAGTTTTGTTTAAAAAATGATACAATTTGGATGGCCAGTTCTTTACAAATCGACCTATTTTAATAACTATTTCTATCATTTATTTATTAACTTATTCTTTATAAATTTGGACATTAACGTGTAAAACTATACAAAAGCTTCAAATAGCCCAGAGAAGCAAGGTCAGATGCATATTAAGATTCACTAGAAAGCAAAACACATGGATGAGACAGCAAACCAATGTTACTGTCATTTCTAGAATTAAGAAGTTAGCTGGGATGAGTGCCTTACCAGAAGAAATGATGAGAGATATTGCAGAAAACAGGGCAGATTGTAATCACCTAAGAGAGGCTTTCTTCCTTTAGTGGAATGATAAAGGTTGAAATTGATGGTGATTTACATATTTATAATGGAAAAATTGTCATCTTGATCATTTCCGAAATACTCAAGTAATTCGAACCAAATATGGAGAATGAACATACCTTAGAAATATATTGGATGAGTTTGTTGCTTATTTATATACTGGTAGAAGAATCAGGGAAAAATGTTGACTGTCGACGTCCCGTATATGTAAATGCAAGATGACTGTCTATTGGTTTTAATATCTTGCCGAGAAACTTGGCACCGTTCTTGGTGACCAATAGAGTTTGGCGACTAAATATGTTAAAGGAAAAAAGGTTTTTTAGGTTTGGCAAATTTTTGAAACCTCTGACTCAACTGAAAACAGTGATAAAATAATTTTTATTTATTTATTTATTTATTTTTAGTTTAATGTGTCGATTCCTCTCCATCAACCTTCGTCAAAAATTGTAGAAGTAGGCCATCTACATTTGAGTATAAGTCACTATACTCTGAATTGTGCGCTTGTAATTATGAGACTATGCAACAAATTGTACTTTTTCTGAACAAGAGATATTCGTTTTGTAAGTTGTATAAAATACTGTTGAGAAATAACTAGATTGTTTCAAGAATAATCGTTTGATAAATTTTATTCATTGACTGTGTGTATATTTACGAATTATTTGTCATATACGAAACAATGTTCTTGTAACTGTATGCATAGCTTAATGGGTTCAAAATTAGCAGTCGTTAGGCATATTTTGCACTAGAAATTAAAGTTTGTTAAGTTTGGGGGCCATAAAATCCCACCCAGTGGTAATTTTTGACACCTAACCTTTGAACAAATAATATATATATATATAATGAATTTTTTTCTTTATAATTCACAAAATTCTTGTTTTTTATTATTTTTGGAAAATTCTGACATTGTCGGTTTAAACACAGATACATAAGCCCAGTGAAAACCAATAAGTACAAAAACACATAAATGCTGTTTGTAGAAATTTTTTTCAAACTGACAAATAATTTCAAATATCTTTTTTTTTTTTTCTTAAAAAAAGGGGAAAAAAACTTTGCTATCTATTGCCATTACTTAGTTTACCTATATATATTCAAATTTTTTCATTATAATAATTTCTAAAATACTGAATTAATGTAAACCAAATTTGGGCTATAAAAGCTAAAAGTATAAATTAATAATTAAAGAAAGGGTTTAAATATTTTCTGTTAGTTCTCATTTTACTTGAATATGTAATATTTGGTATTCGACTGAACGTAAAAATCAGTTGATCAGCAGATAGCACTGCCATGAAAAAAAAAAAAAAAAAAAAATCGAGCACTGATACGATTATTGCTGATTTGTATGTAAAATGACCTCCTAAATCCGAATAGGACTCCCATTTTGCCCAGTCACCTACCGTTTTCTAGGGACACCACCCCTTCCCTCAATTTTTATGACTGATCGGTAATTTTACGACCATGAATTTGATTTAGCGAATCAAAAAGTATTAATTTGACACTTATATATATATATATATATATATGTGTGTGTGTGTGTGTGTGTATATATAATGTTTAATAAATAACATTAATAACAGATTAAAAAAATATAAGAAATGTAGTACATAATTTGAGTGGGAAATCCCCTCCTAAATTTTCCCCTTGCCGCAAATGTTCATGTTTTAAAATTTTTCAACTCTGTAGCCCCTCAGACGATATTTAACAGTTAAAATAATCCTCTCCCCTCCTAAAAATCAAATGTATATTTATAAAATCACCGAAAAGTGATAAATTTAGGGGGCTGTTCCTAAAACACGGTGAGTGAGAGGGCAAAACGGGCGTCCCATTCGGAATCAGGAGGTCATTTTGCATAAGAATTTGCAAAAATGGTGTTGGGGTATGCCGAGCAGTGTAGTTAAAGATTGTTTCTACTATTTGTTTTGTTGTAAGTTTTTATTTATTTTTAATATAAAAGTATGCATGTTTTAAATTTTGTGTTTATATTTATTATTTAAATAAATAAATAAATGAAAATACCTTAAGTTTTAGTTTTATCCTGCTATGATTACAATAAAAGATTTAAAAATTACGCATGAGTAGATTATTTTGGCAACTAAAATAAATAATAATAATAATAATAAAAAAAAAAAAAAAAAATAGGTGTCATTGATGCTTGACTTTCACATTCTAATATATAACCTTGGTGTAGGAAGTCATACAATGCCCGTATCTGAATTTTTAGAAAATGTTATCTAAAATGCATAAGAATCTTTAGATTTTTTTTTCCTACAAAAAAGATAGTAGGAATTGTTTAACTCGCAGCCACGTATGTCATACATCTTCAAATGTATAGAAATAAAGAATTTAAAATGAACGCTGCAATAATTTCCAGACAAGATAGAAATTTTGTGATGTGATTAACACGAAATTTAGAGAAAATATGGCATAAACATTTCTTTCTATTAATAGTTTATTTTCAATCCCATGCATATTATTTTAAAGCTAATGTTATTTTAACTACTATGTCTTTGATAATATCATTTTATATATGAAGGTTTTGAACTGTGAAACAAACAATTTAAAATTCACAATTTTTTAATTTTAAAAGATGTGTTATTACATTCTTCTATAGTCATAAGAAAATATTCGATTCGTAAAAATATTTGACTTCCATTCCTTTTTAAAATGTTTTTATAAGGTTTAAAAATTCTTGAACGCGTTCTGACATTTTTTGAATTATACCTGTCTATAAAATTTTGCGTAAGCTCTAATTTAAATGCATAGAATGCACAGAACTTCATGAAATTTTATAGTTCATTGCATCACAACATAAATAGGTGTCTACCAATTATTCTTGTATATTTTTTACTAAATGGCTCCGTCATTCGTTTTTCCTAATTAAGTAATTTCGCAATATAAAGCAAAAGTTTTGCATAAATGTACACAATGTGCATTTATCTATCAACCAATCACGTAAAAAAAAAGAAAAAAAAAACATTATTTATAATATTTATAGTCTTCTAGAAAAAAAGTTTTATATATGTATGAGATTAATTTCTCCTTTCCTGTGGCATTTGAATTTTCAATATAAGTATTTTTTAAAAGTAGTCACTAAAATCTTTAAATAGAGTGGCTGAATGATCTGTCCACAATAATATGAAACAAAATAAAGATTTTAATGCAATTTATCGTCTGTAAAAGCAAAAAAAAAAAAAAAAAAAAAAAAAAAAAGACTTTCTTTCAATATTAGGATTTTCTGAGATAAAACCGTCTGCATTGAACATGAAAAATAATTTTGGACCTCTTTTATGTGATTTTATATATTAAAATACAGAATATAATTTTGTGATGGCCACAACAATGAAGATTTTACATTGATATAGATATCTATCTAATGTTTGTATTTTATTTATTTTCTTATAGTGCTGTAACAGTTAGAAAGCGGAATCTTCAGAAGACAATTTTGTAACAGAGATAATAATCTATAAAGTAATCCTTATTACTTCAATCAAACAACAACAACAACAAAAGATAGTCTACCAGTAAATTATAAAAGTATTATGAATGAGATTTTCTTTTGTACAAGTATATCTTTTCGGATTATTTGGGAATATATTTACATAAGTTTGATACCAGTATAGCGCAGAATTTAGAAAAAAATTAAACAATGGCAGAGATCGCAAAACTAGTATTTTAGTACATTCTGTATACAATTAAACCTTATACTACACCCTGCGACAAAAAGATAGGTACAAAGGGTTTTTTCTTTGATTTTTCATAAAATAACATTAGGTAAATTGTGCTTATCATTTATTATTATCACAAAATAACACTATTCCCGGACTAATTTTTGTTTTAAGACTAATTTAGAAATATTTTAAGACTAAAAATTTTCTAATTTAAGACTAGACACCGCGACATAAAGATAGGAACAAAGTTTTTTTTTTTTTTTTTTTTATATGATTATTTTGAACATGTTTATTTTGAATATGATTCCAATATTTAATATGTTTTTGATATGATAATATTTTGTTATGATAATAAATGATCAGCACAATATAGATAATGTTATTTTATGAAAAATTTAAAATAACCCTCTGCTCCTATCTTTTTTTCGCGGAGTGTAGTCTTAAATTAGAAAAATTTTAGTCTTAAAACGTTTTTAAATTAGTCTTGAAACAAAAATTAGTTCGGGGGATAGTGTTATTTTATGATGATAATAAATGATAAGCACAATTTAGATAATTTATTTTATGAAAAATCAAAGAAAAAACCCTTTGTACCTATCTTTTTGTCGCGGGGTGTATATAAAATTTTATCATTTACAAAATATTCCACATAATAAATTCAAAATCCATTATACAGCAAAGGACAAAGTAAAAAATAAAATTAACCTAAAAATTAATCCAATTGTTTTAATTTTAAAGCTTAATAGTATAATATATTTATAATAAAATAAAGAATCTGGTGTATCACTCATACGACTATAAAGATAGTCGGTATCAGTACTGTAAAGATCGATTGCATATTAAGTCTTAAGATCAATAAGTAAGATAATAAAGCTCAATCTACTTTAAAAATGATCTAAAATAGGTTTAGGAACAGTTTTATTTGACATATAATTCTGTGTGTGTGTGTGTTTGGGGGGGGGGGGGTGTTACCACCCTCCCTCATACAGGGGGGCTTAATTATTAAAATAAATTCAAGGCTGTTGTTAATTTGCTTTCAAAGTTACTAATCTTGATGAAACGTTCAATTGGAAATCTAATACGAACTTCAAAATACCAAATTTGAATTTTTTGTAGCTATGCTGGTAACAAATATGCATACAGATCGACCGCTAGAAATGGGACTTTCGTAATCAGGGAACCTCAAAACGTGATATTATAGAAAAAAAAATTTGAAAATAGAACATCAAAAGTACTTTGTTTATAGTATGGGAATTTCCCTCTCCTGAGAAATGTTCGACGACATAGTAAAATGTAGCAAAGCACTTCCATCAATTACATTCAATAGAAAATAACGTTCAGCTCAATTTTGGTTAGCCCTGTATATTTTATATAAACAATATGAACTATAAACAATATTGGGTACTTAAATTTAGTCTTATATGAAAAAATGTAACACAAAATTAATTAGAATTCCATCAATTTCTAAATATAGTCCCAATATATCCAAAAACTTTTGGATAGCCCTGTAAAGGAATGGTGAAGGATTTCCATACCACAATCTACACAAAGCATGCTTTTATGAATATAGGAAAAATCGTTCATCCCATTTTGTTTAAGGCAGCCTCTATAGATGTTACACTGTACTTACCAGAAATTTTCCCATAGACGTGATATATTTGAATTCTCTTGGATGTCACTGTACACGAACCATTTGCTTTATCTCAGCAAAAAGTGTAGTGCAGCACCTTTATGTAATACATATTTAGAATACCGAGATTGGACTTCCTGCTCGTATTTTTTTTGTGAGATATGCTGATAGACACACATACACACAGAGATACACACAAACACAGACCTAGCGCTAAAAACATGATTTTTTGATTCAGGGGAACTCAAAACGTGTAAATGTAACAAAAACTTAATTTTGAAAATTTGATCCCAAAACAATAATTTCTCTACCATATATGTGTAAAAGAAAGTAAAAATAGTACACAAAGAAAAAAAAATCTAAACACGATATTTGAGTTTGTTCGTAAATTAGTTAATTCAGCAATTTTGATAGAAATATATAAGATAGTATTTCGTGTGCTCTGTATTGAGAAAATTAAGAAAAAACCTGTTTTAGCATTTTTTGTTAATTGTGCTTATGTTAATAATGAATACTTTCACATATTGAGAGCATTTTGACCACGCGATAGTTAATATGTAAAGATTATTCTTCTCATAAATGTGTCAATATACTGAATATGCTAATACATTCTATAATAGTTTAAATTACTCTCCATATTATTATACAAATTTTGAAAATACACTTTATCGAAATTAAATATGTATTACTGTGTTACGCATAATGTCATACCTTTTCCAGTGCTCCAGAATGACATCTCCATTTTACACCACATTAGGTCAACCAATGATATTATTGCTTATGTGCGTAAGTGCACGCGGATTTTAAAATTATGTGTGAAATAACTCGCATTTTTCGATTGTGATTTTGAACCCCCTCCCCGAGACCCCTATTAGTTTGCTATTTTTATTATTGGCAATTTCGTCATTGTTTCGGTATTATTGCATAATGGACAGCATAATAAATATTTCTCGACAATATCTTTTTTTTTTTTTTTACATTTTTTTATAATTTTAATAAAAAATTGTTACTCTGTGAAACTGTATGCTAATTGTAAAGAATTGTACTACGCCTTAGTCCTATTGCCTCAACTTAATATATTTAAATGCAAAAATTCATATTTTTCGATAAATCCATAGCTTGACTATGTTTCGATTACCCCAATATAACTTTTTGTTGCTATATCAGGAAAATAGTATGTGCATGCAAATTATGTTTGAGGATACTTCTAATATTGAAAATCTAAATTTCTGAAAATATTATTATCCATTTCAAAATAAGATCATAATAATTAATTTTAATCTTTAATATAAGCATTAATATAACCATTAATTCTAATAGAATTTAAACATATTTACCTGTAAACCCATAAATATGTATTTCCCCACTTCCTTCAACTAATATATCCTAAATGATAGCAGATAAATATTAATGTAAATTCTAACATGAAAATACTTTCACATAATTAGGCAATTAATGATAGTACTAAATTGATTTATTTTTTCTAGTAATTGTAATTCTAATGGTAATCAAAATGTACCTGTTTCTAGTCATATTTTTCCGATAATTAAATTATTATCACGGAAGCGGGGTTTACTTTACCGGTCATGTCTTAAAAATAGATTTAGCATTGAATGCCTCATACGTAAAATCACGTATTGGTAATAACTTTAATTAGAGGTCCCACTAAAATTAAGTCTTGTACGTTTAGCGTCGGTTCATAAATCAGTTATACCGCAGCCATTGCTATAGAACCCAAACGCTCACGAAACATACATTGACAGTTTGAAATAATTATAACAATGTTTATCTATTTCATATTTGTTTAATCCATACGGCCGTCAATGTAAGCGGTGTCTTGTGCTCTTTGCATCCTTAAATTATCAAGTAATCATCATTGTAATGGGAAATATAAGCACTGTAAACTTAATTCTTGAATTCAGTGGCCACAACTTTATCCTATGTTCTTCCACCTATAAACTGTTATAAAGGTGATACTATGATGAAGACACTGTCATCTGTGCCCATCAGTTGTGAATATTTAAACCGTAAATCAATAAATGTATCTCATAAAATACATATAAAATATACTTTAGATTTTATCAATATTAGGCAGAAATTGAAGAAGTCAATGACAAAACGAAACTAAAAAATATATAATAAAGGCTAATTAAAAACATTACATATTGTAGTTATAATGGCCCGATTAAGCTGAATTTATTTTTTGCAAGCTGTAATAGTAAGAAATTAGACTTATTAATAACATTTCTTTTAATGTATAGAATTATTTTTTATGTAAGGGAACTGAAAAAAAAAATCTAATTATATATATATATATATATATACATATAAATTCCTAGTTCTTTTCTTAGAAAACTCGCCAATGAAAAAAAAAAATTCTTTTTATTCTTGATTTCTATAACATAATATACGTTATAAAGTTATGCTGTTGGCTTTTACAAAAGAAAATACTATTTTCGTTGTTTCTTTCATCAATTACAACTTTTATTAGACTGATTTTCTTTTTTTCTTCTTTTTTTTTTTTATCATAGATTAACAGGAAAAGAAAAGAAAAGAAGAAAAGTGTCTACATTTTAACAATAGCATGGAATTTAATTTAATGGGTTTAATTATTTTTATGTATTATTTAATTTTTAATTATTTTTATGTATTTTTTAGTATATAATTATTTTTATGTATTATGTTTTAATTTTTATGTATTTTAGTCGAATTTATAGATTTCAAAATAAGTAAAAGATAAATTATGCTTGTTATAGAATGTATTTAATTTTCGAAAAATAGCGTTATTCTCGTCAAAATGTGATATTTCTGATTAATACAAATTTACATAATAAAGTGTGATCACATGGTATTTTTATTTTAAAGGCTAAATTTAACATACTAGTTTTGTTTAAGAGATCATTTCTTTTTTCCTTTTTTAAATATCTAAGTATTTTTTTAATATTACGTCTTCAAGAAAGGGCTGGTTAACATATTTACTAATTTTAATAACACGGGTCCGCGATGAAATATTTTTCTTTAAGGTAATGTTTTTTTCTGGTGTATTTTTAGATGCTGATTAAGAAAAAAAAAAAAACTGTTTAAAAATTTCCATCACGTACAGTTTTGGTAAAAAATGGGAATTTTTGAGCTGAATATGCTCCATTTTTTCTTCCCATCTAAGTTATTTCCTGGAAAATCTAGGTGATGTGAGTGAAGAAAAGGATAGTTATTTCATCAAGGCTTTAAATAAATGTAGAAGAGGTATCAGAGACGAGGATGCGTTAACATGTTTGCAGGTTATTGCTAGATGCTGCATAAAGAATCCCCCTCCCCACTCAAGACCTCCCGAAACAGGGCACAAGAGAAAAAGCTCTAAATGGAGCTTCGATGTTTAAAAATGGTAATATGTAAATAATAACATATTTTAATGTGTTTTATAGTATATTTTAATGTGTTTTATGTTTCGAATTTCTTATAGATTCTGTGTGAATTCTTCCAATTTTCATGCTTACTTTGAGAAAAACCCTTACGTGGTAGAAAGAAGAGAAAAGCCTTTCGGAATTCAGCGCATCAGAGCAATGCAAAAAGTAGAGACCCAAGGCAGTGGAAAAAAAAAATAATTAAAAAATACGATATCACATATCTGTGTAATTGATTAATATCAAAACACTTTCCCTCTTTTGAAATTTCCTTTTATGCATCATGCAGAGGATTGACATTTTTTTCTAACAAATATTATATTCATAAAACTTTTTCGATGACATTTTTGAGTTATTGAAATATTTTATATAATGAAAACGCAATAAATTTTGCAAATAAAGTGGGAAAAGCATAGTTACAGATAAGCATCGTAAAAATATTTCAAAAATATGTTTTAAACTTCTTCATAGGTAATAGTAATCTGTTTATTTAAACTAAAATCATAATTATAATATTTATTCAATAGAATTATGTTGTTATTATAAAATATTTGTGTTAAAACGTTGTTACTGATAAAAATCCTATGATTAAAAAAAAAAAAAAATCATAAAAAAAAAACTGCTGTTGAAGAATAAATCATGAATATAATACAGTTTGCAAAAATGTATCAGAATATTAATATTTTATTTTTAAGCGAACATTGAAGCTTTCATGTATGAAGAACAAACGTTTTTGAAATAGAAATAATTTTCTTTGTACTTGATAATTCTATTTACATATTATGCTGTCAGTGTACTGTTTATTTAATTTTCATTTACGAGATTTGCGTTACAATGATGTTGTGTGTGTGATAGGAATGCAATATCAAAAGCTTTGGAAATATTTATATAATGTTCTTTGCATCCTAACCGTTAGTATAACATTCAAAAGCAAGATTGAATTTCAAAGAAATTATTGCAGTGTTTCTGTAAATAAACAAATTCTATTTGATAAGCTTTCGAAATGTATAAAAAAGTTATATTTGAAAAAGTTTTCTTTTTCGTAATGATATTATACACAGTATCTGCAATTTTGTTAAAATAAATCTTTGTCTATTATAAACTATCTATGATATTTATAACGTTATTGTTATTATGAAATGTAAATTTAATTTTTCAAAATGCTTATTAAATTTGAAAAGTAACTCTCGTTTTTATTTATTTCAATTCGTTGTAATGTAACTTGAACATTGTTGGTTTATGTAGGATGATGAATTTATTTTATATACATTGAAATAATGTTTGGCTCAAATAAGTAGTATGATGTTTATCTTTTGTCTCAATTTAATATCAAAGATAAATTTCAATTTCTAGTTCGAATATTGTATGAAAAATTCATTAGAAAATGGTTTTATAAAGTTAAAAATACATAAATTTATTACCGAATAAATTACCGACTATTGTTTACGGTCAAAGCAAACAACAGTGTATTGTTTGCTTTGACGGCATTTTAATCCTTAAACATTACTTAAATTAACATCTAGTATTTTTAAAACTGAAAAATGTATTTAATTTGTTGTACATTGTATAAAGAAATTCCTTTAATAATAATGTCTTTTCCCAAATCCAAAATTTTACTTTATAGAAAAATCTAACATAAAATTTTCTTAAACGTAAAATTCACAGGTATAATATTCGTTGAGATATAAACATTTTTAGTAAATAGAATTTTAATGCTTATGCGCGAAAGATAGAAAAAATTTTATTGCATAGGTTCAAAGCTAAATAGTATATTGAGCAACTTTTGTCAAAAGTTCATTTGAATAGAGTAACAATTAAGCAAATTATCGGCAAAAGAGCGACCTAAATATTAGGAATTTTCCAGGGTTTACATTTCATAAGGGACTTTACACATGCGGTCTATTTAATTTGAAGATCTAATTATTTCAATCACGTTGTAAAAGCTTTTTCTGTGTAAAACCCCTCATGAACTCACAAATCTTAATTAATAAATAAAAATATGTTAAAGTTACAAGCCTATAAGGGTTTTTTTCACAAAAAAGAACTTTTGCAATGTAGTTGAAATAATTGGATATTCAAATTAAATACGCAGCATGTAAAAAACCCCTTATGAAATTTCAACTCTGGAAAATACTTAAAATCTAGCTCGTTTTTTTTTTGCCGATTATTTGCTTAATTGCTACGCTATTCAAATGAGCTTTCGACAAATGTTGCTCAATATATCTAGCTTTCAACCGATGCAAACTTTTTTTTTGTATCTTTCGCGCATGCGCTGTAAAATAATATTTACTGAAAATGCACATATCTCAATGAATGTCAAATGTGTGAATTTTATATTTCAGAGCAATGTTTCACTAATGTTTTTTCAGTGTTTCTGAAAGTGTTGTAAAATTTTATGGAAATCCGTTCTAGTTATAAGAAAAAAAACTTATAAAAAAATTAGTAACTTATTTATATGTATTACAATATATATATATATATATTTCTAAATAATTGCGCATGCACCTTAACATACATAGTGCCTATTCACTTTTGCTGAAAATCGTTCAGCAGGTTGCTTTGTTATCCCGCTTTTTCTAAATTTTTAACATGGCGGTATAGGACAAAATTTCGCATAAATTTGCATACATAAAATTATTTTTTAAGAATCATTAAAGAATTAATTATGATAGGAAAGAATTAATCATAATAGCGGCATTCATTTGGAAATTATTTTTGTATATGTAGAAGCAACGCTTCTGCTCCCCTGGGGAGAGATCTGGAATAGAAGTCGTCTCGCGAGGAGGGCAAATTTTTATTAAGAGTATCGTTCAAAAGTGTTTATTAAGAGTATCGTTCAATACCTTAAAAAACAATTATTGAACAATCGGTATGTGATAATGAAAAATAAAGTTATTGATATATATATATTGTTTTTAACAACAACCACAACAAACTTGAAGGGGGGGGGGGGGTGTAGCATAAAAGCCACTGTCCTCTAAAAACTAAGTCAATAAAAATAGTCATTTTAAAATAAATGTCAATTCCAGTGCATTTGTAATTAGCCGTGAGGATTTATTCAAAAATATAAAATGACATAAGAGGACACATCCAGGTTCACATCCATAAAATAATTCGTTATAAAACGATGGTGGAGGAGAGAGAGAATTTTAATTGAGAAAAATTACATCTTTAAGAGACGGCGATTATTATCAAACTGTCCCGGAATCAAATCCCACAGCCAAATTGTTAACTGCCAGATAGAGATAATATCTTTATATTTTGAAGCCAAGGGCGCCAACACATCTTCTTTTGTGTTAATGTTATTCCAATGAGAAATTTTAAAAAATAAATGACGGTTGAAATTATGGCAACCCTTTTTGGCATGAAATACATTCGCCAACGAATACCGTTGGAAAAGACAGGTGCAAGTAATTAAGAAATATTGCGAAAATTCTTGCGACATAATGTCTACATAATGGATCATTAATAGCTGCAGTTAAATAGATTATCTGTATATAAAATAAAATAAAATAATAAAAAGATATAACGGAAAGTTTCCAACGTACATTTACAGCTATAAATATAAATTAGATTTATTGGGAAACATAGTGAAATGGAAATAAAAATATAATTACTTTAAGGGATAATAAAATTAAATTGTGTTTAGATCCCTACATATATATATTGCATTAAGCTAAAAAGAGATGAATGTATTTAATACTGAATTTGTTCTTAAAATTAGAAAATGATAAGTATTTTAATTTTGAATAGATCATTTACTAAAATTGGAATAAGCTTGACCTAAATACAAAGGATTATAAAAGTTAATACTTTTTTAATTGTGAATAAATAGATCTTTAATTATAATTGAATAAATTTGATGAACTAAAGGATATGTGAGGAACTCCCTCACATATCTCTCCCGGTTGCCATGAAAAAAAAAATAGCTCTCTCCACCACAATACAAAACAATAATCCAAAAACATACAAAACAACCATTATCAAGTGTGTAAAGCATACAAATACTGTCAATCACATGCAAGATACTGTCATGAAATACATGCGTGTACATATATTCTTCACACAAAAATTTTAAAATGAATGTCTTGACAAATAATTTCTTGATCTTGTTACAGCTGATATATTGTAATACAATTCTTCTGAAAAGTAAATTAATTAGTTTCATAGAATACATTTCAATGAAATAATCTTTTATTGTCAATCATGTTTAAATCAAACAATTTCTATTTTCTCGTCAAACAATATATAAATATCTCTATTGAAATAATTTGAAGTATTAAAAGAATATTTGTGATATAAAAAAAATTAAAAAAAAATTTTCTTCTTGAAAAGGAAAAAAAATTGTCTACAATAAAATCTTATGTAATTAAACCATCAGGTAGAAAAAAAAATGTACTTAGAAAAAAAAATGTACTTAACATTGAGCACCACTCATGCCATTTCACCAAGATAGGGGAAGAAAAATGTGAACCCAGCAAACAGCCAAAATAGCAAGTGGTTTGTGAGGCCACTGCCACATATAGCATACCGAGCAAAATGTGTGACTCAAAAGAGGCTTGATTTTATGTGTGCATGACTATGCCACACAAGCATTCTGAGAAAAATATGTGTTCGTGTAAAAGAAGAAAAAGGGGGACTATTGAAAAATTTGCAAGGAGTATGACCGTGACATCACACTCCTGCAATAAATTTCCTAACTTGATGAAAGAAAAAAAAAACTGACTGAGTGTTCCCAATATACAACATGAAAATAGTTAAAGTGTGTAAAATTATTATCATTATTATCTAAAAAAAATAAAATGTTATCCTGGATTAACAAAACCTAAAAATCCATTATTATTAGTTAATATTAATAACATAAGATTGATCAAAATTTAATTGTCTGAAATATATAATTGGAAAGGGAAAAAAAAAATATCCATAATATTAGCATTGTGACTAATACTTTTTATTTCATTAAATTATATCCTTCTTCTTTCCTTTTTCTTTTTTTTTTAAATAAAAGAAAGATTTTTTTATTAGATCAATAGAAAATTTTAGCTATCTATATCTTGTCAAAACAAAATTTAAGAATAATATTTACATAAAAAAATCAAAACTTATAATGTTTATGAAATGACAAATATCCATTCACCTCTGGTGGCCAGCCATTGGAGAATAAGAATCCATCATTTCACAAGAAAAAAAAACAAAAATAACACCTGAGTATTCTTAGTTAACATCGAATACAAAGGGTGTTATAATAGGTTATAAAATATTTTTCTTTAACTATGAATCATTATACTTGTAAAATTTTATTATCTGCTTAGTAGATAAACAATAAATTAAAATTATACTTAGTCTTCCAGTCATTTGGTCCCAAAATTTTATTCACTATCCTTTTATTTTGTTTCATTTCATGTAATTAATCTGAAAATAAAGGTATATTAGTGAAGGATATATACACTCCATGCAATATATTCAAACCAGCATCACAAACTTAACCCTACAAAGTTGAACCATAATGAAATTTCTTTGCCCTTTGTCATTTATTCTTATATTAATTTTTGTAAGGTACCTAGGTTTTTTTTTTTGTCTTAATTTTTTTTATATTTTTTTAAAGTGCACTTATTAATGAAAAATAAAAATGAATGTCGACATAATAATAAATTTCTACATCAGTGTGTAGACAGGCCTTTTTCTTCATATATAATTGAGCAATAGTTAAAAAACATATTTTTTTTTTCATATATATATAAATGCAATCACATGCATAATGCTCAAACAAGATCTTTCGAAAATTCAGCTCAATTATAAAAATGGGCAATTATAAAGCCATGAGCTAGTGCCATAAATATTCTGATCAGAAAAAAACTTTATATATATTTTTTAAATGCAAGCTATAGCAATAAAAAAAAATAACACAGCATGTGTTATACACATATATATTGCTTATATATATGTATCAGTAAAATTATGTGATAAGAAAATATATACAATGTATTGTAACACAAAAATAATATCTATATACATATGCACAATAGCGAGAAAAATTTGAAAAACACAATATGGCCCATGTGTCCATTCATATTTGTTTACAAATTGTATGTGTAGGCAAATTATAATGAGCAAGTGAGAAAAATAAAATGTTAATGCCTTATATGTAATAAAAATTCCAATATTTGAAATATTTGAAAGGCATGCATGTGTAATGAAATTTAGAATGAGTAAGTGAGAAAAATTCAATGTTTTCATATTCAATAAAATAATTCCAATATTTGAAATAACCATGTGTATAACTCTATATATTTAAAAAGGTATGTATGTGTAATGAAACTCACAATGAGAGGAAAAAAAAAACTTAATGTTTTATATTCAATAATATAATTCCAATATTTGAAATCATCATGTGTATAACTCTGTATATATTTAAAAAAAAAATGTATGTGTAATGAAATTTACAATGAGAGGAAAAAAAAACTTAATGTTTTATATTCAATAATATAATTCCAATATTTGAAATCATCATGTACACAAATTACGTAAGTTTAAAAGGTATGAATTTGTATTAAAAATTGTGTATATATATATACTTCCCTTAATTCAAAAGTTAAGGTTTATTATATACAAACTAATAAACACCAGTATATGTGTATAAGAAAAATATATATGTGTGTAATTCTTGTAAAAAGAAGAAATATTTCCAAACGCACGGCTAGCACATAAGCTAGGTTTACATGCACATATTTCAAAAAAATAAAAATAAAAATAAAAATTAATATGTTTGACCAAAATATTGTGTGTGTGTGTGTTATTTTATGAATTGAGAAATATTTCAAAATGCATGGCTAGCATATAAGCTAGTTTTACATGCAATATTTCAAAAAAAATAAAAAAAAATAAAAAAAATAAATAAATAAATAAAATTGTAAATATGTGTAGATACTTATAGAAAAAATATAATTGAAAACATTGTATTTTGTGAAAAGATGAATCAATTCCATGATATGGTTATAATAGAGAATATAAAATTCCTATTTTATGTTTGTGTACATCTCATATATTTTGAAAAAAAAAAAAAAAAAAAAACTAGAAAAATAAATATTGTATAACATGTAGAAGTGAGAATTGGCAATAAAATAAAATGTAAAACAATAGTATGTAAGCGTAAAAGTTGTGTAATAAGAAAAATGTATGTGTGAGAAAATTATGTCACCATGGAATTATATACTCCATACAATTACATAATCAAGAAAAATTAAGTGTCATGTAATAATATCTCTTCGCAATTGGTTATCAATGTTGCAAATTTTAAAATAATACTGCATTTGAATTAAAAATTTATTTGTTGAAAATGTGTGTGTGAAGTACACCTACGTGCATAACTGAAAGTGACCATATGGCAAGGCTGAGATTGTCAGATTTACATGCCATCACCTTCAAAAAAAAAAAAAATAGTGTATTAAAAATTGTGTTAAATCATTTTTTTTTTTTTTTAACAAACATCAGTAAATTTTCAAACTGGCACTGTATGCAACAAAACATTTAATGAATATGTGTGTATATTTTTACGAAGTTGTGTATAAATAGGAAATTAAATGTGAAAACACAAATTTATGCATTTGTTGTAAATGTATTATAATTATATAATTTCAAGAAAAAAAAGTTTTTGTCAACAATCATGTAAAAATGAGTTTTAAATCCTTCCTTTTCTTTTCTTTTTTTTTTTTTTTTTTTTTGCATTGGGAAATAAAAAAATTGCATAAAAATCAAAACTCAAAAAAAATTTTTAATCAATATTCTGCATAATTTCAATAGAAAAATGTGACAAGGTTCTCAATATTATTTATTTACCCCTGTCTTAGTGTTATCCCAATTAATCTACTGTTATTATTACATTAAAGAAGTTTCATGAAAACGAATTTATGTATCAAAAGGAAATTCTGAACTAAATGATTGTAAACATTTGTCAAAAAAAAAATATAATGTTCCACAAAAAATAATGTTCCGCTACTCATCATCCTCAACTTAAAAAAATATATCGGTCCAGCCGAAGTAATTTGTTTAGATAATTAACAGCAAAACACTAAAAAAAAATCTCATGCACCCAAGGACCCTGAGAGAGTGCACAAATTCTTCTTCCGGAAACATTACATAACTTGACAACAAAAAAAAAAAATTTGTATATTAAATTTTGACAAACAAAAAAAAACGAAGTGCATGTATTAAAAATTAAGAATTTATAAGGAGAATGAATACCTTACTCAATGATAACAAGAATATTTTCAGCAGATTAATTAAAAAATATAAAACATATCTATGATAAATTTATAAATGTTTACCTTTGCCAATGGAATTTAAATAACTCTTTTTTTTTTTTTTTTTTTTTTTTTTCAATATATTGTACTAATTTATGAACTAATGTATCAATTCAGCACAAAATAAGAAAAGAATCTGAACTTAAAATATTTGAATATGAAAAATAAAAATAATACACTGAAATGCAATAAATTATTATAATATGTAAATTTGTATATATATTATACATAAAGACAATAAAAATTTCTCTTTTTTTCTTTTTTTTTTTTTTTAAATATAATTGTTATCTTTAAAATTCAAAAATTACCATATGTAAACACTGGCAAACTTAGTAATTATGACTCTATTATAATGAGTCCTTAAACACATGAAATTTATTTTATAAAAATTCGGACTGACAAATATGAAATAGTAGATAATCAAAGATTAAAAATTAAATATTTTCAAATTCGAAATTCTTCTTTTAAAAATACACAAATATCGTCATGAAAAATGTGAGTATATGAAAAATACCAAATACTATATAATCAAAAATTTTAAAAATTAAATACATGCATATCCCTAGACAAATTAAAAATTGTAAAGGATAATTTTTTTAAAATTGAAATAAAAATATCCAAAAAGAAAAATATATATAGCAAAATATGACCATAAACACTTTTATATATACAGTTTCAAAGGAGGAATGCACAGATATTGCTTATATATATATATGTATTTATTTATTTTGAAAAATTACATCTCCCAAAAATTAAAAATTATTATAAGAAAATATCTCACTTTTAAATACTTGCAACTATGTGTGCATTCCCTTAATTAGAGAAAAAAAATATTTAAAATTATAAAATGAATGCAAAATAAATATAAAAATATAAAATAAAAATGTCTTATCTGTTTCCGCTATGTCCATAACCTGCAAATCCTTCCAAATTAAACATAGACCTGTTCTACGAATTACCACCGAAAACATTTTTATTATGCTTCTTCTTCCACGCATAGTTCCACTTCAAACAGCTGTTCAAAATCCTGGTGTAGTAAAGCAGGGAATTTCTTCCTTAATTCTCAGAAAAGAAATTTCCACTATGAGGGGCGCAACGCACAAGATCGACATGAATAAAAAAAATCTGATACGAAGAAACAACGAGTCAACATCAATCCACCGATAAGTCAGGAGAAAGGAAGTGCTGACGCTGAGGGACAATCGTAATCATTCGCTCTCTTCGAATAAACAGAACAGAGGCGAAATGCGTACTTACATTGAATCACAGAAAAACAGCCGATGATTCATCAGAGATTATTAGTTAATAAATGATATATTTGTATTTAACACGATGATAAGAGAGTCCATCTTTCATAACCTTGTTTACTAAAAATAGTTATTTCAATCTAGCAAAAAAAAGCCTTGAGATGTATCTGTCGCATAAATAAAACATTTTATATATTTTCGAAAAAATTAAAAAAATTTGGCTTTTTGAAAAATATTCCTTCCTCTAAAATCCTCTCATTCAAGAGATAAACATAGGCGAGAAAGTCAACGAACTCCAGACTGTCGAGAAAATAAAAACAAATTTTCATCCATCCAAATATCGAGAGGGTAACAATAATAAGGAACCCACCTCTATATTAGTCAAGGCCACATGCTATTACCGAGAAATAAGACGCTCTTTTCTCCGCACATGATCATCGAGAACGGAAGAAAGTGAAAAATTCTATTCGCACACTCTTGGAAGATAAGCATCGAGGATATACGATGACATTCTTAAACTCCGCCGGTATGTTCTCGTGCAGGACGGCGGCATGGAAAAATTAGGTTAATTCACATCATCTTAGGAGTCATGGCAGCACTGTTCTTTAGATATATCTGTCGAATACGGCTGATTGCTCCAAAGTCGAAAAATAGAAAAGTTCTTTTAAAACAACACTCTTGTTATATCACTGTAGTAGAAAAAAGTTTTCACACGTACTTGCCGCAGAAAAAGGTATTTTATATATTTTCGAAAATAAGAAATTCGCTTGTTGAGAAAAAAAAAATCTATACATTCCTCTCCTCCACCGTAACGAATTCTATGGTCGATGAGCACCAAATTTATGTAGCATAAAAGCCACTGTCCTCTAAAAACTAAGTCAATAAAAATAGTCATTTTAAAATAAATGTCAATTCCAGTCCATTTGTAATTAGCCGTGAGGATTTATTCAAAAATATAAAATGACATAAGAGGACACATCCAGGTTCACATCCATAAAATAATTCGTTATAAAACGATGGTGGAGGAGAGAGAGAATTTTAATTGAGAAAAATTACATCTTTAAGAGACGGCGATTATTATCAAACTGTCCCGGAATCAAATCCCACAGCCAAATTGTTAACTGCCAGATAGAGATAATATCTTTATATTTTGAAGCCAAGGGCGCCAACACATCTTCTTTTGTGTTAATGTTATTCCAATGAGAAATTTTAAAAAATAAATGACGGTTGAAATTATGGCAACCCTTTTTGGCATGAAATACATTCGCCAACGAATACCGTTGGAAAAGACAGGTGCAAGTAATTAAGAAATATTGAGAAAATTCTTGCGACATAATGTCTACATAATGGATCATTAATAGCTGCAGTTAAATAGATTATCTGTATATAAAATAAAATAAAATAATAAAAAGATATAACGGAAAGTTTCCAACGTACATTTACAGCTATAAATATAAATTAGATTTATTGGGAAACATAGTGAAATGGAAATAAAAATATAATTACTTTAAGGGATAATAAAATTAAATTGTGTTTAGATCCCTACATATATATATTGCATTAAGCTAAAAAGAGATCAATGTATTTAATACTGAATTTGTTCTTAAAATTAGAAAATGATAAGTATTTTAATTTTGAATAGATCATTTACTAAAATTGGAATAAGCTTGACCTAAATACAAAGGATTATAAAAGTTAATACTTTTTTAATTGTGAATAAATAGATCTTTAATTATAATTGAATAAATTTGATGAACTAAAGGATATGTGAGGAACTCCCTCACAGGGGGTGAGATAAACCCACATTTTTTAAAGATGTCACATAGAGAATAATATCGACTTCCGTTGGATATTTAGTACCATGCTACTCATTCAGAATGGAAATCGTCTGCATTCATCAGGATAATTTTAGTAAAAATAATTTTGTTTTAATAGTACCAAAGAATTAAAAAAAGAATGAAGTTCTTGATGTTTGCATCATAAGCTGAAAAATAGAGCTGAAGTGAACAATAAAATAAGGCAGTTTAAATGAATGCTTTTAAATTTCTAAATAACCATTTGGAATAATTTTTATGTAGATAAAAGTGGAATAATTTAATATATAAAAATTTATCATCAGTGATATCGGAGGAAAAAAAAAAGTAATTATATAATGTTTAAAAAATTCAATGGCATCATTAGTCTTTATTCCCCTTCTTAAGCGGGAAATATTTCCCCTACTTGAATTAAAAGGAATCTTTTATCTAATTAAATGACCATCTATTAAAAAGGGTTTTAAGTTTAAGTGTGAAAAATGAAGTTTATACAATAATTTGAGGAACATTTTATTCATTGTTGTTGTAATTTGAATATTCAATAAACAAAAGTAAAAGAAAAAATGGAGTAATTACTTTAGAATTAAGAACTCCAGGCCTAGCACTAATGACCTGGATCTTTTTTAATAATTAACTAGGTTAATTTTGAAGCAAATAGATAAGAAATTAAAATAACGAAGTTTAAATTCTTAAAAGTCACCATAATTTTGATGAATGCCTAGCTTTATGTTGCAAACAATGCATATTAATTATTTTTTATTTTGTTAAGATGTTTTTCTGTTTTAAACTTTAAAATTACTAATATGTATAAAATAATATTACTTTTAGATAAACAATTAAGATAAAGTCTTACATATTGTTGTGAAAAGGCAAAAAAAAAAAAAAAATTAAATTAATAAATAGTTGTATCAAAAATCACTGCAATTTGAGAATAAAGATGCAAAGAGAAAAATATATAATGTTGATGCGCATTATCACTCTAATTGAAGAAATTATCTATATATTAATAGGCAAGCATAAAATTTGTTGTCCCTTTTTAACATATTAATTATGGGAGTAGAGGGTTGAAAATAGTATCATTCGAAAGGTATGGCTAGCCGGAAGTTGCGAATACAAATATTATTTTCTTACGATGTCAAGAAGGTATTTAAAAATACATTTATTTTTTATGCATTTTCCCCTATTTTTCCCTTTTATACACGTATTCCTTCACATTAAAAAATACCTAAAAGTAGAAAGTTGTTAAATCTGGCAATTTCATAAAGCTCAAATAAAACCATAGACACAGTAATTTGTATAATGTAGCATCACTATACGCAAGTGAAGTGATGACGTCACTGTCTGTCCATGGTGCCATGTAGAAGATTTTCTATGTTAATTGTCCATTGAATTTTTTGTAAAAAATTATTTAAAAAATAACGGAAATTATCTGCCGATTTTAATTCCGATATTTGGGTATAGTTATATATAAGTTACTGTCTACATGTGTTTGATTGAGTTATTTTTTCTGTAAAATTGATAAAATTTTAATTTAAAATCACAAAACTCAAGAACAAAAAAATGGCAAACTTCCAGTTTCGAATGTAAACATAAACATTTCATTGCAAAGGGTGATATTTAAACAATAAATATTGAACTAATATACTAAATAAAAGGAAAATGGATTTGCTACTAACTGCTGCATGTATAAGTAGACGATACGGAAAAAATTCCGATTTCCGTTTTTTGCTGAATTGACATGTTTTGAGCTTTCTTTACGTTTCAATTAACTGAAATTGGCTACTTATTTTTTTAAAAAGTGTCTTTATTGCTAGCTTTTCTGGGTAGAAGAAGCAAGTAGAAGATACATAAAAACTTTTGATTTCCGGTTTTCGATGAATTTACACGTTTTGAGATTTCCTTGCATTTTTATTAAGTGAAATTGACTACTTATTTTTATTTTTTAAAAAGTGGATTTATTTTTCTTTCCTCTGCATATATAAGTAGAAAATATAAGATTCAGAAATGTTTAAGATTTTCGGTTTTCGATAAAGTTACACGTTTTGAAATTTCCCGAACTCAATTCGACCATTTTTGAAAAATATCTTTTTTTTTTTTTTTTTTTTTTTTTTTTTTCAAACACTGTACTTTATGAACCAATCGAATTAATTTAACAGAATTTGATACTTGGTTGGACATTGGTCTGACATGGTACCTATTAGCTTCAAGGCAGTATCACACAACAAGGGGCGTTTTCACGTTGCGATTTTCTCTCATTTCAGGAAAGGTTAACATCTACAGAGAGAAATAGTTATATTAAGTAAAACTCTGCTGATTCAGTTAGAGTGAATATCGGCAAACAATTGCCGCAGCTGTGTTGCAATTGCATTCCGTTTAGGACAAGGCAATAACTTTGCCTCGCTTTGCAAAAAAAAATGGTCGAGTTTCGACCACTGGGCGATACTAGTTTTAATTATTGTGTATCTATACACATGCATTGAGTAAAATTTTACAGGGATAGTTGAGATTTAATTGATTTATATTGATTTAATTTTTTTTCAAGTAATTACAATTTAATGAATATTTATCCTTATACATTTCTGAAATTGCTCATTTACAAAAGTATGTCACCATATTGTAGCCACAAAATGAAACATGCTATGGCTGTATAGATTCCATTTTTATCCATTTACAGAAAAATTATAATTGAATGAATAAATATTTGTGTCTAATAATGCAATTGTCAGACATAAAATATTAAAATTCATTAATGTTCAACATTATATCAACATAGCACCTTACCTCTATTTAAAACTGTCAAAAATTGTAAAACACACATATTTGTATTTTTTATAATTGTTTAAAACAAAACTAACAAACAAACAAAAGAGCTACTTTTGTATTTTTTTTTTTTTAATATTAATAAAAGTTTTCAAACACATATAGTTAAAACTGCGTACATTTTTAACTGTTAGCCTGCACTGTAAAAAATTTAAATTCTGTAAATTTACTGAACTGTTTATCAAGAATCTCTATAAATTTCCAATGATTCTTATTTAAAAGTAGTATTTGAGATTCTCAATCTTTATTCTGTATTTTTATCTATATTTATAATTTAATATCTCAATAAAAATTTAAAATGAATGTTTCTACACTTTTGAAAAAGCATTCTAAGTCCCAAGAATATTCTCGTTAATAATTAATTGCCGAAACGTCAGTGGAGGCCCTCTGTTGAGACTCAAAACGGTTTTTGGCTGTGTCTGTCTGTCTGTTCGTCTGTCGCGCGATAGCGGCCGCAAAAATAGCGCTATTGACTTGAAATTTGGTACACATGTTCATGAGCCCCAAGAAATCAGCTGTATAGTTTTTGGTATGTATTCCATTTGTAGTTCGTATACAGGGACACGCCAAAGTTTTTCTTATCATTACGGCCTATGGGAGGAATTTGTATGTATCGCGATAGCGGCCACAAAAATCACGCTATTGACTTGTAATTTGGTACACAAGTTCATGTGCCCCACGAAATTAGCTGTATAGTTTTGGGTGTGTATTCCATTTGTAATTCGTGTACAGGGACACGCCAAAGTTTTTCTTATCATTACGGCCTGTGGGAGGAATTAGTATGTTCCGCGATAGCGACTACAAAAATCACGCTATTGACTTGCAATTTGGTACACAAGTTCATGTACCCCACGAAATCAGCTGTATAGTTTTGGGTGTGTATTCCATTTGTAATTCGTGTACAGGGACACGCCAAAGTTTTTCTTATCATTACGGCCTGTGGGAGGAATTTGTATGTTCCGCGATAGCGACTACAAAAATCACGCTATTGACTTGCAATTTGGTACACAAGTTCATGTGCCCCGCGAAATCAGCTGTATAGTTTTGGGTGTGTATTCCATTTGTAATTCGTGTACAGGGACACGCCACAGTTTTTCTTATCATTACGGCCTATGGGAGGAATTTGTATGTACCGCGATAGCGGCCACAAAAATCACGCTATTGACTTTCAATTTGGTACGCATGTTCATGAGCCCAACGGAATCAGCTGTATAGTTTTAGGTGTGTATTCCATTTGCAGTTCGTGTACAGGGACACGCCAAAGATTTTCTATCATTACGGCCTATGGGAAGAATCTGTATGTACAGCGATAGCCACCGCAAAAATCAAGCTATTGACTTCCAATTTTTGCCGAAACGTCAGTGGAAGCCCTCTGTTGAGACTCAAAAGGATTTTGGGTTCCGTCTGTCCGTCCGTCTGTCTGTCTGTCTGTCTGTCGTGCGATAGCGGCAGCAAAAATCACGCTATTGACTTGCAAATTTGTACACATGTTCATGATCATCACGAAATTAACTGTATAGTTTTGGGTGTGCATTCCATTTGTAGTTCGTGTACAGGGACACGCCAAAGTTTTTTTTATCATTACGGCCTATGGGAAGAATTTGTATGTACCGCGATAGCGGCCCAAAAAAGAAAGCTATTGATTTGCAATTTTGTACACATATTCATAAGCCCAACGGAATTAGCTGTATAGTGTTAGGTGTGTATTCCATTTGTTGTTCGTGTACAAGGACACGCCAAAATTTTCTTATCCTTACGGCCTATGGAAAAAATTTGTATGTACCGCAATAGCAGCCGCAAAAATCCTTCAATTGACTTGCAAATTGGCGCACACGTTCCAGCTTTGCATATAAGTAGCTGTATAATTTTTATTGCTATATTTTTTATAAACTGTGTACAGGGACACGCCAAAATTCTTAACATTACGGCGTATGGGGTGAATTTCGTTTAAACGAATTTTATTATCATTACTTTGCAATGAAGAAAATGAAACTAGAGTACGTGAGTAAGATGCTTAAACTTATGTTGTTTGAAGAAAATATGTGCTCTTAAGCTTTCTAATTGATTTACAGGACCTTACAAAAGTGTTCTGACAATGTCACTTAGTAATCCAAACGATGTTAAATTTGGAACAATTATTAATTTTAAACGCAAAATAAGCTGAATAGTTTTTACTGGTGTATACAATGTTTATGGTTCGTTTACAAAGACACATGAAAGAATTCCGTAACATTAGAGCCTATGGACAAATTTTTAATTTTAGCGCGCACTTTAATGCGTTTATGCTGAATTGAACTTAATAAAGTTAACATACATTATAAAGATGCTTAAAATCATGTTTTCTCTTAAAAAAGGTTATGTATAGACTAAATAATTTATGGGACCACACAAAATAATTCCGAGTATGTACTGTAATCATCCAAATGATGTCAAATTAGTTTGAAAAAGTAATGAGTTATAATTAATTTGGTTTATTCTTATTATTGGCGTTTATAATGACTGTGGCTACTTTTCCGGAATACATAAAGGAATTTTGTACTATTACGGTCTATAGTCGGTATTTCTTAAAAGTGTATTTTAACATGGTTACACCCCATCAAATATAATGAAATTTTATTAGAATTTTAAAAGCATGTTTTCCTGTTGAAAATTGTGGGCATAGAATTGATAATTAGTTTAAAGAATACGCAAAATATTTCCGACATGCTATGTAATTTTTTTGTATGAAATTTGGTATTTATGAATTTCAGGGAAATAATACAAGACCGTCGTTTATTAAGAATACATATTGTTGCGCACTTGGGGGTTCGTAAGTTGTCCGAGAATGAAAGGAGAAACTTGCAAAAATTCAGTGATTTATTCACAGAAAGTTCCAGAAAAATACAGGTCCATAAACCAAGTATCAACTTCAATTCAACCAGTAAACATAGCTTAAACAACAGCCGTTAACAGCAAAACAACAGTACAAACTGTTTATCAATAACACATAAAGCAAGTCTCATTCAAAGAGGCTCAAAGCAAAGCAAGCATTTGACGAAACTGACACACATCTGAGATTGGCCGCCTTGGCTAAAAAAATGCTCCTTTTATACTATTCTATCGTACACAGACTGTTCTGGAAAATTATCGTATCTCATCAGCCAATGAGATTAGAGCTTCTATATTTGCTATATCTCTAATAAGGATTTTATCGCCAAGGTCGCCAAAAAAATCGCCAAGGAGGGAAACAGTCGCCAAATTTGGCACCAAATCCATTTCTTCCCTTAAATGGTGCTTTTTAATGCGTTTTTAAAGGAAAATTAGGCTTTTTTAACGCTAAAACGACTAGAAATGCACAAAATTAACATTTTATCGACTTACTAAGCCTCTTTGAAAAAATTTATACAAAAATAAATGCAATTATTTGCAATTCCGTAACACTTTATATGACATACAAATAGGTATACAAAGAGAGATACAGCGGGGGTTGAGGGGGCGGCAGCCCCTCCCAGGAATGTATCTGATTATGGTAATAAGTCGATCGAAGCAATATATACTATTGTATAATAAGGAATAAATAAAAATGACCTATTGAAAAATGTCTGGTGCAAATAGGACGTTGAGGCTCCTGATCTGCAGATCCACTAGTGAAATTAATCATTAAAATTCATTAAAAAAAAATCCGTTAAAAATCTATTAAATATTAAAATCTCTGATTATTTTTCTTTGTAATTTTACATAAGGTAAATAATTATCAGTAGTTTTTATGTTGAAATTTTTAACAGTGTGGCCTCATCAGGGTTGTATCCTTAATATGAACACTTACAAATTATTATTCCGAAATACTTTTTTGCAAATTATTAAAATCCTATAGTTTAATAGATCCATTTTCCAAACAATTTTATAAATCAAGAGCTTAATGTTTACTCTTTATTTGTCCTACTTTATCTCTTAGCATAAAAATAAAGTAATAATAAAAATAGATAAAAAACTTTTCCCAATTTCTTGCAATGCTAGTAAAATAGTATATTCCACATATATTATTTTAAAAAACATGATAGCAAACATTGCAGAGAAAAGTCATTTTTCTACTTGGATGTATATCAATTGGTAGACTTGAGTCTGTCTTTTGTATAAGTTGCCTCGCTTGTCTTGCTTAAGCGGCTATGAAACGAAGTTACATATGAAAGGCATAAGCACATACTATATCATAAACAGATTTTCCCCCAGGGAAACGGACGAAATATTTTTTTGATACTTTTGCATCACGTATGTTCTTCTTTCACGCACTTTTGACTGTTTACATCTCATACAATAGTTTTCAGCATGAACTCCTCCAATCAGAGAATCGCAATTCCAGAATATACTCTAGCCTCATTCCTTTCAAATCCCCGAGGGGTGAATTATCGCCAAATGTTGCATTCGTTGCTTACATTTGTGGATTTCTTTTATGCTTAAAAATGAACTTTGATTGAACTGAAGAAAATCGTTCGGTAACTTTGAGATGCAATATATTATACTTCAGAATATACATTCTTCCGTCTGATAGCAGTTTTATACCGCTTGTTTCGGCTGACCCATAATTTGCAGAAGATGTCCTATACAACCTAAAACCTTTTCCTAAATTCAAGGAAAAAGAAGGCAAGAAATTTGGCATAATTCTGTTTTCAACAGAATTCATGAAATCAGAAAACTGAGTAAACCAGAAGAAGAATGGAATTCGATCCCATATGAATTAATTTTACTGATATGCTGTTACAAGTTTTCTCAGTTGAATACCATTCTCTGGAAATGATTACATAAGAAGTTCGAATGAATGAGTATTGGCTAAAATAATATATTATAGATATCGATATTGAAGACATAAATTAAACAAAAAATAAGATTTTTGTACTTATAATCAAAATGCTCACAAAACATAGTATCTTAATAGAAAACCCTACATTTTACCTAAAAATACTTAGGAGATATGTGCCCGAATTTATAAACACGCAAAAAACTGGATGTTTAAAAACCATTATGATAATGGTACTTGGTACTTCAGAAGATCAGTTGAATAATAAAGGAATAAACAATATAGAAATTGTAGATTTAAAAAAAAAAAAAAAAAAAAAAAAAAAAGCAATATCTAGTGATTTTAGAAGAATCACAAACTCTTATGTAATGAGTCAATTATTGCTTGATTTCATTATTAAATTGTTATAAGCACTGGAATATAACGATTTGTTGTTCAATGTTGAATAACACTTTATTCACCAAAGAATATGTATTAGTACAAAAAGAGCATTAAAGTATATTTTCTTAGCTATTTAAGAATAAATGTTTTCCAACAGTATTTGTTTAATCGTGTATCAAATCACGAACTGGAATATTAATTGTGAATAGCTAATAACACGTAAAATATTTTGCAACTTTATTGAATTTGTCAATTATTTATACGCTAAAACTCAAAAGTGAAACTTAAGAGGGAAAGTTTTAATCATACAATTTATTTATTTTTAAGAGTAAACATATGATGAGCAACGTATAAAAGTACTTATTAAGTAATAGAAAGCTTTGCCTGCTTCGCTACTCACTATAATTAAAATAATAATAATAATAAATAGTAAACATTATATTTTCAATCACTTTATAAATTAAAAAAATCATTGAATAGCTTAAAGCTTTGCTTCAAGTCTCATCTGCCTTCGGCAGCATCTTCCCTTACTACGCTATATCGGTTCCGGGGGCCTCGAATGATCGAAACCACGACCTTTGCGTTATTAGCCTGAAGCACTTACCATATGAGTTAAAGGCCATAGAAAGTCTTTTTTACTTTAATGTTTCTGTCTCTAGACCCGGTCATCTCAGAAATTTTTTGATTTAATTAATGATAATAATAATAATAATAATAATAATAATTTTAAATCGGAAACCGGGCTTCGAGGTGCATTAGTCCATCCTTCCATGCAAAAGTCTGTAGCTCTGAGATCGGACGTTTGTCTACAAATCGGCAGACCCACATACACATTTATTCTTTTATTACATGAAAAGGTTCGTAAGTTACAAAATATAACCGGAAAAGTTTAATCGAGGAGAATACGCAACGCAGTACTTATAGACGCGCACCCCATTGCAAGTCAGGAAATTAATTATGAATAGTTAATAACAGGTAAAATATTTTAAAACTTTATTGAAATTAATAATTATTTATATACGGAACCTCAAAAGTGAAGCTTAATAAGGAAAGTTTCAACTCTACATTTAATTTATTTTTAAATGCAAACATATAATGAACAACATATAAAAAAATTATTAAGTATATCTCTTTAAAATGTAATCGGAAAGAGTCTAATTTATTTTACATAATAATATTTAAGATTGGTATTTTATTTTATAAAGATGAGTTGAAATAACTATGAAATGCAATTTTAAGCAAATGTAATTTTAAGCATTCGATCCCGCAAGTATATTTAGAGATTCATGAATTTATTTGGTTTACCAGACGTAGTACATTTAAAGGATTTTAAATTTAATCCATAACAATTATTCATATTAAATATTTGTTATGCCACATTTACTTATGAAATTTTATAAACATTTAGCACAATAAATAAGGATTATGGATATTTCTCTACTCATAATATTATCTTTGAAATAATTTCAAGTAAATTTCTTTTGATTCAAAACATTGTTTTTTAAACTGCAACTAAATGCTTCGTATGCAATAGTAGTTTTTAAAAGTGAATAAACCCAATTAAAGAATTAATATTCAGTAAATGTTACAGAGCCTAATTATAATTTCATAGTTAATATTTATTTTGTTCAATTTGGGAGTATCATATATTACTTTTGTTTTAGTTAATCATTCGTAATTTTATTATACTATATGATCATGTCTCCAGTGGGAGGTCTTTTGGGGACTGACTTTTTTTTTCTGCCTTGTTTTACATTATTGTGCCATTATGCGAGCTCATAAACTAGAATTTCTTTATTTCTAGTTGTACGGTATAAATTTTACAAGGAAAATACATATAAAGATCTTTTATATACAATTACAGAACTTTTATTTGTAAGCTATTCTGAGAAAAAGTTTTGACAGTGCAACCTATTAGAACTTTTTTTTTTCTCTTCGGAAAGCAATTTTTCATTCTTTTATGCATTTTAAAATAAAATACAAGATTAATTTTATAAATATATTTAAAAATATGTAAACAAAAAATCAGAGATTAAATTATAATACATTGTACATTCTCAAATCTGAAAAAAAAAAAGAGTATTTTTCAAAATTATTTCTCCAAAGAATCTTAAAAAATAACAAAACTTTTCCATTTTAAAATTATATCTACAGATCTCAATATATATATATATATATATATAAATGTATTAACTTATAAGAAATTTACAAGATTTAGAGCGAGTTTCTTTCCAGGTTTTTCCTTTCATATGCAGCTCAACATTATTCTTTTGAGCAAAGTCTTACAATTTTATCTCCATTTTATTCTTTAAAAGGGCACAAAACCTTAAAGACATTTCAATGGTATCTTTTACAAAAAATGTTTCACTATTTTATCCACTCAACCAAGCATACTTTAGTTTAAATCTGTTTGAAATGTGTGCTGTGGTATTTTTTATATTCTAGATAACAATACTTTTATCGAAGATTTTCTTTATTTGTGGTAGTACGATATAAAATTTACAAGGGATATTTATATAAAGAACTTTTACATACGCTCTTTCTTTCCTTGTACTTTCAGAAGTATTTTATGTATGCTTCACTTTACAATTTGTTATATTTTTCGTAAAATGGATTTAAAATCAGACAGATTATTTTCTGTAATATAAATGTCAATAAACATTTATTTCAAAGAAGAAATGTATTTTAAAATGTACGGATAAAAATTAAAACCAAGCAAAAGAATATTTAAAGATATCAAAGACTTGAAGATTTATTGCTAAACGTTTGAATTTTTGAACTTCATCCTCCGCAATTAAACTGCTTAAAATGTAATTTCTTATAATATAATAGTTACAATGAACAATTTGGGTTTATTGAAAAAAAAAAAAAGCATTTATATCAAGAATAAATTCCGAGAAATAAACCTATCATTTGAAACCGTTTTAAAAAGTGGATCTTTAAGCTTAAAAAACCTATTTTTACGAAAACTGTACGCGATGAAAATTTTTTAATAGTTTTTCATTAATCAGCATTTAAGGAAGCAAATTCCTTAGTAATTCCTTAATCAGCAATTTCCTTAATCTAAAATTTCACCGCAGGTCTGTATAATTTTTCCTCAAAATAATGCATATAGATATCAGCAAAAATAGAGGAGATAAAGGATTACTCATACTTAAACCATCACACCGTTTACAAAATTTGCTATTAAATTCAAAAGTAGTTTGGGAAACACAAAGTTTAGTTAGGTTAACAAATTCTTTGATTTCAATGTCAGAATAATGAAATTCGCGTAACCTATTTTCTAAACCATTAAGCGCACCTTCAGTGTAGACATTGGCAAATAAGGACTTCACATCCAGAGATAACATAGAGCAATTTTCAGGATTCAGATTATCTAACTTATTAACAAAACTATCTGAATTTTTTATTGTGTGACTATTCCTGCTGCATAAAGGAGAAAAATTTGAAGTTAAAAATTTTGAGAGAGAAGAAATAGCCGTGTCAATGTTCGAAACAATAGGTCTGAGAGGAACATTATTTTTATGAACTTTTGGTAAAGCATAAAAACGAGGACAAATTGTTGAAGTAGAAAAAATTAATGATTTAGTATTATCATTAAGAACAATGGAATTCTTAACGGCTTTTTGGACAGAGATTGTATTAAGAATGTATTAAGTTTGGCCTTTTTAGATTTCGGTATAAGACCCTTCAGATAAAAGGGCCTTACGTTGATGACTTTATCAACGTAATCGGTTTTATTCATGAGAACAATCTGGACGCCTTTATCAGCTTTAGTAATAATGAAATTTTGATTAGATTTAAGTTTTTTAAGAGCAACATTCTCAGATTTGGAAATATTAGATTTATTATTTCTTAAGCCCTTCTTTTAGTTTAACTTTTGCCTCCAAGGCAGTCGCTCGTATTTTGCACTTGAAGAAGAAAGGCCACGTTCTTTCAAAACTGATAGTGCTTTCTTTAATTTTAATTTTATGGTGTATGAAGAAGTATTCAAGTTCAAGCATTAAAAATCTAATTTCCTTTTATGTTATCTTTTCTTTTTTACTTTGAAAGCATTTTGTGGAAAAAAAATATTGTCCTTTTATTTTATTTTAAATAATTTTATACATTATTTAAAAAAAAAATCTCATTAATAGGACATGTTCACAATTTAATTTCCAGAAATCCATAGTTTATGATAGTATATAAGCCATAGTTAAAAAAACTTTTAACATGTTAAAACATCCATAAACACAGAAATTGAATATAATATATCTGAATTTTTTTAAATGCATATTATATGATATATATATTTTTTTGTATTGAAAGATATAAAGTTATAACTAGTTAATAAATAAAAATTAATTAATGGTATATAGGTAGTGTTAGACCTTTAATTCTGACTTCTTTTTGCTTAAAGGAAATTGCTAACACACACGTATATATACATTGCTGCCATACGAAGTGAAATAAATTTCCTATGCAATTCTTGAAGTCCTTCACTTTGAATAAGCCTGGGACAAATGATTTGAACTAATCGATGATTATTAAAAAAAAAAAAGTTTTATATATTCTTTTAGTAAAATTCAATAAATAATTAATTAAAATGGTTCATATTGTGTTATTATAACACTATTGCAATTTTAACATTGACCAGGAAAAGCATTTGAAACATGCATATTATCAAAGACTGTAATATAATTTTGATTATGTATTTTACCGAGTATTACAATTAAGTTTTCACAAAAACACAAAGTTTACCATAAAAATTTTAAATATGAATACATAATGACGAAGTACCTATTATGATTTTATTAATATAATAATTATATAAGTATTAGAAAATGTACCCACACATTAGTAAAGCTGATGCTAGATGAATTTAAATTAAGCAATAATAATCTAAATATCGTGTGGTAATTCACCAATGTATTTGAATTGACAAATTTTCGAAAGCGCAGTTGTTACTGGAAAACGATAGCAGTTTTGATGTTTCAAATTATTTTTAACTGACAGATCTTCTTTTATTTACTAACATATCTTCAAAGAGTGAAATATATATATACACTGATGAAAAAAAAAATCACAACACCAGGAAGGAGCTGTGCTAGATGAACGAAATTTGGCAGGCGTGTTTATACATCTGAAAGATGACGTCGATTCAAATTTCGAGCTACGCGCATAAGTGTGGCGCTTGTAGCGACACTATGAACATGCAAATGAGGTTTGCTTTAAATAAACGCTGTAAGGTTCGTGATCGTTATTTACAGTTGAGATTTGACGTAGTGGGTTAATGTTAGTCAAGGATGCCTCTAAGAAGACGAAGAAGCCATTATCAACAGCTCACTGAGTTTGAACGAGGTCGTGTAGTAGGGCTACGAGAAGGTGGGTTTTCTTTCCGCGATATTGCAGAAAGACTTGGCAGGAATGTATCCACTGTGCATGAGTGTTGGCAGCAGTGGTCAAGGGAAAGTACTGCCTCAAGAAGACCGGGTTCCGGGCGGCCACATGGCACTACTGAGAGGGAAGACCGCCGTGTTCGGCGTATGGCTGTGGCTAATCGTACTGCGTCTGCAGCTGAAATTCGAGCTGCAGTTGGCACCACAGTGACACAACGAACTGTTACAAATCGGTTACTTCAAGGACAGCTCCGAGCCAGACGCCCTGTAGCGTGCATTCCACTGACTCCAAACCACTGCCGTTTGCGACGTGAGTGGTGTCAAGCTAGAGCTCATTGGAGGACGGAGTGGAGATCTGTTGTGTTTTCTGATGAAAGCCGGTTCTGCCTTGGTCGCAGTGATAGCCGTGTGTTGGTTAGAAGGAGGCCAGGTGAACGCCTGCTAGCGACCTGTCTGCGGCCTAGACACACAGGGCCTACTCCTGGAGTTATGGTTTGGGGAGCAATTTCGTATGACAGCAGGAGCACTCTCGTGGTTATCCCACGTACCCTGACTGCAAATTTGTACGTCAGTCTAGTGATACAACCTGTTGTGCTGCCATTCATGAACAGCATTAAAGGGGGTGTTTTCCAACAGGATAACGCTCGCCCTCATACCGCTGTTGTAACCCAACATGCTCTACAGAGTGTCGACATGTTGCCTTGGCATGCTAGATCACCAGATCTTTCTCCAATCGAGCACGTATGGGATATCATTGGACGACAACTCCAGCGTCATCCACAACCAGCATTAACCGTCCCTGTATTGACCGCCCAAGTGCAACAGGCATGGAACTCCATCCCGCAAACTGATATCCGACACCTGTACGACACAATGCATGCACGTTTGCATGCTTGCATTCAAAATTCTGGCGGTTACACCGGTTACTAATGTACCAACTTTTCACATTTGAAATGGCTCTTTTCACCAATGGCTCGACCTGTGATCTTGAAACTTTAATCAATTAAATATGTTACCTAGACAAATGTATTGCTGAAATTTCATTACTGTACATTAATTTTTTCTTGGTGTTGGTATTTTTTTTTCCATCAGTGTATTTTTTCATTTATTTTAATATTATTATTACCTGTTTATTTTATTTTTTTTAAATTAATTATATTTTGTTTTTGTTAAAAGCAGATTGTATTTATGAAATAAATTTCGTGAATTTCAATAGTTAAAAAAAAAAAAAAAATGTGCATATTCATTATAATATTTCTAAAAAAATAGATCAAACACCACTAATTACTCCTAAATTTCAAGGGCAAATTTACACCTGTTCAGTTACAAGTGTAATACAAAATAATATGTTAATGATTAATATGTTAATAATAAATAATATGTTACTTCTAAAAAAATCAACGTTCAAAAATTAAATCTGAAGTTAAAAATTCGTTATGTCGTACATTTTTGAGAGAAAAATTAATATTGGTCTTGTAATCTCAAGTACGAATACTTATTGTGCTAAGCATTTAAAGATTTTTTGTGTAACCATAATTTCGTCAAGCATTTTCGACAATATTTTTCTCATGTCTCTAAATTCTTGGCGTGGTACAAAAATGCATGTCTTTACCTCACTAGTTTGACTAACTTCATAATTTGCTGTTGTCTAGCATATACATTACTGTCAATGGAATTACAATTGCTATGGCATTTAGGATACTTTTGTTTTTCTAAATTTTAAATTTATGAATATTATTGTTATTCTAAGAAAGAGAGAAATGATATTTTAGCTTTGATATTCTATTGGCATAAATATAAAAAAGTATAAAATCACTTTTAAAAACACGTAGATAAATTTTTTTTATTAGAACCAAACACAAAGCTTTTTGCTATTACCAAAATAGCATCATCAGGGGTGCTTGAGTAACATAGTAGCCAGCAATATATAATTGAGAAGTTCAATACGGTTAAAGTTAAAAAGTTCAGTCTACAAGAGGTCGCACATGAAATACAAGGCAAAAAACTTGAAAAAAGGATTTCAATAACTGGGCAAACACGACGCACGCTTAAAGAAAGAACAAATGAACACATTCGAAATGTTAAAGAGGAAAAAAAAAGCTCTATTCTAGTTGAATTTCTTTACGAGCACCCTGAAACTTTTCCTTTGTGGACCCAGGCCGAAGTAATCTCAGCCCCTCGTGACTTTTAAGAGCTTCTAATGACAGAAGCGGTAAATATTATCAAGTACAATAAAGTTATTAACTCCAAGGATGCTGCATCGCTTCATAAAATATGGCACACGTCGCGCTCGTAAGATTATTGAAAATTGTATTGAAATCCTTTTTTCAAGTTTTTTGCCTTGTAGTTCATGTGCGACCTTTGTTAGACTAAACTTTTTAACTTTAACCGTATTGAACTTCTCAATTATATATTGCTGGCTACTATGTTTTTTAAGTACACCTGATGATGCTATTTTGATAACAGCGAAAAGCTTTGTGTCTGGTTTTAATAAAAAAAATTTATCTACGTGTTTTTAAAAGTGATTTTATACTTTTTTATATAATATGTGTACACGTGAAACGATTTCTAATTTTAAACTTTCAATAGTTTTTAATTTTAACTATATTGGCATAAAGTTACATATTTAAGATATACAATTGTTTCATAAGGTTTTAAGAAGAGGAAAAGCATTTATTTATATCTTTATTTTTTATCATTAACATAAGTAGTACTTTTATTTTTTATCATTAACATAACCATTATAATCGATAAGTAGTATTTTTTTGTTGATAATTGTTTTAGATACTTTGATATGTATCCATTTTAAAGAATTTTAGTGCAATTCCTGCTTCAGGAAATGACAATTTAAGTATAAGTGACAGCCACAAAAAAATAAATAATTAAATAATTAAATAAATAAATAAAAAAAAAATAAAAAAAATTACTATTAAGTGCAAGTACGTATACACTGACATTTCTATGAAATTTAAGTTAATGTTAGTTATTTTAATGCATAATAAGTAACGGCATCAGTATTTTAGAATATTCTTGCATATACACTGATAGAAATAATATACCGCCTTCATGTATAATGAATAAATAATCCTTTTCTGAATCCCCACACCAGAAATATAGATTTACGAGGTATGTGTATAAGGTAAAAAACAAACTGAGTAGACGAAATGGTTGAGCATTTATAGTTTATATATTTCTAGATGATGAAACAATATTACGAATATTATGAATTCTTTGTATTGCGAGAAATTCTTGCTTGATTTTCTAGAATTGGCGTGATAAACTGGAATTATGGTTACTAAATCTCGCCTCGTGTTCGAATTTATTTGCAGAGATTTTTAAATAAGTTTGACCCCTCGATAAAGATAGGTAAACGCACTAGAATTCTAATAGGGGTTTCTAGAACTCGTTTTCAAAAAGAACTAGAATTTTGACATGAAACTATTTTTTACTAGAATCATAATCTAGTTTCATGATGTCAGTCACAAATTTTTTTTCAGTGTATGAAGTATTATTATTATTAGTATTATTATATGAAGTACAAAATAAAAAATTTTCTTTTCCTAATATCCCACCAGTGATGGGATAATTGGCACCCGGCACCCGGAAGATGGGAAGTGCCGAGACGAATCCAGGTTGAGATTATGATAGCTAAGCTTTAGTAATACAGAATCAATTCGCATCAAATTTGGGTAGTGGATTTATCCTTCAAATATCTCAGATAAGTTCGCTGGGCATCTCACTCCGCATTTTTTTTTTTTTTTTTCCCAAGTGGCGCCACCTGAAAATTTCTTATGGCGATAATTTTTGAAATACTGATTTAATTTGAACTAGAACTGGACAAGGAACTTATACTAGTATACTGGATGATTTCACTGGGCAAGTTGTTTTGCCATTTTGTTTCCAAGTTGCAACCACTTAGACTGCCCCTTGAAAATTTGCCATAAAATTAACTTTTGAAACACGGCACTGATTTAAACCACAGTTGGACAGTGAACCTATGCTTCAAATACCTTGGATATGTTTGCTGGGCAACTTGTCCCGCTGTATTGTTTACAACTGGCGGCCACTGGAAAATTTGCTATCATGGTAACTTTAGAAATACTTAATCAATACAAATCAAAGTTGAAAAATGGATTTATCTTTCAAACAACAAATATCTAGAAATTCACGTAACTCGTGAACCAATCAAGTTATTGCGTCCATCTTTGGTATATCGATTATAAGTATTTTCTCGCCAAAAGTCGCCAAAAAAGTCGCCATAGGAAAAAAGTCGCCAAATTTGGCGCCAAATCCATTACCTGCGTTGCTGGATCTTTTTAATGCGTTTTTAAGGAAAAATTAGGCTATTTTAGTGCTAAAACAAGCTAGAAATGCAGAAAACTAACATTTTATCAATTTACTAATGGAAAGAATTTCTAAAAAAAAAAAAAAATTAAATTTGAAACGATATTTTAAATGAGGAACTTTTTCTGCCATTTTGATCGATGTGCCAGCCACTTAATTTTTCAACACGATGACTTTTGAGATTTTGAATTAATTCGAGCTATATGTGTACAGTAGACTTATCCCACAAATACATTTCATATATTTGTCAACTTATCTCACCATTTTGCTTCCAAGCGCCGGCCACTTAAAAATTTTAAATTCACATAAAAAGGTATTTATGAACCGATTTGCTTAAAAATCTATATGTGCATAGCCTACATCAATATTTCTACCAAATGCATTAATAATTTGTAGCCGCCATTTTCAAACAAAATGACGGCTACTTGATAAAGAAAAAGAAATCAACCTACCCTTCCGAAAAAGCCGGAAGGTCTTGTTTAAAAGCTTGTTTTAGAATGTGATAATTTTTTTTTTGTAGTGTACAAAAATGAGAGTTAATAATAATTACATATACTCGAAACGTACATTGTCTTTATTTATACTATCATGTTGTACAAAGAAAGCTGCATAGTATAATAAGTGTGTAAAAACAGCACAGTTGTCAATTCTGCAGTTTCCATGACAGTATTTTTGAATATACTTTCTAAACAGCAACTTTCAACTTTTGTATGGATGTTTTTCGATTAAATAAAATGAAGACAACTATTTGAAAATAACAGTGAGTCTTTCAAGAAAATCCTAAAAGTTGGCAAGTGTAATGCATAGATAATTGTAAAAATCAAAATAATTGTAATTGATGAAAGTCATTATTTTACAACATTAATGATATATAAATAATGATGTTTAAGATGATATTAATGACGTTTAAGATGAAATTGAATCATATGTCTCAACTTTAGTTCACTAAAGTGTAGACATATCTTTATCATTCAATATACGTCTTGACATTCATGTATCATTCTAAACATATATCATTCTAAAATTCTTTTATTTAATATACGATTAATATAACTTTTCTTTCAACAATTTCGGTTTTGCTTAAAAAACTTCATAATTTTAATCAAAAATAAAATTAATAAACTTAACTTGTATGTTGTACAAAAATTATAAATAACGAATAATATACTATAGAAATTAATCATATATATGTATATATTTAGCTGCAAAATAAGTACATCAAAATACATAAACACTCTTCTTTTTAGAATGATAATAAAAACTTTTCGATAGTGCATTTAAAGTAAAATATATGCTTTTATTTTTGTTTAATTTTTGAAAAAAATTGCTTTTAATCAAACTAGTATTTTTTTTTTTTTTTTTTTTTTTTTAAGATTAACTTACACATTTATAACAAACACAAGCTATTTAACGAAAATGATTACTTGAATAAAACCTTTTAATTCCAAATAAAACTTCATTTCAGAAAATATCTATTAAATGTCATTTCTTTAGTTGAAAAAACAAAACAAATTTTGAATTTACTGTTACGCTAACAATTTAATTAGGGAAAAGAGATTATCGGAAACATATATATCTATTCAATTAATGTTCGAATAGTTTTATGACATCATTTGTCTTTATAAAATAGCCAGATAAAAACATAAAAATTAGCATGTAAAATTTTTGCTAAATAAATAAATAAATTGTTAAAAAAATCCTCTTTATTTCTTTTCTTTTCTTTTCTTTCTTTCTTTTTCCTTTCTTTTCTTTTTTTTTTTTTTTTTTTTTTTACAAATTGATTAAAATGATTTGAAATTTGAATCGAACCACATGTGAGATATTACTTAAATTATAAAATCTAATAAATTCGTTTTAGATAATATGATACAGCTGAAAAAGTTATTATCAAAAACAAACTAATTACCTTGTTTGGATATTCATTGAATATTTGAGATAAACATAGAAGATTCTTTTAAGAAATAGAAATTAATGATGTGTTTCGTAGATTAAGAGAATTAAAAGACAATAAATTGGATTTTTCAGTTATTATCCTGGATAGATAAATAAATTTTTACGAATTACATTCATAATAAACTTTATTTAGATCAAGTTTTGTTGATTATATTTATTATTAATTTTTTAATGAAGGAGTAGTTACATAAATATTTTTCAAATAAAACTAATTTGCAAAAAATATACATATTATGAAGAAGAGAAGAAATATTTTAGTTAAGCAAACAATAATAACTAGCAAACCCGTGTGAAATTTTCGCACTTTATTTCTTTTCTTATTTACCTTTAAAATTTGAAACTCATAAATATTATACCAATTTCACCACCTAATTAAAATTTTAGTTTATTAGAAGCCGAATTGTTATTAAAACCAAATAAATATTGTGCAATAGTGAAACCAGAATCATTCAAAGAAAGGTATCAAAATAAAATTCATCGTGGACGACCAAGTTTTCATACTTCCGCAAGCAGTGCAGTATAGGGCCCCCATGACTCCTTTTATGTTGTTGTCACCATATTGACGATGGCATTTTATTTATTTGTTTTGGCACACACACACACACACACATATATATATATAAGGACTAATTCCTATTTTGATTATACTTTTTATGACTACGTTTTTTAGTCAATTTATGATAATAATTCCTATTCTGTATACATCTTTAACGTTTTGCTAGGTTTAAAATGACGCTTGCAAACATTCTGAAGAAGCGACTTTTAAAATACATTTTTCCATAAAATTGTCTCATAAAACAAATGTCATTTATTCTTATTAGATCATTAAGCCGAAACCACGTGCTTAAATATTGTCAATTTATAAACATTATTTTTTTTTTATCCTTGCGTATTTCATTAATTACATCTCTATCGAATCGTTTCAACAAAATGTAATCGTAATTGGTCCACGTTAGAGAAATATTATATAGATAATAAGCCAATTATTTTCCTTTTCTTCTTTAAATAGAAGAAACTAAAAACAGAAAAATTGGCCAATAAGTGTTGTGGAAATAATTTTGAAAACAGCTTATACGATTTTAAATACAGAAACAAAATTAACGCATACGAATAGTGTTTTTATTTTATTTTACTTTTTTTATTGTTAAAAAATAGTTTGGTTATTTTCTGCATTTTCCTTATGTAATTATCTTAGTTTTTAAGATAAATGTATTCATTGAATGTCACGAAGAAAACATTTTGTTCAATAAGTTAAGATTTTAGCAACAATGCAATATTTATACATTTTAAACAACCGATATCTTTGTTACGTCATTTAACCGTAAATATATTTAAATATCGTGATAATGCCTTAAAATATGTCTCATTTTTCAATAAAATTGAGAATATTATTGACAAACAGTCAGACGGTCAAATGAATTTCATTAACACTTTTCATTTTTTTGAAAAGTGTTAAAACAGTCAATTGCTAATTTTAAGTTACTACTTTCATTTCTGAAAATATAAGAACAAATCTGGCGTGACTCTACTTTCCGAGCAATTACTAGTTACCGAGCGTTCAAGAAAACTTAAACTAATAAATAATTCAACAAAGAAACCGAAAAAAAAAAAAAAAAAAAAAAAAAAAAAATAAGAAAAAAAGAAAATTATAATAGGATGTTTGAATTTAAATCCTAAGTTATCTGAAAGTGGAAAAGTCCCGGTTCGGGAACGGACCGAATTTTGAATGCGGGAAATTTTTTTGAAACCAAACTCGAAATGTATAAAACTCAGCCAGATGCTGCTTGCGTCCCAATAGATCAAAGTTTGTTAATGAAATCATTTTTAAATTTATGAAATTAATGAAGGTAATGAATCAACGAAGGGTTTGCCCGCTTCGTTGGTCACTATATTTAAAGGAAACATTTTTCTATTTCGCTTAATAAATAAATAAATAAATAAATCATGAAATTGCTCTAAAGCCCGTTTTGGTTCCCCGCTGCCTTTGGCAGCGACTCACTCTTTCGCAGACTCTCGGGTGCCTGCTTCTATTGTTTGTGACAATAGCTTACCAGTGGGCTTCCATTTGGGTGCTTATCAGATGACACTTTTGAAGCGGACAGTATCGAAAAAATTAAAGTAGCAATTTTATATTTGAAACCCAGTTACACATGAACCACACTAGATATGGTGTACATAATATTTTCTTTCATGTTATTTTCTATATTTATTTGATTTATTCGATCAACCATAAAATGACAACAATTTCGCGCCAAATATAATATTACAATGTGCTATGATCGGTTACGTCTATCGCATGAGATAATTTTGGGGTTAAAATGGTAGTTCAGTTAGTTAATAGTAGTTGGTATATAGAAAAATAAATAATGAAATAATGAAATATGTAAACCGGATCATGGTACAGCCTTAATATAGCTCCCCTTGGCGACTTTTAAAATTTTATCGCCACTTTAGACAAAAATACATACTTTATGTGATTATTTTTTCTTTTTCTTTTCTTTTTCCTTACCTGTTCTTTCTTTTCTGTTTTTCAATATTTTACAATTTATATTTTTGATGCGCACCTTGGCTTAAAGTGGCTTTTGCGAAAGTGGAGTCCTTGGCGAAAAATGTCCGATCTATTTCAGCATTAAAATTTAAAAAATTACCCAGAATTATCAAAAAGTAAAGCACTTTAATATAATGCTGAATTAAGTTTCATGCCAAGCGCTATTCCTCCGTGCCAAAAACATACTATTTAAACAAATTGAAAATTTTTTTTCTAAAATTGAGGCATATTGTTATTATTATTATTACTTTTTTTTTTTTAATTTCATTTTCATATTTTTAGTTTTTTATATGCATGAGCAAATTTACTATTTTATTTTTCGCTTGAAAGCATATTTCATTTTATGCTAAAAGAAAAATAAAACTTATATATATGTATTTGGCAACAATTAAAAATTTAAATGCCCAATTTTTAAGCTATTACCAGGTTATTATTTTCATATTTTAATTAATTTTAAAAAGTCTAATCAAAATTTCGTTACAAATAAGGTACCAAGTAAAAGGGGCAATTTTTCCGAATCCGTCGGATTAAACAGCTTATCGATCGGGCAATTAAATATTTTAAAATTAACTAAAATATGAAAATTCAGTGGCAACTTGCGTCCACACGCGGACAAACAGAGTCCAAGGAAATCTCTTAGCCGTTTATATATATGTAGATAATTGATAGTCAGTCTAAGTCAGTTCTTAGTCAGTCTAAGAACATGATTTGACAAGGACTTATTTAACAAAACAGTATCAAATGTACTTTTTTATATAGGTATTTTTGCTAGTGCTCGGATATTTTTGCTGCCGACTGTAACTCTGATAAATTTTATAGAATAAAGATACTTCCCTACATAATTAATCACTGTTTTTGTAAAACCGGTGAACAGTTAAAAAATATGACTACTTAGAAACATAATAAAATTGGACGATAGGTATAAAACGGTTGACTATCCCAATATAATGTAAAATATTTTTTTAAACAAAATAGTATGCAAAATAGTAAAGTGAAGAATGGGAATAAAAAAATCTTTGTATTTCAGATTCGTAAAAATTACGCATTTAACGCAGGATAGTATATACTTATTACGTACTCATTTAATATATACTTATTTAACACAAAATTCCTGTGAACCTTTCTATTTCTATTTTTGCATTATAATTTAAAAGCACATTTGGAAATTTATTAATATATCATTGTATAAATATTCTAATTTCAACACATGAAACAAAATAATTGATATTTTGTTGCATTTTCATCTTTTTTTTTTATTGTTTACACAAACTCACATATAATTTTCTGTTTGCAAAGTAAACTCGTGAACTATTCTAATTAAATTTCATTTATATAATAAAAGTAATATATCGAAACACATTTTTATTTTCTGTGATCTTATGAATATTAATGATAAAAATATTTAAGAAGCAATGGAAATTATGTTTACAGAAGTAATTAAGAGTGTTAATTTAATGTACCTACGTATGGGAATTCTTTTGTCGAGTCAATTGCGTATTTAGTATAATCTCATAAATTAAAAAAAGAAGAATTCAGTAAAGACACTAAATTAAAATCTTCAGTGATAAGATTGGATCTGAAAAAATATTTTTGTAGATATCTAAATGCCAGCTTTTTAATACTTTCAGATTCTTACAACAGGAAAAGTGCGCTGTTTAAAAAATAATATTTAAAATGCTAAGTCTTTAAACTTTTGAAGCATAATCATATACTACATACTTTCAAAATTTCAACGTTTATTTCATCGATTTGTATAAGGATTTTAATATTTTACTAAAAAAAAAATATTTTTCTTATCTAAATTTTGAAATTTAGGTTTAGGTTTTTAAGCCGAAGAGAAATATTTACCTAATCAGTTTAAATTATCTTTTTCAAAAATAAAATTATGCGTCCGTAAATACTCTTTATTTTCGTACGAGATATATATGTATGTAATGAAAGATAAGCATGATACGTTTATGCATATTGAAATGCTTTAAAGCAACTTTGAAATTACAAAATTTTATATATATATATATATGTATATTATATATTACGCTTATTTTTATAACTTTTTCGAAATACATCTTATCACTAAAAATAAACATAACGTAACATTTTCGTAACATATCATAGTTCATAAAGTAAAGTGCTTAACTTTAAACACGGTTAAAAGCATATTTTTAAGTAACTTAAAATAAGACTTTGTAATTTTGCGAAATCTACTTTATTTACCCACTGCAGAATTAGACGATGCATAATGTTGATAAATGACTACGCTGATACGATGAAAGTCCGGAAAACACATTCCAGATTTAGGCAATATAATGATTTTCATAAAATTAAGCATTATTGGTTTAACCGTGCTGAATTAAAACTGTAATTATTAGAATCAAAGTTATCTTTAATTTTTAACCGATTTCAAAAAGAAGGAGGTTTCAATTCAGACCATATTTATGATTTCTTTTTTTTTTTTGTCAGCTCATGATTTCTTAAAGGATGCTTCGATTTTGATACCTTTTTTTTTTTATGTTTTCAGGGTCCTTGTCTGAAATAGGTCCCATTATGACATCATTAAACTCTAAACAAAATACAGAGTGCCTACTAAAGTCCATTCTCACTCTTTCAGTTGCTAATCAGTTGCAGCTATAGTCATGAATGTGGTTTGTAGGTATAGTTAAGTGGACGGATGCTACAAATTTTAACCGCTTAAAGCGGCGTCTGGTGGTAAACAGCGGAGTTGGCGTGCCTGTCTTGAAAACGGTACAAAAAATGAGAAGAAAATCACAAAACTTTAGAGCATTATCGATTCAGTATGAAAAAATACTATACAGACATGAATGCTAAAAATCGAATGTTTAAAATGTGCATTTGTTTGTTCAAAATTTCTTACACTACCAACCGAAACAACTTCAGAAAGAAAAAAAAAACCTACTTATCAACATATATCTTTATTTTTGATCTTCAAACTTCTGTCGGTCAGCAGCAATGCATATTTGAACATTTGTCTGAACTTTACGTTGCACACGTTGTAGCGTATCGGGTGTACTACATAAAGTTCAAAGTACAATCGCTGTAAGTAATCATATCAAGTAGCGCTTTGTCGTTTTTCTATACTGTTTCTATAAAATTTGGATTGAGAAAATATTCCTTGATACTATCATTAATATTTAAACAAAAGATGTCTGAGTATCTGTTTTCATTTCATTTTTTTGGTAGTCTTTGGTTTTTCCACTCATACCTTCTTAACTGATGCCCCAATTTTTATATTGTTTTGTGGTTGGAAAAGTCTTAGTCTAAAAAGATTCCATTATAAAATCATTAACCTCATTAAAAAAAAAAAAGTTTATTTTCTGTTTCTTGCAGAGGAGAACGTTTGTTGATCTATAATTTCTTAATGGATGCCGAGATTTTGATACATTTTTTGTTGAAAGGTCTTGGTCTAAAGAATGTACCATTATATAATATTATTAAAATCTAAACAAGGAATTTTTATCGTTATGTCTAAACTTTAAAACATCTTCACACCCCATAAAATCAATACAAGCGCTACTGGTTTCAAAAGGCCGTAGCCTTTTTTATTCAGGTGCAAAAAAAAAAAAAAAAAAAAAAACATGGGCAAAAGCAAGACCGAAAGCAGGGAAAACTAACAAGCAAACATTCATTTTGGGAGGATGGAGTTGCAGGATGGGGGTAGGTTCATTCGAAAGAAGAACAAAAGGTGATTATCTTGTATAAATCTTAGCTGCAATGGGCCATCAGGTCAAAAGTTAGAAGGCTCCAAATAGTTAGGTTAGGTTAGGTTAATATGGAGCAGGGAGACGAAATTCGGAAAATATTAGTAGAAATTCTTAAAAAAAGTGGAGAAAATCCATGAAAAATGAAATAATGAGAGAAATGAAGACAATACTTTGAATAAAAAGGTTTTATTTAAGTTATACTAATCAGAAGTACAATCGAGATGAATCTCATTAACAAATGCATGCAGTGCACAAAGGCTCTTTTCACAATGTGCGCACTTAACAAAACTCATCTCATTAGATTTCAAGCATTTGTCAAACATATTTGCATCGAAACAAAAGTCCATGGGTGAAATCCAGGGTTCAGGTTCTTCATCCAAGTATCCACTTTTGTAGAATGCATACTTAATCATGCTCCTGAATCTCGGGGCGCTGAATTGATAAATAGCAATTCCTTGCATTTGTAGAAAATTCTTTCTTTGCCACAGTTGTATCGCGGAATTGGCAATAAGAGTATCAGTGATATATCTAATGAATGCTTTATATGGTCTGAAAAAGTAAACATCCAGTGGTTGTATTAATCCTGTACATCCGCCAGGGATAAGCTGCTTTATTAAATGTCTGCCAATAGGACATGTTCCACTTGAAAGAGAATCGTCGCGATTTGCACGCCACGAGTCCAGGAGCAACAAGATTTTGTCACGATCAGAGGGAATACTTTTCAGAAGGCTTCATTGTAAAATCGCTTGAGATCCTCCTTGTTCATGTTTGCTGTTCGACCAGCAAATGAAACAATGTTTGGAGGATCATGTTCTTTAGAATTTGGAAATTTCCCGTTTGGTTCAGCAACAAGAACATACATCGGTCTCATGATCTCTCCATCCATTGAAATTACGGGTATAATCATATAAGAATGAGTTGTTGCGCTCTGCGACCCAACGACAGTTTGAACTCTTTTTGTTCCTACTTGTCTTAATGTCCGATAAGAATGTAATTCTCTCTCAAATCGACTTTGATCAGTGTTAAAGATATTTTTCGCATCTAATCCTTCATACTGAATAAGTGACTTCACAGAGATTACGAAATCATTGGCTAGCTGATGTGTTTCTCATTCGTTTTCCTTCCAGTTCTTTCTCACCTTGAGTGTGATCACTCGACAAACAATATTGTTTTTCTTTTTAAATCGAAGAACCCATAAGGCAGATGCTTTGAAGTTATTAAGATGTAGATATTGAGGATCCATATTTTCTTTAATCTGCAAGGGCCAAAGACGAAGGTTGCGATCATGAATGACAGCACATTCTTGAACTTTTTCTCTAAATATGTTGAGTACTGCATCATTGACCTTCTTCATCGTTGGCTTGTCTCTAGACTTTCCATACTTATAAAGAATGTTCATGTTTTTAATTCTTCGGAACCGATTCATAACCGTACTGGCCTTTCTATTAACGTTGCGTAGAATGCCATCATCGTTTTCAGTAAGGAATTTCCAATCAGCCTCCTTGTAATCATCATCCAAAATATTTCTTTTTTTAACAGGAGATCCTTCATAATCTGAATCTGATGTTGATGCTTGTGATGAATGAAGCACTTCTGGTGTAGTTGCAACCAGTTCTTCCTCTTCCTCTTCGATCTCCGTATCCGAATCGTCTTCATCGCCAAAGTTCATTTCCATGTCACTCCCATCATCACCACCAAAGCCAAGCGTTTTTACCTCTTCGATTATTTCTAATCGATTCTCAATGATACCAACGATATGATCAAACAATGCGTTCTCTTCAACATTCATGTTCTTCTCTGCTGAACCATACTTCAGTTCTAGGGCATGAACGACGCTGCGAGCATCCATAACTGACAGGGGTCGAAGTGTCCTATGTTTTTAATTCACTATCCCGTCACCATTCGTAAGCTAACGCATTCCTTATATTTTTGTTCCCCAG